>CM069084.1:13340708-13988277 GCA_035578085.1 Solanum pinnatisectum | reverse complement strand
CTTAGGATTAGACTATCGCGACAAATAATCTGCCACTAAATCGATTAGCCTTAACGATTTAGACATTTCCAAACAAACACAATATCTGAATCTTTTATAGATTAGGACGATTTACAATGTAAATGCGAAGAAAGGATCCTACAACAACTAGATAGCATCGGCTCAATCAGTGCAGTTGTTCTTGAGAAGATTATTCAACGAGTGTTTGCCTTTGCAAGAGTTCTTGAGAGATTTCAAGTTGCAAAAACTAAGGTTGTGACTATTGGACATAATTCTTTGAAGAATAGTCGCGACCTTCGAATATGCCATTGGTGAGGTTTACGCCATTCGCCTTAGTTGGGTATGCACCAACCAATTGTACTTTCATTTGGCGATTGTGTGTATATTTGCACGAGGATCGAGTCACTTTAAGATCGTGGTTTGTCAATTATCAAAACTACAAATAACACCCGTCTTATAGCTTTATTTTTTTCAATCACCTTCATTCTCACCTACAAAACTAATTAAGAACAACTTATGAAACTTAATGCATAATAAGTTTGTATTATAAAAAAACTCGTGAAAGAAAATATTTTTTTAAAAAAATAAAATTCTCTTTAGAAAAGGTATAGTAGTGAGTGTGAATTGTTTTTTTTTTTTTTAAATGTTTTGTTGTTTATATAAAGAATATGGTATCACATTATTTTATTCACGAAAAGTCGAAAATACCCTTGAATTATTGGAAAGGAGTACAAAACTATCTCATCCATCTATTGGCTCCAAATTACCCTTGTCATCCACCTTTGGGTCCAAGTTTGACTACTTCTTTAATGGATTTTCATTTATACTATTTAAACATTTTTTTAAATAAGTGGCACTCAACTATTGGTTATAATTTAATTAATTAATATAATTTAACCCCCATTACCACCATTACTAATTAAACACGCCCAAATCCGATCCAATTAATAAAGCCACTTCAAATTATAATTGTCACCTATTAAACAAAACCCTTCATATACGTTTCAACATCTTCTTCTTCCCCAATTAATTTATTCCAACATTGTTCATGTTTTGCGATTCTTTGTTGCCTCTGATTTGTGGAAACTAGTCTATATTAATATTTACGCCTTTCGAGCTCTTGTTTGGAAGCCAGCCAGGATGCTTGTTTATTGATGTTGAATGAATGACCTTTGTTATTCATTTGTTAATTAAAACCAGTTCTATATAGCAAACACCAAAATTAGTTTTGCATACCACAATATCAATCAAACTAACTAAAGAATCGACTTCTATTTGGTTTGTTTATCGACAACCTAGGAAGAAATTAAGCTGGGATGAAGAAGATGTTGGGAGTGAAGGGTGAAGAGTTTTGTATAATAGGTGCACAATTATAATTTGGCGGGTTTAATTAGTAATGGATCTTGCAATTGGTGGGTTTATAAATTATAATCAATGGATGAGCGCCACGTATGTAAAAAAATATTTAAATATTTTAAAATATAATCCGTTAAAGAAGTAATCAATTTGGACTAAAGGTGGATGTCAAGTATTTTGGAGCCAATAAATGGATGAATGGTAGTTTTGTATGATTTCCAATACTTTGGTATTTGGGCCCTTTTCCATTTTATTTTCTTCATCCGTTTAAAAGCGAATGACCCAATTTCCTTTTAGTTTGTTTTAAAAAAAGCCCCTTTCTTTTTTTGTAACACTTTAATTTGAACTTTCCACGTGGCGTGTTTAAAGCCACAAGATTAAAGGAATTTTGGTGCATTTGAATAAATTTAATTTAGAACCACAAGATTAAAAATTCTTTTTTTTTCCTTAAACTCTGTGTCAAGTCAAACTAGGTCATTCTTTTTTAAACGGAGGGAGTATTATTTTCACTTTAAAGGTGATCTTACAAAAAATAATGGGTATGCTATTGTTCATCGATATTGAAACACCCACTATATTACAACTATCTCAACAATCCTCCACTAGTTTGTGATATAACTCTAATATAATGCATGCCGAAAAACATCTTATCTAGATTGGAACCACATGGCTTTTGTAAAATCAAAAGTATCACACACACAATATTATTAAGTAGTGTAACAATCCAATATAATGCTTTAGCACGTTCTGAGCGTGTGCTAATCTAAATTCATGAATATTAACAAGATGAACTCTTTAAACCTTTGATTGAAGTGAAACCATCTAAATATTCATATAGGTGTAAATATACTTTATGTCCTTGTAATTACATACATTTGCTAATTTCATTAAGAACTAATTCACCATTTTTCTTGTAATAGTATATATGCACTTTAAAGTTTGATATTATGTCGTTGTATAACACCTTGGATTTGAAAAGATGGAAAAATGTAAAACTTTAATAGTTGGTATTTGTGTCTACGGTCCCAACCTACTAATTGTAGGTGCTCTTACGAGTTGTAGGTAGGAGCATTAAGTGGAGGGGTAAAAGTTTTTCAAATTGTCATGTTCCAGTAACCTTTTTACGGTTCACCAAAATAGTTCGTTGTTAAATATACGAGTTGTAGATAGGTCTCATAGGTGAGCCCAAACTTAATAAAATTTTGAAGGTCTAAGTTGGGAACAATAGATGGAATGTACGGACCGTACGAAGACCAACAAACCATATATGAGATCCTTCAAAAATGGGTAAAATTTTAGGTCCCAATACTTGACCTCGGCTCGCGGGGCCAGTGCATGCTTGGACTACGGACCGTAGGTATGAACCATAGGTCGAGTTGACAATTATTTTAAGAGGGGCTTTTAGATCTTTTCCTAATTATTCTAACCCACTACTATGTCATTTTACCTTTCTATCCTAGATCTTATATAAAAAAAAATTTCCCCCAAATTACCCAATTGAGCTCATTCTCCTAAAATCTCAAAAGTTGATCAAGTTCTTCCCCAATGTTTTTCTCTCTATAGCTTGAAGAAGAAGGCTAGGGTTCCAAGATTAAGCCTTTGAGTTCACAATTTATTTGTGAGCTTTTGGCATCAAGATATGATAGTATTCACCTATGGAGTCCTTTCCTCCATAGAGTTCCTAATTCTCCAATTTTACAAGTTAGAATCACCAATTGAAATTAGGATTTTATTCAATCTCATAGGATCTTTTCAATTATGATCTAATAGATTGTTTTATGTATTTTATGCATGAATTGAGTAATTACATTTTTAAAGATGAATCCACATGAACCATTGCATGATCCATTATTTCTAGAATTGATCATATGATGACCTTTTTGAAAGATGAAAGATGAATTTATGAAGATATGCATGTTCTTTATGAAAGTGATAGAAAATGATTTAAGGTTGCTTTGAGAGTAAAGCATTGATGTTGATGTTATTATGAAGGATTTTCTCACATAAAGGATTCATAAGGTAGAAAGGTTTTCTCACCTAAGATGAATCAAGATTAAATGAACTATTCTAATGAAATCTAGCTTGGCTTGCTGCTTGATGTGCCCTTCCATGGATGATAAGACAAGTGGCGATTATCATGATAAGACAAGTTAAGATTAATGGCTATTCCATTGAATTTATGCCTAACTCTAAGTGGACAAGTGGAGATTATCAATGTCGCATAACTATGTACCACCATAAGTTGTCTAGATAGACATTAGCTAGTGGATCCACGTAAGCTAGAAGTTCATATTTTAGAAAGTAACATTAGTTCATTATTGTGGAGATTTATCCACGTGGTATATGTCGGTTGAAGGTAAATCTCCACAATAATGAACTAATGTTACTCTAAAATTATTTCAAATGTGTTCTAAAGATATTTAGCTTGCATTGACCATGGTTATGACTTGCATTTTCTAACATGTTATCCTATGATTTAGCTTGGTCATTGCATGTCATGTAAAGACTCTTTTTAAGCATGATTTCATAACTCTTATGCATTGATATCATACTTGGTACATTCCATATGCTAATTCATACTTTTGCTACATTGTTTCACTAATGTAGGGTCAGATCTCCTACCTCCCATACTGTGGCTAGTGATCCCTTTTAGAGATTTGAACAATGGTGAGTCCTCATGTTCCAAGGACCGAGATTCTTTAATCACTTTCATGTCCTTTTCATTTGGATATTGTATGTGATGTATAGGTTACGTCCCAAACACTCTTGATATGTAATACATGGCTTTGAGACTTATGTTTGGACTTACTACTTTTTGTGAACTCTTTTATTGAAATGCTACTCTTGAACTCTTTTTTCTATTTATCTTGTATGATCTATGCTAAGTGACTTGTGTAGGGCCTCTCAGTCTTATATGCCATGTCACATCTAGTGTGTACTTTGGCTTGTGACAAACTTTGTATTCAAAGCACAAGGTTTAGAAAAGTCATAGAAGTCTCATAAGCCATGTCAAGTAGAGTATTGTTCATAAGTGTGAAGTGCGCGTATTTATTAATAAGAGGCAATAAAATGTTTAAAACTCCATGCTTTAATTACTCTTAAGTCGATTCATAGACTTTAACTCTATAAGTCTCTCTCTAATCCTATCGATGCTTTTCAAGATATGGCCCTTTCGAAGGGCATATGCTATGAGGAATGCGGGGTGAATATTGAGCAAGCTCCTCAAGTTCTGATCGACCCTTTGGCGAACAAGTTACTAATCACGGAGTTTAGGGCTGCTTTTAAGTGTTGGCTCAAGCCATGACTAAAGCCAATAGGGAGGTTGTGGTTTCCGTGAACCCAAATGTGGATATGACGACAACTAGAGTAAGGGACTTTTACTAGAATGAACCCTCCGGAGTTGTATGTGATGTATGAGTTACGTTCCAATCACTACTTTGATGTAATAGATGGCTTTGAGACTTATGTTTAGGTTTCCGCTACTTTTTTTCAAACTCTTTTATTGAAATGCTACTCTTGAACTATTTTAGTTTTCTATTTATCTTGAACTTCTTATGTAAGTGTCTTATGTAGGATCTCTCGGGGTCTTATATGCCATATCATATCTAGGGTGTACTTTGGGTCATGAAACATTGTTATTATAGACATCTATTAGCTTCTAAACTCCTCCATAACATTAAACAACACACTAAAATCAAAGATTTAAGCGAGGAGATTTGTTCTTAAAAGTGCAAATAACTTGTTATTATCCATTGAACTTATATTGTCGAGTGTATACTAACTCAAAGTTGAGTTTCTGTTACTTATGATTTAATTGATGAGTTTTAACATCAATCCTTCACAAGTTTGTTGTACTACATCTTTATTTAATGATTTTATAAATGGATCCGTCAAATTTTTATTTGATCTTACATACACTATAATTATAATTCGGTTGATAACTAAGTCTCGCATATAAGCATGCCTTAAGCATATATATCTTGATTTCCCATTATACATTTTATTATAAGCTACAAACATAGTAGTCTCACTATTAAAGAATATGGAAATGACTGCATAGATTATGTCCACAACTTTATATCTAGTAACATATTTCTTAGCCATTCCGTTTCCTTTCCAACATTGGCTAATGTAATTAATTCAAATTTCATTGTGGAATGAGAAATACAGGTTTGTTTCTTGGATGCCCAACTACTGGCACCACCCCCTAAAGTAAATATACAACCTCAAGTAGCCTTATTTTAATTTATACCTGTGATTCAACTCACATCAAAATATCCTTCTAATATGGTAGGAAAATCACTATAATATATGCCCAAATGTTTTATCTTTTTTAAATATACAAATACTCTAATTATAGCTTTCCAATGACTGTTGTTTGAATTGCTTGTAAACCTTGAATGTTTACACGACAAATGCTATATCGGACATACTACGATTGCATTGCATACGTTAAACTACAATGCACTTGTATAGTCTAATCAGTCACTTTATTCTTCAATATTTTATGTAAGCTTTATACTTAACATATGAAGTTTTAGATTCCTCTATGTCCAAATGATTGAACTAGTTAAGTATCATATCAATATAGTAGGTTTATTATAAAGTCAATCTCTTATTATTTCTCTTGACTTTGATACCTAAGATAGTATCTACTTCATTAAAATCTTTCATTTTAAAGACTAAAGTTAGATACTTCTTATTTTTAGAATTTCAAGCATGTTTGTACCAAAATCAACATGTCAACACGTAAAGAAAAATAACAACTCCATAAACATTTGTAAATTTGGAGTAAATACATTTATCATGATGTTATTTACAAACCCTTTTGATCATATCATACCATTAAATTTTTCATGTCATTGTTTTGGTGCTTGTATCAAATCATAGAGAGACTTTACAAGCCTCCAACTTTATGTTCATTTCAATGAAGAATAAATCCTTTAGATTGTTTCATATAAATTTCTTCGTTTAAATTTCCATTTAGGGAAACAGTTTTAATATCCATTTGATGTACATACAAATAATATATAGAAGCCAAGGATAAAAGTACTCTAATAGATGTTATTCTTGCTATTGGTGCATATGTATCAAAGTAGTCAATACCTTATCTTGAGTAAAGTCTTTTTCAACTAACCTTGCTTTGAACGTTTGTATTGATACTGTCTATATTATTGCCACGACTCGAAACTATCACCAAGTCGTAAAAATTTTCTTAAAGTCACAAGTGACCCCAAGAAAATTCTTGATACTGACATACATCATGAAAAAATAAATATGAACATGTAAAATAACTAAAATTATTAAGCAGAAGCATAATTATGGAATACTAGTTTAATATATTTATGAACAAAGTTTTGTATCTGATAACTAGCGAAGCGCTATGAAACATCTACTAATCTGACTATAGGTAGTAGGGAGATGGCTGATCCCTTAATCAATACATACAAAAGAAAGAACCTTCTAAGACAAGCATTCGAGTCCTCGAATTAATAAATTTATCACTGTGGTGGAAGTTGTGATCAGGCTAACTAGGATTATGATAGTAAGCTCCTAAACCTACATCACATGAAAAATATTGGTAAAGAAGTATCGTCGATTACTCTGAATGTATGAGTATGTGAGATATGCATGATAATCAATAAAGCTAAACATGATGAATTTGAAATGCTACACTAAATATGGGCTAAATACATGAGCGATGTAATGACCAAGTAGTAAAACATGCAATGATAGATATTAGAAGCGAAATAAATGAATACAAGGTCAAGCAATAATCGAAAGACTAAATTGTGGGAGATACTAAAGCGACATAAACCATGTGAGTTGCTACATGGAGTTCAATATATTGTCCCATATCGAAAAGGGTGTCGATACATTCCATAGGAGGTTGAGCTAATGTGAATCCACTAAATTAAAGTCTACTAAGACCGATCCTATGATGACACATAGTTACATGATATAGGGATTGCTACTGAAAGGTTCACAAATGCTTATCAAAATTCTCAATCATAAAGTCACTCAATGGTAAGTATAACTCCCGGCAAAAACATGCGTATAAACTAGAAATAGTAATAAACTAATAATAATGAATCATAATGATAACATATAAATACAGAATAGCTCATATATTACAATAACTATAAATAATCTAAAAGACAATTATCACAAAGCATCTAAATCATGATAATCTAAGCTATGTATATGAAATAACATATTTTGAGTATAAGCGAAAGACACTTTATCTAAGTATTGTTGGGTTTGAGGATAAACTATCTTGGTGGGATTGACGAGTGTCATCGTGTCCATTTTGGGTTATGATAAATGGTATCAGGCCTCGTATTCATAGGTCTCACATGTGTACATTGCCAAGTTTAAGTGATTTCTCGAGGATCGATATGTAGACATACATACTTATCTTTGAGGACTATAAGAGCGTAGGAAACTCCTTTTTATTCATTCTTTCTTATCATGCGTGGTTACCTTCTCTAGTCTTTGAGTTACCAAGTATTATTTAGCGGATATAGAGGACTAAAGCTTATTTCGGTGGTAGGGAGGCGGTCCCCAGGAAGTTGTTGATACCAACTAGAGGTAGGGTAGGGCTGAGTTAGAGTCGTGCTCGTGGGTAGCAGGCTAGAGGTCGTGCCCATAGGCGATACCATCATAGGCTAAGCTAGAGGTCTCAGATTGAGGCCATTGTGAGTAGGTTCCTCCGGAGATGAAGCTCTTTTGTTCGGGATACCTTGTTGAGGATGCTAGGTGTGTTGAGAACTTCTCTCGAGGTAGTGCGACATGCATACCTGAGTTCTCAAATGAGGGTGGGGCACAAACCCGAGGTCAACGGTAGGGTCAGATTATTTATTATCGGATAGGTCACTCTGGTTCCTACACCGAATATTGGTGCCAGATTTCTCCCGAGTTATTACGACATGACTTATTAAGAGAGATTTTTCAAGCTGAAACCACCCCAGTTTTAGGATGGTAAGAGTGAGGATGCTCATGATTTATTGACCTTGTGCCATGAGATTCTAGAGGTAGTAGGTATGGTTGATGAATGTGGTGTTCATTTTCTTACACTTCAGCTTTAGGGACCCGTAAAAGAGTGGTGGAGGACTTATGTGAGGTCTAGACCAATTAGATCTCCTTCGATGGAATGGGATGCATTCTCTGGTACTTTTTAGGAGTACTTCATTTCTTGTAGTGTAAGGGAGGAGAGTCGTTTGAGATTGAGGACTTGAGATAAAATAACTCGTTTTATAAGAGTATGAGGCCCATTTTTACGAGTTATCCAATCATGCTATGACTATTGTTCCGGATGAAGCGAGAAAGAGTCGAAGGTTTGTGAGAGGTTGAATGTCTCCATCGGATCTTATGTTTTTAGAGAGGTCCGTCGTGAGTCTGCCAAGTAGGCGGAGTTGATAGTTAGAGGAGTTTGGGGACCACAGAGGTCTTGATCGGGTCAATTTTTTTGTGCCTCATCTAGAGGCGGGAGATTCTAAAGAGGTCATAGCTCTTTCCAACTCATGGGCATTTATGTATTTATGCAGGTAGAGTGGGCGAACATCACAGTGTTTTGGTTTTGGCCGAGGTAGCCATGGTTCTTGTCGATTCATAGTAGCACTCTTCCACTCGATTTTTGTTATAGGTGTGGAGATCCGAGTCCTATGACTCAAAAATATCCTTTAGAAGCACTCGGGACCACTAACATACTTATTCAACTTCTCTATCAAGAGGATTAGTGCCTTTGTCTAGGAGTTTAAAGTAGAGTCGATCCAGATAGAGATAGGAGGGCTTTTGATAGTGGTATTACAACTCGGTAGAGTGGAGGTTGCGATCACTCAAAATGGAGGTGGTCGAGAGGACAATGTTATATTTTTTCCGAAGTCTATATGGTAAGATTTTTGATGATGTGATTACAATTTATAGGTATCGTCCCGATTTGCAATCGATATGCGTGTGTATTATTTGATTGGGTTCTACTTTCTCATATGTGTCTACCTATTTTCTTTGCTAGGTTTGATATATTGTCTTGTGCATGTATATGCCTTTCTCATGTTTCTACACGGTGGATGAATCGTTGAGTCGTGGATCAGTGTTGATCATATCTTTTTCTTTGGCGGAGTATGATGCTTGGGTAAACCTAATCATTTTGGGGATGGTAGACTTTGATATTATCTTGGGTATGGGTTGGCTATCTCCGTCATGTTATCCTTGATTGTTATGCTAAGATTATGACCTTAGAAATGCGAGTGTCTTAAGAGTTGAGTGTATGGGTGCTAGTGTTTCTTAACCTAGCAAGGTTATCTCTCCTTCATTAAAGCTCAGAGATTGCTCAATAGAGGGTGTTTGTCCTACCTGTCTTCTTTCATTTAGGATACTAGTATTGAGCCACCTCTCATGGATTCTGTGTCCGTGGTTTAGGAGCTTACATATGTGTTTCCTACTGATCTTCTAGGTAAACCTCCGGATAGAGATATTGACTTTGACATTGACTTGAAGTCGGGCAACAAGCCCGTCATATTTCTTCTTATCGTATTGCTCGACTTAGTTGAAAGGAATTGAAGGATCAGTAGTATGATTTGTTGAGTAAGGGGTTTATTCGCCCTAGTGTTTCTCTATGGGGTGCTCATGTGTTTTTTGTAAGGAAGAATGATGGATTCATGAAAATGTGTATTTATTATTGACAGTTGAACAAAGTGAAAGTGAAGAACAAGTATCCTCTTCCATATATTAATGATTTGTTTGATCAGCTTTATGGTGCATTTCTATTTTCTAAGATTGATTTGAGATCATTTATCATCAGTGAATATTAGGGCATCGGACATCCCGAAAGCTTTTAGGACTCGTTATGGTCATATGAGTTTCTTGTGATGTTGTTCGGTTTGACTAACTCCTGCCAAAGTTCATAGAGTTGATGAGCAGGGTGTTACCTTATCTGGATACCTTTGTGGTAGTTTTCATTGATGACATCTTAGTGTACTCTAAGGCGAGAGGATCCTGATCGACATTCGAGGAATGCACTCAGGAGATTGAGGAAGAGAAACTTTATGCAAAGTTCTCAAAGTGTGAGTTACGGCTCGATTTTATGGCATTTTGAGACACTTGGTGTCAAGGAGGTCTTCGTATTGATCAACCAAGATTGAGGTAGTGAGGGTTAGACCGGATCTACAGTTAACTAAGATGTAGAGTTTTATGGGACTTGTGGGCTATTATGGATGATTTGTGTAGAGCTTCTCTACTGTGCATCTCCATAACTAGATTGACTTATCGGTGTGTGAGTTCTGATGATTGATGAGTGTGAGGAGAAATTTCAAAAGCTCAAGACCTTGTTGATGTCGACTTCTGTTTTGACTTTACCCAAGGAGAGTGTGTATTTTACTATTTATTGTGATGCTTTTAGAGTCAGTTTAGGAGGTGTTATGATGTAAAAAGGTAAGGTGATTGCCCATGCTTCTAGGCAGTTGAAGGCTTATGAGAGAAAATTTCATTCCCATGATTTAGATTTGGTAGCCGTAGTGTTTGTGCTTAAGCTATGATGACGTTATCTGTATGGAGTTCATTGTGAGGTTTTCACAAATCATCAGAGTCTTGATATATCTTGATTAGAGATCTAAACTTGAGGCAGCGCGGATGGCTTGAGCTATCGAAAGACTATGACATCACCATCTTGTATCATCTAGGGAAGGCCAAGGTGGTGGCCAATGCTTTAAGTAGGAATACTTCTAGCATGGAAAGTCTTGCCGCTATTAGTGTGGAGGAGACACCAATTGCTAGAGATGTTGGAGATTGGCCAACACTCTTATCCGATTGCGAATTTTGAGAGATGGGTGGTTTGATTGCTTTTATTGAGAATCTTTCTACCTTAGTTGAAGCGGTTGTGAGTGTCGGTTTAATGATGACAAACTATGTCTCATTTGAGACAAGGTGATGAGAGGAAGCCGAGGAGGTTGTCGCTTGATTACGATGGCATCTTACGGATAAGAGGAAAGATTTGTGTGTCCAAGGTGGGAGAGTTGATTAGGCAGATTCTTGAGGAGGCTTATTATTCACGATATTCCATTCAACCAGTGCGGCGAATAAGTATCATGACTGAGTCGGCACTATTGGTAGTGTGGTATGAAAAGGGATATTGCGATTTTGTTTGAGTGTTTGACTTGTCAACAACCAGCCAGACGAGGTATATCTTAGAGGATTCCTACTCCTTCTTGGAAGTGGGAGCGGATTACTATAGACTTTGTTGTGCGACTACCTACCATCGTGGGTGGTTATGACTCCATTTGGGTGGCGGTTTATAGGTTGACCAAGTCTGCCCATTTCATCCCAGTTTGGGTGAAGTATCTGGAAGAGAAGTTAGTCGAGATTTATATTAGTATGATTATGCGATTGCATGGAGTCCTAGTTTCTATTGTCTCTGATCAAGGTTCATTGATCACTTCCCATTTCGGGAAGGCTCTGCAGCATGGTTTGGGCACTCGATTAGATATGAGTACATCCTTCCATCATCAGACAGATGGTCACTCCAAGCGGACGATTCAGGTGTAGGTGGACATGCTTCGAGCTTGTGTTATTGATTTTGGTGCTAGATGGGATAAGCATTTCCCCTTAGCAGAGTTTTCCTATAACAACAATTATCATTCCAATTTTAAAATGGCCCTTTTTGAGACGTTGTATGGAAGATGGTGTAGATCTCCGATCGGATGGTTTGATTCAGCTGAGATTGATTTATTGGATACATACTTGCTTAGAGATGATATGGAGTAGGTTCGTATGATCCAAGCTAGACTATTGGCATCCTAGAGACGATAAAAGAGTTATGTGAATCGAATAGTTCAAGCCCTAGTGTTCATAGAGTATGATCATTTTTGGCTTCAAATATCACCCATGAAGGTTATGATGAGGTTCAGAAAGAAGGGAAAGCTTTGTCCTAGATTCATTGGACCCTTTGAGATTTTGAGGCGTGTGGTAGAGGTGGCCTATAAGTTGGTGTTGCCACCTAGTTTGTCAGCTGCGCATCCCATGTTTCATGTCTCCATACTTTGGAAGTACGTGCCAGATGAGTCCAATGTACTTTCCCTCGATTTAGTTGAGAAGAATCACAACAAAGCATGTAGAACATACAAGCAACCACATAAAGATACAATTTTTGTATCAAGAATTCGAATGGTAAAGGATCATATTACCTCATTTTTACCAATTTCTACATGCATCTCCTCGATTTGATTCATATCACTCATGCCAACATTCAAAAGCATCTGAACAAGCGAGCTTGGAGAAGCAACCTTGACTTGTAAGCCGTCAGAGATTAGAAATGATATCCCTCTTTTACGAAAGACATACTCATCGGAACAAGTATTTTCAACTGAATCTTTCAGAAACGTCTCTTTGTTATACTTCCCATTACATTTGCACTCAACATTCATGTAATAGTTGTTGTATCGACAATCTGAACACTTATAATACTTAGACCTTGAATCATCTAAGTTCACTTTTAATTTCATGCAATATTTTGGATATGGATTTATCCGATTTAGTAACAAGGTTTTGCAATGCTCTACGTACATATCTTCCTCATCGAGGTTTTAACACTTTGGTACAAGTTATTCATACAACCGATAGTTCGACCTCTGGTTTAGCAGTCGTATTATTGTTCCCATTGGTAAAGTCAAGAAGGCTAACAAGTATGTCCATAAAATCTACTCTGAATTCAACTGCAACAAATTGATCCTTCTTTTTATCCATCAAAAGCTTCAATAGAATCTTAGATTCTTTCTTCTTAACCATTTCGAGGTAGCAAATGCCTAGCTGATCTAAGTTAGAACCACGATAAAAGGATGTAAGCAATGTTCAAATGACACGAACATGAAAGCAGAACACGACATAAGTTTTAGCACACTATTGTATATGCAAATATGTTTATGCATTTTATTAAAATCAACAAGCAATTATCAAGGGATGATTATAATTACATAAGCATGCATTCCAGACTCCATAAATACTACAATAACATCCCAATACCATCATTTATCAAAGACAACACCAAATTTAAGCACAAGTCCAAAACTACCACTCATTGCCTTTCAATTTATGCGTATTAGCTTAAATGGACTCAAAAAAAAGAAGACTTTTGAATTTTATGATCTTAAACTAGAGATTGTAGAATATACCAAAATGACTTTTGAATCTTGTAATCTTAAATATGCTCGTGAGATGTTACAATTAAACAACCACTCCTATATTTCAAAACCAATAATCTACTTTCTTTTTTAGTATGTTTTAAAAAAATGACGGACAATACTTTAATTGCAACCTTACACATGACGTGTTTAAAACCACCAAATTAAAGGATATTTTGATACATTTGACATTACTTTAAACTCTGTGTCAAATCAAACTAGATCATTCTTTGTAAGCGGAAAAAATACTAGATTGACATTCCATTTTAAACAAACTAAAAGAGAGTAAGGAAAATAAATTTAAACATACATAAGGCGCTACTTCTTCCGTTAAAAGTAGGTAAAAAACAAATTCCATAAATAACATTTCATATTGATTATTTCGTGTTTATCCTTCAACACACTCTATCTTCATCTTCACCTCATAGCCCCAATTCAGCCCCATAACCTCTACCCCATGATTTCATCTCTCGCATTGTGGCTTTGGAAGTGATTCGAAGAGGAAGACTGACTCTTGGAGTAATTGTTGATTGATTTAAGTCTAGTGACTTCCTAAACCTGTACTTTCTAGTTGAATTTGTATGCTTTCTTCAGATTGCGTCTTTGGGAGTAATGGGAAAGAGGTGAAGGGTGTAAATTGTCCACTTATTATATCTAAATGAAAAAGGACTATGTGATGAACATGATGATGTGAATTTCCTTATTGTGACCCTTGTTGATAGATTGAGGAAATGCTTGAAAGCATGATTGTGGACTTGAATTGTATGATTTGGTGTCTCTTCTATGTGGTGTGATATTGCTTGTATATATTGATTGTAAACATTGTGATGAGGCATGTGATGAGTTATTATGTTGAGGTCTTTGCTGGCGAGTGTTATTATGTCGAGGTCTTTACCGGCAGTGTTATTATGCTAAGGTCTTTAACGGTGAGTGTTATTATGCGAGGTCTTTGTCGTGAGTGTTATCATGTCGAGGTCTTTGCGGCTAGTGTTATAGAGCCGATGGGAAATGATTTCGGCTAGTGATGATCATTGTGACATGAAACACTTGATGTTTATGGGTGACTTACTTTTGGATTGTGATTGGTGTATTTTTTATGTGTGACTGAAATACTTGTGATTGAGATTGACTTATTTGATTTGTTTGATTGATGAACTATAAATATGAGGCATGAGAACCATATATTGTAAATTACTAGGTTAGGCGATTTCTATGCAGGTTGTAGTTTTAGGAGGTTCGGTTGGAGTGTAAAGGGTATTAGATTTCTAGCTAGCTGCTTTGTTCAATAGGTTATCTCCACAATATAGATTAATCATCAAGCTTATTTAATTTCAAAAGATTTAAAATAATTAGGTTTTATAAAATTCCAAATATTTTTTCAAGCTATTTTTGTGTAATTTTGTCACTTTTGGAATATATTTATTTAATTTTGGATATAATTAGTATATTTTATGAATGCTCTAAAATCATCTCAAAAAAGATTTTATTTCTTAATTAAATATTTTAGTAAATTAGTTTAGTTTAAACTCATGGTTTTAGTTTTGAATAATTAGGTTTATAATTAATTACTTATTTTATTTGATAAGATTAAAAAGCTCGTTAGTTAATTATATTAATTCATCTTATTTGAGTTTAACCAAATTTTCTAATTAACTTAATATGGTTAACATTGTAACTTCATAAGGCTATGATTTCAATCAATTTGGCCAAATCTTCAATTCAAAACCTAGCCCCTTTTATTATAATTTTAACCACTTGCTTACCTCACCTAAACCCATGTGTGATAAACCATTTTGGGCCTATTTCTTCAGCAGCTATTTTCAGCCCACCTTATTACAACAATACAACAGTAGCCCAAGCCCATTCCAATAAAATGACTCAACATACAATACAACCGACAACGCGTACAAAGACTGACCCCACCCACATCGTCTTCTCCAACAGTCCAGTGAAACCTAGAAACTCCAGCAAGAACCTAAAAAAATGCGTACCAGACGTGAACCAGCAAACCGCGACCCGACCTCCCGCGAGCCGCGTCCTCTCTCCTCTCAATGTGTCCTCTCCGTACGAGAAGCTTCTCAAATCGAGACTGATAGAGCAATCTCATAGCCTCGTTCGCCCTTCTCTCAAAATCAGACGACCCATTTTGATTTACCATCTGAATTCGGACTATTCCAGCTCTTCAACGTTATCTTCTAAGAGATTTTGAATTTTGAAAATAAAAGGGCCCTAATTAATCTGTTTCTCCCCCCCCCCCCCCCCCCCCCCTTTTCAATCCCCATTTTCTGCCTATATATAACCTCTGTTCTCTTTATTCAAAGAGGTTGAGAAAATAGAGGTTGGAAAATATACAGGAGCAGAGACTGAAGAAAGCAGAAACAAGAAAAATACAGTGGTTCATAAAAGAAATCTTGATTTCCATAATTGCTAAGTTAGGAATTCCAAATACCGAACTCTCGCTTTGAGCTTCCTGTTTCTTTTGCGTCGGAGTTTCATCAAAGATTTTCTCATCGGAGCTTTAGGAGGGAAGTCGACTTCAACTCGATGTATCAGTTCCGCTGCTTCGAGAAAGGTAACATATATCTCTCCCCTCTTTCACGATTTTGTTTAGATTTTAAGTGTTGTGAGATGAACACTTTTTATTTGAAGTCTCTTTAGTTTCGTTTTTGTTCTCCTTTACTTTGATTAAAATACTCATAGATGAAAGCTTGTGTTAGCTCGAATATAAGTGTTTGATTTATTCTTAATATTCCCGCTTATATTTTGGAGTCAGTTAATCAATACTTATCATCACCTTGTTCAAGCATCTTAATGGAAAGTGGTGTTAATCAAGTGTATATTTCTTGCTTGTATTCTTTTTGATTTGAACCATATAAAAATGATTAGTTGTTACAGGTTTTGACAGAGTTGGGCTTACTTTTTGTTGTTGTGTATAGGCTGAGATTCAAGTTCTAATTGTAGCTACATTTTGATGTCGCTTCGTAAGATTTGCTAAGTTCGAAATAGGGTGCGAATTACTTTTTCCTTAGAGTTTATATTTTCTAGCCATTTGATTGCTACTCTGTTTCTTTCTCTTCCATTCTTGGCATGTCTTAGTTCATGGTTGTTCAGAAATCCTTATCGTCCTCCTCGATATATCCCTGTATGTGATAGTTTAAGATTGATTTTCTCAGTCAGTTGGCTTATCTATTCTGCCATAGCTTACTAGAGTAGCTGTGCTATTGTATGTCTCATCTCGTTCTAGTTAATTGGATCGTACTATTGAAAATATGTTTGCTTTAGCTTGTTATATAAGTTATGAGATTTTGGTATGAGCATATGTTATGAGTAACAAGTTTTGATTGATTTAGAGGTTCACTGTCTTGCAAATATATGTCAATTTTATCTTTTATTTTGTTCATGCATTCTGGGAATATAGAGTCATCATTTGGATTGTGGCCATATTTTTGTAAATAATATTTTATGCTAAGTTTAAATCCATTCTCTATCATAATTAAATATGAGCCATTTTATCCTCTATACATCTGCTACTTATGTATTTTATTTTATCTTTTGTTGTTAAATGTGAGCATTGCTGAGGATTCCATTTGGATTTCAACCTCTCTTCCATTACAAATTGGGCTAAAGAGGCCCAGTACATTTTTTTCCGAATCAACTAGTGTTATTTTTTTTGGGAGGAAGCTGATGAGCAGGTTGAAAAGAAGTTGATACAGGTCCCAGAAGTCTGAAATGGGTTGGATACATGTCGTATACGATAGTATACATAATATACAGGTCAAAGAGCAGCGTATACATGGTTAAAAGCTGGATTACAGGTGTTCTGGAGATGAAATAGATTGTATACATTTAGTATATGGGATGATATACAGGAAAACATGCCAGTATAAAGCCTATATACATGAGTATACACTCTGTATATATGCAGATTTTAAGAGGAGAAATGGGCTAAAGCTCTAATTCTATTTTCTACAACAGGTCCAATAGAAAATCGGGCCCAAATGCCCAATGAAATGACCACCAGATGATTTTGATTTAAATAGGCCGAAGTGCATCACTTTGGGCCATTTGTTAGAGTTAGGACAGGTGGGCCAAAAACCCAATTTAGTTGAATTTGGGCAAGGAGCCCAAGTTCAAATTATTCTCCTCTTCTTTCTTTATTTATTTGTTTTATTGACTAACCTTGTTTTCTTTTGCTTTAAATTTAATTAAATTCCCAAAGATAGCCCTTTCTTTATTTTTATGTTTAATTGAAGTATTATTTATTATTTACTTATTTTTTATTAATAAAATGGTATTTCCTCAAAAAATCTTTCTTGATTTATCTCCCTTAAGTAATCTAAAAATGGTTTCCCTATACTTTGTTTTCAAAGTTGGTCAAAAGTCAAACATTTAGTCAAGTCGTAGATCGATCATGCATTAGCGGACATTTCAAGTGTCTAATACCTTTTTGATGTGTAAATTAAACCCCGAACGCCTTTGGTATTTTCAAATGATTTCTCTGGTTAAATCTTTTGAAAATAATAAGTTTTTTTGATTATTTTCTTAAAAAAATAAAGTGGCGATTCTCATTAAAATCGGTTTTTCTTTAAAAGGTTAGATTGATTTTCTATAGCAAGTAAAGTATTATATTTTATTTTGATAAAACGGAAATAGCAACTCTGTTGGGAATTAATTAAGTTTTAATCATAATGACTTGACTCGTTTTTTACTATTTGTTAATAATTGCTTATTTGTTTTACCATAGCTATGCCTTACTTGCTTAAATTGTTATATTAACTGTCATTTTGCATTCATTGCCTTTTAGTCACTACGACATAAATCTGATATATTAAAGAATGGTTTTATGATCCATGGTGGTCTTTTTATACTTAACTCTTTTCAAAATGACAAGCAATTTATTGGTTAAATCATCGTCAATGGTTGTCGTAGTTCCACCTAAGTTGTTTGTTTGGGTCTGATTTTTCAAAGCGTTACTCTAGTCAACTAGTGTAGAGCTAAACAAAATCCCTCAATTTGGTGCATTTGAAGTAACATGGCTAAACACCCAAGGCATGTTAGGCCCATTAGAAGCTCATCTTGTCTATTTGACCCATGGTCAATAAAAAAACAATCATACTTATATTTTTTTTTTTATTATTTGAAGGATGTATACGTCGTTTGGAAAACCAATGTCTCTTGCGGTTGAGAAATTAATTGTTTGTTCAGGTTGAAGAAGGATTAAGTTATCATTGCATCTAAAAGCGTAGACATTTGAAGGTGACAAGAAATCAAGGACGAAGGACCTTCCATGGAAGCATAGTTTATGATTGTACCCCTATGTGGGATTGATTATTTGTATCTTATTTTTTCTATTATGTATCTCCATTCAGTTTGTTATTAAAGCTTGTATAAATTTGGGTTTTTGAGACAGTAGAATGTTTCAAATTACATTATACATCTTTCAAATCGTTAGTCCTACCCTTGACACAAAAGGATCAGATATTTGTTTAAAAACTGCAATAATTGTTTGTATGCTATAGCTAATTGTGTGAATATGTTGCTTTGTTTGAGGATTCTCTAGCCCACTCCTTTTGGAAATTTCTCTAGAACCTTAAGCACAAACATCAAATGACTATCGAAAGTACGTTCAAATACTTCCTGAGTCATTACTTTCCCAATAAAATTCGAACTTCACTTTTAAATCCTAAAACTTACTCTCTCATCTCAAAAAAGGGTCGTTCCTTTATCTCAAATGAAAAAAGAGATTCAAGCTAGTCAAACTACATAGAACCTGAATTCTCCTCCGTGAAATACGTAGTCAACCTTTCAACGCTCGGTCCCCATTTTTTGAGAAATTCTATTTTTCCAACTCTTGCAATGAGATTTAAATTGCATCTCAATCAAAAATCAAAAATATGTCAATGAAAAATTTAAAAGGACCTTGGCTTCATACAAGCCAACCATTGTGATTCACTAGACCCAAAATCAGCTAGACAAATTTATGTCTAATAGTCATTTTCTTGTGGCCTAGTTTATCTTTAAGTGAAGCAACTCTTATGTGTTTGAAGTCATGTGTGTGATATATTGTATTATTTATCATCTACATAGACTAACACATTTATCTTTTGAGTTATTTTCCTTTTCACGTAGCCAAAACTGATCCGTGTTGAGAAAAGGGCATAAAACTCATACTTCAAAAGGTCTAAAGACCCCAAGGATTCCTTCTCTGATCAATGTTTGTCAAAAGGCAAAGAAAAAGTGGTTGAAAATCCGAGAATCTTGATTCAGTGAAATTCTGTGAATGACCCTATCATTGTTGAAGCGAGAATGAGTTAATTGCATAATTGTTCTAATAGATTGCTGAAATGAGGGCTGAAATGGATAAGACCCGATATTTGACAAATCTGACTATCATTGCCAACACTTCTACTCCCCAAAATGAAAGCCCTCTACTTTATTTTTCTACTTCGAATCCAACATCTGAACGTTTTCCTAACAATTCATCCACTGCTACAATTCCAAAACCTCTCATCATCAACCTAACAACCCCAACACATATCATCCTAGCTCTTCATACCAAAAGTTACTACTCTCAAAATACAAATACCAACAATCTACAAAACTTTCCTACTTTCCATTAAATACCTACTAAAATTGTTAAAAATCCACATATAACTCAAATCATACCACTAAAAACCGTTTTTAATATTCCAACATCGTCAGAATCATACCCTTCATTTACCATATATTTTAAACTCGATCATTATGAGAAGAAGGAGAAGGAGTGGGAGGTTATAAAAGTAAAGGCTGAGCAAAGCATCAAAGAGGAAGTGATTAATGCAATGAATGACTTTTAATACACCCCAGACATTATTGGATTGAACTATGAAGACATGTGCATCCATCCACATTTGGAGCTTTCAGAAGGTTTTAAAGTACCAAAATTTGACACTTTTAGAGGAGTTGAAAATCCTTTGAGTCAGTTGAGGGCTTATTGTGACCAACTTGTGGGAGTAGGGAAAGATAAAGCTTTGTTAATGCGACTCTTTAGTCAAAGTCTAAAAGGATAAGTTTTGAAATGGTTTATTTCTAGAGAAATCAAGCGATGGCGAGTTAAGCTTTGTCTAAAGACTTCATTGAAAGCGTTTGGTTACAATGTAGAATTTATTCTTATCGATACTCTTTGCGAGAGAACCAAATAGAATTCTCTGAAAGCTATAGAGTATGCCTACCGTTGGAGTAGAGAGGTTGCAAAGGTTAGGCCTCCATGACCAGAATGAAATTATTGGCGTCTTCATACGCATTCAAGGCGAGTACTACAATAGGATGTTGCTCATTTTAGGAGGAAGTTGATGAGATAGTCAAAATTGGTGGGGCTATTGAAGACGGTCTCAAGATCAGAACATCATTCGAATGACTTTCCAAGATGAATCCTTAAGCTCATTGAGGAGGAAAAGGGAAGATGTTTCCTCTATTTCATTTGAATCGAGCCAAAAATCAAAGAGACATGTCAGTCCAAAATCTATCCTTTAGCTCCGCAATATCCTTATCCATGTTGACACTCAATTTTGGACCTCCACAATATAAATTAATCATCGAACTTCTTTAATTTTTAAACAATTTAAAAGTTAAGAGGCTCGTTAGTTAATTAATCTTAACTCATCGTGTTTAAATCCTAGCCGGATACACTAAATTAACTCAATTCGGCTATGTTTTGAATTTTATATGGCTATAGTTGCAATCCGTTTAGTCATTTTATATTACAATTCTAGCAGATTTTAACATCACCTTAATTCAATTTTTTGACCAAAATTAGGCCTATTCAGCTGACCCATTAGCCCAACACAAATCCAGTAGTCCATTCTATTAATTTCCTTCAATTCCAGCAGCCCAAATAACATGCATAAATTCCAAAATCCAGGCCATTCTCAACATTCAACAACAATACAATACAACAGCCAACTCGTTCCTCCAACCCTTGACCCAACCCAACTCCATATCCCTTTCTCCTCTCCAACGTTAATAGAAACTCAACAGACCAAGACGCGTGAAAGAACCACAGCACCAACATGTCTCTTCACGCGACAAAGCAGCAACAACAAACAACCACGCGGCGTCAAATAGATGAAAACGATATCAACTGTTGCGCAAATAGCAACCAAACGACGTTGGCTCCTCAATGATTCCAAATGACAACTTCAAAATACATGAAAAGCAGAATTTACAACGGCTTTAAGCAGGGGACGCATCGCCTTCTTCACCTAGTACGATAGTACTGTTCCAGCTGCGACTACAGCGAAAAGCACCTATAGATTCGTCCTTCTAGCCTTGGATGAGCCGCGTGGCGTTTTGAGGATGATGGAGCAATCTAGGTCGTCCGCCTTGCCCCTTCCCCTTTCAAAATCGGGCAAATTCGAGAAAATTTAATTTTTTTGGATTATTCTGGAGAAGGATTTTTCGATTTTCAAAGAGGTTAGGCCCTGTTCTTATCCAAGTTTCGGCCCTTTTCCCCCCAAAAAATCTGCCCTAAGTTTGGCTATAAATAGCGTCTTCTTCTTCATTTTAGGGGGGGGGGGGGTTTGGCAAAAACACTAAGAGCAACTTAGGCAAAAACAACCAAAATATATATAGATAGAAATACATTCAGGTCAAAAGAAGAGACAACTAGTTTGGGTTTGAGTATCATTCTTCTTTCTCGTTTGTCATCATTTCCCAACGTTCGTTAGAATTTAAGATTCTGCCCAGGTCTCCTGTTTGCTAATTTATATTTGCGTCTCGATGGTGAAAGCTTGTCATCTATGCTCGTTTAGTCCCATTCGCTGCCCAAAAAGAGGTAAAATTCTCTTTTCTTAGCCTTATCTGTCTAATTTCAAGCCATGCTAGTTCCTCTATGTATGAATTTAGTCAAGTTGGAGCTTTGTTTGCTGGTTCTATTCACCGAAATATGCTTATACACATTTAGTCATTCGTTTCTCTTCTTTGGTTGTAGTTAACTTTCTCGTGAATTCTTAGCATATTGAAACCTCTTACTGTTTAGTTCATTTTCTTGTGATTGATTGTTCATAAAGTTGGCTAACCTGGCTTGATGCATTTTCATTCGATCTGGTTATAAATCGTGCCCTCTCTGGCACATAGTTTGCTAGCTTCCCCTCTCCCCTCAAGTTTGAGTTTTGTGCTATTTTCAGCATGCCTTAGTCTGGATTTTCCTTGCATTCACCATTGTCTCGATCGGTTGTCTCAATGTCTAACTCCTGTCATGATACTTTCTCATTCTGTTTCAAAGTGCTACAACATGCTTATTTCCCCTCCATTTCCTTACTTGAAGTTATAATATTGCTAAAATCCTCTCTTACTCATGTCTGGAAATCGTGTGAACTCCAGCCATATTTTATTAGCATTATTTTACTGATTTGTTCTTATATGAACCACTCAATTTCATAGGTCTGTTGTTACTTCTCTTAATGGTATAAGTGTATAATATTCGTCTTTATCTTTCGTTTGTGTTACTTTGCTTTCTTTCACTCAAAACCAATGCTTGCATGCCATGACTTCTGTCCTTTTTTTTTTTTTTTAGATTCAGTCTTCTCTTACTCTTATATTATCCTACTTTAAACTCGATGACATTGATTCCCGTTAAGAGAAGGATGTTAGTCCATTTGCTTTCTGGTTAATCTTAGTTGGTGGAACGTAGTTCTCTTTTGATGCCTATTTTTTGATTTACTGTCGAGTCTAGATATTTTTGTTTAAAATCAAGTAGTAATTAATCAATCATAGTCCGGTTATCCTACCTAAAATAGCCTTAGATAATATCTTAAAGTTTAATGATGGAGCTTTGTGTTTATTTATTTGAAATTTGTTGTTATTAATCATCTATGATTAGGCTTTTTTTTCATCATTGATTCAGAAAGCTATATGATCTGTCCCCATTTTCATTTATTTATTTTAGGCTTAAAATTAAGAGCACTCACATATGGATTTAGTCTATTCTCCTGTATTAAATCATTGAGTTGTCACTTACATGCTTATTTGTTTATGTTTGCACGTGAACACTATGGGAGTCCGACCAAACTTAAGCCTCCTCCTTTGCATCTCAAAATGGGGTCACAAAGGCCCAAAATTCTTTTACCGAGTCAGGTCTCCTCGAAAATTTGTGAGCAGGGTTGAGCGGATATACAAGATTGTATACACTAGTATACATCTAGTGTATACGAAAGAGGGAAGATAGGGCCAAAAGCCCTCAAAATTTCAAAAGTTAATACTAAGGTTTCAGAACTTCAATTCCCCAAAAGGAGCCATTTTGAGTTTAACACTTACATTTTTCTCAAATAAAAAGAGTTATTTATTATCCACTTCACCCTCTTTAGGTTATTTATAAGTCATTTGTCTAGGTAATTTTTCCCTTCCCTTTGAAAATAATTTTAAGTTTATTTTCACGACTAAGTCAAATGTGCTTATTTTTAAAAAACTTAGCCTAATAATTAATCACCGGATAACCGCATTAGCGGGTGTTCTAGATACTTTAAAATTCTTCCTTGAACACTAATATGAACCCCTGAACCCCCTATTTTCATTAGATTTCTGTTTTAATCTTTTGTAAAAGTAGTTTTCTCAATTTTTCTTTAAAAATTAAGTGGCGACTCTTAAAACCTGTCTAAATTATATTTTCTTAATAAAACAGCCCCATCTCTTATGTCCAACCAAATTGCCAAGCTCCACTTTCATATTACCCAAATGTTCAACCAAATTACCAAGTCACTTTGCCAAATTACCTAAATGCGCCTTCTAGCTTCCAAACTCTACAATACCCAAATTTTCAAACACCAGCACCTACTCGCCAAAATCTTCCACTCTATCATCAAGTACCTCCACCTCCACGATACAATTACAATCTTCCACGTCTAAAACACGAGAAGAAACCTTATCGAGTCCTTAATCCTTTGGTTGAAGTCGAACCCAACTCTTTGAGAGATTGAAAGTAGTTGGTCTAATACAAACAATTGATCAAAAAAATGTCAATGCCAATTCCAGACTTTACAGGGCCAATTTTCATTGTGCTTATAATTCAGGAGGTGTTGGACATACCGCTGAGGATTGCATCAACTTGAAGCATAATTTTGAAGACTTGATCGATCAAAAGATTGTCAATCTCCAAACGGTCACTTCTAGTGCCAACAATAATTCATTGCCGAATCGTGGAGGGCTTACTATTCACATGATCGAGGTTGAAGAAAATTTGTGTGTGGGTAATGGTGTAATATGATGACTCCACAATTTGGACTCATTTAGGGCTTTATTTTAATGGATTTAGTGTTCTCAAATGCATATTTTATCTCAATAACTGATGAAAGTCCTTGAGTTTCAGGTATTTGGAGTTAGAGACAAAGCATTGACACTATGGAGCAAAAAGGAACAAGGCGGCTGAAAGAATGAAGAAATAAAGGCCTGAGGATCACCTAATGCATTAGGCGAGTCACCGAACAGTTCCACGAAGCAACACCATATCTCCCAATGATTCAAAATGCGAAGATGCTGAAGGCAAAAGCTGAAAGGCGATGAACCAAACCGAAGGGTGTATCGCCGAGTGTATCGGCGACCCCAACTAACTGCGTCGAGTGGTCCTTAGCAGCACAAATTTTTTAAAACTATAAATACTCATTTAAATCTGTAGCTTAGTATCAAGTTGTAGCGAATTATTACTAATTTTTAGAATATTTTTAGTTTTAGTTCTTAGAGTTTTTGGGAGACATTGTTCTTGAGCTTGAAGGTTTTGAAGGTTTTCAACTCCAAGAAATTGGAAGTGGGTCTTGAAGAATCTTCATCCTTGACATGTCTAAAGACATTATTTATCGTACCCATTTGATGGAAACACTTTTTGGTATCGATTTCTATCTGTTTTTCATGTCTAGCTAAAACCCTTATTCTTGGGGTGTGATTATGTGAATATGGGTTAAATTTATTGTTGGGTATTGCTCATTGTTAGCCTATTTGCCGTTTAAATGTGATTTTGTTTAGTAGTTGTGTTTGAACTTAATGGGATTGTAGTTGCAAATAAGATTTCATCTTAGTGTTTTTGGCCTACTCGAGAGAGAGGTTTTAAAACTAAAACTACTAAATCGATAGCCTATGGTTATTGGGTCATGTGGGTTCAGCTCGAGAGAGTGAATCCTAGACCTTCTCCCACACATTCAGCTCGAGAGAGTGAATGGACTAAGGCGAAGGTTGTGCTTAATTGCTGCAACTCGGTGTTCGAGAGAAACAGAGTTGATTCGGAGTAAGTTGTTCGATAGAAAATTTACCCCCACTAAAGTCTAGCTTAGTTACAAATGTTCAGAAATTTACTATCAATAGCATTTACTCGATTGTTTATTTTATCCCATATTTCTATCACATCCCAAGATTCCCGTCTCCCTATTTCGCATCTTTATATTTTTTTGCTATTTGTGGTTCATTAGCTTAATACAAACTCCCATTGATGATTGACATTCGTGTCACTTCTTGATTTAGTATGATTTTACTCATAAATATTTATAGCTATGATTGACTAGAACATACTTTTACTTTTCTATATAATTATCGATTACTAACTGCTCCCTTGGGACTCGACCCCAACCCATTCGGTTGGGTTATATTACTACACGCGATCGTTGACACTTGAATTGGAAGTTGTGTCTTAGATAACGTCAAACAATCAAAATGGTGCCGCTGTCGAAAATTGGTGTTACTTGAGAATGTTTAGTTAAGTTTAATTTTGTTCTTGTTAATTATAGTAATACTTACTTAATTTTTAGCTTTGTGTTTTGCTTGTTTGAGCTTTAAAACAGAGGAGGTGAGTATGTTGAGCAGTACTCGCGAGTAAATGAAGTTCCCTCCATTAGAAGTAATGATGTTTAGGGATCGCATTCTAACCTTCAAACAATTGGAAGGTGAACAGATTCATGAGGCATGGGCAAGGATTAAAAAACTTCTAGTTCAATGTCCAACTCATGAAATTCCAAATATAGTCCTCCTGGATTGCTTTTACAGAAGTCTTGGTCTCGGAAACAAGGTATTGGCTGACTAACTCATCCCTGGTGGTATTACACAATAGCCCTATGTGATAGCAGCCCACCTGCTTGATAACATGGCTGAAACAAATCAAGAAGTAGAGAAGGACTTCATGTTGGCGACAACGATGACTTAGATAGATGAGTTGGCCAAAAAGATAGCTGAGATTGAAGTCCAATGCAAAAGAAAGGACAAATACATCCCTCCTCATGAGAGAAAAAGGGCTAAGGACAATGAGGGTAAATATGTCAAAGGAATTCTCTCGATCATTCTCCACAAGGTAAATGAGCATGATAGGGTGCTGGAAGAGATGAAGGAGAACATCAAAGTGATAAAACATTTGATTAGTTCTTATTCCAGATCGATCCAGCTGCTCGAGAACCTTATGGGTGATGTGATGCCTCAGCTCTACTCACAGCATAAAAAGGGGTTACCTAGTGAGACTATGGCTAACCCCGAGAATGAGGTTTGAATTGTGACTTACATCGTGCCACGACGTTAACTAAGGAGTTGTTTGGGAGAAAACCCAAAACCCTTTATTGCTTTATTTTGTTTTAGAAATAATGGTGTGTTAATTTTGCAGGCTAAAGTGTGGAGAGTGTTTGAAAATTGCAGATTGGCGAGTTACAATGTCCAGTCGGCGCATAGCCAAATATGTCGGTGCGCCCGATCTAAACCGCCGTTTGACTCAAGATATCTTCAAAATATAAAGTCTGTAAAACTCGGCGAGCCCAGGTAATTATTGGTGAGTCACCGACCAGCTCGGCGAACTTGTCGTAGACCGCCGTTTGGACCCCCACATTAACTGGAGGGCTTGTAAAACTCGACGAGGTAAGTAAACACTCGGTGTGTCGCCGAGTGGGTCGGCAAGCGTGACTAACATCGCCGAATGGGCGAAGAACTGGATGGTTTATTAAAGGTCAATGGTTTCAAAGTTTCAAAATCTTTATTTTCCCACGCTTTGAAACTTCCCAAACTCTCACCTAGTTCGTATTTTCAAAACTTTTGCTTTCCATAAGTATTTTGTATGTTGATTGGTGCTCGGACTTTGGATTACATTGCCGCCTAGCCTTTTAAAATACTTTAATCGGTATAAAAGGTTGGTTTTCCAAACCCCGAGTTCATCTTATTAAATTTGTACCCATTTGCAATGATCTTATCTTAGTGATGTGTATGCTGGGCCTCTCTTATAGGGTTAGAATGTTTGAATTCTGATTTTAATTTGATAATCTTGCCATTATTGCTCTGATCATCGAATGCCCATAAATTTGTGCCTTAAAATGAATTAAATTTTGTGGGGTTGTGCTTGCATGTTGGTTAGATTGGTTGGGTGAAGTTTGAGTAGCCCCTTTTTGTAATAAATGGCATAAATTACACAATGATAGAGTGGATGACACCATTCTTAAGGGCAGAAGTCGTCAAATGGCCAAATTTGACAAAATCGAGAGAAGTCTAAGTATCCTGGGGTGATGGGTGTTATTAATTTAGCTAGTGCATGCATTGATTTTGTTTTCGAGGGTTGCGGGGTTGAATTTGAAAAGTTGGGTTGAAAAATAGGCACGATGAGCCGTTTGGCGAGCTTAGTCGAGCTCGCCTAACCACTCAGCGATTTGACTAACATCCCTATCTCACCTTTAATTTCATGCTTAATTAGTAGTTAAATTCTGTAACTTTTGGTGAGAAGCCTGAGGTCGCCTAAAGCACTCGCCGAAGGCCTTCTTTATCGCCCTTTATCTGCGCCCCTGAACGCTTTTTGCACTGGAACTTTTAGCGGGTTAGCCCTTGCTTGCCGAAAGCTATTGGCGATTCGCCAAAAGGGACCTTTCATCGCCGATTTGCTAAGAATTTTGAGCCAATCCTTTCAGCGAGCCCGATTTAGCTCGCCAAATAGATTCGGCAACTCGCCGACTTGATCGGTGAGTATGTCTGCAATTAAATTTCTATGCATTGATATGAATATTTACTAATTTCTCTCTGATGTTTTGCAGATATGGTACAGACAACTCTAGATGGGCCACCCCAGAAAAAAGCACGGGGCATTACTATAATTGAAAGGGGATCGAATACTCCAAAGAAGAGAAAGCAAGAACTTCCACTCGGAGACAAAGGAAAAAGCACATATCTGAGAGAGTGGCTATTGACACTAGAGCTAATTTGTCTGAGCCTAAGGATGATTAGCCTTTGATTTCCCGAAGGAATGAGCTCCGGGCTAGATCTCAACCCACGTCCACCAGAGTTCCTCATGCATCCATACCAGCAGAATCACTGCCATCTCAGACATCTTCTGTACCTCCCGTGCCACCAGTCATTCCTGCACCTAGACTCCTCAACAAGTTGAAAGGAGGTGGTTTATGAACCATCCTTGAGGAGAAGTTATTATCTACTGAGGGTCTGGAGAGTAAATACTCATATGTGTTGGACACTCTAAACTACCATAGGTTTAATCAATTTACCAGGCCCCGAGGCCTTTATGTTCCTTCATGGGTTCAGGAGTTCTATATAGCTTATGGGGAGTTGGTGCCGAAGAGTAAGAAAAAGGCCAACAAGTTCAGACCAGTGAAGTCTGTCATGGTCAGAGGTAAGGAAGTTAGGTGCAACAGCAAGTATATTAACACTGTGTTGGAGAGAACGATGCACTCTACATGTCCCTACGAGGGTTTACCTGTGGCTTAGTCCTTAGATGACTTGAAGGGCTAGTTGGCCCCACTGATCTCCGACACCACCTCGAGGTGGATAGAGGCAGGAGTCCCCAAAGAGAAGAGGGACTTGAGCTTTGCTGCTCGTTTCTGGTTTGGCTTCATCAGTAGCACTATAATGCCATCCCAGAACGAGTATATTCTGCGCCATCTTAAGGCAACATGCCTTAGATCTATCATGTCACAGAGGAGCATCGACTTGGGACTTTTTATTTCACAGAAGATGGCCGTGAGAGCCAGCGGTGAGACTTCTCTGCCATTCCGATCTGATCAGGTTGTACACGCGTACAGAAGTACCTCGGGATGCTGTGAGAGATATTGAGGTTACCCCTTCTTCCTCCACTAACATCCCACGTATTAAGACTGAGTACACACGAGAGAGGAGGCGCGGGAGAAGAGCATCTCCGATAGATAATTCTCCAGAGGTTGATGTTGATTTGTTACCTGTAGAGGCATATTCGCCTACCCTAGCCTCTGAGCCTTCAAGTTCTGCCCATTCTACTTCTTCACAGGTTTCGAGCACTTCCACCTAGTCCTAGCCAGTCAAGATTACTTAGGCGATGATCCTGAAAATGGGGAATCTAGCCTATTCAGCTAACGTGAGGGCAACTCGATTAGAGAGATCCATCATAGGGATGATTGAGAGTGTTATTTTGGCTGCACTAACCCCCCTTTGGGCTTTTATTGATGATCTGGCTACTAGAGTCACAGCTTGTGAGAGCAGACAGAGGGAAGCCTCAGAGGTTACGGCTTTGCAAGACAAGGTAGCAGACTTGAGGAAGGACGTAGACTATTTGAAAGCTACCGACTTCACTTCATTACTGAAGGATGCTAATGATGTAGATGCTCTTGAGATTCCTCCAGCTACCACCAGCGATATACATCGTGATAAAACCGCAGTAAGTGTGTCGGATGCTGAGACCGATGAGGAGCAGATACAAATGCAGGAGGAGAGCATATATAGAGACTTTTTGGATCTTGCAGGGATGAGTATGCAGTCGGTGATCCGACATCACTCACCGAGACCTCCTTGGCTGCTCCTAGTGCTACTCTTTCTCTCTTCACGGTGACTTAGTGCGAGACCCGAGACCAGATAGATGTATCGGGCACTGATGCCCAGACAGATGAAGCGACTGCGTAGACAGGATCTCCTCTTTACCTCCCTCTCTGTCTTACTTTATTTTATTTTTGGATATGTTCGCTTTCGTTTGAGGACAAATAATTTTTGTTTGTGATGGGGTGAGGCCCATCTTTGTGCAATTAGTTTTGTTTATATATTAGGCTTTGAGCTTAAATTGTGTTAGATACTGCTTTTTGTGTAAGGTTTGAGCTTATGGCTCCTTGCTTTTAATTGTATATGATTTTTGTCCGTTCCAAAAAAAAATTGCTACCTCTTGAATGTGTTGAATGTGGTTGTTCTCATGCAAATTTGAGTATCAATTTTGGTCAATATCGATGACTTAAATAGTGCTCATAATCGAACATAAATGAATGCGCGGCTATTACGAGGCCAATTGAAGTTGCATAGACAATATGTGGACTCTTTGCATCTTGTTGTGATTAGCCAATTATCAAGTCGAGTCTCTTGTGATGAACATTACACACTAGCGAAAGTGTGGAGTCTTGTTTGACTTTGGTGTCGAATGCCTTGTGTGATGAGCTTACTATGAACCATGCATGATGACACCTAGAATTTTCCCCGTTAGTTCGGTTGACTAAGTGATGCAATTTCTTGAAATGATCTTAGGCAACTTTAAAGAGTGTGAACCAATTTGAAAGTATACCTCTTTTGTGGCCTACCTTGTGAGTGTGTGAACCTCTTTTGAGCACTTTGAACCTTAATCTTTTCTTTGAAGAAACTTGATAACATTGCTACCTTTTATCAACCCATTACCCATAATCCTCATGATCTGTGGTTTGTTTGAATAGTCAACTTAGGCCAAAAGCCTAAGTTAGGTGTGGTGAAAAGAGAAGGAAAATCAAGTAAATGCAAAGAAGTCCCTTGTGTCCATGTTTTGAGAAAAATGGAACCCCTCCATATAAAAAAAAAAGGAGGAAAAAAAAAGAGGTTGAAAAAGAAAAAGAAAGAAAAAGTTGTGAAATAAAGTTGTGGAAATACAAAGAAAATGGGGTTCCCAATGGTTCATGGAAAATGAATAAGAGGTGACTTTTGAGCTTGAATGAAATTGATAAAAAAAAGGAAAGAAAGTGTTGTTAGCATCACATTTCATGAGGATTTTTAGCCTATAAGCCTAAATGACCATACCATTATGCTCAGCCCATTACAAGCCTTGAAAAGACCCTTTTGATATTGAATGAGTTGAAGCAAAAATCGATTGGAAAATAAGGGCAAACCTATGGGTGAAATCATGCATTGTGTTGATCTTTTTGAGTGTGAGTGTTGATCTTGATTCCGAAACTTTAATTGATTGAACCATTGAGTGAATATGGTATCATTCTTTTTGTGAGGGAATTTGATTTCCTTTGTTGAGCTTGAACTTGCATTTGAAGCAAGTATAGTGAGCTTGAGATTCTTTGATAATGGTGAGTCACAACTTGAAACTTTGATTGCACAATTGATCCTTGCATGAGTAAGTTGGGACTTTTTGTGTGCATTCATGGTGGAGTCTTGTGTAGCACTGTCTGAGACATCCTTTTTGAGCTGTTGAACTTGAATTTTACTTGAGGACAAGCAAAAGTTTAAGTTGGGAGTGTTGATGAGTCCACAATTTGGACTCATTTAGGGCTTTATTTTAATGGATTTAGTGTCCTTAAATGCATATTTTGTCTCAAAAACTGATGTAAATCCTTGAGTTTCAGGTATTTGGAGTTAAGAGACAAAGCATAGACACTATGGAGCAAAAAGGAACAAGGTGGCTAAAAGAATGAAGAAATAAAGGTCTGAGGATCACCTAATGCATTAGGCGAGTCGCTGAATAGCCGTAACCTCGCCCAAAGTTCCAGTGTGTTGAGCCCCGAAGGAAAAGATCAAATTGGCGATGAAAAGGAGCAGTCGGCACGTCGCTGAACAGTTCTGCGAAGCAATACCATATCGTCCAATGATTCAAAACGTGAAGATACTGAAGGCAAAAGCTGAAAGGCGATGAACCAGACCAAAGGGTGGATCGCTGAGTGCATCGGCGACCCCGACTAACTACACCGAGTGGTCCTTCACAGCATAAATTTTTGAAAACTATAAATACTCATTTAAATCTATAGCTTAGTATCAAGTTGTAGCGAATTATTACTGATTTTTAGAATATTTTTAGTTTTAGTTCTTAGAATTTTTGGGAGACATTGTTCACGAGCTTGAAGGTTTTGAAGGTTTTCAACTCCAAGAAATTGGTAGTGGGTCTTGAAGAATCTCACCCTTTACGTGTTTAAAGACATTATTTATCGTACCCATTTGATAGAAACATTTTTTGGTATCGATTTTTATCTCTTTTTCATGTCTAGCTAAAACCCCAATTCTTGGGGTGTGATTATGTGAATATGGGTTAAATTTACTGTTGGGTATTACTCATTGTTAGTCTATTTACTATTTAAATGTGATTTCATTTTGTAGTTGTGTTTGAACTTAATGGGATTGTAGTTGCGAATATGATTTCATCGTAGTGTTTTTGGCCTACTTGAGAGAGAGGTTTTAAAACCAAAATTACTAAATCGATAGCCTGTGGTTATTGGGTCGTCGTGGGTTCAGCTCGAGAGAGTGAATCTTAGACCTTCTCCCACACATTCAGCTCGAGAGAGTGAATGGGCTAAGGCGAAGGCTGTGCTTAATTGCTGCAACTCGGTGTTTGAGAGAAATCGAGTTGATTCGAGGTAAGTTGTTTGAGAGAAAATTTACCCCCACTAAAATCTAGCTAAATTACAAATGTTCAGAAATTTACTATCAATAACAATTACCTGATTGTTTATTTTATCCCATATTCCTATCAAATCCCAAGAATCCCGTCTCCCTATTTTGCATCTTTATATGTTTTTGCTATTTTTGATTCATTAGCTGAATACAAACCCCCATTGATAATTGACATTCGTGTCACTTCTAGATTTAGTGATTTAGTATGCTTTTACTCGTAAATATTTATAGCTATGATTGACTAGAACATAATTTTACTTTTCTATTTAATTCTTGATTACTAACTACTCCCTTGGGACTTGACCCTAACCCATTCGATTGGGTTATATTACTACAAGCAATCGTTGACACTTGAATTGGAAGTTGTGTCTTTGATAACGTCAAGCAATCATAATACCAACCAACCTGGACAACCTTGATAGAGTTGTAAATTCTCTAAGCATAAGTGAGAAATCTAAATTTGCTATCATGGAACCCCAACAAGATTTTGCTTTAGTGCTAAGAGAGGGTCAAAACAAGAAGGAGATTAATCATATTCCACCAAAGTCTTTGCCTCATTTGTATCAGTCCTTTCTGGTAAGGGAATATGCCAATGATGACAGTCATGGAGAAGGAACTGGGGGTATTTCTAAGGTTGTTGATGTTGGGCTGGAGGAATTGATCAAGACATCAAGCATACGAGACGTCGAGCCAATGGAGCAAGTTCTTAATTTCACTTTCACTCCGCTCTTGATTCCTCACTTTTCTTGATAGACCAAGATGATTTTTATGCTATTTCTAAAATCGGTGGTAGTCCGAATGAGGCCCGGGATCCACCTTTTATGTCATTTTACCTAATTATGTTTTAATTTTCCTCGTAATATTTGAAAAGGGAAAAATGGCTCCTAGTCATGGCCAAAGTTCGTCGTTCCTTTTTTCCAATGAAAGCCTCTTTTATTGTGAAAATTTATTTCACTTGCTTTAATTTTTTTTTATCTAAAAGTCTTTGTTTCTTACTTCAGTAAATCTAATTTTAAATTTGTCAATATCGTGTGTCACAAGCTGAATGAACAAAATGGGGTATAGGAAGATGAGTTTGAAGAGTATGACGAGGAGATCATGATATTTAAACACCTTGTCAAATAATTGAAACAGTTCGAGAATCAAAATAAGTCAAATCTGAATGAGATAGAAACTTTGAACCTAGATATGGATGAATGTATCAAAGAGGCACGAGTTAATGCCTTATCTGATAGAAACTCTAAAAAGAGAACTCATCGATTTGTTTAGACAACACATCGATACATTTGCTTGATGACATGTCGTGGTTGAGCAAAGTCAGTTATCTCACACGTTTCCAATCAACTCAGATGCTATCAAAAGCTATTAGATTTGAAGATACAATGTTTCTTTTATTTATTTCCCTGTAAACGCATCATTTATTTGTATTTGTCTCATATTTTAAAGTTAGAAAATTATCTTTTGTAATGAACTACATTTGACCTGAATTCTCAAAAATAAGATACGTAGGCGGCCTATGTCGGCTTCGGTCACCCCTTTATATCCATTTTTAATATTTCTCCTTTGACTTGAACTACGTTCGACCTGAATTATCAAGAATGAGCTACGTAGGTGGCTTGTGTCGGCCTCGATCCTTTTACTTTTTAAATCTCCTATTTCTGTTAATCCTTGAGAAGCATAACTACGTCTGACTTTATTCGTACCTCAACGTGATACATAGGCGCCATAACAGTTCGGTCATATCTCCCGTAAGATTTCTATTTTCCTTTACAATAGAAACTGGGACAAAATTTTTGAGAGGGACTCAAAAATTCTCAAGAAGAGAATCTCTCCAACAAGTCAAGACTAAGATACGTTGCGAGTTGCAACTCGACAAATTTTCTGAAAGGGTCTCAAAAATTCTACAAGTCATATATCAATAGTTTGAGATACGCCAAGAGATCTAACTTGGCCAGAAATTTTTGAGAATGACCTCAAAAATTTCTTCAAACATCACTAGAATCTGTAGTAAATTTTGAATATCTCGAGCATGATTAGAAGTTTAAAGCTCACTTCAAATGCTCTCTAGCATCACTAAAGTTCGTAGTCAACTTCGGTAATCTCCGGCACTGATAGAGTCCAGAGTCAATTGCAAAACTTTCTACTTATAGTACATTTTGGGAGGACCACATTAGAAATTTCTCAAGCTTTAAGGATCTTTTGAATTCTCTAGAACAAGCTATCAGGCACGTCACAAGTTTTGAACCAAAGACATTCATTTAAGCTATGCAAGACTTGAAATATGACCGTGACTTTTCCCAAGTTGATTTTTTGAAAACCCTTTTTTTAAAAGATTTTTAATATGTCAAATATTTTGTATAATTTCATGCTATGTCTATCGAAAAGCTAGGGATCAGAGCGATCAATCGAAGATAGCAAAACAAGGAGAAAGCAATCGAAGAAGTAAACACTGATTAATTTGTTTTAAAAACTAACAATTTTTCTGTGGATGTATATTTATAAGAATGCCACAAGATCATCATATTCCTCCATTCAATAAATACGAAGAAGTCAAAAGGGTGAGGAGATCCCTAAAATTGACAACTTTTATGTGGATGCAGGAAAGTCATTAAAGTTTTTCAGAAGAAAAGAAACAGTTTAGAATACCAATAAGATCTCCAACAAAACATGAGTCACAATGAACAAAAAATATTCAAAATAGGAAAAAGTGGAATCATCACTCACAAGGTATACAAGCATCAACAAAGACATCGAATTACATTTTTCAGCATCAAGGAAGTTTGAAGACTATTCACAAATCCCGTCGATATTAGACGTGGTAATGTGAACCACTCAGAGGGACATCGTCCTTACCACCCAAAGGGACATTTCTACAGTATTATCAAATAAGATATTACCATCACCCAGAGGGACATTGTCTTTATCACCTAGAGGGTCATCCATACCGTATTATCAAATGAGATGACACCATCACCTAGAGGGACATTCATTTTATTAATGGAGCATCAACGTCATTGCCCAGTGAGACCTTATCTTAATCCAGCAGCGAGAAGTCATCACCAAAGCCATTTCCCAATGAGCCCTTATATTCATTGAGCACCTGGACGTCATCATCAACGTCATTGCCTAATAAGGCCTTATTTTCATTCAGTACCGGGAAGTCAACATCATCCTATCATGGAGAAGAATCATCCTGCCAATGGATCATCGTCATCCTATCAATGAAGAATTGTCATTGCCTAGTGAGGCCTTATCTTCATTCACCATAGGGAACTCGTCATCATCGTCATTTCCCAGTGAGGTGTTATCTTCACTCAATACTAAAAAGAATTATCATCTTATCAATCGAGCATGGAGCGTCATTACCCTATCAATGTAGCATCATGCAGTTGCATTATCCTATCAATGGATCAATATCATCCTACCAATGGAACATTGCCATCTTACCAATGAAGAATCATCATCTTATCAATCAAACATCGACAACATCATCCTACCAATGGATCAACATCATCCTTACCAATGGATTAACATCATCCTACCAATGGATCATCAATGAAGAATCATCAACTTATCAATCGAGCATCGAGTTCATCATTCTATCGATGTAACAGCATCATCCTACCAATGGAGCATCATCATTCAATCAATTAAGCATCGCCATCAACAATATTACATTAGCGATAAAGTTATTATCATCGTAGCATCATATCAATTCATTATCTACTACGTCAAAATCGATGGAGGCTGACAATAGAATATTTACACAAAAGAACATATATCCAATATGGTAAAACATATCACTTCTCTATTTGAATTATAGTTTCTACTAACAAGTTTATTTTAGTACTTGTCGAGTGCATCCAAGAGGAGGAATTTTCAAATCAAACCACAGGTGCGGACGGCATAAAAAATGATACAACACAATGTGAAACTTTTTCTTAGCAGTGAACTGGGACATATTCCGAAGAGGAGTATCAAACTCTTAGGATACGAGTTGAGGATCGACTTTCACTACAATCAAACCACACCCCTATCAGAAGGCATGTGGGTATTTCCTTTGGTTTATCGATTTCTATTTTGCATCCGAAACTTTGAGTCTCACTGGGGAAACTTTCCAATTCGAGTGAGAATACACCAAGAGCTTTCGAAATTATGTCCTTGTGAGTTCTTACTTATGGGTGTGAAGTGCACCACATTCATGGCTAAGAGGTTACATGCTTCTTTTTCATACTCGAGTTATTTGTTACTCTTCCAAAACCAAAGGTTATCGAGCATACTAGATTTCCTTTTCAACCAATCGAGTTGAACTACAAACAGTCGGATTCTCTGAGTTGAGGGATATGTAGGCGGGACCTGATGTGCCACGAAATCTTGGCACATTTAATGCTTGAAAACTAAGGATTAAGACTAGAATCAAGTGTATTTATGTGAATATAATGTTTTTGGTAGTGTTTGTACAGGTGAAACTGAAAGAAGATAGAAAAGAAAAAGAATTCAGTAAAGGTGAATTGTAGAAAACAAAGACCATGGACGACCTCACGGGCCGTGGTCTTCATTACGGATCGTGGAGATGCTCTTAGAATTGAACCAATGTTTAGGGTTGAAAGATTTGAATGATGATCGAACCAAGTGAAGACCATGAATGACTTCATGGGTCGTGGTCCTCACAATGGTTCGTGGTGAGAGTCATGGTTATAATCCAGTGCTTAGGTTTAGAAGAGTTGAAAGATGATTGAACCAAGTGAAGACCACGGAAGACTTCATGGGCTGTGGTCCTCACAACGGTCCGTGGTGCTAGTTATGAAGGTGAGCTAGACAACTACACGGACCGTGGTCATTGTCACGAGTCGTGGTAGTGTTTGTGGTGATGATACATTGTACAAGTATTGAAGAGCCTGTTTTGGGTGAGTCCAAGTGAAGACCACGAAGGGCTTCACGGACCGTGAAGCCCTTGACGAGTCGTAGAACTATCCGTGAAGCTGCCCGCATTTCAGTCCTACTTCAAGTAGGGCTCTTTTTTAAACACTTTATTTGAATTAATTAGGTCATTTTTAGTTTTTATCTTATCTGACCTTGAATGACGAACAAGTTTCCATTATTCTCAGTTTTGGATTTTTGATTTTAACATTGAATTAAGTTTGAAGTTTGGATTTCCAATTCTTGAATTATCGAAGTGGCTTGTTGATTTGCTTATTCTCGTAAGTACTTTCTAAACATGTTTTCATTTGATATTTCTGAATGTGTACGTGAAATCATGAGTGGCAAAATACCAAAAATTGGATTGTGGGATCTATGACGTGAATCAAATTGTAATTTCGTAAAACGACTGATAGGCAATTTGTGTTTGCAAATTATAATCTAGCTTTCATTATTAACATATTCTGATGAGTGCATGCATTGGAGTGAGCCTATATCTATTATTTGTTCGAGAGAAAAGTAATAGTTAGGAAAAAGCTAAATTAACTTGAAAAGTGGAGTCAAAGTTTGAGTTCGAGAGAAAAGAACTTTAATACTAGTAATACTCTGGAACTGAGAGGACTTGAGTGAACATTATCTGATTAGACTGAGAAGAATCAGATATATCTAACTCATCTGTATTTTGTAGAGATAAATTGCCTGAAACTCAACTACGAAAGAAGATTAGGTGTAACGTTATAAGTAACACAATCCTGGTTTCTTTTAAAGATCTTGTGAACTGAAAACTTTGTTAATTGTTAATCTAGATTTAGATTACATATCTTAGTTACTAGAACATCACAACTAAACCTATTTTACTTTTTGTAACTATCTCTTTAGGAAATAATAACGACCTTTGAGTAAAACGCGATAGTGAAATCATTTCTGTAAAGAAATTCTCCGTCGGATCAACCTCAACTCACTTTAAGTTCTATAAATTGACTTTGACCATTTATATCTCTTAATTGAGGTGTAAGTTTGGACGTATCAAGACCCATGTTGTAAACTCGGCTATGTTCAAACATTCTCTCTTGAATCTTATTTCCGAGCATTTTGATCTCTTCATAATTCAGTATCGGGATAGCTTCTAAATTCTTTCAGAATCATGCATCAAATCAAGTGTATCTCTAGCAAGACGCGTCCCTCTCTCCTCTCGACGTGTCCTCTTTGTACGAGAAGATTCTCAAATTAGGACAGATAGAGCAATCTCGTAGCCTCGTTCGTCCTTCTCTCAAAATTAGACGACCCATTTCGATTTACTGTTTGATTCGTACTATTTTAGATCTCCAGCCTTGGATTCTAAGAGATTTTAAATTTCAAATTCAAAATGGTCCTAATTAATCCGTCCCCCCCCCCCCCCCCCACACACACATTTCAATCCCCATATTCCTGCCTATATAGAACCTTTATTCTCTTCATTCAAAGGGGGTTGAGAAAGTAGAGGTTGGAAAATATACGGAAGAGACTGAAGAAAGCAAAAAGAAGAAAAATACAGTAGTTCATAAGAGGAATCTTGATTTCCATAGTTGCTAAGTTAGGAATTCCAGATCTCGAACTCTCATTTTGAGCTTTCTATTTCTTTTGCGTCGGAGTTTCATCAAAGTTTTTCTCATCTGAGCTTTAGGAGGGAAGTCGACTTCAACTCATCATCTCAGTTCCACTACTTCGAGAAAGGTAACATCTCTCCCCTCTTTCACGTTTTTGTTTAGATTTTAAGTGTTCTGTGATGGACCCTTTTTTATCTGAAGTCTCTTTGGTTTCGTCTTTGTTCTCCCTTACTCTGATTAAAATACTCATGGATGAAATCTTGTTTTAGCTCGAATACGAGTGTTTGATTTATTCTTGAATATGCTCGCTTATATTTTGAAGTCGGTTAATCGATACTTCGCATCACCTTGTTCAAGCATTATGTTGGAAAGTGGTGTTAATCAAGTGTATATTTCTTGCTTGTATTCTTTTCGATTTGAACCATATAAAAATGATCAGTTGTTATAAGTTTTGACACAGTTGGGCTTACATTTTGTTATTGTGTATAGCTTGAGAATCACGTTCTAATTGTAGCTACATTTTGATGCTTCCTATGATTTTGCTAAGTTCGAAATAGGGTGGGAGTTGTCTTTTCCTTAGACTTTATATTTGTTAGTCTTTTGGTTGCTACTTTGTTTTTTTCTCTTCTATTCTTGGCATGTCTTAACTCATGATTGTTCGAAATCCTTATCGTCCTCCTCGATATATCCTTGTATGTGATGTTTAAGATTGATTTTGCTCAGTCTGTTGGCTCATCTATTCCGCCATAGCTTACTAGAGTAGTCGTGATATTGTATGCCTCAACTCGTTCTAGTTAATTAGATCTTACTATTGAAAACATGTTTGCTCTAGTTTATTATTTAAGTTATGAGATTTTGGTATGCGCATATGTTATGAGTAACAAGTTATGATTTATTTAAAGGTTCACAGCCTAGAAAATATATGTCAATTTATTTTGTTCATGCATTTAGGGAATATATAGTCATCATTTGGATTGTGGCCATATTTTGCTGAATAATATTTCATGCGAAGTTTAAATCTATTCTCTATTGTAATTAAATGTGAGCTATTTTATCCTCTATACAACTGCTATTTATGTATTTTATTTTATTTTTTGTTGTTGCATGTGAGCACTGTTGAGGATTCCATTTGAATTCCAACCCCTCTTGCATTGCGGATTGGGACAAAGAGGCCCAAGTACATTCTTTTTCGAGTCAACTCGTGTTATTTTATTTTATTTGGGAGAAAGCTGATGAACAAGTTGAAAAGAAGCTGATACAGGTCCCGAAAGTCCGAAATGGGCTGGATACATGTCGCATGCAATAGTATACATGATATACAGGTCAAAGAGCTGCGTATACATGGTTATAAGCAGAATTATAGGTGTTCAGGAGATGAAATAGATTGTATACATTTAGTGCATAGGCTGATATACAGGAAAACAAGACAGTATACAGCCTATATAAATGAGTATACACTTAGTATATATGCAGATTTTCAGAGGAGAAATGGGCTAAAGCTCAAATTTTATTTGCTACTACATGTCCAAGCAAAAAAATGGGCCTAAAAGCCCAATAAAATGACCAACAAATGATTTTGCTTTAAATAGGCCAAAGTGCATCACTTTGGGCAATTTGTTAGAGTTAGGACAGGTAGGCCAAAAGACCAATTTAGTTGAATTGGGCAGGAGCCCAAGTTCAAATTATTCTCCTCTTCTTTCTTTATTTATTTGTTGTATTGACTAACCTTGTTTTCTTTTAGTTTAAATTTATTTAAATTCCCAAAGATAGCCCTTTCTTTATTTTTATGTCTAATGAAGTATTATTTATTATTTACTTACTTATTTTGCTTATTAATAAAATGTTATTTCCTCAAAAATCTTTCTTGATTTATCTCCCTTAAGTAATCTAAAAATGGTCTTCCTTTACTTTATTTTCAAAATTGGTCAAAAGTCAAACATTTAGTCAAGTCGTAGGCCAACCGCACATTAGCGGACACTTCAAGTGCCTAACACCTTCTTAAAGTGTAAATAGAACCCCGAACCCCTTTGGTATTTTCAAATGATTTCTCTGTTTAAATCTTTTGAAAATTATATGTTTTCTTGATTTTTCTTAAAAAGAATTAAGTGGCGACTCTCTTTAAAATTGGGTTTTCTTTAAAAGGTTAAATTGATTTTAGAAAGCAAGTAAAGTCTTTTATTTCTTTTTTTTTATAAAACACTAGATACTGTGTTGTTGGTACTCACCCCTTGCTTTAACACTTGTGTAAGTGTCGACCTCGGACCCGTGTGATCTCTTTCTCCTTCTGTTGATCTCGAGGTTCATCAAGGACTTGAAGAGGTAGTTGTTTGTCATTCGGCAAGCCCTCTTTTTCCTTTCCTTACACTTTGTTCTATTTGAGAAATAAAGCTTGAGACTTGTATTTATTTCTTAATTTTGCACTTATGTATTTAGTGGCTTATACATGTGCCAACAAGATAAAGCGGAAAACTTAATAGAAGAATAAGTTTTCCGCTTTATCTTGTTCTTGTTTTTACTGTTTTCCGCTTTTCTTTCATTTCTGTTGGGTTGAGGCTGACTTGTCTTGGTGGAAAAATACAAGTGTCATCACGTCCATTTTTATGTTGTGACACTTTTTTTGCAAGATCTCAAAGTTCTATATTGAAAACCTTCATGAACTGAATGCCGCTTTATGTCTTGAGCTAGAGTGATTTTGTTTTTGTAGATTATATAAACTTGAATTAGTTATTTGGAGATGTCTATGATTATCTCTGTGGAAGTCATATCTTCAGTAAGATCATTAGCACGAAGATCAATTTCATAGCATATAATTTTTTCATTAGTCAGTAACTCTAAATTTTGTTTGAGATATTTCTGCAGAATTTGTCATTTTTTCCATTGTTGTGCAGTTATAGGCAATGACCAGCGGATAAGAAGTAATATCAAGATTTTTCTTCTTCAAGTCGAGGTAAACTTTGATGCCCATATTGTTTGATATTTTCAATTGCAGAAATCCTTGCGCAATTGCATAGCTCGTCTCATTACTTTAAATAACATTAATTTTAGATGATTTGTGTTATGCTGTAATTTTACTATCTTTAAAAAAAATCACTTTTTAAATGTTCTAAATATAAAACAATTTAAGAAATACTTAAAAAAGAGTCGCTACTTAATTTTTTGAAGAAATTAAAAAAACTTAATTTAAAAAGGCCTTAACAGATGAACCTTTAAAAATTTAGAGAGAATGGGTAAGATGTTCTTATTTCTACTCTAAGAAGGTATTAGCACTTAAACTAGCCGCTAGCATGCGGTTATCCAACGACTTGACTAAAAATATTTGACTATCTTTGAGAAAAATAATTAAGTGTACAAAAGAAGATTTTTTGGGGTTTTTTTTAGGAAAATGAAACTAATTTAATTATTTGAGAGTGATCAAAACTTCTAAAAAAATAGGTTAAGATTAGCACAAAAAAAAATGACCTTAAGATTAACATTTTAAAGACGAGATAAAAATTAAAACTTAAAAAAAAATAGATTATGTAAGAATTTATTTGAATCACTTTAAAGATAATAATTTAAACTAATTTGATCAATTAAATCATGATAAACTATTTTAAATTAATTGATGAATAAATAAAAGTTTTGACTAAAGATTATCAAATAAAGTATAAGAATTGGTTAAAAAAAAATGAAATTTTATTAAAATAAAACTAACATAAAAAATATAGTTTATCTTTTGGGGAATTAATAATTATAAAGTTAGAGTTAGTAAACAACAAATAATAAATAATCACAACTAAATAATTAAGAGTAGAGGAGAAACTGAATTTGGGCCCCTTTTGGCCTAAATTCGCTGTTGTCCAAAGTGGGATGTTATTGATGCCGTTTCGGATTCCTTGAACCTGTGTTTCAACTTTCAAGACCTGTATATTCACTTCCATTTCACTTGAACCATGATGGGGATGACTCAGAAAAGGCTTTGGACCTACGTGTCCCGCTCAGTGATGCAAAGAAGGGGATTTGAGTCGGAATGGACTGCCAACAATGTTCACATGTATCATAAACAAATAAAATTCATAAGTGACCAACTTAATGGCCCAAAGTAAAAATATAAAAAAAAAAATAAGTATCGTGTATGCTCAAGGATGAATAACTAAATAAAATATCTACAGAAACTTTAATGCTCAATGTTGTTTTTTTTTTTTTTTTTTTTTTTTTTTTAACATACTAGCTAAATACATTCAAGGAAACCTCATTAAAATTAAACCATAAATTTAAACAATTTCTTACTACAAACATGTTCACGCCAATAGACCCATATTAAGCAAGTTTAGGCATCACAAAAAAAAATGTATTCTACTAATCCAATGAACAAAAGAGGGTAAATGAGTTTGGACCAACTTCTTTGGTTTACAGATAAAGAGAACTTTAAGCAATTACCTTTGTATAACAAGCTATTGTCAGCACTTAATCACTAGAATCGGAGAAGAATTAACATACATTCAAGGGACCCGATTAAACTTTGAACCTAAAATTATATGTTCTGTATAAGAGGGTCATTGATATATGAAATATACCAGTGAAGCTATGCTTTCATTGTGTGGCTGCGTAGAATTTAATGGAAACAAACAAGTATCAAATTTCATGCAAAGAATCAACAAACAATCAAAGTGATCATTTGCAGGAAAGACTAAATGCAGAAGGCATAAATTAGCTAGTAGCATTCATGACTAAGTTCTGCAAATTACAGCAGCTCAAAGTACAAACCAGTTGCACCAAAATATGAATATATCATAATTTGATCACATAACCATTTAAATCGGTAAGGATTTTAAATAAACAAGTTAAGCTAAGTTAAATCAAAACTTGAGACAACCACCTGACCTTCAAACTTAACATAATAATCAATAGCAAGAGAATGTATTTATACAACAAGAGAGGGAGCAGTGATCAAAGAGTGATGCCAAAAAAAGGAGCTTATTTTCAGAATAAGTACTAGTTAACTCGACACTGGTACAAACCAACCAACAAAACGTCGACAGGAAAGAGAACATGGTATAAAATCAAAACATAATGAGAACGATAAATCACTGAATGTAGACCCTCTTGTCAAAATTTTCATTGCTCACACAGAGGCACCACTTTTAGGGATACATATATTGATCCGTATCACATACTGATCTATCCTAATCACAGAAATTTATGTCTTTAGAGAGGTTGAACCTCCCTAACTTAACATTTACGACATCACATTCATGTCAATATTGAAGCAGGATGGTCAGATAGAATAAACAAGCAGATACACTAAAGCTTAGACGAGTGAAAGTTCAAAACGATTATCTCAAGAGATTTAGGTAGGAATGATCTTTTTAAATAAGCATGCTCACAGCCAGAATGAGCTTAGACTAAGAGAAACATCAAACAAATAGACTATAACAAAGTAGTGAGCCAAACATAAGAACTGAACATATATGAATTGTGAAAATCATCTTTAATATTAGAACCCTCAAAAACTTCATATAAAGTATAAAAAATGCTAACCAACAAAAATTAGAAGGGGGAAAAAGGATCCTCTTCTGACACAGAAAACCCCAAATATGTATTCCATAATAATATTGAGGTGTGGAATAAAGAAACTACCTATTTCCAACTTGAGTTCTTCATTGTATTTCAGTAATAGTTTGCTTGGAGGTTAACGTTTGTAACAATATAGTGACAAGTTTGTACTCTATAGGTAAGATATATAGTTCCTAGTTTTACCGGTTATACTTACTTCAACTTAAAATTACATAGTAGGTATGTGTAGTAATGAAAAGAGGTTCAGTGTGGAGTTGACGAAGTTTTGCTCTTAATAGGTTGTTATTTTAGGTGACGATAAACTACTCTCTGGTTCTCTCTGCTTTCTACTTTATTGTCACTTTTATTAGTCTATTAGGACTCTGAGTCTCGGACAGTAATGTTAATTTGATATGTAAAAAAAGATAGTGAGAATATATTAAGGGGTGTTGTAGTATCATGCTTGTAGTTGCTCGCACTGTGGATAAGGCAGATCAATCAGTATTGTTGTGTTGAATTTTGTCGTCAATGATACACCTACGTTAACTACATTAGATATTAATAAGTTTGAAGTCGGAGAGGAATTATCATTCAAAATAAGTATATTAAGACCATATTAGGCAAAATTAGCATCACAAACAAAGAGTATGTTCCATTAGCAAGGGGCAAGGGAAGTAAATAGAGTTCTATAGATCTAAAAGAAGGTTCACATGTAACAATATGAATGTAAGAATTAATACTTATACATATACCGGTAATATAGATGTAACATAAAGTTTCAATAGCTAACACTCTTTATGTTGACAGTGAATCATCAAATAGAGATTTCATATTTCATAGGAGGTAAGTTGAGATAAAGGAATATTAGCAAATGAAATGGGTGAGAAAGATATCAAGAATGACCAAGTGGCTTCATTTAGTGTTTATGTTCTCATTACTGACAGTTAACAATTTCATGTTGCAACATAATAACATATTCAGTATGGTTGCACAAATGGGGTGTGTGGAGGGTAAAATGCACATAAACCTTATCCCTAGGTAACGCCAAAATGCTATTGAGATAATAACAATGATGTCACCACAACTTAGTTTACGTGTTGCCTTAGATAATGTATGATATATGACAAACTAGGCTTGTGAAAGAGTTATTAAAAATTATATACAGATGGTGATAGTTGAGGTGGGAAAAGAAAAGAGAACAACCAAATGTTGATGTGTTGGTGATAGTTCAGTTAGGAAAAGGAAAAGAGAACAACCAATTGCTCACGTGTAAAATCCCATCATCTCAAAAGACCAAAACTTTGTAGGACAACCGAAAATAACTAGTTGCTCACACATGAAATCTTGTTATCTCTTCAATTAACTTGGGAGTAAAAAGACCAAAACTCTGTAGGACAACCGCATCATTTTGAAGATTTGGACAATGTAAATAGTTCCATTGTTGCAAATTGTGTTACATGCCAGTGGTTAGATCAATAGGCTACCTTTCGGTTCTCTCTGTTTTCTACATTGCTGTCACTCTTAGTAGTCTGTTAGGATCTAGATGTCTGTCAAATTTTACCAAGGAATTATTACAATGAACGAACAGCTAACACTTATAGGATGGATTAGTAACAACATAAAGAAGGAAAATATCAACTCTTGACTGTTACTTGGATATAGTGCAAAAAACTAAAATAAATGAGCTGATACCTAAAGGGGCAAACCTGTAAAGTGTAACATAGGAAAGGCGAAGCAACAGAAATAGAGGTCTGATTTTGGCTACAGAAGTACCTGTAGTGGCATCATTTTCATTCTCATCCGAGGCATTAATTCTTGTCCAGTGTCATCCAACAAAACATAAAAACCCATTTGTTTTCCCCTTAAAATATATAGATGTTGATAGTTTAGGGAGGAGGATAGAGGGAAAACAAATTGTTCATGGATGAAACTCGCGAAAACGTTTTGGCGAATGATATGTACATAGTGATAATTCAAGTAGGAAAAGAAAAGAACAACCAAATGTTCACATATGAATCTCACGAAAAGGTAATAGTTCAACTGTATTTAATTATACCGAAGTTCTGCTCTTTGTAGGTTGTTAATTTAGGTGATGATATCATTCTGAGTTAGTTTTTTCTCACTGTAATTGCAATCAATAAACAACCCTTTGGTTCTCTCTATTTTCTTCTTCGCTGTCACTCTTATTGGTCTATTATGACTCTTAACTCTCAAACATTAAGTATGATTTTTCCAACGGTATCCAATAGAACATAAAAACATTAGTATTTCTCTTATAATACATAGATGGTAATAGTATGGATAGCAAAAGAAAAAGAGAACTTCATAACAACCAATTGTTCACGAGTTAAACTGGCGAAAGAGTTATTGAAAGTGATACATAGATGTTGATAGTTGAAATTGGTGAAAAATTTATATGAACAACCAAATGTTCACGTGTGCGACTCACGAAAAAGTAATGGTTCAATTGTGTTTGCTTCCATTATATCTTCAATTTACTTGTCAAATGTGGATATGATAATCAGGGAACTTATGGACTGAAATTGTATGTAATTCGAGTAGAAAAAATTTGAAGCTGTAATATTGACTTCGTTGACTGAATCATCTATTCCTCACTGTTTTGTTTTCCTGGGGTTTCTTACTTTGCTGTGATAGTGGTTTGCTCTATAAATAGAAATTGTCCTTTTTCCTGAATACCAATTTTATATGCCACAATGTTTGCTTGACCTAGATTATTACGTTGTGATTGGTCCCTAGCAGCTGTCTATCTATGTCTATGTATGCTAAAAAAAAAGTTTCAAGTTTGTAACCTCCAGTTTATGTGACTTCTATGTTGTTGGAAGTTCATTAAAAAAAGGCCTGCTCAATACATGAGTGCAACATAATTCAACAAGAAAGGAGAGTTTATTTTTAATTTGTAGCACACGCTAAAGTGGCCAACCAGAAAGAACAACAAGCTCTTCTTCGTTAAAACCTTTTCTACTGAAGAGACAGCTAGGTTGGGGAATCATCATAGGCTGTAAGATGTTAACCTAATGTGTCAACATATATATTTGTGTGTGCCATGAATCGATTATTTGCACTTTTATCTTTTTGCTATTTCCCTTGACCTACCGTTTGACTTTTCTGCTAATTAGAGTAGTTTTAGAAATAAAATCTTTGTTTAAATTTTAGTTCTGACTGATATAATGGATGGTTACTTCACCTTCTGTAGGATTTTGGAGCTCACATTTCTCCAGCTAAGGAAACAAAGGCTATTCTCTTCACTGACAAACGTAAGTTCCTCCATTTCTGTGTTCTACATATTGGCTTATATTAATATATTGTGTTGTTCTTTATTTTACCTAAGTTCCTCCATTTTTCTACATATTTACTTATATTAATATATTGTTCTGGTCTTTGCACAGTTTCTGCCATTATACAAAGGTTAGCAAACTGTCCATATAATCACCTTCTCAGGCGATAACTAAACTCTTGACCTTTTTTGGCAGATAATGACACCAGGCCACTTTTGTTGATTCTTTTCAAAATCGAACTTCAACAGCCCTACGTGCAACTGTAACATTAACATCTGTTTTTTCTCTTTCACAGCAAGTTTTCTATATAACCTTGCACAAAAGTTATGTAATATATTTAAAACATAACAACACCTTCTTTATTTCCACGTCAATATCAAACTCGCTCGTGCCTTGCACGGGCACTCACCCCCTAGTATATGTATATTTGCAGATGTGCAAGAATTAAAGGGACAACCCATTATATTTAAAATTTGACCATTTTAGTTTCTATTTTAATCATATCAGATTTAGGTATGATCAAATTGAATCAAATTACTAGATCCGGCCAAAATTAAAATGGGATGGATAATTATCAATTAATTATTCAAACTTCTGAATTTAAACAAGATGAAATAATTATCAAGACATAAGTTCATTACGTAAGATAGAAAGCTAATTATACAAAATTATAGAAAAAATGGTCTAAAATCCCCCCAACCTATACCCGAAATCCCAACTACACACTCTAACTTCACGGGTGTCCTATCACCCCCCTAAACTATTTAAAACTAAATTATTTTAATAAAATTTCCACGTGTCAAACGCGTGCAGTTCCACGTGTCAAACGCGTGCATTTCACTTATCAACATAAAATGTGGTTGTGAATTTTTAGGTGTGTAATTATTTCAATTTTTAATAGTTTAGGGCGGTGATAATTTAGTTTTAAATAGTTTAGGGGGGTGATAGGACAGCCGTGAAGTTAGAGTGTGTAGTTGGGATTTCGGGTATAGATTGGGGGGGTTTTAGACCATTTTCTCAAAATTATATAATCCACTAGTTTAAAGGAAATAAATATGTATTTATGCTAAACACTATTTTTAGGCTATTTATTTAATATTTATATAAAAGATGAAAATTATATAAACCAATATGTAAAATTATATAATTATTTCTGGAAAAATATTAACCAAAACGAACTAGAAAGAGATTTAAAACTATATTTTTTTAGGATTTTTCAAAGACGATTATTTCAAATTGTTTGAAATTGAAGAAGCTCGATAGTTGACTCGAATTGCATAGGGTCAAAATTCGATGTCAACAATTTGATATTTGTGTTACAAAAGGTTTGGAATTTGTAGTAGTTTCTACAATTAGTGCATCAACATCAAAGCTGATGTACTGTTACTCCGAATTCCAAATCTCATTATGTTGTAAGAGAATTGGTATTTGCTCCATCAATTGATAAGAGGGACTGAGTGTTGATTTCAACAGTAAGAAGGGGAATTGCGGATGACGAAAGAAGGAGAATTGGGAAAGAAGGGAGAATTGATCAAAAATTTTCCCTTTGTTGGAAAAATTACATAAATGAAGGTCTTTTATTTAATAATTACCACTTTTAAGTATACTTTTAATTTATTACCATTTTTGTCAACTTTTAGCAATACTTACTTAAAACAATTTTGTTCCTTTAAACTTAGCAAAAAGTGTTGTCATTTGCAACTTTTAGCAATACTGTCATTCAGCCAAATAGTTATATATGGTTAAAAGAATAATGTTGACAAATGTCGTAATTATTTTTAAAAAGTATACACGTAAGTGATTTTCCCTTTGTTAAAAAGGTCAAATTTAAAATATTTTTCGACGGGTCAGACCGGACTAGCCAATTTTTTGTATGGGTCTAAAAATGATCAGCACAACCCACAAGTACTTTATAAATATAATTTTCTCTGTTTGAATATAAATTTAATTACCTGACGCTAGTACTTTATAGTCTATAGTCATATTATGTAATTACGTGTCTAAAAGGACACTATTTTCTAATGAACTGGATGGACAACGGTGCCCTAGACCAGATCATAAAGCCTACCAAGAATATTATTTTAGAGCAATAAATACATACTGGTAGTGGGTAGAAATGATGTTTTAATGATTGTAGGCCTAAGTTAATTTAGGTGTATCTCGATTATTATTTTATCGGGTATCTAATATATCTTATTAGTATAAATTTGGATAGTTATGTTTACTAAAACTTATACAAATTGGTGAAAGAAATCACTTGACATTTTTTTACCTTTATTAAGATTTAAGTAAGGCGATCAAGATTTCTGCGTAAAATATTCATGAGTGTGAGGTTTGACAATAGAAACTTTCTTGGTAGAGTTTTACATCTTGTAGTGTGCTTATCGAAAGACAAATATGTTAATCTAGCCTGGGGAGAAAAGTAGAAGTTTAGATATGAATTATGTTACACCTCGAAATTTTTTGAGTTAAGACCCGAACTATTCTTCATTTACGTATAATGTTGTGTTGGGTGTTTCTTTAATTGCTTAGGTGTTAAGGTCAACTATTTACTGTGGGAATAAATTTGGAAATGGATTAAGGCACAAGAATCACCTAGCACAAAGTTGAGTTAAAACTTTCTTACCGATTAAGTTTTGATATAAGATTCTACTTAGGTCAACTTCAAATGACCATATCTCTTAGAATATACATATTAGATATCTCATAACCTATTAAATTAAAGGTATTTGAATCTTCTTCCCAACGCCACCAAGTTTACCAAGTCCCATCAAAGTTTCTTGAAGGCAATTCCTACGACTTGCTTCTACGGATCGTGGAAATTTCGATGACCCGTACTGTTGACTAGTCAGAAACTTCAGAGAATTCATATTTTGGGGTCCAATTCCTATGGATCCATTCTATGAATCGTGGGAACTTCTACGGGTTGCAGATTAGACCCATAGAATGAGATTTTGAGTCGTAAAATTCAATATAAATTTCTCGGATGGGAGCTAAGACCTGTAGAAATAACCATGAGCCATAGATGGACCCGTAGAAGGCTTTCGTCAGTTTTTAAGAGGGGTAATTTAGTCTTTTCTCATTCCTTCTAAGCCTAAACCACAACATTTTTACACCTTGTTAAGAGTTTAAATGGTGTCAATCAATCTGTTTACATTCATTAATGCTTCCAAATTTTAGAGCAAGGATCCAAGAGGAGAAAGCTAGGGTTTCGAGCGTTCTTCGAGTTTTCACCAATTTCGCCAAGAACTTTGCTCTTTCAGGTATGTAAGGCTACTCATAGTGATGGACTGAGTTCGTCCTCACGCCCTACATCTATTTGTTATCAGTAAAGAATAACTTAGGGTTATATCCTTGGTTTTGATAATTTTTTAGATGGATTTTGTTGTTGAGTTCTGAGTTCTATTCCAGATTTTTGAGTTCTTATATCTTGCATTGAGAATCTTGAGTGATTGTTCGTGTCGATTTTTAAGCATGAACCATATTATTGAGTTCTTATTGAGAATCTTTTAACCAAACTCTTCTATGTTAAATTTATTTTTGAGAAAGTAAAGACAAGTTTTGAGTAGAATTTTAAGAATGATTTTGAGTAAAGTATGCGGGAACTAACTGATTCCCAAATGTAAAATGTATCATTTTTACATTGAGAAAGAAAACTTTGATTTTCATAAAGAATTAAAAGAGTTTCCAGAGATAATTGAGACATTGCCTCGTAAAGAGGATCTTTTGAGTAATTACCTCAAAACAGAGAAAGAGTATTTCTACTTGTGCATGAGTATATATATTTATTGGGAGTATCATTGAGCACCGATATGGGTATGAGTTCAGACAACTCATATTCCTCATAAATCATGTTGCCAACATGAGTAAATGATCGTACTTTTTAGAAGACTCGTTGTTGCTTTCGAGCATAGCTTTAGTGGATCCACTTAGTTGAGATGTTATGTATCCCGACAAGGTATATGATAGTTCTGACAGCGTGGGAAAGATATTGTATCATCACGATGCTCATAGTAGAGAATCTCGCAAATAGAGTTAAAAGTATATATTTATCATATCACTTAATATGTTGAGTTCAGATATGAGTAAGCATTGGCTTAAGTCATCTGTAGCCACTTAGAATTGTCCGTATATTTCACTTGGACACCTAATCTTAGGCTTGTTTCAATTGAACACTTTTATTAGTAAAAAAAATACCTATTGAACATTTTTTGACAATCAATTAAAAATAGGAATTATGTGTCATACACTCACGATGACGTGGCATAGTAACTAATCAGAGAAGGAAATGTGGCATTGGGCCCATAAGAATAATTAAAATATATATTAAAAATAAAATAAAATAAAAATTTCTTTTCAGCAAAAAAAAAAAAAAGAAAAGAAAAAATTTTCTCTGCCTTTTCTTCTTCTTCGCCAAAACATACCAGGCACCGACCCACCCCCGACTTCCATTCTTCCTCATTTTCTTCTTTGCCAGAACACACACAGCGGTCTCCGGCTAAAACCGCACACTCCAATAACCGTACACCTACCTCCTCTCCTTTATTCTAATTCAATATTGTAGTTGTCATTTTTCTCAATCTCATTCTCTTTTTCGAACAACAATCAAGATTTGTTGATATTTTTTCTTCTTCAATGTTGTGGGTTCTTTAGAATTTGAATTCTTTAACAATTTCAAAGAAAATAATTTCAGATTCATATTAGTCTTGTCGAAAAAAATGGAGTTTCACCGGAATTATTTTTGACTCAATTTGATTTTTATTTCTTTAATTAATGCTTTTCCGATGAAGAAAACAACGACGATATTGATGATGACAGAATGATGCTAGAAGAAAAGAAAGAATGCATGAATAGATGGAAAAGGGGTGTGTCGATGATGGTGGCGAAGGCAAATGAGTATGTTGGATTGAGAAGTCGAGATGACTACCAGCGATTTTTTTAATGTTTTTTTATAGAAATTATGATTTTTCTAATGTTGACATGTCTAATTTTGATTCATCCGTAAAAAATTTTTTGGCTTCACTCACCTTTTTGGATGTGTATTACACTTATGATGTCATGGGTACATTATCTATAATCAAAGTACACACCTTGTCCATGATCTTGCATCTAGCATGAAACAAATTTTCCCTTTTATCAAGTTCTTCCATCGCAAAGACCCCCATAATTTGCCTCACAATGCAAGAGATGTTGACATTCACCTTCAGTTCCTTGGTATCATCTTGCAAGGATTCTCCTCTTTTCATAAGAAAATAAAAGTTCACCCTCTCCTCTAGTTGTTCTTCTTCAAACCCAAGGATGCTTCTCCATCTCACGCTCCCCCTTATTAATATGTTACCCATCTCAATAATGCATAATTTCTCTTCTATTAGGACATTCACTTGCAGTGTTTCCTCTTCATTGAAATCTAAAGGATTGAATAGAAGAAGGCTGAGGAGCATTGGATTTCACAAAGTTACCCCTCTATGGCTTGTCATCCATTTTGGTCTAGTAGTCAATGTCATCTTGCTTGACTTGACAACTACTCTTTACTTTTTCCAGATGAGTTTGTTTCCACTTGTCATTACCTTTTCTCAATGAGGATGTTAAGGAAATCTTAGATTTGTAAAGCTTTTCCTCTTTCAAGTCTTTCTCTACCTTCAAGGCATCATTGAAAGCTGATTCAAGACTTTTGTAGTGTTTAAGCTTTAGATGTCATGTCTCAACTTGGCTATGAACTGTATCACCGTGCATTACATTTACTCCTCAAGCTTTGACTTCATTCTTAAGTTTTTAAATTCGTCATAGTAATCTTCAATAAACCTTGTACCTTGTCGAAGCATACACACCTTCTTGAGAGCTTTTTGAGGATAGTTCAGATTCAAATATCTTTGTTCCATAAGAGCTACTAACTATTGCCACGTATGGAACTCATAGATGTTTTGACTCTCCCTTTCCCACTTCTAGTATACCTACCATGTAGAATCATATCCCTCAAATTGATAAAGGGAATACTTCAATTTCAAACCTTCGGAGATGTTGTTGGTTAGGAAGATCCTTTCACATCGCATTTTCCAGTGAAGGATGTCTTCCGGGTCACTACTTCCCTTAAACTTTGGAAGTGGAACTTTAATAGTATTTAAACCTTAGTCTTGACCTCCTCAGTCCCTATACCTATCTCCTATATTATCGTTCCTATCTCCTCTAGCCCAATACCTATCACATATATTAGAATTTGAAATAAGAAAAGATATGTGGATTATTAACATATCAATTTAGTTTATGGGAAACAACAAGGGACTTGATACCCTCACCTCCTAATTGAACTTGATCAACAATCAATAACTTTACTGAATCCATCAAACAACAACCAAATGAATCCACAAGTGGATGAACTAGATTAATTAAGCAAAGAACTTAACAAAAAATCAAGAGGAGTCACTCATAATCACTACTCTAAACCAATAGGAATCCACCTATTGATTGAGAATCTAATTTGGGAAATCCACCAAAATGCTTAAGCTATGGCTATCAACTACAATATCAAGACAATTTATTAATCTATCAAAACTAAGGAATGAAATTACTAAGGAAACTATATATAGTCTTGCCTTTATAGATATAGCCCAAAAGTGGCTTCTTAAACAATTTGTTAATTCATCAAAACTGATGAATGAAATGACTAAGGCAACTATTTATACTCTTGCATTTACACACAGAGCCCAAAAGTGTCTTATTTAGGAAATTGTCCAAAAGTGACCGAAATGCACTTGGCATTCCTCTAGCCAAGTTTCCAATGGTGAGCCTCACTTTGCCGCTGCACCAAAGTTGTTTGGCGAGCTATTTTGCATCGCCAAAATAGGCAGCAAGTCATCCTCCACACCCTTGCTTTGTTGGAACTCCCTCACATGGTATGTCTTCTTTTGGTTCCATTCATGTTTCTCCAATGCTTCCCTGCTCATCAACATAGCTTGTAGTCCTTGGAGATCATTCGCTTTTCTTCATGTTAATGATCTTGAAGTAAGAAGTAGCCATGCTCCTATAAAAAAAAGTATCTAGTTCTACGAACAAATAAGTTTGACAATTATGAACTACCCTACCAACAGCGGACCTAGGATTGTTAAGTTGGGGATGTGTAATAGCCTTTTATCTAAAACTATTTTCTAAGATTTGGTGCTCAATCAATATCTTTGCATACTATTATTACTTTTGACAATAAAAATAGTGTGTCGATAAAAAAACAATGGTTCTCAAGCACCTAGCAACCTCACCATAGAAAATGACTAAAGAATCCAGGATGTAAAGTGTCGACTGATGTAACAACAACAAAAACATACCAAGTGGAGTACGGGGATGGTAGAGTGTATGCAAACTACCTCGTAGATGTACGGAGGTTGTTTCCGAAAAACCTAGGCTCAAGTGCATCAAACCCAAGTAAAAGAAAAAGAAACTAATGGAGAAAGAAGAGCGATCAATAAGAAAAGCAGTGTAATGTCAACGAGAGAGAAACAATGAGAAAAACAAATAATGTGAAAATTGAAATACAATAATCAACATATGATAAGAAGTATAAGGGTACGACATGACAGGCACTAAACCTATGCAAGCCAAGATAGCACTTTCTCCCTACTAACCTTCTACCCAAATACACGACCTCCACAGCTTCCTTGCTGAAGTCATGTCCTCGGTAATATGAAGTTGTGCCATGTCTTGTCTAATCACCTCTCTCCAATACTTTTTTGGCCTACCCCTACACTTCCCTATACCCATAGGACCAGCCTCTCACACCTCCTCACTATGGAACCATCTCAACGTCTTCATCTCCAAAACATACATCTTTTGAACATGTGAGTTCTTGACCCGCCCACTTATTAATCTAGTCCATCTTGACCAACCAAAACCCAATCCATTTAAAAGTGAAATTTTTAGGGTTAAGTATGACATCTAAAATGGCCCATGAGAAACTATGAAATATTTAAATGTAAATAACTTGTTTTTGTTTGATACGATAGAATATAGCTATAATAAAGTAGGAAAAGAAATTTTAATATTTTTGCTTGGTATTTACTGAAATTATAAGAAAATGAATAAATTAAATTTTTGTAAGAGATGGACAGATTGCGTTATGACCCATTGTTAAGCCTATTTTGATCCAACCATCTTAGCCAAACTAAATTTTGAGTCGAGGGAGACAATGACTCATTTAATGATACATCCCATTTGGATTTTGTACCATCAAAATCTGAACATCTAATTTTCTACCCCTAATTAACCTGCGGTGTCATACATCCTGTAACCACAATTTCCACTACAATAGATATTATTTATGTGGAGATTGGTAAGGCATGGATTGTGTGTGTGGTAATTAATAATAAAGGGATTGTTATGAGGTAATTGATAATGTAAAGATGGTTCTACATGAATTACTCACTTTGAACGAACATTTTATCTTTGATTAGTTACTACCTACATTGCTAATACTCATTCTTATTCAACATTCTATTATGCTAAAAATAAAACGAACCGTCAATGGGTAATTATTTTATTTATTATTTTAACAGGTAAATATATTCCTTCATAAACATTGCCAAAAAAGTTGCCCATATATGAGGGGTATAGAAAAAAGGTAAAGAATCTACAATAATAAATGATTATCTACAAACTGCATCCAATCTCCTCTAATCAATGGGTATTAGATTAACACATATTTACGGATATTCAACCATCTCATAGAGCAATACAACTAGCCTTCATGTAAAATGTAAATGAACCAAACTTCTGCCGGTGATGGAACCATGAAAGAACATTAATGAGTGCATAATAGTTTTCTTCGATCCATCATTATTACATTGTTTAATATGTCATAAGAGGTTTTACTGATTTCCCAATGTAGAGAACAAAAGGCATTATCGAAGAATTAATATGAAACAAAGGAAAAACTTAACGTGATAATACAAAACTCCATAACCTTATTTTTTGTTATCTCAAGTCTCAAATAAATGGATGACTTAAAACTAATAACAATTGAATTAATAACAAAAACAAGAATTGATCATATTAAAAAACTTAATATATATGATAAAATGAACACTAAACAAAAACCCAAACTCAAGATCTTCAATTACCACTTCAATAGAAAGGATGAGTTCAAGAACTCCCTTCACTGACAACATTTAAATCCAATTTGAGTAACTCGAGCAGAACAAAACTTACTAATTCTATTTTTAATTTCTCAACTCACATCTTCATTGTCAACTTTTGCTCCAACATGTGTTTATCTCAGTGGTATTTCTAAGTTAGAGTGCACGGTTTTATACATTTGTAATCATTTTTTTCTTTCTCGTTTAATGCTTGAGTTTATTTATGGAGATCTTTAAATTCATCAAATATATTTGATCTGCCCTTAGCATGCCCACATTGGTGATCCTTTGGTTTTACTTTGAAAAAATTATCAATTATTTTTTCTATACTTGTGGTGTCACGCCCCGAAGCTACCCCCAGGACGCAGACACGGGACCTAGGAATACGAGTAACCCCAAGCACACCCTGCTGGCATATCATAAGCATACTAAATAAATTGAAGTAAGGAATACTATGCGGAAGCTAAATCATGAGATAAACTCAAATGATGGGGAATACCCATAAGCTTACTGAATATATAAAAACTGAGATTTTAACAATAACCGAAAAGTCAAACTCAAATACTAAAGCTAAATTTAATTATCACTAAAAAAAGCCTATAACTGACTAGAAGTGCTTGGACATGCCCAAGCTAAATCTAGCAAAACTGAAACTAAAGACTTAAAACAAAAGAAATATGTCTGCCGTCCTCGGAGAATGAGGACTCACCACTGATACTACTGAGCTGAAGATTAGGAACCGATCTATGTGTGATCTAGAAGCTGAGGACCTGAACCTACATCACGGGAAGATGTAGCGCAGAGTATGCGTTAGTACTTGAAAGGTACTAAGCATGCAGGATAGAATAAAGCTGAATAAAAATATAACTCGACAAGCATATATCTAAGTAATGATAAGAGATAAGCATGATACTATACTGAGAATACAAAACATGAAATAACTAAATGCAATGACCAAGTTTATAACATGTTGAAATTGAAATCTGAACTGTAACTGATAATGTGGTCAATGTAATACAATCTGACTGTGGGAGCTACTAATAAACGACATAAAACCACATGAGCTAAATATGGAGTCCGATGTATACTCCCCATCAAGAGGACCAATATACCCTGCCAGAGGTATAGAGGCATGACTCGCGTGATCACTAAATGCCCACAAAGGGGACTTATAAACCTACGGGGCTACGTAGTTCTAGGACTTGAGGGTGACTAACCCTAGTCCACTTGGTATTAAGCTACTCCCAATGATTATGTAATTAAACATTTATTAATGGATTTCTATAACACTAGATAGCTCAAATTACTGATATGCTAACTAAAAATGCAACATTAATGTGCTAATAATGAAACATTCAAATATGAGGCATGTATAACTGAGATAACTGACCTAGTATGTGTAATTCATGAACTAAAAAAGATACACAGCTATGGTTCTGAATTTATGAAAGAATCTACGCAAAACAATACTTTAAGCATGATAATCTGATTAGGAACATTTAAGTAACTAATTCATAATAACCTTCTTAAATTCTAGAAAGCCTAGGTCTAGGTAATATGAAGGGAATCAAGAATCTGGCTGAATTCTAGGGACATAATAGGCGAAAGGAACCCACTAGTGAAATCCCAAATTCCACAGAGAAATATTTCAATTACGGTGTTGAAACTGATGAAAAGCTTTTGCATTCTTGGACTAGGGCTTGGTCGACTCTTCCTTCTTCTTTTCGTTCAACTTGGATGAATTTTGGAGAATGAGTTGACTAGGGTAAGTTCTAATTTAGTTAATAGGCTAAAACTGACCAAAATATGTAGTTTAGGGTTAAACGACGTAGTTCAGGGGTCCAACGCATAGGGAAAAGACCAAACGACCCCTAACTTAAAAGTTGTCGGGGCCACCAATGGAACTGACCGACTGACTGTGGATGGACCAATGGTCCATGCTGGTCAACCGTCAATGGGATTCTGGGACTAAGTTCTAGGGCCTCGATTCACAGACCTGGACCACAGTCTGTGGTCTGACTACGGTCCGTGGGTCGTGCCTTGGAAAATTTTTTGGAGTTTATTCTGGGGAGGTTTGCAGGTGATGAACCATGGACCACCAAGATGGACTGTGGGTCACCCTACAGTCAATGGGTGGTGCCCGTCGGTAACACCTGCAACTTCTGAAATCTGCATTTTGCTAGTTCTAGCATACGGGGTGTTACATTATCTCCCCCTTGGGAACATTTCTCCTCGAACGAAGACTAAACTAGCTTAATATGAAGGGAAAGAGCTGCAAACCCTACCACTAATTACTGGAAACTGATTTTTGACTGAACTAAGTTCCAAGAACATGCAAATACATTGAAAATACAAGTATAAACTAAAGGAACATGATTCTAAGACCGAATCTACGCATGAGTGACTGAAAAACTTAAGAGGAAATAATACCTCAAGCTGGAATGGATTCAGAAGGAAAGAGATGAGGATACTTAGTCTTCATGGCTGCTTCTGCTTCCCAAGTATCTCCCTCTACAGACTGACTCCTCCACAAAACCTTCACTGAAGTGACATCTTTGTTTCTCAACCTTCGAACCTAACGATCAAGAACCTCAACTGGAACATCCTCATAAGTGAGACTATCCTTCATTGCCATACTTTCTAAAGGTGCTATAGATGTTGGATCACCCACACACTTCTTCAACAACGAAATGTGAAAGACCGAATGGACTGGTGCTAGTTCTGCTGGAAACTCTAACTCATAAGCCACTTTACCAACTCTTTTCAAGATCTTGTAAAGGCCAACATAACTAGGATTGAGCTTCCCTTTCTTGCTAAATATCATCACCCCCTTTATAGGTGATACTTTCAAGAAAACCCAATCATCAATTTGGAACTCCAAGTCCCTTCTCCTTATATCTGCATAGGATTTCTGGCGACTCTGGGTTGTCTTAAGTCTATCTCTAATGAGCTGAACATTTTCCATGGCATCATGAACCGAATCTGGCCCTATCAAGTTTTCTTCACCTACTTCAAACTAACCAACTGGATATCTACATCTACACCCATACAATGCCTCATAAGGGACCATCTGAATGCTGGAATGGTAGTTATTATTGTAGGCGAACTCTATAAGAGAAAGGTGATCATCCCAACTACCCTTGAAATCGATCACGCAAGCTCTCAACATATTCTCTATGATCTAAATGGTACTCTCATCCTGACCATCCGTCTGTGGATGAAATGTTGTGCTAAGATTAACATTACTACCAAGACCTTTCCAAAATGACTTTTAGAAATGAAAGGTAAATTAAGGACCTCTATCTGAAATTATAGACAAAGGAACCCCATGCATCCTGGCTATCTCATTAATGTAAAGCTTGGCATAGTCCTCCGCCGAATTTGTGGTCTTAACAGCCAGAAATCGCACAGACTTAGTGACTCTATCAACTATCACCCAAATGGAGTAATGTTGTCTGCTAGTACGAGGTAAACCTATAATGAAATTCATGTTGATCACTTCCCACTTCCAAGTAGGAATATTTATCTCTTGAGTCATACCTCTTGGTTTCTGACGTTCTACCTTCACTTGCTGACAATTAGGGCACTTAGCCACAAAATCCGCTATATCTTTTCTCATACCATTCGACCAAAAGACTTCCCGCATATCGTGGTACATCTTAGTGAAGCCTGGATGAATAGAATACCTGGAATAATGGGCTTCCTCAAGAATCTGTTGTCTCAACTCACCCACCTTAGGAACACATAATCGACCCTGATAGGGAAGCATACCATCTCCCCCTTGGGAGAAAACTTCAACTCTCTATTGATGAACTGAATCCTTTAGTTGAAGCAATATCAGATCATTGTCTTGCTTCTCTTTAATCTCTGCTACCAATGAAGATTCTTGCCCATTCTAAATCGTTACACCACCATCTGATATGCTCATAAAGCAAACTCCCAAACGAGCAAGCCTATGAATATCTTTTGCTAGTTCCTTTCTTTCTTCCTCAACATGTGCTACATTACCCATAGGTAGTCTACTAAGAGCATCTGCCACTACATTGGCCTTACCAGGATGGTAATGCACACTCATATCAGAATCTTTGAGGAACTCAAGCCATCTCTTCTGGCGAAGATTCAACACTTTCTGGGTGAACATATATTGAATAATCTTATGGTATGTGAAACACATCTACGTGAACAGCATATAAGTAATGTCTCCAAATCATAAGTGCAAACACCACTACTGCAAGCTTGAGGTCATGAGTCGGATAGTTTTTCTCATGCACCTTAAGCTGTCTAGAAGCATAAGATATAACCTTACCTCACTACATCAGTACACAACCTAGGCCGACTCTAGATGCATCACAGTAGATCACATAACCGTCTGAACCCTCTGGTAGAGTCAAAACAGTAGTTGTAGTCAACCTAGTTTTAGATTTTGCAAAGTTTTTCTCACAATCATCTGACCACTGGAACTTAACCTTTTTCTGAGTCAACTTAGTCAATGGAAAAGCTATGGATGAAAATCCTTCCACGAACCTTCTGTAGTAACTAGCCAAACCCAAGAAACTTCTGATATCTAAAGGAGAGGTAGGTCTAGGCCATCGTTTCACTACTTCTATTTTCTAAGAATCCACTCAGATCCCTTCGCTAAACATAATATGCCCAAGAAAAGCAAAGGATTGCAACCAAACTCACATATGCAAAACTTAGCGAATAACTAGTGATCTTTGAGAGTTTGCAGGACAACCCTCAAATGAATCGCATGTTCTTCCTCATTCCTAGAGTAAATTAGAATATCATCAATAAAGACGATGACGAACAAGTCCAAATACTGCTTTAACACTTTGTTAATCAAATCCATGAAAGTTGCAGGAGAATTGGTTAGTCCAAATGAAATAACTACAAATTCATAATGACCATACCGACTTCTAAAGGTTTTTTGTGGAATGTCACTATATCTGACTCTGAGCTGATGATAACCGGATCTGAGGTCTATCTTTGAGAAATGACTAGCACCCTGGAGTTGTTCAAATAAGTCATCAATCTTGGGGATGGGATACTTATTCTTGATTGTGACTTTCTTCAACTGCCTTTAGTCAATACACATCCTGAGAGGACTGTCTTTCTTTTTCACGAACAATACCAGTGGACCCCATGGGGAAATACTGGGTCTGATGAAGCCCTTATCTAGAAGGTTTTTCAACTTCTCTTTCAATTCCTTAAGCTCGGCTGGAGCCATTCTGTAAGGAGGAATAGAAATAGGTTAGGTATCTGGAAGGTGATCATTTACAAAGTCAATTTTCCTTTCGAGTGGAACTCCATGAAGAACTTCTGGAAACTCATTAACTACAGGAAACTGACTCAAGAGTTTGGATTTCGGAGCTTGAATCCTTAACCTGAACTAGATCATAGAGATAACCCTTAGAGATCATCTTTCTGACCTTAAGGTAAGAAAGAAATCGACCCATAGGCGCTAAGCTACTACCCTTCCATTCTAAGATTGGTTCGTCTGGAAACTGAAAATGAACGATCGTAGTTCTACAATCGACTGAGGCATAATAGGAATGTAACCAATCCATGCCTAGAATGACATCGAAGTCTAGCATTTCTAACTCTACAAGATCTGCTAAGGTGACTTTCTGGGAAACTGTGATAGGGCAATTTATGTGTACCTATCTAGCTATAACTGGGTCACCGACTGTAGTAGTGACTAAGAAGGGTTCTGAAAGAGTTTCTGGACTAACATCGAAGTTGACAGCTATATAGGGAGTTACAAAGGAAAGTGTAACCCCTGGATCTAAGAAAGCATAAACATTTAAGTTAAAGACTCGTAACATATCAGTGACTACATTAAGAGAATCTTCCTGATCCTGGCGAGCCTGAAAAGCATACAACCTGTTTTGGCATTGTCCGCCACCTATACCAGATGAGTTACCGTGCTGAGTCGGGCAACCTGCTGGTGCTACTGAAGTTGTAGACTGAGCCCTACCATTGTTTCCTCCTTGACCCTATTTAGCAGAAGGACAATCTCTCAACTTGTGACCAGACTGACCACACCTAAAACATCCCTCCTTTCCTGCAAGACACTCGCCCGAATGGTTCTTACCACACTTTGGACAAGTTGGGTAGGTTCTAGTGCCTGAAACACTCCCCTAAGACTTAAAGCCTGATGCCCTACGGTTCTGATCCAGTTAAAACTTGGACGATGGAACACTAGCTGATGAAGGTGCTGGAGTTAAAGACTTTTGCTGAAACTGCGAGCGATTTCCACTATCCGATGTCTATTGAGAATACACATAGTTGCCTGTCTTAGCCTTCTTATTGTCCTTAGCATGTTCCCTAAGCATATCTCCCTCAACCTGCTAAGCATGAGTCATGAGCCTAGAGATGTTCATATTTTCCAGCAACATAGCATTTCTACATTATATTTCCCCAAATCGGATACCCCATATAGAAACTTGTTCATTTGAGCCTTGGAATCGGCAACCATGTGAGGAGCATACCTTAAGAGTTGGGTGAACTTGAGTCCATACTCTTGGACTGTCATGTTACCTTGCCTCAAATTCATGAATTCCTTAGTTTTTGCCTCTCTCAACTCTCTTGGGACGAATCTATCTAGAAAAGTAATAGGAACTACATCCGTATCCCTGTTTTCCTTCCACTAATTGAACCAAATGTGAGCCACATCCTTAAGTTGATAAGATGCCAACTCAACCCTATCATTCCTAGTTACCTGCATCACTCCAGAGATCTTCTTGACCTCATCTATGAAGTTTTGATGATCCTCACCAATCTTTGACCCTAAGAACTCAGGCGGATTTATCCTAACAAAACCACAAACCCTGACTGTCATTGATCCACCACTAGCATTTACAAGAACTGGAGCCTGCTGGTTGTTTTGGTTAGTCACATTCTGAGCCAAAAGCATAATGTCGTTCCAGAAATATGCACTCGAAACTTCCTGATCTAGGACTAGAAGAGTTGCACTAGCATTGTGGGCATTCATATTCCTTTCATAAGCTCTAGAGCAGGCATGATATGAAAGAGCATAATGTCGAGTTAGAAATGAGAAATTAGATCATATCTTACGCACGATAAGAGTAACAAGGAATTGATGTTTTCCTAGAACACTTTGCAGCCTCCTTCTTATTAAATGTGGTGCACTTTGCACCCATTAAAAAGACTCTACTTAGTGCGGCTTTTCAGACATCCTAGGACTCTTAAACCAAATGATCTGATTCCATGATTGTAATGCCCCTAGGCTACCCCCAGGACGCAGACACGGGACCTAGGATCACGAGTGACCCCAAGCTAACCATGTTAGCATATCATAAGCTACTAAATAAACTGAAGTAAGAAAGACTATGCAAAAGCTAAATCATGAGATAAACTAAAATGATGGGGAATACCATAAGCTAATAGAATATATAAAAACTGAGAGTTTAACAACAACTGAAAAATCAAACTCTAATACTAAAGCTGAATCTAACTATGTGTGAAATAAAACCTCTAACTGACTAGAAGTGCTGGGACAAGCCCTAGCTAAATCTAGCAAAACTTAAATAAAAGACTAAAAACAAAAGAAACATGTTTGTCGTCCTTAGAGAATGAGGACTACCATCGATATCGTTGAGTCAAGATCAAGAATCGATCTATGCATGATCCGAAGTCGAGGACACATTTACATCACAAGAAGATGTAGCGCAGAGTATGCATCAGTACTTGAAAGGTATTGAGCATACAAGATAGAATAAAACTAAATAAAAACATAATTGAACAATCATATATCTAAGCAATGATAATAGATAAGCATGATACAATATTGAGAATACTGAACATAAAATAACTGAATTCAATGACTAGGTTTATAACATGCTGAAACTAAAATATGAACTGTAACTGATAACATGGTCAATGCAATAGAATATGACTATGGGAGCTATTAATAACTGACATAAAACCACATGAGCTAAATGTGGAATCCGATGTATATGCCCCATTGAGAGGACCTAATATACCCTGCCAAAGGTATAGAGGCATGACTGTGTGATCACTAAATTTGAAAGCTCACAGAGGCGACTTATAAACCTATGGGGGCACGTAGTTATGGGACTTGAGGGTGACTAACCCTAGTCCACTCGGTATTAAGCTACTCCCAATTGATTATGTAATTAACAATTTATGGCTAGATTTCTATAACACTGGATAGCTCAAATTACTGACATGCTAACTGAAAATGCAACATTAATGTGCTAATAATGAAACATTCAAATCTGAGGCATGTATAACTGAGATAACTGGCCTAGCATGTGTAATTCATGAACTAAAAGAGCGACATAGCTAGGGTTCTAAATTTATGAAAGAATCTACGCAAAACAACACAAAAATCATGATAATCTGGTTAGGAACATTTAAGTAACTAATTCATAATAACCTACTAAAATTCTAGAAACCCTAGGTCTACGTAATATAAAGGGAATCAAGAACCTGAGTGAATTCTAGGGACCTAATGGGTGAAAGGAACCTACTAGTGAAATCCCACATACCTGGTGACGAATTCCGCAGAGAAATATTTCAATTTTGGGGCAGAAACTGATGAAAACCTGTTGCATTCTTGGACTAGGGCTTGGTCGACTCTTCCTCCTTATTTTCATTCAACTTGGATGAATTTTGGAGAATGAGTTGACTAGGGTAAGTTTTAATTTAGTTACTAGGCTAAAATTTACCAAAACTACGTAGTTTAGGGGTCCAACGCATAGGGAAAAGACCAAACGACCCCTGATTTAAAAGTTGTCGGGGCCACCAACGGACTGTGGATGGACCAATGGTCTGTGTTGGTCAATCGTTGTTGGGATTCTGGGACTAAGTTCTGGGACCTCGATCCACGAACTTAGACCACAGTCTATGGTCTGACCTACGGTCCGTGGGTCCGGTCGTGGGTCATGCCTTGGAAAATTTTAGAGATTTTCTTCTTGGGAGGGTTGCAGGTGGTGAACCACAGACCACCAGGATGGACCATGGGTCACCTTACGATCCGTGGGTGGTGCCATCAGTGGAACCTGCAACTTCTGAAATTTGCATTTTGGTAGTTCTAGAATATAGGGTGTTACATGTGGAATCATAGGGACATAGTTCTCCACTTGGTGAAAAGAGCATAAAAGAAACATCTATTACAATCTGAGTTGAAAGCTTATATGCATCATAAAATAAAGTCTTTTTCCTTTTCGAGAAACTAACAGTGTGTGCTTTCTTAGACTCAATCAACTTCAATTCAAGGTAAACAAATGATTGAAATAAAGTTGTCTGAATCTGGAAAAGCATGCATTTTTAGTTCCTCGAAAAGGAAAATAACCTTGTTCCAGGATGAAAATAAACTTGCAACTTAGATCAAAGTAGTCGTTGGTGTTATGCTCTTTTCACCAAGTGGAAAATCATGTTACTATGGTTCCATAAGTGGAGAAAAAATAATTGATAAATCTTTCGAAGTGAAATTAGAGGATTGCTAATATCATCATGCTAAGAGAAAATCAAATTGTTCAGAGACATTTGAAAATCTCCGTAAAGAATTACAAGCATTGAATAAGAAATTTAAAAAAATGAATACTAATGTATAAGATCATACACCTAGCTTAAATACCTCCAAAAAAACACATGTTGGTGGAAATGAATTTACGGATGGAGAAAGTTCCAAAAGATAAAAAGTATTATTCTGGTCGAGCATCTCAAGTTTGATTTAAATATTTCCCCTGAGCCAGAAGAAGAGGAGAGTTCTTGAACTCATAAATATCATAGAGTCAGGAATTGTAGCTCTTGAAATTGCAGGTATGTTTGGAGAAGACTTTATTAGCGTTCAAGTCTTCTAATTATTAAGTCAGTTATTATTAGTCTTAATTCATCCGTTCATTTGGGAATTTAGACCACAAAATAGAAGGTTATGGAGTTCATATGTTATTCAGTCAATTTTTTTGTTTGTTTCATTTTTAGACTTTAATGAGCTTTGTGTTGCATAGATGGTAAATCAATTAAAACCTTTTATTCAGCTAGTGAACAATGTGGAGGTGGTGGATAAAAGAAAATACACATGCACTCATTAATTTACTTTTATGTTTCATCTCTGATGAGGTTGGTGCATTTACATTTTACACCTAGACTAGCTCTTTGTGAAATGGTGGAATCTCTGAAATATGAGTTTTTCTAATATCTATTGACTTTATTGTTATATACTTAGGATTCAAAGAGAATCTATTTAATACATTGTGAAATACTTGTTCCATAAGCAATTAAGTACCATTTGTTTTCATTTCGAAGCAAAATGCACATTGGTACTAACTACTCTATAAAATATCAGCACAATGATAATCTTACAGAATATTGTGTAGTAAAGTGATTGCTATAACTTCTAATTGTGGTATTAATTAGTATTATAAGAACTTCAGAAACAAAAAAAATTCAACCCTGAAACCTAACAGGTTTCTATCCTATAAAAGGTGTGGATCTTTATGCAGTTATAGCCATCCACAAGATACAAAAATAATATCTCAATGATAGCCTTTTACTAATATAGAAAACACCAAGCAATTCAAAGAGGAAATAGTGATCTGAATATATATTTTGGAGAAAGAGTGAAAGAAAGGGGAAGAGGGAATGAAAGACTCTTAAGAAACTAGATTTCAGAGATTGGACGATCTTGTTGAAGCATCTAAACAATCGTACACCATACAAATTAAAATATAAAGACATAATATACACAACACACTCTAGGACACAACATACAACACATTTTTTATATCCATGCAGTAGGATTTGGAATGTAACAAAGAGGTCGGTGTAACTATTAGTACCCTATCTTGATTCAGCATTCTATCTATTTAAATAACTTAAAGGCATTGTTGTTTTTCATCTTTCTTTAGATTCAATTCAACATTTTTACTTTGCAATTTCAATCAAATAAATAAGAATATAGTATTTGTTGGAATTCATGGTAATATTCTAACATATTCACATAATATGAAAACACTAAATAAATGTGACAGAACACGCGATAAACAGACTCATAATATGAAATAAAATAAACATGACAAATAGACTCATAATATGATTTAGTCCTTGTCCAACTAAACTCAAATATTAGTTGGGTTAAGATGGTTGGGTAAAAAATATATATATGTCAATTATACCAAAAATATAAAGAATGTTGAATCAGGATACAGTCTATATAAGTGACATAGATATATTTTTTAACCATCCATTGTAACCCAACTAATTTTTTAATTGAGTTTGAAAAAGACTCATTCATATTATGAGTCTATTTGTCATGTTTATTTATTGTTTTTCATATTATGAGCCAATTAGTCACATGTTCTGTCACGTTTATTTAGTGCTTTCATATTATGTAAATCTGGTACAAGCTTACCATGAAATCCAAGAAAAATTATTTTCTTATTATTCCATTGCAATTGCAAAGTAATTATGTTTTATTGAATCTAAAGAAAGATGAAAAACAACAATGCCTTAAATATATTTAAATATACAACAATGCATTTAAGTTATTTAAATATATTATGTTAATTCAAAGAGAAACCTTGGAGCAACGATAAATTTGTCTCTGTATGACCTATAGTTCACATGTTTGAGCCATGAAAGCAACAACCAATGCTTGCATTAGGGTAGGTTGCCTACATCACACCCCTTGGGATTCGACCCTTCCTCGGACCTTGCTCATGCATATGTTTTATGCACCGGACAATCCTTATTTATATACTATGAGAGATATTCTATACTATGAGAGAAAAGGAACATGCAAAATAGCTAGTTTCATTTTTAATTTATATGTACATTTTTTCCTAATATGATTCAAGAAAAGAAATCTCAGTACATTTTCTCCTAATGTGATTCAAGAAAAAAATACCAACAACTGCAACTCAATAAAACCTTAAAAGATGATTTTACACCTCAAATTAGTTACATTTATTGGTAATTATTAACCTTGATTTGCTTCATTTGTCTTAGTTGTCAACATTAAAATCAAAGTTTAGTAGTTCGACCTGAACAACACATTTTTTTACTTTATTTATTTTTTCCAACTGCAACTTGATTGCCACCAACAGCTACAACCTATATTTATCTAAGTCAGGAATCATAATCTTATACCTAATATTCACCTTTTTCTTTCTTGTCCAATGCTTGTAATTTTTTATAGACATTTGAGACATTTGATTATCCCATGTGAACATGAACACATCAACTATCGTCTAGTTTCAATTCAGAAATTTTATCTGTTGTTTATTCTCTACTTTTGGAACCATAGGAATATTATTTTCCACTTGGTAAAAAGAGGAAATCAATATCATCTAATCCAATCATAGTTGAAAGCTCATCCACTTTCTTTAACAGACATATTTTCCTTTTTAAGAAAGTAGCAAGGCATGATTCCTTGGACTCAATCAACTTCATGTCAATTTTTCGCGTAACCCTACTCGTCCTCCATTCCATTGCAAAAAGCAAATAAATAGAAAAGGAAAAAAGAATATGTTTTGGCAAAATAAGCCTGATCCATTTGACATGGGCGCATCTATAATTTGTAGTGGTGGGCATTTATCACGCTTATTTAATGTTTTCATATTATGTAAATATGTTATGACATTACCATGAATTCTGACCAAAGTTATCTCTTATTTATTGGATTGCAATTGCATGGTAATATAGCCAAGTGAAATCTAAAGATAGATGAAAAATAGCAACTCTTTGATTACTTGACATATATAATGTGTTGGAAATAGGTAACTTTGTTATGTATCACAAAATATTAATGGGTTGTATTGAAACCATATAAACAACGGTCTTTTTTTCCAATTTTTTGGGTCGATATTCAATCTAAAATATCTATACTAGATACAATTTCATTGGAGAAGAATTTATTACACCAAAAACAGAAAAATGAAAAGAAGTTTAACTTGACCTTTTGGACACCAAACAATCCACTATACTAGTAAGGATAATTCTCCATCTGCTTATGTCTTTGCATTCACCCATGATTCCTCCCAACTCTTTAAAGCCTCTAAGGCCAACATGGGCATGGTCGAGGAGATCCCTTTGAGGTTTAAAAAAGCCTCCATAGTTTTTGGGTATACTTGTAGTGCACGAACAAATGGCTTACTCTCTAATGTCTCTCCACAAAGGAAATCATCTTGAGTATAATGTTATCCCTCTTTTCATCAATTTATCTTGAGTCAAATCAGCTTCGTTGGCCAACAACCGTATGAAGCATGAAATATTATGAGGTATTATACTTCTCCATATTTATATTCATGGCCAACTGTGTGTTTCTGGGTTTTTCTAGTCCATAAACCTGTAGGCAGAGTTAACTTTGAATTTCTCTTTACTATTGCCCTTCCACCACATAGCATCTTCTCTTGTTTGTAGCCCATTGAAAGCTTCCAAGGTGCTGAAAAAAATCTGCCACTCTTGCTATTTCCAAGCCATTGAATTGTCTATAGAAATTAAAGCTTCCATGTTGTGCTCCCTAACAACCAGACTATACGATATTCACTTTAGACCTATCATTAGATTATTACATAAAAAGGGAATAATTTCACAAACCTCCCTCTTGGTTTGAATTTATAACACCACCCTCCCATATGGTTTTACAATATTAAACTTACCTCTCTTTGTTGACTTTTTAACAATTATTTAGCTAAGTTACTGCTAATTCAAAACACTAAAAATATGACCAGTTTGTCATTTTTTTGTTTCTTATTATTAACTTACAACTAATAGTTGAATATCTTTAGAACAAAAAGAAAACTAATATGAAGCTCCTAGTTCTTTTTCCGCATCATTTTTTTCTCATAAACTCCAAACATTTCTTGTTGAGAACTTGTTCAAGTCATCCCTCCTTTGTATTGCATACAACTCCATGTTTTTCGTTTATGAACTCATAAAATTAAGTAGTAGAACCAAGATGTAAAAGAAGAAAACACATAAACAAAAATCAACACAATAAAGCGATTGAGAAAGGATAGATTGGTGCACATAAAAGTTACAGTTGATGGAAGAGTTCAATTAACAGTACCATTTCGGTATTTTAATAGGATTCACCAATAATAGAGAGACAAATTAAAGGCTTATAGTTTATCAATTGAGACTTTTAGAGAGACAAATTAAAAGCTTATAGTTGTTTCAATTTGCAACAAACATTGCGAGTGACTAAAGCTAAAGAGTTGAATGACATCGACGGATTTTCTTTGGTTTCAAACTAGAAAAGAGAGAAAGCACACTACCAATATCTAATTTTATGTAGTTTAACTTGAGGGGAGAAATTTAAATGTATCAGCGAATCTGATGACCCTTTCTAGCTGATAAGCATAAAATTTTGAATTATGTCATCGATTTCAATGAACAAATCTATGATTTAGATTTTACAGGGAACAACAACGGCAGAGATAAATACCTGTTGTAAATAGACGAGAGGCGTTTTCACAATTTGGAACACTTGTAGCATACAATTCTCCATTACTGCGACTACATTGCTCTTACTGTCCTTTCTACTAGATTAGTGGTCACATTACTAGAAATGAAAGATCTCCTGTCATTTTTATATCCCCTACCAGAGGATGTACAGTGAAAAAGATATGGAGGCCCAAATTCACCAACTTGAGCAAGAAGCATATAGTGGTGGGGCAAAAGAGTAAACAGCATAAATATGTAAGTCGGATGTGCTATGTACCTTGGAAGCTTGTATACCATACCAACCAATCTATAGTTCTAATTTCTGCACAACTACTAATATGTCTGTGGATGGCGGATGAGAAGGTTGGCCAGCCGAGGTAGATGAACAGTTCTATGACCCATTCTTTCCCTTTCCTTGACCTAATAATTTGGAAAGTTATTTTCTAGGGATTTTTGTTTGGTTTTATTTTAAAGAAAAGAACATGGATTTGGAATTGGCCCATTGTTTGACTCAAAAAAATAGAAAAAAACTCTTCTATGAAACTTGTGTTTGCACAAGCCCAATAGACATTATTGTATTTATTATAATTTGTGTGATATAAATTGAATTTGGAGAAACAATCATGACCTAATAATTCGGAAAGTTATTGTTTAGGTTTTTTTGGTTTGGTTATAATTCAAAGAAAAGAAAATGGATTTGGAATCGGCCCATTGTTTGACTCAAAAAAATAGAAAAAACTCTTCTATGAAATTTGTGTCTGCACAGGCCCAATAGATATTACTGTGTCTATTATAATTTGTGTGATATAAATTGAATTTTGAGAAACAATGAAATTTTAATTTGGTTGTAAGTTTTAAATTATTTTAAGTTAATAGTTACTTTGATTTACAATTTTTAATGTAATTAGCAATAAATAAATTATTGGAAGTGTCTTTTTAATTATTGGAATGTATTTAATCCCTTTATTCCTATTTATGTAGAGCATATGAACTTTGCAGAGTCAACCAACCTCTTTTTAAATATAATTTCAGAGTCTTTCCTTTAGGTTTCGTTCAATAATACTGACTTTCCCCATGATTTACAATATTACGTCTACCTCCCCTATTTTGATTTTCATTGTAACCATTCTTTAAATCAATTAAGAATAAATATAAATTAATTATGAGTAGACAGTTTGCCCTTCTTTATATTAATTTATTCATATTAATGCATAGTATAAATAATAACTTATTTAATAAATATTATTCTCATCCTTATGTAACACCTCACAACTCTACTTTTAGAATCTGAATCATTTGTCGTAGGTATATGAGCTTGAACCGGGTGATGTCCTAATTGCTCATATGTTTTAAGGTCCTTTACCAAGTATAGCAAGGGTATCCAAAGTGAATTAGGGTCATAAGGGACCTCTAACACTAAGCAAAGTTTAAATCATTTTTATATGCGATGTTTTCGCATGAGTTCAAATAATGGTTAGCTTCAAATGATCATATCTATTGAAGTATGAAGAGTTAGGTGACTCATAACCTATCAAATTAATGGTCTATGAGTCTTCTTTCTAACACCGTCAAATTTGCGTCAATTTGAAATCGAGTAAAAAGTTATGACTCATTTAGTAAAGACGCTTAACCTAGTAGATGCTCCGCAATATGGAAAGAAAATGAACGTCATTGTCCACTTGAATTAAATTTTGTCTTCCAACTCTTATTATTTATTATTTTGAGGGTACTTTTGTCCTTAAAACACTTGGAGAGTTATCTAAATGACTCTAAACATGTATGAAATCTTTTTTTTTATAGTTAAACCCTCACATTCACTTATAAATTCCTACGCTCAAGATCATCAAGAAATACCAAGGCTAGGGTTCGTCTTCCAAAAATTTTCTTCACAATTGGTCACTAAGGTATGTAAGACTACTCAGAATGATTAACTAAGTTAGTCGTCATAGTCTACCTCTCAAATTCAATCAATAAGAGTCAAATCTTGGGTTTATACCCAAGTTTTCATAAAATTTGAATTGACCTTATTCCTTGTTATTGAATTTTGATTCTTATCAATGAGATTATAGTACTTCATGTATTCTGGTTTTTGAATTGTTGTTCATTTGTATTTTATCACATGAGCCATATTTAGTTGTTAATTGTTGAATGCTTTTGTATAATTATTTTCATGCATTGACTTTTGAATTAAAGTAAGTTCACGTATTTTAAGTTATCAGTTGAGAAGAGTTTTTAAGGGAACATAATGGTTCCAAATGCACTATTTTGTATTGAGAAATGTATTGCTAGTTCAAGAAGAGCATAAACAGCTTTAGAAGAAGTTTTAGTTAGTAAAGTAAAGATCAGTTTTCCCTAAAGAGGGTCTTTTGAGTACTAACTCAATATAGATATTAGTATGAGAATTATTGCATGTTTTGGGAGTAGTATTGAGCGCCGATTTGGGTATGATTTAATACAACTCAAACCCCATAAATTGCATCGCCATCGTTGGTAGGATCGTGTTGTTGGTTCGGGTGACTCCTCACCCATCCTAGTTGAGGGCTTTTATATGGATCCATAAGTTTTGTTTTGTTTTCCTATACTCCGGCAATATATAGGATGGCTTTGGAAATGTTGGATAGACATTGTATCAGCACTAGGCTCATAGTGATGGTTATTGATTAGAGGAATTCTCAAAAGAAAAGTAAACCACTACTTCAAAAAAAAGGAAATGACATAAATATAAACAATAGTTCAAGATCCAATCCCACGACTGGGTAGGCAAAGGTACAAAGCTACTAAAAGGGTAAAAGTCACAAAATAAATAAAATAGGTACAAACTTGTCTCGAAAACAAAATAATAAAATAAAACTATAAACAGACGGAGATGAGTCAACTAGGACGACATTAGCTCACTATGGCACCACAAAATTCCCTTAGCCCAAATTAGACCTTGTGAAGTTAGAAGAACTGAAATCAGCATAAATGGGTTTGTATGGATCTTTTCATGGACCGATAAAGGAACCACTAGCCATGGACGGGTTCCGTAGGCCAAAGCTCACAATTTGGAAAACTGGAGATGAGTTTCATAGACTTGTTGTAACACCCCGTATCATAGATAGACAAGAATGGAGATTCCAGAAGTTGCAGGTGCAACCCACGGTTGCCACCCATGGATCGTAGGGTGACCTACAGACCGTAGGTGGGGTCCGTGGATGGCCACCTGCAACCCTTCCTAGAAACCTCAGACAAAATCTTCTAAGGAATGACCCACGGCCGGACCCATGGACAGTAGGTCAGGCTATAAACCCTGGTCCTGGTCTGTGGATTATGGCCCCAGAATCTAGTCTCTGAAGCCGAATGACGGCCTACCAGAACAGACCATCGGTCCATCCATGGTCCGTCTGTGACCCTCAACAGCTTTTAATTCAAGGGTTGTTTGGTCTTTTTCTTATGCATTGAACCCCCAAACTACGTCATTTAACCCCCTAAACTACGTGGTTTTTGTCAGTTTTAGCCTAGAAACTAAATTAGAACCTAACCTAATCAATCATTCACCAAAAATTCATCGATCTTAGAGAAAAACAAGAGGAAAAAGTTGAGCCGCCCTAGTTCAAGAACGCAGCAAGGTTTCGTCAGTTCCAACCCCGAAATCGAAAGATTTCTCTATGAAATTCATCACCATGTATGTGGGATTTCACTAGTGGGTTCCTTTTACCCATTAGGTCCCTACAATTCAATCAGATTCTTGATTCCCTCCATATTATCTAGACCTAGGGTTTTTATAATTTCTGCAGATTATTATGAATTAGTTATTTTACCATTCATAATTAGATTATCATGTAGTAGTATCAATTTTTCCCAGATTCAAGCATAAATATAAAACCCTAGTTATATAGTTCTTTTAGTTCATGAATTACATTAGCTAGGGCAAATAAATAGATATACATGCCTCAGTTTTTGAATGTTTCATTATTAGATATACATGTTGCATTTCCAGATTTTCATATCAGATTATTAAGCTATTTAGTTCACTTCAGTATGTTATAAATTTCACATATTTAGTTGGGAGTAGGTTGAATACCGAGTTGGACTAGGGTCAGTCACCCTCAAGTCCCAGAACTACATGCCCCCGTATGTTATAAGTCCTCTATGTGGGCATTAATTTAGTGATCACACCAGGCATGCCTCTACACCTCTGGCAGGGTATATTGGGTCCTCTGATGGGCCATATACATCGGACTACACATTTAGCTCATATGGTTTTATGTCGGTTAGAAGTAGCGCCCACAGTCAGATCCTAATGCGTTGACTAGATTATCAGTTACAATTTAGTATTTAGTTTCAGGATGTTATAAACTTGGTCATTGCATTCAATTAGTTCATTTTCAGTACTTTCAATAGAGTATCATGATTATCTCATGTCATTTCTCAGTTATATGTTTTGTTCAGTTATGTATTTTATTCAGCTTTATTCTATCATGCATACTCAGGACCCTTCAAGTACTGACACATACTATGTGCTACATCTTCTCGTGATGTAGGTTCAGGTCCTCAGCTTCCAGATCATGCATTAATTTGTTTCCGATCTTCAGTTCAGAAACATCAGTGGTGAGTCCTCATTCTTCGAGGACAATTTACATGATTATATTTTCTACTTTTAGTTTTTAGTTTCAATTTTGCTAGGTCTAGTTGGGGCATGTCCCAGCATTTCTAGTCAGTTAGAGGCTTTATTTCAGATATAGTTAGATTCAGTTTTAGCTTTGGAGTTTGATATATCAGTTGTCATTAAACTCATAGTTCTTTTATTCAGATATTAATGAGTATTCCCCATCCATTTAGTTTACATGATGTTTTAAGCTTCCACATAATGCTTTCTTAATTCATTTATCTTTAAGTATGCTTATGATATGCCAGCACGGTTAGCTTAGGGTCACTCGTGATCCTGGTCCCATGTTCGCGTCTTGGGGGTAGCTTCGGGGCGTGACACTTGTGTATGGACCGTGAAAGCTTTCATGGACCGTATATTGATCCATAAACTAAGACATGATATCCCAGAATTTCTTGACTTTCACGGGCACTTAAACGGGCTATGTAATGATCCATGGACTCTAGAAGGGTCCGTAGAGTCGACCCTCAGCAATTAGTTTAACTTAGCTTCCATGAGTCCTTTGATGGACCATATAAATGTCCACGAGTATTAGAAAGGTCTGTAGACATTTTTATCAGAAATGAGGACTTGCTGTGATTTACAGGTGAATTCACGAATCATAAATTGTTATACGGTCTGTGAAAGGCCTCCGTCAGTTTTTATATCTATGGTATTTGGGTCTTTTCCCAATATTTTTAGTCTTACACTATGTCATTTTAACCTATTCTAAGTGGGATTAGGGGAATTTATCAACCCACAACTCCCAATTCACTCATAACCTACCCAAATTAGATTTTTTCTCTCAAGTTCGCTCTCCTAACAATGGAAAAGGGCCTAAAATGCCCTCGAATTATTGGAAATGGTACAATACTACCCTCTATCCACCTATTGGCTCCAAAATACCCTTGTCATCCACCTTTGGGTCCAAAATTGACCACTTATTTAACAGTTTTAAATTTAAACTATTTTTAAAAAATTAAATATGTGGCACTCAACTATTGGTTATAATTTAATTAATTTATATAATTTATATACCTACCCATTGCTAATTAAACCCGACCCAAATCCACTTATTAAACAAAACCCTGAACCCTTCCTTTCCAATGTTCAAACAATATTATCAATCTGAGGCAGGACTCTTTCCCTTCATCTGAGATCATATTACAATAAAGAACCAAAAGAATTCAAGCTTACAGAATATCATAGATGATATAAACAAACAATTCTCTGATACTTCATAGGCAACATAAGGCACAAGTTCGTGGTTGTATCGCCCCCTTTCATCTTCAGAAAGCAGTCTATAAAATTGTACCGCATGAATTAGTTTTCTTCGCCTTCTTGTAGAACATTTGTTTGCAAAGCAAATAATTTATGTCAAGAAATAAGCCGAAACGAACCGAGGCTTACAAATAATGTATAAGAGTCTGCATCATTTACAACATTAACATTAGCTAGGAGAAATAGTAATAAAAGGCTAACAACAAAAACAAGCACATTGTGTTCGTCAATTTTGGTGATCCATGGCCATATCACAAAGGGGTTCACCGAAAAATAGGGTTCATTGTTTTGTTTATAGGTGTATTTGGGGCAGGTTTATTAATTGGTTTGGGTTTGGGGTGGGTTTGATTAGTAATGGGTGGGTTTATAAATTACATTAATTAATTAAATTATAACCAATAGTTGAGCGCCACGTATTTAAAAATATATTTAAATAGTTTAAATTTAAAACTGTTAAATGAGTGGTCAATTTTGAACCCAAAGGTGGATGACAAGGGTATTTTGGAGCCAATAGGTGGATGGATTCCAATACTTCGAGGGTATTTTAGGCCCTTTTCCGCCCAAACAATAACTAGGGTTTCAATCTTCAAAACTCCATTTAAGGAATTCAAGCTAGGGTTTTACTCCAGGTATGTGGGGTTTCATCAGTGGATATCCCTTCAACTAGTGAGTTCCAAGAAAGCCCCAATTTCTCAAATTTATGATTCCTACAAGCTATTACTTTCTATGATCTTTATGGGTTTTAATGTAAATTAGTTTTACTTCATGATCAGTCCCTAATTGCATAGTTTACTCATGAATTACATAATTCCATGTATAATTCCATGATTCTAATGATAATTTCATGAACCATGTAGATATTTTCATGACTCAAAATTATGCTATTTTTGATGTGTATATTAGATGATTAGATAAAGAATCTTCCAGATTATTTTGATATATCATGATATAAGATGCTTTTAGATAAAGTATCTCTCAGAATGATTTCAGTTATCATAATTTATTAGCTACCCAGTATGTATCTGCTATCAGTATTATTAGATTATAATGTTTTCAAAATATGCATGCTTCTATTTGGAGCAATACTTAACATCGAGCAGACTTTGGAGATGAGTTTCAGGTCATCTTTCATGGACCATTATTAGAAATCTCTAAGTCCTAGAATTACGTGCCACCTTAGGATTTATCTCATAAAGATATTAGTTAGCGGATCCACCTTAGCTCTATTATGAGGTCCTTAACAATTGCAAGTATTGGACACCCTCTTTTTGTTGTGGGAAGTACAATGAACTCCCTATAGTAGATCAGATGGTTCATATCGGTTTTGGTATCCCCACAATCAGATTTTTAATTATTGCAAGAACTTGTACTTATGTATTTCATATCACTATAGCTCAGCTTCATGTTATTTTACTTGGTCATTGCGTCAAGATTCTGTATAGATTCAAAATGTTCAAACATCGTGTATACTGTGTAACAACTCGGACCTCAAAATGAAGAAAATCCTAGTTTTCAGAAAAACTTATGTCAGTACCGACGGAACCACCCACAAACCATAGGTAAAACCATAGGTAGAACCACAGACCATATGTGGGGTTCCTTTGTTAAGGTCCAAATGTTGATAGTCTCTGATACCACCCACGTTCGACCAGTACGGTCCGTGGTTGGACCTACGGACCGTAGGTGAGGTTCAACAGCCAATTGGAGGAAATTGGCTATTGGGTCAACTTCAAACGATCATATCTTTTAGCACAAAATGATTTAGGTGGCCCATTACATATCAAATTAAAGATAAATTTATCATCTTTCCAATGCCACCGAGTTTACTAAGATCCCAGTTCCGAGCAAAAAGTTATTCTTCTTTTAGTGAAGCCTTGTCAGGCAGACCACGAACCACGACCACGGACAACTGTTGCTAGTCCAAACGACGGTCCGTAGGTCTCTCCGTGGATGGCCTTCGTTAGCTTTTAAGTTAGGGTCATTTAGGTTTTTTTCCTATTGGTTGGGGTCCTTAAACTACATCATTTAATGCAAAAATAACATCGTTTTACTCAGTCTAAGCCTAATAACTTAGTCAAACTTACCCAGAACCCTCATTCTCCAAAAATCATCCAAACTTGGAGCAAAAAGAAGAGGAAAAAGTAGACCAAACCTCCCAATAACAAGTAGCAGTGTTCTTCAAGTTTCAAACCTGAAATCGAAAGATTTATATGTGAATTTTGTCACCGAGTATGTGGAATTTCACTAGTGGGTTCCTTTCATCCACTAGGTCCCTAGTAGAATTCAATTAGTTCCTTGATTCTCTATATCTTGTTTAGACTTAGGGTTTCTAAAACCTTGGATATTTACTGTGATTTAGCTGTTGTAGTATCCTAAATCGAAATAGCATGTTTCTTGGAAAGTTTGTTTAGTTCCTTGCATGAAACTCAGAACCCTAGTTGTCTAGATTCTCTTAGTTCATGAAATACGCTTGCTAGGTCAGTTAACCGGATAATAATGCTCCAATTTTGAATGTTACATTATCTGTATATAAGTGTTGCATTCCCAGATTTGCATGTAAGTATTTTGAACTATTCAATATGTCAGCATTTCAGTTAAATTACAGTCATATACATATTCAGTTGGGAGTAGACATAGAACCGAGTTGTACTAGGGTTAAGTGTACCCTCTTAGTTCCAGAATTATGTGCCCACATAGGAGTATAAGTCCCTTTGTTAGGCATCATATTTAGTGATCACGCCAGTCATGCCTTTATACCAATGGCAAGGTATATTCGATGGGGCGTATACATCGGACTCCACGTTTAGCTTACATGGTTTTATGTCGGTTAATAGTAGCTCCCACTGTCAGACTCTTAGTGCATTTGACTAGGTTTTTAGTATATACTTCAGTATTCAGTTTAGCATGTCATGTTCATGATTAGCACTTGGTCATTGCATTCAGTTATCCTTTCAGTATTTACATTCTTGCTCAGTTTGATGAGAAATATATATTCGGCCACTAGGGACATGTAAACATTTATAGCCCTTATGATTTCCACTATACCCTAAGAAAATACATTTTAAGAAGAGAAAGGCTAGTTCGTGAGAGTTGTAAGGACGAAGGAATGGGAAGCACGTGCAGCCAAAAACTTTCATGAAATGATAATCAAGAACCTTTTTTGAACAACTTCTCGTAATTTGAAACATTATTGAGAGAGGATGATGGGCAAGGATTTATAGTGTTAACTGTTGTAGCAAACGCATGATCCCAAAAGGTGCGAGGAGGGGAGGCATGGGCGAAAAATGTTAAAACCCATTTCAACAATATGACGATGCTTCCTCTCGGCATTACCATTTTGTTCATGAGTATGGGGACAAGATAGGTGATGAACGATCCCCTCTTGAGCAAAAAAGGTAGATAACTTTCTATATGTGCTATCCCAATCAGATTGTACCAGTTTTATATAACGGTCAAAGAATTTCTCAACATGAGTTTTAAAGCTCAAAAAAATTGTATAAACCTCATTTTTGGAACTCATAGGAAATAACCATGTAAATTTGCTAAACTCATCAATGAAAGAAACATAATAACGAAATTTATTACTAGCCAATTGTGGAGCAGGATCCCATACATCAGTGTAGATCAATTCAAGAGGATAAGTAGCACTAGAGTTGGAAACAAAAAATGAAAATTTGTGACTCTTGTCGTATTGGCAAGATGAACAAACATTAGATCGAGAACTCGATATGACTGGTAAAGAAAGACTCCTACTAATACTATTGACTACTCGTAGAGACGAGTGACCTAAACGACTATGCCATAGATCAAAGAAGACTTGGACAGATGGAAAGCTTGTGATTAATTAGAGGGAGTGGGCTAGCTGATTAACTGGACAGCAAGGAGGCGATAAAGGCCATGCTCAAGAGTCCCGCACAGTAGTACTTTCCCTGTTGCCCGATCCTTCACAAGACAAAAATGAGGGTGAAACTCAAATATAACATCATTATCAGATGTAAATTTTTCTACGCTAAGCAATTTTTTGATAATTTCAGGCACCAATAATACATTAGATAGATGTAAAGGTCAATTAACTGTCGGTAAGATAGAATGACCAAAATGAGATATTTTCAAACTTGTGCCATTACGAACATTAATTTAATCGCTTCCCATATACTCTCCTCTTATTGCCGTGTTCTGTATATTATTAGTTAAATGATGAGTAGCTCCAGAATCTGGGCACCATTTCGAGTCTCCAACAATGGAAGGTTGTGCAATGAGAGCAGTCATGTGTGACTATTGAATGGAGCTTGATAGGCATGGTGAAACAATGGTAGCAATTTAGAGCCGAGTGTCCAAACTTGTTGCAAACTTGACATTGATTTTGGTTGGATGAGTTAGTGTTGTGACCCCGACCCCGACCTAATCCTCGTCCAGACCTGCCACCATAAGCCTGATAATTATTGAAGTTAGTTTGCTTCTTAAATGAATTATCATTGTTAGGATTGTTGGATTGTCAAGTAGATAAGTTGGCTTGGCTGCCTAATCCTTGTACCAAACTTGTCATCTGTTCCAAATGACACTTATGACTTAATAGAAAGCCATGAAGATCAAACAATGAAATTAAATCCGCTCTAGAAATGAACGAGACAACCACATTATCATATCCTTGTCCAAGTCCTTCAAGAATATATAAGACAAGATCATCATCAGTGACGGGGTGTGTCGCAACTACGAGATTATCGGCACAAGTCTTCATCTTTTGAAGATACTCTACCATTGATGAGTTTCCATTCTGTGGGGTCTGTAGTGCAATCTTAGTTGCATTATCCTAGACTTGGATTGTGAGGTAAACATTGTTGCAAGAGACTGCCAACAGTCTGAGATGTCGTACAATCGACTATTTGGGCTAAAATTCCTTCGTTGAGGATTGAGAGAGAATCCAACTCAATAAAAGTTAAGTCTTGTTTGATCTATAAATTGTACGCTGGATTGATAACCGTGCCAGTTGAGGTTGCTTTGAAAGAGCTATTTGGAATTACCTTGGGAGGGCACATGTGTGTACCTTCGAAAGACTGAGTGACGTTGGTTGCGAATGAATTCTGGGAAGGGGTTTGTGAGGTGATAGTGGCAACTGAAGGAAGTGCCATATTGAGATGTGAGTCTTCGTAGGGCTTGATACCATGTAAGATTTTATGAATATAATAAATATTGATTCTATTTCACAAAAGAGTTCTTCCTCAATATATTAAGGATGTTACACAAAGTGTAGTTGAATATAAACTCTCCAAGAGAAAACTATAAACATGAATTCTAATAGAACCCAATTTCTACATAAACGTGTAACCTCACTATTATGATGTCCTAACAATATCATGTGTATGTAACTTGACTTCAATGGTTTATACAGTGCTTTACATATTTTGAAGTACCCTGTTTTAATATATTTTTCATACATTATACGAAAAAAAACATGTATTGCCAAAATGCATACAAAATTGAAAACTTCATATCAAATACACACCAAAAATAACCACAAGTGAGGTATATAATGTGTATAACTGGACTTAAATAGTTGAATACACAATATAAATACAATTCAGTTTGTATACACAATGAGTATAAATCTAGAATTTCAAGGCACAACTGATATGAATGCAAAATTTCAATCTTCATACCAAAATCATACCAACTTATAATTAATATTTTGTTTATATAATATGTGTGTACAAGAGTGTGTTTAAAACAGAAACAAATGACACATCTCAAAAAATCATACTAAATTTAAACCAATAACAAACACATATTGCATGCTTCATGCCAAATTAATACAAAAAAAGCATACAGTCATTTTGTGTATTCCATGAGTATAAATCTAGAATTTCAAGGTACAACTAATATGAATGCAAAATTGCAATCTTCATACCAAAATCAAACCAAGTTATAACTAATATTTTGTATACATAATCTTATGTAAATATACTAGAATTGTTCAATAAATAATAGGGAAATAATATAATCAACTAATATTGAAAAAAATCATATCTAATTTAGATAACTAATTTATTGTTCAATTAAAAAATCAATCAAAATCAATAACACTACATTCGCCGTTTATGCAAAAATAATAAAAGCAATACATAGAAAGGCCTGAAATGCCCCTAAACTATTTGAATTGGTATAAAACTATTCCCGCATTCAATTTTCGACCCTCAAATAACCCTGATATCAATATTTTGGCTCAAAAATATCATTGTTTGTAATGGCCCACACTCATAAGCTGGATGAAAGGTAAATTTATATCAAATCTCATAGTTTAAGGGCATCTTAGACTCTTCTCCATTAAAATAATTTTAAATTACTTAATATATGGACTCATAAAATTTGCCCCATTTTGGGTTCCATTGTAAATAAAAAATAAAAAAATTAATCATGTACTAATGAGAAATAAAACAATGATGAAAATAGGAGAAAAATAACGATGACATTCATTTATAAATAATTAGTTCAAAAGAAGATGCTTTAATTGAGTAACTATATACATATTCTACTTTTTTTTCTTTTGTATGTACCAAAAATTAAAACTAAAAGAATAAGAAAACTCTTTTTTTCCTATCCACGCCATGAAAATAATACAAATTAAAAGAATATGAACATATAAGTTCATTTCAAGTTTGAATTCTTGATATCCTAATTAAGAATAATAGATTAAAAATAGAGGGAATGAACTAGACAATTGGATAATTGATAGAAAATTTTAATTTATATCAATAAAAATAATAATCTTTTCTTAGATGATAATCAAATGGGTAGAGTATGAATTTCAGTTAGATCCCTAGTTATGAGATTGGTTATAATAATTTGGGAGTTGATTTGAAATAGGTCAATCAGAAAATATCATGAGATTAATATTTTTAAAATATTATTTTTTAGCGTATCACGTCAAAATATGAATCATATGATGTTTTTATTATTTATATTAGAAGGACTTAAATTTGGACCAATCATATTAGACATCATAATAAATAAATATTTAATATTTTATGGGAGCTGTTAAAAATAAGGGTAAATATGAGCCGAAGGTTTATATCGAGGGTGTTTTTGAGCCAAAAGGTTTATGTCAAGGGTATTTGGGGGCCAAAAGGTAGATAAAGAGTAGTTTTGTAAATAGTTGAGGGGCATTTTAGGCCCTTCTCCAAAAGAAATATGTAATAAAAATTGATTTCTTTAAAATATATTCACAACATGTTTTTTCTTTTTTGTACTTGGAAATTTTTGAATATCCTTTACTTTTGCTCTAGGTCTTTTTTTTGTGACTTGTGCAATCTTGCCCTTTGATTCTTGTTCAGTGGGGTGTTATTCTTCTTCACATATGTTTGAGTTGGTAAATCAAAACTTGGTGGCTATATCTCCTCATGTCTTTCTTGTTTATGGGCTTTTTAGGAGCAAACATGGATTTTGATATTTTGGGCATGATATAAAAATCCAACAGAAAAAAATAAAAAATCATATACAAATCACTTCAAGAAAACAAGAAAGATGAAACAAATAAGGTTGAATCTTGGATGATTTTTTTTGAAATCTGGAGAGAGGTTATGGAAGAAGATGGAGATAATTATGTAGGGAGGGAAAATTATGGTTAATTGAGTGTATATGGGGAGATGTGTGTAAGTTGAAAACAAATTTCTTAATGGGAAAATTACGCCAAAAACAAACATATACTAGTTAATTAGCTAATATAGCTATAGTTTGAATTAATTACGGCTCGTAACTTAATTTTAGCTTTAATTACGTCACTTGTCCTCTTTTATACATATACAAATACAAATCACACACACACACACAAAAATACAATTAGCCTCTCTCCAATCTCTGACCTTTCTCGCTTGCCTCTCTCCTCTCTCTCCCAATCTTGCTCGCCTCTCTCCTCCCTCTCCCAATCTCTCTTGCCAGATATACAAATACATATGTATATCAGCTATATATATAGATATACAATTATCTGACAGATATACATATACACTTCGCCTCTCTCGCTAGCCTCTCTCTTCCCTCTCCCTATGTCGCTCGCCTCCCTCCTCCCTCTCCCAATCTCACTGTCAGATATACAAATACAATTGTATACTAATTGCATATTTATAATTATTTTATAGATATACATAGACAATTCATCAAATATACATATACAATTTGCCTCTATCCACTCTCTCGCTCATCTCTCTCCTCCCTCTCCCAATCTCGCTCGCCACACTCCTCCCTATAACATGTAGCTACAAATCTTAATTAGCAAACTATAGCTATGGAGCATAATTGTTGTGCCGTAATTCTTCTATCTTTAGAAAAAAAATTACTTTTTGAAATGTTTAAAGTATAAAACAATTTGAGAAAAATATTTAGAAAAGAGTCGCCACTTAATTTTTTAAAGAAATTAAGAAAACTTGTAATTTTCAAAGATTTAAACAGAAAAAACCATTTGAAAATACCAAAGAGGGTTCGGGGTTCAATTTACACTTCGAGAAGGGTTTAAGCATTCAAAGTGTCCGCTAACATGCGGTTGACCTGCAACTTGACTAAAATATATTTTTTTGATTAATTCTTTGGGAAAATGATTTAACATGAGAAATAATAATTTAGAATATTTGATTAACTTTAAAAAAATAATTAAATAAATGAAACATTTTTATTTTTATTTTTACTTTTTTTTAGAGAAAGGGACCTAAAAATGAAACATTTGAATTAAATTGCATGTGAATAAAATTTTGACAAAGCTAGGTTAATGAGGATTTACTTGATTCATTTTAAAATAATAATTTAAACCCCATTGGTAAATTTAAGCATGAAAACCATTTTAAATTAATTGAAGAATAAGAGTTTTGACTAACCTTTTTAAGAAAATGACTAAGTAGGTATTTATTTATTTTAATTAATCGAAAGGTTTTGACTAATATTTTTAAAGTTTATTTGAGAAAAATATACTTTAACTTAAAAACAATTTTAAAATGAATAAAATGTGATTAAGTGAAAAACTTTAAAGAACTGTTTTTTTTTTTTAAGGACCAAAGGTTTAACCTAATTGAAAGATACAAAAATTTTTTTACCAACACTTGATTAATAAAATAAATGAACACAAAAAAACATGAAATATATAAAAAAATTAAACAAACACAAAGGAAATGACTCATCTTTTGGGGAATTTTGTTAGGTTAATTAATAATTCTAAAGTTAGAATTAATGATAAGTAAACAAACAATAAACAAAGACAAATTAAATAATTTAGAGGTAAAGGAAAATAAATTTGGAGCCTCTTTTTGGGCCAATCTTGCTGTGATTTTTGGGCTTTTGCCCAAAACTCGTTTTTGTATACACTTTCTGTATATCAGTGTATATCAACATGTATATCATCATTTTTTTATGTATATCCTGCTTCCAAACACCTGTGTTTCCCCTCAGCCCTGTATTTTTACGGTTTTAACCTGTATATCAGTGTATAATGTTGTATACAGCACGTATACAGCCCCTTTTTTGGGCTTTTGAATTAATTTCCAGCAACATATTGGATCTCCGAGGCCTGTAACAGCTTTAGAATATGTAGGGGCTGACTCGATGGAGGAAAAGCAAAGATCAAGCCTCTATGGCTCAACTCCGAAATGCAAGGTAGACAAGTCCATCATGGACTCGGGAGGGGTTTATGCGAAAAAGAAAAGAGCCAAATTAGTATGCAAAAAAAGTAAGCAATTAGGACATAAATTAATTAGAATGAAGGCAACTTAAATATTTTTGAGCTAAAAATGTCACCCAAGTCAACTATGAAACCAAATTGACACCCAAATGTCATAAATTTCAATACAAGATAGGAGACTACAAAAACTAATAGTAAACTAATGAGAAATCATACACAAGGAAATTCCAAGGGGGCATGTGCTCGTGTACATATGTGACGATAAAACCTATAAGCAATAACTAACACAACCCAAAAATGCATAAAGAAACATGTTGCACATTTGACTAAAATCATCTCATATAATAAACGACACTAGATATATCTATGGGGACTTTAAAGCTACCAGTTTTGCTATACTAAAGAGACAAAAATTTGAGGCAGTAGCCAACTAACTCATTATAAGCAAAGGAAGAGAATAACTACAATCAAATAACTAAAGTGGGCAACATAAGCAAACATGTTAAACAATGGCATAATATAAAACAATGTCCATAACACTGTTGAACATTAACACTCAAGTAAAACTAAGGCAAACAACAAGTTAAACATTCAGAATAGATATTTTCAGATTTTAGACAAAGATGGGGAGGGCTATTTCCTGGAAAATAAAAGTAACCTTAGTTAAATCGTCACATTACAATGGTAGAGTTACAACCATCCCGCCATAAGCTGAAATCCAAAGAGACATATACCACTCAAGCTAATCGAAAATAGGGGCTAAATATATCTACTACGCGAATTCAAACTAGTATTAACAAGAAACATTCACAATAGGAAAAACACCAAGGCAAACGACAATATGGTCACAGTTTCATCATACTAATGAAAGCTAAACCGAACGACAAATGATCCAAAACGACCCAATCAATATACTCGTAGTAGAGACCAAACGAGTTTTCAGCCATTTTGAGCAACACCAAGTAGCGAATCAACTAGCTTCATAGATACAAAATCAAGCTAATGAATATCCCAGCCAACATATAATACTAAAGTGACTTCGTTGATGCTTGGATCAGGCTTATTGCTAAAAAATTCACAGGAAAATGGTACTAAAGCAAAGAATCATAAGCGAGGAACCAAACGTTCTTAATAACAAACTTCATACCAAGTATCGAACACATAGCACCCCATATCGAAAACAGAACGTAAAAGGAGGCGAAGTTACCTCCTTTTAGACAGCAAACTGAGAACGAAATGAGCCAAAGAGAGAGCGACTTCCTACTCCGATTTAGACTCGAGCAATAGATAAGGAAATTTGAACCAACCTTCAATCAAAGCTTTTCTTGGAACTTAGACTAAGAAAATCGTTTTGAAATTTCTTAAGTATAAAACGACTATTGCCAAAGAACCAAACTCTAATCCCTTCCTCTGCCCCCTTCTCGCTGAAGAGGAACGTGAGCTTTTTTATAATGGATAAAAATTGGACGAGGGCAAGGGCAGAAATGGTAACCCCCATCCAATCTTTGATTCAAATTTTCCCCAAGACCGAGGAACTGCTGCTTGTACAAGACTTCAATCGAAATCCCCCGAAATCCGGATGAAAAGATCGAAGTGGACGGTTGTTGCAGAGAAAGGCTGTTGCAGCTGTGAATTCCTGTGATTTTTGCTGAGGAAGAGGGATCGGTATGGGCAGTGGGGTCGGGTACTGCTACGATTTGGTTGTTGTTGATGCATGGAGCAGATGAGGAAGATGAAGTCGGGGTGGTGGGTTTTGCTGGATCGTTTGGTCACTGATGTTTGTTGTATGCTTTTGCTATTGTGGTATTGTTGGGAATTATTGAATGGGAATTGTTTAGGAAGTGGGCTAGGTCGGGTATTTTGGCTTGCTGTAGTATTGTATTGAAGGGTTGGGAATTGTTATGAAGTTGGGCTGCTGAAATTAATTTGAGAAAAGGAGAAATGGGCCGAAAATTTGAAATGAAAAGTCCCAAGAATAGGTTCTTTCAAAGAATAAGGGAAAGTGACTAAAGTTGCAAAATAGCCATATGAAGTAACAATTTAGTCAATTTGAATTTAGTCGGTGGGTTCGACCAAAAGTTAGATAGGATGAGCTTATATAAATTAATTAATGAGCTTCTTAATTTTTACGAAATAAAATAATTAATTCGATTATAAAATAATTAATTTAATTACAAACTAATGAACTCGAAATTATAACTATAATTTAAACTAAATTAAATTAATAAAATATTTAACTAAAATGTAAAATCTTTTGTGATGATTTTCAAATATTTATAAAATAACGTGATTGTAAAAATATACATATTTATTATCAAAACTATTAAAATTATTAAAAATGATAAAATTACTCTAAAAATAACTTGAAGTATTTTGAATTTCATAAAATTCATTAATTCAAAACTATGACCCTTACTACTAATAAAGTATTTAAAAATATAAAATCTTTTCGAGATGATTTTTGAATACTCATAAAATGCATTAATTATATACATAACTAAATAAAACATATATATTATTAAAAAAGTGACAAAACTATTTAAAATAACTTGCAAACTATGTTCATTTTAGTTTATTTTTGAAATTTTTGTAAAACTCATTATTTTAAATCGTTAGAAATCTTAATGATTAATTTATATTGTGGAGGGTCAAAATTGGGTGTCAACAGTAATTAAGCTATTTTTGAGTGGTTAATATGTGAAAGTTCCCCTTTCTTAAATGTAGTAATGTATTTGAATAAGAAAAAGACACTCCTCTCTTTTCTCTCAACATTTAATTAACGCTAAAAATTAATAAAATATAATATAATATAATTTAATACAAATTTGTTAATATCTGTAATTAAAATGTTTTTAGTAATAAGTATAAAATAATACATTTAAAAATTGTAATATGCATTCTTAAATAAATATGTCACGTGATTTTTCCATTTAGTATCATCGTCGATAAATATTAATTAATCTCTTTCGATAATTATATACAGAGTATCTAGTTTTTAAATATTACATGTCATTGCATTGTGACTTGTTATAAATACTACAATCAGAGGCGGACTTACATGCACCCGATAACTTTTAAATTTTTTTTGTATATATATGTATAGATAGTCTATAAAATGAAAGTATATTTAATTGTGCACCTTTATAATCAAAAGTTGTTTGGGGGCAGTGGTTGAAGTCTACACTTAAAAGTGCCACAACCTGGGTTCAAAACCTGCGTAGGGTAGTATGTTTTGGCCTTTAAAATCAGATTTTTCTTAAAATTTATCCTTTTTAAAAATTGTCTTTATTAACTACTCGTTTTGGCCACCTCATCTGACCCCACCCTTAACCTTACCCTTGAGTCACTACAGCTTAAAGAAAAAAGTGATAGAAACTTATATTTTTTACTATCTTTTTTTTTTTTTGTCTCAATTTATGTGAGATTGTTCAAATTTTACTGAACTGAGTTTTTTTTTTTATATATAATAATTTTTCATATGCCTTTTAATTTTGTTAAGATTTTCAATTATTGTGATTTATAATACTTTCTAAATAAATTTTAAATATATAGATTTTATTTCAAAAAACTTCAAGATTTGATGTCTATATTCACAATCAAAACTATAAAGTTTAACTTTTGATTTTTTATAAAGTGTCACATAAATGTGGAACACATGGAGTATAATTTTTTAGAAAATTGTGTATAACATAATTTAACATATACGTACAATGCATGTGCTGATGGACTACCATATTAAAAGTGGGATAACACTAAGGCCTCATTTGTTTGCACTTAATGGAGAATTGAATCTGAATGGTTCAGATATTGGTCCATAAAGTGCTTTTGTTTTTTTTCTTAAAAAAATCACTTAATGGGTTTGCAAGCATTTGATTCATTCAGATATATAAGGGAGTCTTATTACTATTCAGACACTTTTTATATTGCTAATTTATTTCTCCGTAAATCTCAAACATCACTATTTTCTCCTATATATGTAGTCCCTTCCTCCTGCTCTCTCCATTATCAACATACAGTTATTTTTTCTCTTTGTCCTCTTTCCCCTCTCCATTATTAGTGTTTGCCTTCTCTGTTTCAAACGGGTGTTGAATTTTTTTTCCCTATTTATATTTTCAAAAAAATTATTACAAGTACTTTATTTATTAATTTGTATATTCAAAATATTCTTGGTAATTGGTATTACTGTTTGCTTCTCAAGAACTTTAAAATTTCGCTTGCAATTTTAGATTTTGTTTATAAAATTAGTAGTCTCGTGTGTGTTTATTCGATAATACAAAGTTTGTGCTAGTTTTATGGAATAAGATTATACAAATACTTTTTTTCCTTTCAATATCTCTAAAAAAAAATTGGTGCATGATGGTTGATGTCATGTTAGGATTGATTATTCCTATACTATTCTCAAAGAAAATATAAATTAGCCAAGAACCCTATTAAAAAGTTTCATAAATATTTAAAAAAAATCCATAAATTTTGTATAAATAAATACGACTATGGAAAAGATAGTGGTAATACAAAGATAACAAGTTAAGATGAATATAGAATTTAATACGGATCAAATAAAAAGCTAAGATAATTATAATAAAACATCAAGGTTTAGGTTTGTTGAAATTAGTAGCCTAATGTCAAATTATAACAAGAGGCCTTAAATATTTACACACATGCACATAAATATTATTAATTTAGGGTTGCCTTATTTACTCTTACATACTACTTGTTTTTTGTTTATATTCTCAAAAGACCCTAAGCCTTTAACTAGTAATATTAGTATTTATAAAACTAAGAACTAGTTCTAGTTAATATAAGCACTCAAATATAATTTTATTTGAATTATATATTTATTATGATTATATAATTATACATTCAGATGCTAAAAAATAAATCACCTTCATATCTAGAGACAACATCTTAATCATTCAGACATGCATTCAGATTTAGACGTCTTAATCTTAATAAAAATAAATGAGGCCTAAGAATCTGTTTGACATTGTTGTTGGGAGATCAAAAACACTTCTTTTGAGAAAAAACAACTATTTTTTTGGAGAACCAAGGCATTTGACTAATCACTACAGCCCGTTTAGATTGACTTATTTTAAGTGTTTTAGAGCTAAAATAGCTTTAAAGCATTTTTAAAGTATTTGGGTAAGTTAAAAAGGTGCTTATAAGCATGGAAAATTTTCAAAATGTCAATATTTTGGCATTTAATGGGACATCTTATCAACATTTTCAATATTTATAAAAAAATTATAGTATTTTAGTTTGTCATTCTTTTGATTTATGTATTTTTTTTTATTTTTTTATTTGAAAGAATGCAATTATTTATTAATAGAAAGGAAAAAATCACGGGAGAAAATATTTTTTAAAAATGAACATATCACTTAAAATTTTCATCAGCTACAATTTCAAAAATAATTAATTGTATTCATTCCAATATGTATGATATATGTATTTGTATTCCTTATGGTTTTCCTGTTTTGATTTGTATAATGGGATTTGCATTTCATTATTATTTTGTGCTCATTCCAATAGGTATACCAAATGGATTTGTAGGTTATTTAAGAAGCATATATGTATCCATATACATATGTAAACTTGTGTTCATTCAGAAAGGATATAACATTGGTTTGTATATTTTTCAAAAACGTATATTTTTTTCTTAAAATTCCGACAAAATTTGTGTTTCAGTCATCAAAACATACAAATATACAATCATAGTAACAATCAAAATTTGTATTTAAAAAAATTATATTTTGATGACAAAAATGTATTTCTTATCTGTTATGTATTCCAAAAATATACTATATTCAATGTCTAATTTATAGATCATTTACTAAGTAGGATTTCAAATTATTTTGTATTCCAAACATCCAACATACAAAAAAATCAAAACAATTCAATCATGTTCGTATCCCCAACTGATTACATCTTAAAAATATTTTTTTTTTTACTTTGAAATATGACTGGTAATTTAGTACTTTCATCTCCTTTGGGTCCTTCGGCATGTTAGAAAGACGCAAAAATACTTCAATTCATTGAAGAGATAACTAGAATTGCTAATGTCGTTCAACAAAGTGTCTTGGATGAGACATTGACCCAAAACTCCCAAATAGAATACGTCAGTGACCATCTAACCTTTAAATCAAATATTCAGATTGTAACTTGTGAAGATCTTCAGGTGAAGATCCAACATACAAAATACGATTCAGATCCATTTTTGAATCATTTATTCAATAGCCATTTTTCAATCACTTCCAAATAAATTAAAGAATCTACAATTAAAGTAACGATCTGAACCATCGTTAGTTAGGAAAGAAAAAACCATCAGGAAAACTAGGTCCATCATCCCACTAGAGCAGGCCAGATGCCGCTAGGGCGATTGCGCTCCAGCGGGACAAGGAGCGTCAGAGCGGGACGGACAGGGCCAGAACTTAAATAATGCAAAGTCTTATTTTCTCTTTTTTCCCAAAACACCAAAAAGAGACGACGATCACCCCAGAAACCCTTACAAGGTTGCTCTAGGCTTGGGAAAGAAGGAGAGAGAGATTTCTAGCACAAAGATGTTGATAGCTTGCGGATTTCCAGCCAAAATCCACCGTCGTCGTCCGAAAGCCAAGATTGGAGCTTCAATTTCTCTGCGACTACTTGGCGCCCAGGTAGGCTAGGTTTATTAACTGAGTAGTTGTAAATATGTGATTCACTGCATAGTATATTGGTAATTGATGGTAGAATTCATGCGTAGACTTTCGTGCACCGAAAAAGGGATGGTTGTACATTTATTCTTAGTTATTACATCAGATGTATGTCGTAAGAAGAAGCCTCATCTTGTGAACTAGGGTTATGTGATGGTTGATCTCCGATTGTGTAATATAAACATGTTAATGGCTTCGTTATATGCATACATGTATGGGTTTAGAGGTGTATGAATCGAACCTAAGGAAAAGACTAAATATGTAAAATTGTATGCCATGTACCTAATACTTATTTGTATGATTATGAGTATGTTCATTATGGTTGTGATTGTGATTGTGACGATAGGATCGGGTGTCACGTACCGACACATTGACATGCATTAGATCGAGTGTCATGTACCGACACACATATATACATTGGATCGGGTGTCACATACCGACACATATACATGTATTGGATTGGGTGTCACGATCCGACAAACTAACAATTTGGGTATGGGTTCCATGAGAGAACCATATGTGAATGATATGTTCCTATCTAATTGTTATTGAGCATGTGGGATTGTATGTTGCTCTTGAATTAATAACTGAATGGTGTGTTATATACATATAAGTGGGTTTATGGTGTCGTAAGGAAATTGGGTATATCTCGCTAATGAATGGACTGTGAATGGTCAAGCTCCAAATCGGAATATGATAAGGTCTACGGAGACCAAGGGTCTAGGTGTTACTATGTGTTACTTAGAGAGGGATAATGTGTATTGTCATTGAGAATTGGGGTGGTGTTAGGTGATAAATGTTAAAACAATTAAGTACTACCCCTGGGATGGGATTAGTATTGAAACGGTTAACATGCCTTGGTAGAACGTACTATGGAGTCAAAGGTTGAGGGGTGATGTGGAAGAAGTAAGGGCATGTCGTGGGTGGTTGGCCGGGCTAGTAGTAGTTATGTCCAGGAATTCCTCTAAGAGTTAGAATGGGAACATCCGATAGAAATGGAAAGACTAAGGGGCAAGAGTGAAGTGTACTAGTATATGTTAAAGTATCCGAGAATGGTAAGGGCAGAAAGATATAAAGGTGGAGGAATGAACAATCTTATTGCATGTTTCCTGCTAGTCGATTTCTTATATTATGCAGTAGGTATCGGGTTGACTGATGATGCCTACCAGTACGTGTGGTTTGTACTGATACTACTCTTCCTATGCCTTTTTGGCATTGTCTGGTTGCATGGTCAGTGATGTTTCATAAGTGAAGACGAAGACAATCTCCAACAACTCTTATTTTCCTTCCATGTGGTGGGAGCTACATCATTTGTTATCATGTTTATACCTTGTAATCTTAGAAGCTCTTGTACCTGTTTAGACTAGATCCTTGGGGAAGTTAATTACTTTACAAGTTAACTTTGAGTCGTTTAAAACTCTTATTTTATAAACATTACATGAATTTCCTTTTATTTGTCAATTTTCTTAATCTTTCGCATGCCTTTAACTGTTTGGGAATCGAGGGTTCTCCTACTTAGGTGTTAGAGTAGGTGCCCGCAAGGGCCGGTGGGTTGGGTCGTGACAGTTAATGAATACCTGATCGTTTGTATTTCACTGACAATCTCGAAGTTCAACGAAATCAGTCGAATTCACTTTGATATCTCAATCGATTATTTAAAAATTTTATCCCCTTATGGAAACAATCTCAAGTCAGTCGCATTCACTTCAACAAAGGTTGAAAATCTTTTGTATAATTTCTGAGATTATTTAGAAAAATGGAGGAATTGGATTTTAAAAAGATAAGATTTAAGTTACTTGAGGATATGGAATAATGGAGGAAATCGTGAGAGAGAAAGAGAAAGGATATAATTTGGTAAAAAATTTAGAGAGAGAAAAGTGGGTAATGGGGTCTTTTGTTTTTTCCTTAAGTGAGTCAGAAAGTGGGCCGAATTTGAGAAATAAAAGGAAGGTAAATGAATTATATTAGGATACACTTTATTTGCTAAAATATTGATCATGACATTTTGACATTTTTAATAATTATTTTTAAGTGTAGATGTTTTTAATAATTATGCTAGGGATTTTGACTAGTTAGCTAATTTATCCTATAAGGATTTCGTTTTAAGCTAAAATACTAAAAATAAGTCAAAAGTCATAAGTTAAAAATTCTAACTTATAACTTTTAGCTGATAAGTCAATAATGAGAAGTCAATCTAAGCATGCTCTAAAACTATTTTTAATGGAAGCAAAAATAGTTTTTCTGTTGTAGGGAAGAAGCTAACAATTTCTGTTTCTTAAGAAGTAGAAGCAGCAAATAATTTTTTGGAAGACCAATATATCCCTTCGATCTATATATATTTATCAGTATATCCCTTATATTTATTTATTTTTGTGGTGAATTTTTCATAATGATTTAATTTTTGGAATGGTTTTAAAATTTATTTTGCTTGATATTTTTAGTTATATTTAAATCATCATGTTATTATTATATCAATTTTTTATTTATCTATATATAATATTGATTGAAAATTTAATTATGTGCATTTTAATATAATACAAGTAACATTTTAATTAAAATTTTACAATAGATATTTAAAATAATTTATCTCTATAAAACAATTTTAATGTTAAAATTGCATTGAAACTTGTCTTTTTTCGTAATTTGACTCTTAAAAACACTTTTTAAAAAAAATATTAACCCAAAAAACACTTTTCAAATGAACTAGCCAAACAATTTATTTTTTCTTCAAAAACACTTTTGTAAAACAACTAATTTAAAAAAAAAAAAAAAAACCTTCTAAAAATAAGTAATTTTTAGAGCTATACCAAATAGGCCCTAAGTTAAGTTGAATCACCAAAATATCCGTTAAAAGTTTTTTACCCCTCATCTAAACTAAACTTGTATACTATTCTCACAACAAATTGTAAATTTCTCTCCCAAAATAATAAATGAATTAAATGGCAAGTTCCATGTGCCAAAGCGCTTATGATTGTCTGCTTACTTTCCTACAATTTTTGATATTTTATTCTATTTAAGAAAAATAATCTAAAAGCCACTTTTATAATTATATCCTCTCAAGTCGTTAAATACGCAGTTTATTTTCCTTATCGTAAATTATTAATCCACGTTTTAAATACCTTATTAATAGTAATGTAAATTACCCTACTTAAATATTACCAATTATTTCTATTTTTTATCTTCCCATTTATTAAATTTTTACTCATAATATTTTTATATTCTTCATTTCTCTATATAAAAATATCCACAATAAGATGTTGCTTCACTACTCTATTTGTCACTGCTATTTTTTTGTTGCTTTTGTTTTCTACTTTATATCATGTTACTATATAATTAATTATGTGGTAATTTACCTAAAAAGTAGAACATTGACAAGTGAAGCTTATTTTTGACAAGTTTAGATACTATACATTCATACCACATATTTGCTCGCAAGTACACAAATAATAAATTCTTTATATATTGTGTGAGCCTAATTAAATTCAACTATTTCAATTTTTCAAGTTTAGATGACATTAACTCACTTGTACATTGAGAATTAACTTATCAAACACATCTAGACTATTCTATAGAATGAACTTATAATTATTGCATTACTACTTTATCTGTCCAACATTAGTTGTTCGCTATTGACTTTGCACACTTCTTAAGAAACTATATATAGAAGATTAATTTTACTATATCACCCTTTGAATATAAATATAATTGTCTTGAAAAATGTGATAGACAAATGACTATAATTAATGATAAGGGTAAATTAGGAACTAAGTGTAAAATTATTCATTGATTTCATAAGGTAGACAAGTATTGTTGAACATCCCAAAATAGTATAGTAGACAACTATTTTTGAACATAGAGAGTATCTAATAAGAGGCCACAAGCACGCAATTTTTGGATGACATGTGTGCCGGAGAGTTGTGTTTACAACCAGAGGTGAACCCAAGATTTGAAGAAGACTGGTGCACCACCAATGGTAAGGCATGCTAGTTAATGTTGGAAATAATAATTCAAAGTTGGAGTAGGAATCCTAAGTTGATTAGGATTTGTTATTTATAGTATTTACTTATTTATGTTTAATTAGGATTTGTTAGTTAGAGTAGTTCCTAGTCTTAGTTTAATTTGGTTTTTACCTTTATAAATAGGGATGTTACTAGTTATTTCAATATATACAGAAAATACAAAAACATACATATCTATATAGAATAGATAGAACTTGAAGTAAGATTTAAGAACTTTTAAATCTATAAATAAAATATTTTCCTTCATTTTTGGAGAGAGAGTGCTCCAACACCAAAAACAAAAGGGGGTGTCGGTGGGAAGGGCATCAACGAGAGTTGGAGAAAGAGTCCTCCAACACCAAAAATAATTTTTTTTTTTAAAAAAAAAACCCACAAAAAGAAAAGGAGTTGATGGGAAGGACATCAACGAGAGTTGGAGAGAGAGTGCTCCAATACCAAAAACCAAAAAAAAAGTTTTGGTGGGAAGGACATCAACCTTGGAAGTTGGAGAGAAGTGTTCCAACACAACCAAGAGAAAAAATATCGTGAGTTGGAGAGAAAGTGCTCCAACACTTGGAAGTTGTAGAGAAGTGCTCCAGCACAACCAAAAAAAACTATTGTGAGTTGGAGAGAAAGTTCTCCAACACTTGGAAGTTGAAGAGAAGTGCTCCAATACAACCAAGAAAAAAGATAAATGTGAATTGAAGAGAAGTACTCCAACAGTTGAAGATTGAAGAGAAGTACTCCAACAATTGAAAGATCGAAGAAAAGTACTCCAACAATTGAAGATTGAAGAGAAGTACTCCAATACAACAACAATAACAAGAAGAAAAAGGCAAGAGTATACAACTTTGAACTACGGGAGAATGTTGGAAATAATAATTCAAAGTTGGAGTAGGAATCCTAAGTTGATTAGGATTTGTTATTTATAATATTTACTTATTTATGTTTAATTAGGATTTGTTAGTTAGAGTAGTTCATAGTCTTACTTTAATTTGGTTTTTACCTTTATAAATAGGGATGTTACTAGTTATTTTCAATATATACAGAAAATTCAGAAATATACAGATCTATATAGAATAGATAGAACTTGAAGTAAGATTCAAGAACTTTTAAGTCTATAAATAAAATATTTTCCATCAGTTAAAGTATGTATTTAATATTGATTTATATGATAATTTTATTAAACATAAAAATACAAAACTACGATATTCATGTATAAACAAATTAAATGACTATCCCCCTATTTTATTCGATATTATTAAACTTCATAGCTAAAAACGAAGAAACAAACAAGAAAATAAGCAAATGAGATTCGACACAGTCCCTTCCTCAATGAAGTAAACATCTAAACCAGCTAACCCTATTGACTTTTGTTTCTTTGAGTGCCTAATAAAATATGTCTATCTCCATATGTGTGTGTATAAATACACATATATAAATAATTTTCTGAAGTTAAGGGTGCATGTGCACCCTAAGGATACACGTGGGTCCACCTCTACTTACAACTAAAGCAGTCAAAACGGGCTTAGCCCATGGGGCCAGCCCAACCCAACCCGTTATTGAGGTAGGGTTGGGATAGAATTTTTCAAGCCCATTTAAAATTAGGGCTTATAAGTCCGGCCCATATAAGCCCTTGGCCCTTGAGGCTTGATTGGGGCCGGGCCAGGGTCAACCCATGGCCAAGCTTTTTATCTAAGGGTAACTTACAATAATCTCACTAGTATATAATCCAATTACTTAAATACACACTATGTTGTAATATTATGAATCTTACTAGATTTTGGTACGTCCAGATACATGTATCTCGGAATATATGGACTCAAAATTAAGTTAATTTGTTCTAGATACACTCTATCAAAGTAGATTTGCATGTATCTAGGATACATAGACAATCTCGCGCCCTCACTTCACTCACATTTTGTTTGTCACTCTCTTATTGTGCTCGCTATCTGGTATGTGAGATACATACTAATTATACTAGATTTTTTGCGAGTGTTATTGAAACAACACCATTGTTTGCCATATTTGATTTGAAAATCTTCTCATTTTCTTGATGTTATAGAATTATTAGTTTGAAAAGAAAAAAATGAAAAAAGAAGGGCCAGCCCTCCCCAGCCCTCGACCCTTCTAGGGTTGGGCTGGGTTGAGAATTTTAATTTTAGGCCCTTCCAAATGAAGGGCCGACCCGCCCTAGCCCTTCAAATTCCTTGGCCCTCGAGGCTTGGGCCAGTGTGGGGTTGGGCTGGCCCTTTTAGATAACTCTACTTACAACCAAGGGTGATTTGCTTGAAATATGCGATGGCTACTTCGTCTAGAATCTAGTGGCTGTTCGTCAACATGCCTGCTTCTATCAAGGGTATGTTTGGAAATTTTGATATTCTGTTTGTTTCAATCTATTTGTTTTACTTTCCCTATAATTTGTTATATATTTAAGAATTACGTTAAAATGACTATAAATTACAATAATTACTCCCTCCATCCCACTTTACGTGACACATTTCAGATTTCAAAGTTCAAACAAGTTTATCTTTGACCATAATTTTTACAATATCTTTTAAATATTTTGGATTGCCAATTATTGTGACTTTTAGTATTTTTTAACATAGTTTACAAATATATAAATATCATTTAAAAACAATTGAAGATTTCATGCGCAAATTTTCAGTCAAACTTAAACTATTTGACTTTCGAAAAACAAAATGTGTCACATAATTTGAACAGGGGGAGTAATAAGTTAAAATATTAAGTTATATATTTAAAATGGATAATGCATCAGTACCCTTTGAACTAAGAAATCTCAGTGCACCTTTAGTGCTGATGTGGCACCTTCAACTAAATACGTTTGTTGTGTTATTGTATAACACGCGTATGTCACGTGTATAAATATTTTTTTAATCTTTTTTTTTCTTAAAATGAACTTTTTATATAATTTTTTTAAATCTTCTTATTTTTTTATCTATTTTTTTTTTGTTTTGTATATAAATGCTTTTTTATTTTTCCTTCATTTGTTGTTTTTTCTCTTTTAGTTTTCTATTCATTTTATTTACTTTTTCTTTATTTTCTTTGTCTTTTCTTTTGATTTGATTTCAAATTTAATTCCAAATGTCATGTGTATAAAATAAGTTAATTTCAAATGGATATCAAAATAAGTGAAGAAAATCAAACAAAACATTAAAAAAAAAAGAAGTTAAAACGTTAAATTAAAAGACACTTTTTAATTTTTTTAAAGAAATAATTAAAAGTGAAAAGATAAGAAATTAACGAAAGAACAAATATTTTACAAAGAAATAAATGGAAATAATTAAATGTATATAAGTTTTAATATTAATAATTATGTGCCCTAACTAATTATTCAGTTACCAATTAAAAAAGGACATGTGTCCAGTTTAGTTACTTATCACTTGCCTTCACAGGTGTATTTGTTTTCCATTCAAAAATGGTTTAGGGTGGTAATAGGACCTTAGTTAAGTTAAAGTGTATCACTAGAATTTCGATCAAAGTTTTTTTTGGGGAGGGGGGGGGGTGGGGGGGAGATTACTTACGCATTATCCGTATTTAGAAATCACATAAAAAATATTATAAATTACAATAATTAACCACTTAAAATATTTAAAAAAATATATATATAGAAATTTATTGACTCTCGAAGTTATATTAGTTCAACATAAATTGGAAATGGAAAGTAACATATGTATATTAATAAATTACGTAAAAAGTACTATAAACTACAAAAATTAATATTTAAAATATTTAAAATCTATAAAAAAAATTGGTTGGCTCTCTAAATTTCTTGTATGCCAGATAAATTGAGAAAGAGGGAGCAACACATATTATTCAAAAATGACATAAATAGTACTATAAATTTGACTCACCTAATATATATATGCGTGGATGAAGGGAAAAAAAATCATCTCTGAAGGTATCTTTCTTTTCTTCGATCTTCCCTTCAATTAAATGTCATCCACTTGATTCAATTTATTGAAAAGGAGTTGTTTTGATGAATCATTATTCAAGTTTCCCCACAATATGGGACCATACAATATATTTGGTTCATGTCTTCCACATACAAAGATTATTATTATTATGGCATAAGCTTAGATCCAGCAAATATGTCTCTATCAATCACCAACACTTACTGTTTTTATATGAAAATTACATTGGAGACTCTTTGACAACGATTTTATTGTAATATTTTGACGAAAATAGTTCCGCGTTAAACTGACCTTTCTTTGATTTGTTCAAAGGAATGAAACTTCCGGGAAGAATCACAAGCACAGGCAAAGCTAAGTGGGGATTCAGAGTTCAGACGAATCCAGTAGTTTTTTCATAAACCCTATATTAGTATATTAGAAAATTAAATAAATAATTATATATATATATATATATATATATATATATATATATATATATATATATATATATATACATACATATATATATATATATATATATATATATATATATATATATATATTAACTTATAAATCTCCTAACAAAATTAATTGACGGCTTAGTGGTAAGAAAGGGACCGTGTAAACGTCTTCCCACGCTAGAGTTGACACCACTAACAATTGAACAATCTTTAGATTACAAATCCTCGCAATTAATCTAAAACTTAAATAAAAACAAAGACACTGTATGTATCATTTCTTGTGGAAAGAAACTACAAACAAATCGCACATGCATGATTAATAGATTATAGATGCTACGTTGACACACACATTTTTTTTTCTTTTTGGGAGGATGATGGAGACATGATGTGTATTGATTTAATTAATTAGATGACCCTGGACGTAAGTATTGTTCTTATTGTTGGGTGAAAAAAAAAGCGTGAATTGAAAATGAAGGGATTGTGACTTTTTCCAATACTCCGGTGAGTAAGCTTGTTCTATCCTGAGAAGATATATTCCATTAACATCGATTGGGTACTTGAGAGTTGAGGGGAATAATTTTCTTAAGGAAAAACATTGTGCATTAAGTGGGCTCAATTTTCTTCCTTAAAAATGTTTGATATTATTTATGATCGTTTTTAGATTCTCTGATTTAAAGTATTCTAGTTTTAAAAATATTCTTTAATCTTTGTTGTTTCTTACGAAATTCTCCAGAATTGATGTTCTAAATATTTTTCTAATACATATTAATAACAATAGTAAGGAAATTATATTTTCTAATATGTGTGGAGACTAAAACCAGTGTGGTTTCTACCATGTATGAAATTTGATTGTGTCTGACTTTTGTAGACTAAAATCTTCTATTTTCATTTGGTTTAACGATTGACCTTAGGTCAGGGTACCATCAGTCAAGGATTAGGCACAAGGACATACCTAAAATGTTCTTCATCACTTAGTATGGACACTACGAGGTCTTAGTAATGACATTTGGGTTGACCTATGCTCCTGCATAGTTTATGAGTTTGATGAATGTGGTGTTTAAGCCATTTCTGAATTCCTTTGTAATTGTGTTTATAGATGATATCTTGATCTATTCCAAGGAAAATGATGCGCATGCATATCATCGTATTGTTTTGGTATCCTGGGAAACAAAAATTGTATATTAAGTTTTGCAAGTGTGAATCTGGGGCATGTAATTTTGAAAGAAAAGGTGATGGTAGACTCTAAAAGATTGAAGCGGAAGAATTGGATTCGGCCTACCTCTGTGGCAGAAGTTAGGAATTTTATTGATCTTGCTAGCTAATATCATAAGTTTGTGAAGAACTTTGATTCTATTGCTATGCATTTGATTAGGATTACTCAAGACGAAGTACCATTCGAGTAGTCAAATAAGTGTGAAGAGAGTTTCTAAAAGATCAAGAACCTTTTGACTAGCGCCTATCCTGGCATTGCCGGTGGAGGAAATGACTTCATTGTTTATTATGATGCAGGACATGATTGTTATAGTTTATGCTTCCCGGCAGTTGAAGGTCCATGAGAGGAACTATCCCACCCATGATTTAGGGTTGCTCGCAGTAGTGTTTGCTTTCAAGATCTGGCAATATTATATTTATGGAGTGTGTTCACTGATCATCGTAATTTACACGTATTTACTTAAAATTTAAAATCTGAATCTGAAACAGAGGAGATGGATAAAATTGCTCAAGAATTGTGATGTAACCATTCAAAATCATCCAGGAAAGGTCAATATTGTGGAAGATGCATTGAGCCGGAAAATGGTTACTATGGAGAGCTTTGCGAGTCTAACTAAATTCAACAGTTTCCATTTCTAGGTTTAGATGACATCATCTACCTATACACCAATCAAACACACCCAGTCTATTCTGCAACGTGGGTACAAGCACAAAAATTTTAGACAACATGTGTACTTAGCCCAGTTTGGGGCTCACTATTGTTCGTTGACATGCCTCCAATTGAGGGTATTTCTGACAAATTTGGTATTCTCTTTGTTTTACTTTTCATTCCAATCTATTATATATTTAAAAATTACGTTTTAAATACTATAAATCACAATTATTAACATGTTATATATTATTTAAAAATTACATAAAAAATATTATAAATTACAATAATTAAAAATTTAAAATAATTTAAAAAAAATATGTTAAAAATTAATTGACTTTGAAGTTGTATCAGTGCAACATAAATTAAGAAATAGGGAGTAACATATATTACTAAATTACATAATAAAATACACTATAAATCACAATAATTAATAATTTAAAATAATTAAATTTCATATAAATTTTTTTTGATTAATTCTCCAAATTTTATAAATAACGTAAAAGGTATTATAGACCACAATAATTAACAACTTATGATTGAGTCTCCAAATTCTATCTGTGTCATATAAATTGAGTGACATAAAGAATAACATATATTGGGGTAATACTAGGGGTAATACCAGCAGAGGCGGACCCATAGTGGTTCAAGTGGGTGGGTTCAATTGAACCCACTTCATCGAAATTTTTTGTATTATACATATTGTACAGTTGTAGATATAAAAAAGATGAACCCATTCTTCAAACAGAGAATGGCGTGGATTAGTGGTGAATGGGTTCAATTTCACCTTGTGTATCCAAGGTTGAACCCTAGTCAATGCATTAATATTTGTACTTTTTTTGTATTTTTCATATACTTTTCCTTTTTAAAATTAACTAATAAATATAGACTATTATAGTTCTAGACTTCTAAACTTATTAGTTTTTTGTATTTTTCATATACTTTTCCTTTTTAAAATTAACTAATAAATATAGACTATTATAGTTCTAGACTTCTAAACTTATTAGTTAAGTTTTGTTTTTATGTTTGTATTGAGAATTATTTAAAATTGTCAATAATTTAGACAATATGTTTATAGTTTTTACATATTCTCTCCGATCCATCTAATTTTATCATTTCCCTTTACTCGCATATTAAAAAATCATAAAGAAGAAAAATAACTTTACCAATCCACCCCTTAAAAATTTCTTACAAATTCTACAAATAAATGAGACGGGGAAGTAGTACTTAGTTTAATTTTTTATAGTATACAAAATTGTGTATTTATTTTCCTTTTTACTTGGTATATACGAAAGTTAGGTTAGTGTAATTTTCATTTATTTATTTATTATGGTTTTTTGGCTGATGATTTTCTTAAGAAATATTTTTTATGTCTATAGGGTCTTTGGTTATATCCGATTCTTCTTTTATATTTTCTTATTTTACTAGGTTCTTTATCATAACTTTGGGTAGTGTATATCATTGCCTTGCAAAAGCCCATTTCATTTTGTTTTAATTGCTTTTGTATTTGTATATTTGTACATTTTTCTGTTAGTATTTCCATTATATGGTTTATTTTTTGTCCTATAGGCCATAAGAGGGTAGGATTTTGCACTACTCCTTCTCTTTTATACCATCTTTCTTCTATTTCTCTTCCTAAGGCTCCTGGTAATTTATTAAATAATTTTTTACCTAGTTCTTCATTAAATGTATTCCCACTAATAGTGCAATAATAAAAATAATCATTTAGGAACTTCTTTATGTGTATCCAATTAGATATACTTAATTGTTCTAATTTTATTACAACATTTCTTTGTAATGTTACTAAGCCACTATTAGGGTCTTCTCCTGTTAATAACACATGTATTTTATTTGTAAAATTGTATGGATTTGGTCCTAATTCTATTAAATTTTGAAATTCTTGTGTATTGGTCGTATAGATTATAGGTTCCATCCATTTGTATTGCTTGTATTGGTTCTTTTAATGTTTTTAAAACTGGTAAAATATTATGTGGTATTATCTTTTTATTAAGTAGGCAACTAGTGCAACCTGTATCTATTAAAGCTAAAGTTTCTATTTCTATATCTTTTATTTTTATTCTTACTAGTATTTTTATTGTTCCAAACTTTTTATCTTCATTACATATAAAACTAGTATTATTTTCTTCTTCATTCATTAATTCACTTTCTATTTTATCTAAATGTATTGTACCTTGTGACTGTGTATTATTCTCATGTATTTTTTCTTTTCCTTTTTCTAATCTAGTTATTTTTTGTTCTAAGTCATTTATTCTTGTTTCTAGAGTTATTAATCTTAGATTAGTGGTTTGGTCTTTTATATGAATTTGTTCTTCATTTTTATTTATTTTTTGTTTTAATTTATTTTCTATACAATTTATACAAGCTTCCATATAACAATTTTTACATTTGGCCCTATTTATTTTACTAGGATACCATTTACATATATTGCATTGATTACTGTCTATTCCTTTTAGTCTTTCAAACTCATGACTACATTCTTGAGAGATGTTCATCATTGTATTTATTAATATGTTGTCTAAAAAATCTTGATTTCTTTCTACTCCTATTTCATTAATTAAATTATCATCTTCGGAGTCAGACGTGTCTGACTGAGTATTTATTTCTTCTGTATTTATGCTTACTACTGAGTATATACTTTCTGTGTCTGACATGTATTCATCTACATTTAATAATGTTTCTTGAAAATCTTCGATTAATTGAGAATTTCTAGTCTTCATGTTATTCTTTTTGGGGCATGTATTTGCTAAGTGTTCTATACTTCCACAAGTATAACATTCTAACGATAATGGCAGTTGTTTTTCGAATAACCTATATGAAGAAAAACCAGAAGAAAATTATATACAAGATGCATACTTAGATGACATAGAAAAAGATTATACCTTAATAAATGTGGAAACAAAATTTTACAATTTTCAAAAGGGAATAAATACTATAGGAAAAATAAACAATACCAAAGACTTAGATAATATAGTAGCAATATTAGACGAAATGGAAATAATAGGAGAAAAACCTTTAATACATTGGGGAAGTAATAAAATTATGTGTAAATTAGATATAATAAACCCAGAATACACAATAAAGACAGCAACTATAGAAACAAATAATGAAGACACTGAAGAATTCAGTAAACAAATTAAAGAATTACTAAAACTACAAGTAATAAAAAGATCTACATCTAGACATAGATCAGCAGCCTTTATGGTTAGAAATCATAGCGAACAAGTACGAGGAAAAGCTCGCATGGTAATAAATTATAAAGGACTAAATGATAATACTAGAACAGATGCATACAAATTACCCGATAAGAGTGAGTTAATTAATAGAATACAAGGTAAAAAGATATTTAGTAAATTTGACTGTAAATCAGGATACTGGCAGGTAAAAATGCACCTGGAAAGCATTGAATGGACAACCTTTACTTGTCCTGAAGGACATTTTGAATGGCTAGCTACGCCTTTTGGGTTAAAAACAACTCCGCCCATATTCCAAAGAAAAATGGACGAGATGTTCGGAGACTATAAAATTTTTGTACTAGTATATGTAGATGATATTTTACTATTTAGTAAAAATATACAAGAACATTTAGAACACCTACAGACAATATTTAGATTATTTGTAAAATACGGAATAATAATTAGTAAAAAGAAAATGGAATTATGTAAAATACATATAAACTTCCTAGGAGTAACATTAGGAGAAGGAAAAGTAAAATTACAACCACATATAGCTAAAAAAGTTTTAGATATGCCTAATAAGCTGGATAATACAAAAGAATTACAAAAATTCTTAGGATTAGTAAATTACGCTAGAAATTTTATTCAAGACTTAGGAAAAATAGCAGGACCAGTATATGCTAAGACCGGTAGTAAAGGACAAAAACACTTTAATATAGAAGACATTAAATTAGTCCAACAAATTAAAGAAAAAGTTAAAAATATACCAGACTTACAAATACCACTAGAATTAGATTATTTAATAGTCCAAACAGATGGTAGTAAATTAGGATGGGGAGCCATCTTAAAATCAAGACAAAATAAATACAGTCCAAAAAACGAAGAAAAAATATGTGCCTACCAAAGTGGACAATATAAAGAAAAAGGAAATATGAGTAGTATAGATACAGAAGTTTTAGCAGTAATATATGGACTAAATAGTTTTAAATTATATATCTTAAACAAACAAGAAGTATTAGTTAGAACATACTGTGAAGCAATAGTAAAATTTCACGACAAAATAAATAGTAAAGCTAGCAGTAAAAGAAGATGGTTAAACTTCATAGATATAATATCTATATATAATAATATTGTTTTTGAATATGTTAAAGGAAAAGATAATGATCTAGCAGATAAATTAAGTAGACTACAATTAAAAACTAGCTAGTTCTTATTATAGCATGAGACCAACTGGCCAACAGCCAGAAGACAAAGGCAAGGGCATCGCCCAGCTAGATACTTATGCTCAGACTTTATTAGGAAGACAAAATTTCAGACCATTAAATACAACAGACAAGTTAATGGAGAGAATCCATTTCGGTAAGTACAATTTAATTTCATACCCTAAGTGTAATCTATCATTTAGAGTAAACCTAGACTGTAATATTGACAAGACTCAACAATGTTTAGTGGATAACTTATGGATGACATACAATAAACAAGATACTAAGTATTTTATAGCAGTTTCTAATGCTTTATGTCAATATTTTTCAGATAAAAATAAAGACAATAAATTTAAATATTATGTAGTTATACATGGTAAAACTAAAGGTATTTTTCAGACTTGAATAGAAGTAGTTGATTCTATAAATGGGGTTAAAAACCCACTTTTTAAAGGATTTAATAATTTTATTGAAGCTTTAGACTATGCAAGAGGAATACTTGGGCCTAATTATTATATTTCACCAGCTCTCAGACAAAGCCCAAACCAAATACCACAATATAATATCCAAAAAGACTCAGACAAAATAATTTTTTGTGACCATTATTCAGCCATGACAGAGGGTTTCAAAAGACTCAATACAAAAAATGAAATCCTTATCCAAGAAAATATGAGACTTGTGAAACAACTAGAGACTTTTCAGTGTAAATATGTTCCAAGAACAGACAGTACTTAGAAGCAAGAAATGAGTTCTCCATCTCCTTTAAAAATGGATGAGACGGGTCTGCATTCCCCTCTGAATGCTAAGAACTCTCATCAGACGGAGCATGATCACTAGTCCGGTTCAAACGGTGACCGGTAAAGACTTATCAAATCCATTAATGACTGTCACTTTGCCAAAAAGTGATGTAGAGGAGTCTTCTTCCTCACGAAGGAGATTACCTAAATACTTTCAGAAAGACTCATTAAGAAAAAATGAAGTATCAAAAAAGAAAAAAAATGAAAAATTAGAAAAAATAATTCAACAAACTTTAGAAAAAAAATTTCAAGACAAAAGCCAAGACAAACATATTATTAAAAACATTCCTAGTCCAAGTAATGGTTCAGAAGACAATATTGACAGTCCTTCATTATCAGATGAAGAGTAGATAAATAATATTCAAGACTCACAAGACCCTTATGAGGATACTGATTCCAGTATGAGTTTTGATACTATTGCATTACACAACCTAGACACTTAACCATTTTCTTTTGACTACAAAATTAGACATACAAGGAACAAGTTAGATAAACATAAAAAACAAGAAGGGCAATTCAAGAATGACAATTAAGATGGAAAGAGACAAGACAAAGGAAAGAAGCAAAGACAAAAGTTGATAAAAGCTCAACTACTACAAAGACTCTAATGGCAAAAATTTCAAGGAAAACAACGAAAGCAAACAATGTTACAAAGACAAGGCATGGGAAAGAAAGGTAAAGTCAAAGATGGCATAATGGCAAGCATGGAAAAAATATATATGTACATATAAATATTTCAACATATTAGGTGGGGATGCCCACTATGTGTCCTGTAATATTAATCAGTATGTGGGAATACCCACTACGTGTCCTGTAAAAATGAGTGTGTTGTCACTTTATCAGTACCTTCCAAAAGAGGGAAAAACTGTTGACATAACACGCGTCTGTTAAATAATTGAGTCAGTTAAAAGAAGAAATTAATAATGCATGTGACGATGGGGCCCAATGTGTACCCGACTTGCATTATTAAAAGAATCTTATCAAGTTGTCGGCCATTAAAAAAAATTAAGGCCACGTAGTAGTGTCATTTTGGTCTTTTAAGTCTTTTATTTTGCCTATACAAGGGGTAGTAGTAAGAGGTGAAAAGAGGAGGGAAAAAAGAGTGGAAAGAATAGAAGTTAGAAAAAAGTTGTCATACTCCCTTCATACTTCCTCCATCCTCCTTCCATACTCCTTTATGTACCAAAAATCCTCATTTGTATATTAAAGTTTGTGAAATAAAAATAAGTGTGTTTGTGTGTTAAAGTTTTTGAAAGCTTTTTCAAAGTCCTTCGGGGGTTCCCAAAAGGGAAACCTCTCTCAGTTTATCATGTAAGTTTTATGATGTTTACTTCCCTAAATCCCCACAAAAAATATGTTATCTTTTTATGAAAATTTTTAGTTTGATGTAAATTATTGTATATGTGTTAAAAAAAAAAAATTTACCCTTAGTATATGGTTAGCTTCTTAATTTCTTAAACAACGACTATGGATTAACCTATAAATTCCTAGGATTCTTGGCTTTATAGTCCGCTTGATGAAAGGACGAAGTTGTTGCCAGTTTTCATATCCAAGGTGTGGTTAAAGATGAAGTTGTTAAGAACAAAAGTTAAGAAGAAGAGATGAACTGGGTAAGATAAAATCCAAAAACAAATATAAAAAATAAAAACAAAAATAAAAAATTGAAAAATAAAATAAAACATGGGGAAAATAGGGATTTAAGTCATAAATTAGCATAATTAAACTAAATGAGAGAGGGAGTACTGAGTAGGATTTACAAAATATTTGAAACAAAGCCTAAACACGGAACAACTTGCAATATATTGCCATACCTTACCCGTACTACTTATTTATATTAATTATCTAGTAATAACTATATAATTATATACTACTACTATATATAATTTTATTATATATTATACTACTATATTATATATATATATATATATATATATATTAAGTACTATATAAGTACTACTACTATATATTATATACTATATACGTACTATATAATTATATACTACTATATATATTATATACTACTATATTATTATATACTATATATATTATATACTGCTTTTACTGTATTTACTGTTTATATTACTGCTTTTACTGTTTTTGCTGTATTTCCTGTATTTCCTGTATATTTGTAGTATTTGCTGCATTTACTATTTTTACTGTTTTTACTGTATTTACTGTTGTTACTGTTTTTAGTGTTAATACTACATATACTACATACCTATATATATCTAAGAGTCCATATATTATATATATATGGGGATCAAGGAAAAAATCATTTCCAAACGTAGCTTTCTTTTCTTTGATCTTTCCTTCAATTAATGTCATCCACATGGTTCAATTTATTGAAAAAGTGTCGTTTTGTTGAGTCATTATCAAGTGTCTCCACAATATGGGACCATACTATAGTTGGTTCATGCCTTCCACATGTAAAAATTATTATTAATTTCTTTTTTTATTTTTTATTTTTCACCCAATGTTCGGTAACTATATTGGTGTCCCATTAAATTTGAATTTGCATCGGGATTCTCACATTAGAGGATAAAACGCTTCCTAACAAAGACGATTCCATATCCAGGAGGACTCGAACTTGAGATTTTTAATTAAAAATGAAGGAGTACTTACACTCTACCACAACCATCTTTGGACGTAAAGATTATTATCATGGCATATCTCTATCAAGTACCAATACTATTTGTTTTCAGCACTTCAACACCGAGACTAAAATCACATTGTAGAATAACTCTTGGACAACGATTTTAAACCGACCTTTCTTTGGTTTATTCAAAGGAATGAAATTTCGAGGAAGCATCACAAGTACGTAAGGTTAAAAGTAATTTATGTCTCTTTACGTATTCAAATTCTCAACATTTTGTACGTCTTTTGTCCTTCTAACATTAAATATGGCTGTGTTTGGTATGAAGATATTTTTAATCTTCTCATGTTTGGTTAGTATAAATATTTTGAAAAATATTTTCCAAATCAATTTATTTTCTTTAAATTTATGGAAAATAACTTCCTTTAAAAAGTAATTCAGGAAAATAATTTTCAAAATCATTTTGAACCTCACACATCAACTGTCAGGATTGGATGTAAGGATCCAATGGTGAAGAAGGATCCTGTTTTGAAAGTTGTATCGAGGGTTGGGGTTAGGTCCCGATTCGAAATCGAGTCTCGATTTTTGTGTTGGGTGTCGATTTGGTTGTCAATGTCGAATTAGTGTTTGGAGAAGTCAAGTGTCGATGCCAAGGTTGGATCAAGGTTCGTGATTGGGGCCAGGTCTCAGGTCAAGTCTCAGTCGGGTCTCTCAGGTCGGGATCGGGTCTCAGGTAAGGGTCGGGGTCGGTATCGAGATCGAGTGTCTAGGTCAGGTGTGTGGATTGAGGTCGGGGTCTTTGGTCGAGGTCGGGATCAGGTCTAAGGTCGGGGTGTCGAGTCGGAGTCAGAATCATGTATCAAGTCACGATCGGGGTCGGATCTCGGGTCGGGTTCAGGTCGGATCTCAGGTCGAGGTCGTATGTTGAATTGATTATCGAGGTTGTTTCTAGGTTATAAACTATTTTTCTTAAAAGTATTTTCTACTATCTAGCTTAAAATAAAGATATTATCTAACCATTCACCAACCAAAATAAATTAGAACCAACTTATTTTCTATGAAAACATTTTCTAGTAAAACATTTTCCTTCATACCAATCACATCCTATATCTCTGAATTTTTCCATAGTATATCATTGGCAGACCTAGAGTTCAATATACAAATTCGTGTTAAATCAACATTTTTTTTTTATCTAAAGGGAGTTATAATGAAGGGGAGTAACAGGAACTCCAAAGATTTTAAATATTAAACTGCAAATGATGATAGTTTAAGCCTTAAGGAGTTTTAACCCATCTATTCTCAATAAAATACCTAACATTATGTCTTAACAAATTCATGAGTTACTTACATCAGTAGCAATCTTATTTTTCTAGAATAGACACTGTTGTCAACTATGCATATTACTACTATTATTTTGTGACCTTTATTTTTTAATTTGCTACTTTTAATTTTTTACTTTTTATCATGTTACCGTACCATTATGTGTCAATTTATCTACCAAGTTTTCCCTACAGGTAGAATATTGACAATTGAAGCTTACTTTTGACAAGTTTAGTTACAATACGCTTATACTACATGTTTGCCTTTTAAGTACAAAAATAATAAACTCTTACATATTGTGCGAGCCTAACACCAACTTAACACTGATTTTAAGAAACAAAAAAAAAAGACATTAAAACTTATGGTAAAAAATAAGTCATAGATGTTTGTGTGATATAAATCATTTCATGGGTAATATGAGACTTTTAAAGTTCAATTGTGATTAAATATAACAATGTGTCATTTATTTTGAAACTGACTATTTAAAATGAGAAGTGAGTCATATAAATGGAGTATATCTGTTATTGGGAAAGAGCAATATCCCATGGCAGATGAAAGACACTACAGGAGGCCAGGATACAAATTGAACATGGCGATTGCAAGATCCAACATTGTTATAGAGAAGATAATCAGGTTGCGGATGCGTTGGCTAAATGGAGTATACGAAGAACTAAAAGAGTTATCTTTTCTCATAACAGATTGCCTGATTTGGCAAAAGGAGCTTAGAAATTGGACCTGCTTCATATGACATCTATTAGACATATTCACAGAAGAAATCAATATTTGTAATGGTGGAAGCGTATTTTTACCCTGTTTTATTGCAGACTTTTACCGAATTAAAGATACGTTTTCTATTTTCTTTTTGTACAAGAACTCATTATGGTGTACGTTAAGGATAATTAAGTAGTCCTACTCCTATGTAAACAATTTTGATATAAATATAAGAGACGAGCAACCATACGGCGAAGATGCATTTTAAAAAAAGTATATATCTATATACATATATGGTATCTTTCTTCTTTTGTTATCTTTTTTGATTTGATTTCTCTTCAAGTTTCCCCACAATATGGGACCATTCAGATCCAGCAAATATGAATGGAGAATATCTTTGCAAATAGACGACCTTTGGACAAAGATTTTATTGTAATATATTTTGAGGAAAATAGTTTCGACCTTTCTTTGGTTTATTCAAAGGAATGAAACTTCCACAACTACGTAACGTTATAACCAATTTGTCTCTTTATATTTATTCAAAGTCTTAACATCTTGTTATCTAAAACTTAAATCGAAGACTTCAAATAAACGGTCACACGACAATTACTCTCCTATTACGTCACTTTGACTTGAAAATAAGAACACAGCGTTTATTCACAACAAAAAAAATAGCAACCTAATAAAGATTTTGTTCTTCGTCTTGTATTCCTAATATACTTAGAACAAAACTTTGAAGAACCTGGTAAGAAACAACAAAGTTTTAAGAGTACTTTCAAAACTAGAAAATTAAAACTAGTAGAGAAAATAGAATCAGAAACAATATAAAAATATTTTTTTCAAAGAAAGAAAATCGAGCCCACTAAATGCACAGTGTCTTCTTAAGGAAATTTATCCCCTCAAGTACCTGAGGTTAATGGAATATATCCTCCCAGGATAGAATGATCTTACTCACCGGTGTATCGGTACCTAAAGCCACGGTATCAGCGAATCACTCAACGACAGTAAAATACACTTAGAATACTAGATTTAGTAGTAGTAGAAGAAGTCCAGAAAAATTAGTTCCTTTAAAATGAGAGGAAATCCCTCAATTTATAGAAAACAAAGGATAGTGTGAAAAAGTTCTTATTGTGCCTTACCGGAAAGGTCATAGCCCTTTGGAAAAGTCACAATCTTTCGGAAAGGTCACAACCTTTCATAAAAGTCACAACTTTTCATAAAAGTCACAACTCTTCATATAAAAGTCGCAACTTTTCATAAAAGTCACAACTCTTCATAAAAGTCGCAACTCTTCATTTTCCATTCACCCCTTTTAAAACCCAAAAATTCCCCGCATGAATGGGGAATGACTCCAAGACAAAGAAATGAACAAGTATGTGTACTTGACAAGCAAGAATTGCATTTGGATAAGTAGGTTTCCCTTTGAACTTTCTGTGGTGAACATTAAGGCTTGTTCCTGAGCATTGTCTTCATCATGAGAATGGATTGAGTTGGTTGATAATGCCGAACCGTCAGTAATAACTTTGTTTTTCTCCTTGAACCTAGATCTTGGGATCTCCAGTCTGCTAGGTAGAGTTACTGCCATGATGACTTGTCCTAAACCGTAAACCCATTCACTAGATGATCTTTCAACTTTTTCTCTAGTTAGGCCTTTTTGTAAGTGAATCCGACACATTATCCTTTGACTTTACATAGTCAATTGTGATAATTCCACTAGAGAGTAGTTTTCTAACGGTATTATGTCTATGTCTTATATGACGAGACTTTCCATTATACATCATGCTCCATGCTCTACCTATTGCATCTTGACTATCAAAGTGTATGCATACTGATGCCAAAGGTTTGAGCCAAAAAAGAATATCTATCAAGAAATTTCAGAGTCTTTCAACTTATTCACTGGCCTTATCTAGAGCACCTAGCTCAGAGATCATTAATTGTAGAGCTAGCGATACATGTCTTTTTGGAAGATTTCCAAGAGACTGCTCCTCCACCAAGAGTAAATACATATCAACTCGTGGATTTTACTTCAATTGATCCCGGTGATCCAATTTGCATCACTATATCCTTTCAATACTGTAGGATATTTGTTATAATGCAAGACATAGTTTTGAGTATGTTTTAAATATCCCAAAACTCTTTTCATTGTCATCCATTGAGTTTGATTGGGATTACTCGTGAACCGACTCAGCTTATTAATAGCACATGCTATATCTGATCGCGTACACTTTATGATATACATCATATTTTTCAATACTCTTGCACAATCTAATTGTGAGTCACTTTTACCTTCATTATATTGAAGCGCAAACTCACATTTATTGGAGTCTTGACAATATTAAAATCCATATATTTGAACTAGTCAAATATCTTTTTAATGTAATGAGACCGTGACAATGCTAAACATTATGGAGTTCTAAGGATTCTTATACCTAAGATCACATCAGCAACTCTAAGATCTTTCATATCAAAGTTGCTTTCTAGCATATGTTTAGTAGTATTTATGTCATTAGTGTCTCTACTGATGATCAACATATCACCAATATACAAACAAACAATGATCTTGTGATTTTAATGTAAACACATTTATCACTTTCATCATTCTTAAATCCATTTACCAACATAGTTTGGTCAAATTTCTTACGTCATTATTTGGGTGCTTGTTTTAGTCCATAAAGTGACTTAACAAGTTCGCACACTTTCTTTTCTTTACCAGGAACCACAAAACCCTCGGGTTGTTCCATATAAATTTCTTCCTCCAATTCTCCATTTAAGAAAATTGTTTTCACATTCATTTGATTAATTTAGAGGTCATATACTGCAGCTAGGGCAATCAACATCCGAATGAATGTAATTCTAGTTACTATCGAGAATGTGTCAAAAAACGTAAGACCTTGTTTATTCTAAAGTCTTTAACAAAAAGTCTTGCTTTTTTTTGTCAACAGTTTCATCGACTTTCATTTTCCTTCTAAAGATTCACTTTGAATCCAAAGGTTTATTTCCTGGAGGAAGATCAGTCAACTTCTAATGTGGTTCCTCAAGATTGAATCAATATCACTATTGACACCATCTTTCTAAAAGAATGAGTCCATAAAAGACATAGAAAATGTTACAAAATTAGTTCCGAAGAAAGTAGATGTCCTTTGACATTTACTACGACTTTGAAACTCTTTATTGAGTACATTCTCCCTTTGTTCTTTCCAAGGTCTTTTAGATATTTCACTAGACTACTCAAGTCTAATTTTACAATCCACAGTCTTAGGTCCTATTTTAATCCTTTTAGGAATAGGAACTTGGATTTTGGCTAGACACCCCCACATTTTGAAATATTTCAAGTTGGATTTCCGTGTCCTAAACAAACAAAACTTCTTATTGCTTTCTTTCTGAAAAAATAAATTTTTTTGTTGTTCCCTTTTGCTATAAGGAAAGCTTTCTCCACACAAGTTTTGTGGTAAAGCTGAACTTATAAGTAATGTAGCCATCATTTTATTCAAAGTTTGATTTTTTTTTTTCATTCTGCAATTCCATTAGATTGAGGTGAATAGGGCAATAGTTTGATGGATAAATCCACTTTCCTAACATATTTCTGCAAAAGGAGATTTATACTCTCCATCCCTATCACTTTTTATCTTTTTCCCAACTGATTTTCAACTTCAATATTATATTGCCTAGACGTTTATATTGCTTCATCCTTATCATTCAGCAAATAGACATAATCGTATCTAATGCAATTGTCAATAAAAGTTATGAGATACTTTTTCCCACCACTAGATGATGTTGACTTCATATCACAAATGTTAGTGAAAATCAACTCTAAGGGATTAGAATTCCTTTCAACAGATTTCTAAGAATTCTTAGCATACTTAGATTTCACACAAACTTGACATTTTTATTTATTGCACTCAAAGTTAGACAAAATTTCTAAGTTGATCACTTTTCCCTGCAAGGTTTTGTAATTGACATGTCCCAAGTGTCCATGTTACAAACAGTTTGGCTCAAGCAAGTAAGAACAAATAAAAATAGAGTTTGAAAAGCTCTCTGCGAGTAGATTTTTCTCACAAATATTTTGTTCCTACTTACAATTTTGTGTGATACAAATATTGTTTAGAGTCAACACCTTATCAAATGTCCTTTTCAGAAGGACCTTTCCATAACAGTTAATTTGATTATTATAGAACTACCCATGAACATATTTTCATCGGGTCTAATAAAGGCAATATAATCCAATTGTTTCTTTTATAAAACATGACAAATGACTGTTCATCAATATTCATGTCTATACAAATAGTTATATTTAATAGACATATCTTTTCATGAAAAATCACAACATTTTAAGTGATAATTTTTCATAAAAGAACTCAATTATTTTGAACAAGTATACATATAATTTGGTAGTTTCATACTAGTCATACCATATACTAGTAAAAGAGAAATTCAACGACCACAATATCAAATATACTCCAAGAATTTTGTGGGTCTAACATAATACAAAAGTATCATCGAATTTCATATCTTGTGCTTCAAATTTAAATTAGACACTAAGTCTTATTTTATATTTGTCATAAATAAAAAACCCCTCACATTTTAAATATGATCTCAAAAATATTTTTCAAGTATTTGAAAATAGTTTTTCCACATTTTTTTCCTCATGCTATCAAAGTGTCATTGGCAACATGAAACCTCTTTTGAAAATATTATTCTACAAAAGAATTATAGTGCTTCAATTCCATTTGACAATCTTTACACAATGTCAAAGTTCATTTCATAGAGGCACAAAATCACAAACTCTAAGTCACTAGTATTTTCCCTCTATCACAAATAGACAACCACTTAGTATTTAGAATACTAACAGTAAAGACAAATTTTTTTTGTACAATTTGTTTCTATATAACAGTGAAGTTTATAGTAAATCAAAAGTACAACATTGACTTATTATGTGAAGTTTCATATTCTTCAAACCAATTGCATTGTTTAATTTATTCAGAGTATAAAACTACAAAAACTCTTAGTCTACAAAAATCAGACACAATCAAATTTCACATGGAGTACAAAACTACAAAAGTTTTTTGTATTCAAATAGAATTAAACATATTCTTAGATTATCACATAGATATGCTTTTCTTTTCAAATAGCCTTCCAACTATAACATTTTGACATTCTATTTTATCAAACAAAATGTGCATCTCTCATTCTGCAAACTAAAGAATTTTAAAGACAACACTTCTTGCCAAGGAAAATTCATTCAAAAATCATATGATTTGCAGATGTTTTTCCAAAGACATACATGATAAATATCAAAACTGTTAACTTTTAGAAACTTTATTTTTCCTTAGATAAATAATAAGAAGGTTCTCTGGTGTAATCTTTAACCGAAATGCTACCAATTCCTCTAGTACATTCTCACTTCGACCTTGCTAAAGAAAGCATCAAATTCTGGAGAAGTAATGCATTAATCTTCTGCTTTCATGATCTATTTCTCTCAATCAGTAGAATACAAGAAATACCAACAATATACTAATTTCCTTAAGATTGTTGTTCATCTTGTATTCCTAAGATACTTAGAACAAAAATTTAAAGAACTTGGTAAGAAACAACAAAGTTTTAAGCGTACTTTCAATAGTAGAAAATTAAAACTAGTAGAAAAAATAGAATCAGAAACATATTAATAATAATATTCCCCTCAAGTACCCGAGGTTAATGGATTATATCCTTGATTAATAATGTTTCAAAGACACTTCATCCAATTCTAAGTGTCAATGATCGTAAATCAATATAAAACCCAACTATATGAGTTGGGATCGAATTCCATAGGGAGCTGTACGTGTTTGGAATTCAATTAAGAAGTATGAATGCGTTCTAATCAGCCATAGGAATAAAAATTATCGGAAAATGACATATCAAATTTAAGAAGGAGCGACACAAATGTCAAATTGTGGTTTTTGGTTGTAGTTATCAACTTCAAATGGTCACAAACACTAAAAATTAACAATAAGGAGACGGATTCTTGGGATGTGATCAACTATAGGCAAATATAGACACATGGGTAATTGCAACTATTAGTAAATAGCTAGATATTAGTGAGTAGGCTATAAGGGAGGTAATTTTCTCTCGAATTATTACCCCGAATCAGGTGATTTCTCTCGAACATCAACAAGCATGCAAATTAAGAGCAACCCACACCTTAATCCATTCACTCTCTCGAGCTAAATGTGTGGAATTGTGTTTAGGATTCACTCTCTTGAGCTAAACCCATATCAACCCAATACCCATAAACCATTAATCAAAAACCTTAGTTCTAAAACCTCTCTCTCGAGCAAGCCAAGAACGCAAACATAGCACTGCATTTGCAACTACAATTCTTAAATTAAACCACAATTAATGATTAAACTCACTTTTAAATAACATTTAAACTAACAATTAGCAATACCCATAAGCTAAATCAGCCAATAATCACACCCCAAGAATTGGAGTTTTAGCTAGACATTATAAAAAGGTAAAAACAGTTACCAAATTGATTATCCATTAATTGGTAAGAGTCATTTCATCTTTACAATGCTCCGATTTGATGAATCTCAAAGACCCACTTCCAATTTCTCAAAAGTGAATTTCTTCAATCCTTCAAAGCTAAAGGAATTGTCTCTAGATGATTGGTTTTAATAAAAATTATCTCTAATGTCTCCAAGATACTAAACTAAATGTTCAAAAACGTATTTATAGTCGCTGAAAATAAGTTGTGAAATCCTATTTGGCGAAGTAAGTTGGGCTTACCGAACCACTGGACGAGCTGCCCTTTGGTCTCTTCTATTGCCCTTTCGCCTTGGCATTCAGCATCCTCAAGGTCCGTTACTTTGGGGCGATCTATCTTGACTTCACGGAATCACTCAGTGATCCGCTGGCTGCTCCTTTTCGTAGCTGACTTGGTTCTTTCCTTCAGATCTTGGCACCATGGAACTTTAGGGGGTCTGATGAGTCACTCAGCGACATACCGAGTGCTTTTGGTGATCTTCGGGCTCGCCCTTCTTGATTTCTTCAGCCTGTTTTGCTCCTTTTTGCCTGTTAATGTCCTTGCTTTGTTCCTCAATCCATATACCTGAAAATCAAGGATTTAACATCAGTTATTGGCACAAATTAAGCATTTGAGGACACTAATTTTATATAAACAAAGCCCTAAATGAGTCCAAATCTAGGACTTATCAACACCCCCAACTTAAACTTTTGCTTGTCCTCAAGTAAAATTCAAGTTCAACAGTTAAAAAAGGATGTCTTATAAAGTGCTAAAAAAGAGTCAATCATGAATGAACACAACAAGACTCAACTTACTCATGCAAGGATAAATTGTGCACTTAAAGATTCAAGTTGTGACTCACCAGTATCAACGATACTCAAGTTCATAATTCTTGCTTCAACTGTAAGTTCACGCTCAACAAAGGTACTCAAATGCCCTCACAACAAAGATGATTCCATAATCACACACAATTCCTCAACAATTTATAATTTCGGAATTAATCACATACAACTCTCTCACTCACAAAGATGAACACATGCATCACTTCACCCATAAGTTTGCCCTCATTTTCCAATCAACACTCTTTTCAGCTCACTCAAGATCACAAAGATCTTTTCAAGGCTTGCAACGGGGTTGAGTGTAAAGATATAGTCATTTAGGCTCAGTGGTTGCTACCCTCATGAAATATGGTCTGAACATCAGTTTTTTTTCCTTTTCTTCAGCATTTTACTCATGCTCAAAGTTCTCCCCATTATTCAACTTCCAATGGACTATCAGACACCCCATTTCTTTTGCAACTTTCACAATTTTTTTTTCTTTTGTTTTCTTCTTTTCTTTCTCTTTTTTTTTTTTTTAATATGGAGTGATTCCATCTTTTTCAAGCCCATGGATCAATAGGGAATTTCTTCTCACTTCTTGATTTTCATTCTCTTTTCACCACACCCCCAACTTAGGCTTTTGGCCTAAGTTGGTTATTCAAGGAAACCACATTTCATGAAAGTCATGGGTGAATGGATAAAGAGGGGTCATATTTGCTCAAGTTTCTTTTAAGAAAAGGATAAAGCTCAAAAGGGTTCAAGCAAGGTTCACACAACTCACAAGGTTGGCCACAAAAAGAGGTATATTGTCAAATTGTTTCACTCATCAAAGTTGTTGCTTAATATCATTTCAAGAGCTTGCATCACTTAATCAACTGGACCAACGGGACAAATTCTAGGTGTCACCACACACAATGTTCAAGGTAAGCTCATCACACAAGGCATTGGCACCAATATCAAACGAGACTCATTCTAGCTAGTGTGTAATGTTCATCACAAGAGACTCCATTCGATAATCGGCTAGTCACAACGGGACGCAAAAATTTCACATATTGTCTATGCAACTTCATGTGTCCTCATTATAGCTGCGCATTCATTTTTGTTCGATTAAGAACACTATTCAATTCATCGGTATTGATCATAACCGATACTCAAATTTGCACAAGAACAGTCACATTCAAACACAACAAGCGGTGTAAAATTTTTAGATGAGTCAAAAACCATTTCTATTCAAATCAAGGAGCCACAAGCTCAAATATCCACAAGATAGAATCAACACACAATTTAAAACACAAACACTTAATATATATATATATATATATATATATATATATATATACAAAATATAATCACAAGAGGTGGAATGGAAATACCTCACCCCACCACAAACAAAAAGCTGTTATTCTCAAATGCAACAAAAGTTAATAAAAACGACAGAGAGGGAGGTAAAGAAGAATCATGTCTACATAGTCGCTCTATCTATCAGGGAATCAATGCCCGGTGTCAAACTCTTATCTTGGGCATCAGTGCCCGGGGTAACAGCAACATTGGCTCCACTAGAGATTGCCATGGAAGTCTCTATCAGCGATGTTTGAATGACGGACTGAACTATCATCTTCTCTAAATTAGGCAGGTCTCCATAGATGGTCGCCTCTTGAGCATCAAGCTGCTCCTTATCCGTCTCTGCCTCTAACTCATCAACAACCACATCATCCATAGGCACATCTCCGGTGGCAGCTGGAAGCATCGCAGAACTGGTCGGGACATCCTGAGCCTCAGTTGACTCAAAGAGAGAAGTGAAGTCTATGGACTTCAGATAGTCCACATCCTTCCTCAAAACTAAAACCTCGGCTTTTAAAGTCATCACCTCGGAAGTAACCCCCTGTCTACTCTCAGAAGTCTCTACTCTCGCCATGCAAGCATCAATGGATGTATGAAGGGGTGTCAAAGCAACTAAGATAGCTTGCTCAATCATCTAAGGCACCTCAGCCTCGAGCTAGGAAGCTAGCACATCGGCTGAATGGGCTAGGTGCCCCATCTTGAGGAGTATGGCCTGAGTAATCCTAGTAGGCTGGGAAGCTGCAAATAGACCTGGGGCCTGGGAAAGAGTGGAAGCGGGTGTACCTAAAGGCCTGGAGACTGGAGTAGGCAAAGATGCCTCTGCATGTATGGACTCAACAACAACCTCCAGGGAAGCATCCACCGGAGCTGCTCTTCTTCTATCTGCCTCATCCCTTGTGTACTCAACCTCTATGCACTGGATGTCTGTGGAGGATGTAGGTGTGACATCAATGTTCCTCTTCTAATCACGTGGAACTCCAGCTCTCTGACATAACTCTGTGATCAGCACTGGGAAAAGAAGGGAAGTCTGGCTTTGTTTAGCCTTCACAACCATCTCCTGCTCCATGATTAGTCCCAAATTTATGTTTTTTTGGGCTATGAGTGATTCGAGACAGGCCGCCTTCGGGTGGTGTAGGATGGACTCATTCTGTGAAGGCATGATGAAGCTGCTAATGAACCCAAACCAGTACCAGGCTGCTATATTCAAGTCCTTTTTCTCAATCAGAGCTCCAGCCTCGATCCACCTTAGGGTGGTGCCAGAAATAAGGGGGGCTAGCCATCCCTTTAGGTCATCCAGAGTCGACATAGTGGTATCCAAACTTGGGTAGTCAGTCTCTAGTCCTTTATCTAAGATAACGTTGAAATACTCGCTGCTGCATCTCACTGTCTTCCCCGGGACCTCTACAGAATCTACATGTCTGAAGGCACTGGCCTTCTTCTTTCCCTTCGGCACCAACTCACTGTATGCCGTGTAAAACTACTGAACCCAAATGGGAATATAGGGGCCACGGGGCCTGGTGAACTACTCAAACCTGTGGAATTGGAGAGTGTCCCACACATTAGGGTACTTGCCAACTACTCCATCCGCAGACAATCTCTTCTCTTCATGTATGGTCCTCAGTCCCTTGGCCTTTAGCCTATTGAGTAGCTGAGAAGGAGGACCCTGAACTGGTGGTGCTAGAACCACCGTCTGTGCCGGAGCTGGCACTGTATCATCAGTAGGGGGTAAACTTTGGGATTCTAGATGGATTTTGACAAGCTCAGGCTCTAATCTTAGCTTTTCAAGTCTGTAGTGGCTGGTCATCCTCAGGCTCGGATAATGAGGCCTGATAATGGAAAAAAGTCCCCATCATTGTCGGAGTTGTGCTCCGGTCTCTCTGCTACGGGCCCCTTGCCCTTTCCCTTGCCTCCTTTTGGAGGTGCTTGTTTTCCCTTTTTAGAAGGACCAACTGCTCCCTCATTAATGATGATTCCCCATGCTCTTTTGTGGGGCGACATACAACTCTCGTCCTAGTTGGTCCTATCCATATCTACAAAATACGTCAGGAAAAAGTTATAAATAATCCTAAAAAAACCTAAGAATTCAAGTTGCAGAAAGACTCGCCGAACCACTAGATGAGTTACTTTGGCGAGCCAAATCAGGCTCGCCGAAAGGACTGGCTTGAAAATTTCCCAGAGAAAAGACAGGTCGGTGATATACAAGGCCTGTCGGTTAATCGTCGACACCACTCGGTGAACTCAATCTAGCCCACCGAATTTTGCAACATGATTTAAGGATGAGGGACGTAAAAAGTGCGATTAAGGGAGACTTTCGGCGAGTCACAGAGTGAACTCGGCAAGCTCAGGCTTATCGCTTAAAGTTACAGACTCTAACTCAGCTAAATCACGAAATTATAGGCGATCAAAGGGGATATTAATGATCCGCCGAACGGTTCAACAAGCTCAACCTAGCTCGCCAAACTGCCCAACGTGCCAAATTTCAACCCTTTTTCCCAAAATCAATCCCGCAGCCCCCGAAAACAAAATTAAACAACACATTTATTCAATTAAGCTTAGACCCACTCGATCCATGCTACCGGGGTACTCACACTTTCCCTGGTTTGGCCAAAATTGGTTATTTGACGACTTTTGCTCTTGAGAATGACGTCAAACGCTCCATCATTGGAAAAAAGTACATCATTTAGCACAATTGGGGTTACTCAGACTTCACCCAACTAGAACCAACAACAATTTACCAAAACCCAACAATTTATGATCAATTTTAAAGCAAACAATTTGGGAAATCATCATTTTAACCAATTTAAGCACGATTTCGAAACTAAACTAGGCAACTAGCACACAATTACCATTTCAGAACATGCCTAGCACACATTAAAAAGATTTAAACGCATGCATTTGAGTTCAACATCTAATCAAGAGTTTGAGATTCGAAAAACCAACCTTTAATGCCGAGATACGAGTTTGAAGTGCTAGGCGGTAATGTAATCCAACTCCGAGTATGAGATCAAGAGAAAAAAACGATAATGAAAAAATGTAGAAACTATATAGTGTGGGTGCAAGTGTATGAGGCTAAAAATGAGGGAATATGAAAAAGTTTAAAATTTTAAACCTTTGGCCTTTTAAAACCTTTTAGTTCGCGGCCCTTTCGGCAATATTAGTCGTCCTCGTCGAGCCACTTGGCGATGCGCTGAGTGGTAACTTACCTCACCCAGTTTTACAGAACCTCCAGTTGATTTGGGGGTCCAAACGACGGGCAAAATTGGGCTCATTAACTTGTTCGGTGAGTCGCCGACTTGTCCATGGGCCCGTCTAGATTTACACATTCCCACCTGTGAATTTTGTGGGTCCAACAGCGGTCCAGGTCGGGCTCGCCGACCTCTTCAGCGAGTTGCCGACCTCTTCAGTGAGTCGCCGACTGGACTCTTGGCTTGCTAACCTGCATTTTTCAAACACATTCCATTTTTCCACCTACACAATTAACACCTATTATTCAAAAACAAAACACAAAGCATTAAAAACTTGGGTTGTCTCCCAAGAATTGCCTTAGTTAACGTCGTGGCATGACGCAAGTACCCATTCAAACATAATTCTTGGTGTTTGACATAGTTACACTAAGCAACCCCTCTTTGTGTCTTGAGTTGAGATGGTACGAAATCTGACCCATTTGGGTCTCCAATTACTTAATCAAAATGGAATGAGTGGTCACCATCCGGTTGAGACATTCTTTTTTATCTCTTTCAACACTCTATCCTATCCTTCGACTTTGTTGCAAATACGTAAAAGTATATCTTCTATTTGACCACCCTCATGTTCCTTAGGCTTTCGGCGCTCATGGGGGAACGTAGCTATCCTCTTTCCCCCTATATTCCATCCTTGGTTACCACCTGGCCTTGAGTGGTTTGCACATTGACTTCCTTTTTGGTTACTAGGAAGTCTACTTTGTTTTTGTGCAGCACTTCACATTCCTTGATATTTTTGGCCAAGATATCTAGCTGGGACATTATTTTGGCCAAGTTCTGGTCCCTATCTAGATCCTTATTGATCTTGGTCATGCGATCGAGGAGTAGGGATGCTGTTGCATAGGATTGCTGCACTATACCACCCAGAGAAAATTAACCAACCAAACCTCTGTTCACAGAATCAAGACCCTTATAAAAACATTCCAACAATATCTTATCCGGGATTTCATGAGTTGTGCACTGAAGTAATAGTTTCTTAAACCTCATTCACGTCTCATGGATTGGCTCACCGTCTAATTGCTTGAAATCTAGGATGTTATCCCTAAGTATCATTTTCTTTGGAGGAGGGTGGCCCATTTGGCAACCATTACTACCATTTACACTCATTTTCTCTGTTTTAACACAAGCAACACAAAACCAAAACTAAAGGTAAGTAGATTTAACTATGACTAACAAGAATACAATTCAACTTCACCAAAAGAATTTCAAACAACACCACTCCCCGGCAACGACACCATTTTGATTAATAACGTTTCAAAGACACTTCATCCAATTCTAAGTGTCAACAATAGTAAATCAATATAAAACCCAACTAAATGAGTTGGGGTCGAATCCCACAGGGAGCAGTACGTGTTTGGAATTCAATTAAGAAGTATGAATGAGTTCTAATCAGCCATAGGAATAAACATTATAGGAAAACGATATATCAAATTCAAAAAGGGGTGAAACGAATGTCAAATTGGGGGTTTTGGTTGTAATTATCAACTACAAACAGTCACAAACACTAGGAATTAACAATAATGAGACAGATTCTTGGGATGTGATCGATTATAGGCAAATATAGACATATGGGTAAATGCAACTATTAGGAAATAGCTAGATATTAGTGAGTAGGCTAGGCTATAAGAGAGGTAATTTTCTCTCGAACAATTAACCCGAATCAGGTGATTTCTCTTGAACATCAACAAGCATGCAAATTAAGAGTAGCCCACACCTTCATCCATTCACTCTCTTGAGCTAAATGTGTGGAATTGGGTTTAAAATTCACTCTCTCGAGCTAAACCCATATCAACCCAATACCCACAAATCATTAATCAAAAACCTTAGTTCTAAAACTTCTCTCTCAAGCAAGCCAAGAAGACAAACATAGAACTGCATTTGCAACTACAATTCTTAAATTAAATCACAATTAATGATTAAACTCACTTTTAAATAGCATTTAAACTAAGAATTAGCAATACCCATAAGCTAAATCATCCCATAGTCACATGATCACACCCCAACAATTGGGGTTTTGGCTAGACATTATAAAAAGGTAAAAAATAGTTACCAAATTGATTATCCATCAGCTGGGTAAGAGTGATTTCGTCTTTACAATGCTCCAATTTGATGAATCTCAAAGACCCACTTCCAATTTCTCAAAAGTTAATTTCTTCAATCCTTCAAAGCGAAAGGAAACTCTAGAGAAAACCGTCTCTAGATGATAGAACTTAATAAAAATTATCTCTAATGTCCTAAGATATTAAATTAAATATTGAAAAACGTATTTATAATCACTGAAAATAAGCTGTGAAATACCATTTGGTGAAATAAGTCAGGCTCACCGAACCACTCGACGAGCCGCCCTTTGGTATCTTCCATCACCCTTTCACCTTGGCATTTAGCATCCTCAAGGTCTGTAACTTTGGGCGATCTATCTTGGCTTTGCGGAATCACTTGGCGATCCGCCGACTGCTCCTTTTCGTCGCCGACTTGGTTCTTTCCTTCAGAGCTTGACACCCTGGAACTTTAGGCGGTCTGATAAGCCACTCGACGACACGTCGAGTGCTCTTGGCGATCTTCAGGTTCGCCCTTCTTCATTTTTTCATCCTGTTTTGCTCCTTTTCGCCTGTTAATATCCTTGCTTTGTTCCTCAATCCATATACTTGAAAATCAAGAATTTAACATCACTTATTGGCATAAATTAAGCATTTGAGGACACTAAATCTATATAAACAAAGCCCTAAATGCGTCCAAATCCAAGACTCATCAATCCTCCCAGGATAGAATGATCTTACTCACCAGTGTATCGGTACCTAAAACCATGGTGTCAGCGAACCACTCAATGGTAGTAAAGTACGCTTATAATACTAGATTTAGTAGTAGTAGAAGAAGTCCAGAAAAATTAGTTCCTTTAAAATGAGAGGAAATCCCTCAATTTATAGAAAACAAATGGTAGTGTGAAAAGGTTCTTATTGTGCCTTACCGGTAAAGGTTACAATCCTTTGGAAAAGACACAATTTTCAGAAAGGTCACAACCTTTCATAAAAGTCACAACTTTTCATAAAAGTCACAACTCTTTAGAAAAGTCGCAACTTTTCATAATAGTCACAACTCTTCATAAAAGTCGCAACTCTTCACTTTCCATTCACACCTTTTAAAACCTAATAGATTTTATGTCACTTTGACTTGAAAATATTAAAAAACAAACGGCACAAGGAGTATAGTCTTGAACCTTATGCTTCAAGCTCTTGGACAAATACCAATCTTTGTATTTTTCAAGAAAAGTGAGTCACTTGAAACCTCTAGGATTGTTGCTCTATCTTTTAGTTTCTGTGAATAAAAAATTTCCTATAATGTAGTAAGCACATAAAAAGGGAAACAACTAATTCCTCCCATTATTCTAGCTCATTATATATGGTAACTTATGCCATATTCGGGCTATTTATTTACCCAATTTACTATTCGTTATGTATCTTCCTATTCATTGCAAAGAAGAATTCTCAACCTATAAATAGTGTGGTCTTACTTTGTGTTGTGTACATAAGAGATAGACAAGAGAAAGTGTGTAGGAAAAGATGAGAAGTGTTATATTGTCTTTATATTGAGATTAATGTAGTGAAAGAGAGAGTTGAAACAAAACATAATATTCTGAGTCTTCAACTAATTCACTATCCAAAAGAGAGTAATTATAGGTTAAAGGAATGTGTTCTTATGTAGAGCTTTGGACTCTTTAACTAATCTGGAACTGTTTGTGTTGTACGACGTTGTATCCTAGAGGGGACAAGTCAAGAGTATTACTGTTGGATCGGTGTAGATTATGCCGCAATGGGCTTGAATCTCCTTAAAGAGAGGAAGATATTTGCGCCTCAGCTTTATTCAATTTTATCATTTTTATTTTCAACTGTAATTTACTATATTTGTGTTATATTACATCAATACCAAGTCAAATGAGGCAGACAAAAACCGCATGACATATGATAGATGAATAAAACAATATACAAATAGAAGAAAGAATTGCATATATATTAGGACTACCTCATAATGCCCAAACTATAGACATATATAGTCAGAAAGGCACTAGAAAATACATCTCCATCAACCATAGGAACATTATTAGTACATATACAACATAAACTGTTATAAACTGATATGTAAAATAAACAAAATAACAAGTTGACAAGTGAAAATGGTTAAATGAATCAAATACTAAAGATATACATATCACATAAACCAACAGGGGTAAACACCCTTCACAGTATAGTCGTACTAATATGGAACTCCGGTCAGTCTAGGTTCAAGACCTCAGACACAAAATCATGATATTATAAATAAAGCTTAAATATTTGAATAAACACACAATCATACTTAACCTACCAAACAAAAACCAACAAATCTAAAACTAAGGATAAGTCATCTAAAAGCATTTTAAGGATTTTATACCAACCAAGTCAAAGCTACTCATCAACCTAAACTAAGGCTTAAGGCTAAACTACTAGTCTAAAGTCTCAAAAATGGCAAAAACAAAAACTAAGGATCATAGAAGCCTAAAGCTTCGCCCTACAGCCTTTCTAATGATCACACAACTCAATATATAAAAATTCTAAAGAAGAAAGTCGTAACCTACCTTAAAGTAAAAACCGCACTTCAACAACTACTTGGGAAATTATTTTTTCCGAAGGGCTTGAAAATACTTTCACTCTATCGAAAATAGAAAGTACGCGTCAATACGGAACTAACATTACTCATATCTATGTCACAAAATTTGGACCAAAAAATAGGTCAAAATAATTGACCCTCGAAGTAGAATAACAAAACGAAAAATTAGCTCCATCATTATACTCTTTTCAAGATGAGGATCACATGCCCCTGAGTTGGGTGAAATAGAAGTATAATCAGAACTCAAATGGTCTGAAAAGCACACTTTGAAGAATTAAAAAATTAAGAATTTTGAGGTTCCAATCAAGAAGTAATTACGGAAACGAAACTAGATTAAGCAATGAAAAGTAGATGTTACTTCTAAGGAATAAAAAGAAATACTTCTTAATTACCGCATTAAAAAATAGGAAAAAAATATTTTTAATACTCAATTAATGTATTGTAATTATCAAATTTATGTAGATGTGTATTATATTAATTGTATACTATGACATATTTCTGATTAGCGTATACCTACTATAAATTTGTTAATATTCGTTTAAAATATATTTGATCAGGTATATGTTTGAACGATAGTGTATGCAATATTTATTTTCATATCTTGTTCGTGTATTCAATTTCATTAATGATCTAAACTTAATTAGTATTAAATGTTCAGTACTACTGCAAAGAAGCATGTATTTATGAATACTTGCGATTATGTATACATTTAATCAAGTATACATTCGCACTAGAATGTATACATTACTTATATTTTGTTTTTTATACTTTATTAGTATACATATCTATATTTTGTAGCTATTGATGTGTATAGATATATTACATTTCGATAAAATACTTCGATAAATAAAATTAAGTTTGTATACATTCTTTAAACTGCTTATACATTCAGTTTGAAGACGTACACATTAGACTGTTATAGAGTTATGTCTCAATGTATACGAATTCATGTTCCACATTAAATACGAATCAAATGCTTGTTCGACTTGAATACCGAGGTGAGTTTGCATGTGTAGAAATCCATGTTGTAAATAGAAAATCTTTTAAATCAAAATTATTATCCATTAATACATACAATTGACGATTTTCAAACTCATCATCATTTTTTCAGTTTACCAATTAATTTCTCCAAGGGTTCACACTGTCATTGTAATCTTCGCCACTTTCAACATATCTTCTCTTTTGAGAATGAAATACTCTTACCAATTGAATTATAGTTAGAAATACAACAAAATATAAAAAAAAAAAACTGTATCCAACTACGAGATAAAGAATCTAGAAGCCCTCAATTATTTTGATAAAAATGCAGATAATCAATTAAAAAAGACTTGGTGTGATTTGAGTGATATATTTTAAGGAGTTTTTGTTGTAATTGATATCTACTAGAGATATTTTAGAGAAGAAGTGCAATGATCCAGTCAGTCATTTTTGGAAAGTTTCATGAGTTTACCATTTTGCCCATCTCGTGATCACACCTGAGTCTTTTATGTTGAGTTTTGAAAGTTAGTTTTGAACTTTGAGTTAAAAGTGGAGAATTTGGTAAGACTTGAGTTTGAAAGGGCAATATTGTTAAGAAAAGTGTATTAGTGGTCTTTTGGAGTTTTGAGTGTCGAAATGGAATTCCGTCGATTTCATCAGTCCCGAAATATGAAATTTGAGATGTGAGAGTTGTCATTTTTAGATTCAGAGTCTTTTGAGAATTTGAGGTCCTAAGTTATAAAATTATGAAAATTTAGTCTTTGGGTTGACTTGGTCAACATTTGGGATTTGAATGCGTAGATCGGGATTCGTTTCATTGGATTTGGGGAATGATTTTAGGCCTAGGTGAGGTCTTGGTTGATTTTTGAGAGGTCTTGAGTTCGTTTTAGCCTTTTAGGTGTTGAGTTAGTTTCTTGTGGTTTTCACGGATGTCGAGTCAATGAGAACTCAGATTCTTGTTTTGAAGGTTTTATTGAGTATGAAATGTCAAGTATAATTGATTTACATATGTGGTTTGTGTGCATGGGGTACCGACGAATCTCGAGGGTCTTTTTGATGTTCTTGTGTTGGCTGATGTTTCTGGTGCTACAATCTTTGCTTTAGCGATGATCGCTTAAGCGGAACCTGGTTCGCAAATTCCAAATTGCTTTTTGGGTGGGGTTCACAAAAGTGAGACCCACAACTTTTACAGGGTTCATTTAAGCAGAACCTGATTCACAAAAGCGACACCTAAGAGGGTTTTTGCATGCTTTTTTTGGGGTTTAAGCCCCATTATCCATTTTTGAGCTTCAGGAACCCTCGGTGGCAATTTTTGAAAGGATTTCTTGTGCTAAATCATTTGGGTAAACTTTCATGATTCTAAACCTTCATTTTCCTTTGGTTATTTATGAATTCTAACATCAAAATTTGAGATTTTGATCGATAAAGGACAAGGTTATTTCAAGGACTCAAGTTCTTAACTAAAATGGAGATTGTGAACTGTTTTGAGTCCTTTTTTGAAATGATTTTCTCCAATGAGTTCCTAAAGCCTTGAGTAATGTTTTCAAGTATTAAATTTTGGATTCAAACCTTATTTTTGGAATTGGGTTTTGAGTTAATTGACTCATTTTTCAAAGTAATTGATGTGGGTATTGTTGTTTCCAGAAATTTATTATTAATATTTGGTTGTTATTAATTGTGTGGCTTCAAAAGTTATTCGGAAGGGAAAGACTCAATGCCTAGAGTGATAAATTGTGTGATTTAACGTAAGTGATCTCCTAAACCTTGTACTCCCTAAGAATTCATGTATTCCCTTTGTTATTTTTGTGTTGGGAGTAATAAGGATGCGGTGAAGGGTTAAATTATCCACTTGGTAAATCAATCCACTTGATTGATTGATGATATGCCTGATAGCATGAAAGTGGAATTGAGTTGCATGAGTTATTTTTTCTTCGATGTGTTGTGATATTGTGTGCGGGCTTTGATTATTGTACACCATGATGAGACTTGTAGTGGTTATGATGCCTAGGTCTTTTCCGGCAAGTGCTTGTGATGTCGAGGTCTTTTCTAGCAAGTGTTTATGATGCCAAGATCATTGCTAGCGAATGCTATAAAGCCGATGAAAAATGGTTCCGGCTAGAGAGTTGATATAAAGCTGATGGGAAATGGTTTCGTCTAGTGATATTATGCAGATGGGAAATGGTTCTGGTGAGAAATTAATAATTGTGATTTGGTGCATTTTGATGCTTAGGTGTGACTTACTTGTTAATTGTGATTGATACACTTGTTGCATGTGATTGATCTACTTAACATTGAGATTGACTTACTTGTTTCATTTTGTCATTAAATTGCGATTATAGAATTGTGATTATTGAGCCTTGTGAGTTGTGCATTATAGAATTAATAGGTTGGGTTGATTTCCATGTTGGTTATAGTTTGAGGAGGTTTAATTGGAGTGTAAGGGGTATTCGATTTCTATCTAGATGACTTGTTTATTAGGTTGCTTGTTAGGTACTGTGTTATTGGTCCTCACCCCTTTCTTCTACACTTTTGTAGGTTCCAAGGCCAAACCCGTGTGATCTCTTTATGTTTCTTCTTCTTAGTTTGAGGCTTGTCAAGGATTTTGAGAGGTAGCCGCTTGTAACTTTGGCGGGTCTTCTTTTCCTTTTTGTTTATACTTTGTTTTATTTGAGAAACAAAGGCTGAGACTTATAATTATTTCAATTCCGTACTTCATGTATTTTGTGGCTTGTACACGTGACAACAATATTTTGGAGGTTTTAATAAAAAGAATAAGTTTTTCGCTTTATCTTGTTCTTGTTTTATATTTCCACAGTTTCTTTCGTTTACGTTAGGTTGAGACTGACTTGTCTTGGTGGGAATAAATAAGTTCCGTCACGTCCATTTTTGAGTCGTGACAAATGATATCAGAGCCCCAAGTTCATAGGTCACACATGTACAAGCCAAGTCTAAGTAGAGTCTTGAGAATTAGTACAGAGACATATGTACTTATCTTCAAGAGGGTACAAAGATTGTTATAAAACTTCCTTTTATTCATCATTTCTTATTATGTGTGGTTACCTTTACTAGTGATGAGTTGCAACATGTAGTTTTGTTAGATGTCAAGAACCTGAGCTTTTATTTCCAGTGGTAGAATGGAGGTGGTCCCCAAGGCTGTTGTTCAAACCCCAACTAGGGGTAGAGGTATGGCTCGAGCTAGAGGTCGTGCTCTTGGAGTAGCACCGGTTAGAGGTCATGTTCGTGGAGTGGCACTAGCCAGAGGTAGAGCTAGAGAGGCTTCTCCTAAGCTACATGTGCTCAAACTAGGGTAGAGGCGCAGACCTCAGGTTAGCAGCAGACTCTAGTATTCATGATTAGGTGGGCTAGTCATAAGTGGTTTTTGCACTAGCTGTTGGTGCACAACTTGTCCCTTAGGTTATTTGACAATGGCTGATCAACAATGTTCTTAGAAATTTTAGAAGATGAAACTACCCTAGTTTCAAGGTGGTAAGAGCGAGGATGCTCATGAGTTCTTGACTTTCCACCATGAGATACCTGAGGTAGTGGGTATGGTGGATGCCCGTGGTGTCCAGTTTGTTTCACTTCAGCTTTATGGTCATGCCAAAGAGTGGTAGAGGACTTTTGTAAGGTCTAGACCAATTGGATCTCCCCCGGCAGAGTGGAATATGTTCTCCAGTGCTTTCCAGGACCACTTCATTCCTTGGAGCGTGAGAGAGGAGAGTCGACTGAGGTTTGAGAGCTTGAATTAGGGTAGTTTTTCTATGACCGAGTATGAGGCTGTTTCTGTGAGCTTTCTAGGCATGCTATGACTATTGTTCTAGATGAGGCAGAGAGACTACGTAGGTTTGTGAGATGGTTGACTTTCTCTGTTAGATCTTATTTTCTTAGAGCATCTAGAGAGGGGGATTTTTTCCAGTCTATTGTGAGCATCGCAAAGGAGGCGGAGTTGATGGTTTTAGAGAAGTTTGGGGAGCCCAAGAGTGCCCGTTTGGTCAGTTTGGTGCCTTATCTGGAGCTATAGGTGCGTATAGAGGTATTAGTCCTTTTTAGCATCGTGAGCCAGTTCATGTTTCTATGCCAGTAGTTCAGAGTGGGCTGTCAGCACGAGGGTCATATGGTTCTGGCTGGGTGGCCATGGTAGTCCGTCTTGCTCGCAACAACATTTATATATGTCGAGATCTTGCTTTATTTATTGATATACAGGTCATTTGATGAGACAGTACCCTCTACAGACTTATTCAGGACCTCAATATTATTATTCACCTTTTCAAGCTAGGGATTCAACACTTCGTCTAAGGTCGAGAAAGAGTTCAATCTCCGATAGAGGTGGTAGGATTTCTGGTAGGGGTACTCCAGCTCCGCAGGGTGGAGTTAGAGGTTCTACTCAGACTGTAGGTGGCCATGAGGGCCACTTTTATGCTTTTCCAAGGAGGCCTGAGGCCGAGACTTCTGATATTGTGATCTCATGTATTGTCCCAATTTGCGATCAATCTGTAGTTGTATTGTTTGATCTAGGATCTACTTTCTAATATGTGTATACCTATTTTGTTGCTAGGTTTGATATAATGTCTGATTGCATGTCTGTGCCTATTCATTTTTCTACACCAGTGGGTGAGTCCTTAGTGGTGGATCGAGTGTATCGATCATGTCTTGTTTCCTTGGCCGAGTATGATACTTGGGTAGACTTGATCATCTTGGGGATGGTAGACTTCGATATTATCTTTGGAATGGATTGGCTTTCTCTGTATCATGTTATTCTTGATTGTTATGCTAAGAGTGTTACCTTAGCAATGTCGGGTGTCCTAAGAGTTGAGTGGACGGGTGCTAGTGGTTCTTACCCTAGTAAAGTTATCTCCTTCATTCAAGCTGAAATATTGCTTGATAGAGAGTGTTTGTACTATTTGTCCTTCATTCGAGATACTAGTGTTAAGCCACCTCACATGGATTATGTGACCGTAGTTTGAGAGTTTTTAGATATGTTTCTTACTGATCTTCCAAGTGTTCCTCCCGACAGGGATATCAATTTTAATACTGACTTGAAGCCGAGAACCAAGTCCATCTCTATTCCTCTTTATCTTATGGCTCCAACTGGGTTGAAGCAATTGAAGGATCATTTATAGAATTTGTTAAATGGTATATTCGCCTTAATGTTTCTCCATGGGATGTTCCTGTGTTTGTGAGGAAGAATGATGGATCCCAAAGGATGTGTTTTGATTATCAGCAGTTGAACAAAGTGACAGTGAATAACAAGTACCCTATTTCTCATATTGATGATTTATTTATCAGTATTAGGGTGCATCTCTGTTTTCTAAGATTGATTTAAGGTCCTGTTACCACCAGTTGAAGATTAGAGCATCAGATAGTCCTAAAACAACCTTCAGAATCCGTTATGGGCACTATGAGTTTTTTATGATGTCTTTCAGTTTGACTAATGCACCAGCAATGTTCATGGAGTTGATGAACATAGTGTTTCAACCTTATCTGGATTTCTTTGTGATAGTCTTCAGTGGCGATTTCTTGGTGTACTCCAATGACCAAGGAGGATCATGATCGACATTTGAGGATTGTACTCCAGAGATTGAGGAAAGAAAAGATTTATGCCAAGTTCTCAAAGGGTGAGTTTTGGCTAGATTCTGTGGCATTCTTGGGACACGTGGTGTCCAAGAAGGGTAGTAGGGTAGATCCAACCAAGATTGAGGTAGTGAGGGGTTGAACCAGACACACATCAATTACTGAGATCCAAAATTTTATGGGACTTACAGGCTATTATTGGTAATTTATTCAAAGCTTCTCCATTATTGCATCTTTTTTACTAGATTGACTTGCAGAGTGTGAGCTTCCAGTGGTTGGATGAGTGTGAGGAGAGCTTTCAAAAGCTCAAGACCTTATTGACATTGTCTCCTGTGTTGACATTACCTGAGGAGGGTGTACGCTTCACTGTTTATTATGATGATTCTGGAGTAGGGTTAGGTGGTGTTCTGATGCATAAGGGTAAGGTGATTGCATATACCTCTAGGTAGTTGAAGACCAATGAGAGGAACTACCCTATGTATGATTTAGAGTTGGCAGTCGTAGTGTTTGTGCTTAAGCTATGATGACATTATCTATATGGAGTTCATCGCGAGGGCTTCACACAGATCATCCGAATTTTCATTATATCTTCAGGGATCTGAACTTGAGGCAACGTAGATAGCTTAAGTTACTGAAGGACTATGGCATCACCATTTTGTATCACCCAGGAAAGGCCAATATGGTGGCCGATGATTTGACTAAGAAGACTTCTAGCATGAAATTTCTTGCTGCTATTAGTGTGGAGAAGATACCATTGGCTAGAGATTTTCAGAGGTTAACTAACAATCTCATCTAGTTGCAAATTTCTAAGGAGACGGGGGGTTTGATTACTTTCATTGAGGGTCGTTCTTCATTAGTTGAGCAGATTCATAAGCATCAGTTTTATGACTAGAAACTATGTCTCATTTGATACAAGGTGATAAGAGGGGAAGCTAAGGAGGCTTTCCTTGATTCTGATGGTTTCTTGAGGATTGGGGGAAGGATTTGTGTGCCTAAGGTGGGCAAGTTTATTAGGCTGATTCTTGATAAGGCCTACTTATCCCGATATTTCATTCATCTGGGTGCGATAAAGGTGTATTATGACCTGAGCCAGCACTATTGGTGGTGCGGTATGAAGATAGATATCACATATTTTGTTGTGAGGTATTTGACTTTCCAACAAGTCAAGTATAAGCACGAACAGCCTGGAAGTATATCTCAGAGGAATCCTAATACTACTTGGAAATAGGAACAAATCACTATGGACTTTGTTGTGGGACTACCTACCACCATGGGTGGCTATGACTCCATTTGGGTGGTGGTTGATAGGTTGATCAAGTCCACCCATTTCATCCTAGTTCAGGTGAAGTATACGGCAGAAAAGTTAGTCGAGCTTTATATTAGTCAGATTGTGTAACTACATAGAGTCTCGATTTCACCCTCAGACAGACGGTCAGTCCGAGCGAACGATTCAGGTGTTGGAGGACATGCTCCGATTTTGTGTGATTGATTTTGGTGCTAGATGGAATCGATATTTTCCTTTAGCGGAGTTTTCCTATAACAACAATTATCATTCCAGTATTCAGATGACCCCTTTTGAAGCTTTGTAAGGTTGACAATATAGATCTCTGATAGAATGGTTTGATTTAGCTGAGATAGAATCATTAGATACATACTTCCTTACAGATGCCATGGAGCAGGTTCGTATTATCCAGGGTAGACTTTTGACAGCCCAGAGTCAACAGAAGAGTTACACGAATCAAAGAGTTTAATCTCTAGTGTTCATGAAGGGTTATCATGTTTGGCTTCGAGTCACCCATAAAAGGGGTGATGAGTGCACAATTTGGACTTATTTAGGGCTATATTTTGATAGAATTAGTGTCCTCAAATGCATATTTTGTCTCTATATCTGATGAAAATCCTTAAATTTCAGGTATTTGAGTTGAGAGACAAAGCATGGACGCTATCGAGCAAAAAGGAACAAAGTGGCTGAAAGAAGGAAGAAAAGACGGCTTGACAATCACCTAATCCATTAGGCGTGTCGCCGAAAGGCCTACAACCTCGCCTAAAAATCCAGTGTGCTTAGCCCTGAAGAGAAAGGTCAAGTCTGTGAGAAAAGAGAGCAGTCAGTGAATTGCCGAGCAGTTCCGCAAAGAATCACCATATCGCCCAATGATTCACAATGCGAAGATACTAAAGGCAAAAGCTAAAAGGCAAGGTGCCAAACCAAAGGGCAGATCGCCGAGTAGTTCGGCGATCCTGACTAACTGCACCGAGTGGATCCTTCGCAACACAGTTTTTGACAACTATAAATACCAGCTTAAATCTGTAGCTTAGTATCAAGCTGTTGGAGAACTAAGTTTTAGACTAGAACAATTTTTACATTTTTGGAGGCATTGTTCTTGAGCCTTGAAGATTCAAAGGGTTTCAACTCCAAGAAATTGGAAGTGGGTCTTCAATAATCTTCGTCTTTGACATGTTTAAAGACTTTATTTATCGTACCTATTTGATGGTAACACCTTTTGGTATCGAATTTTTTATCTCTTTTTCATGTCTAGCTAAAACCCCAATTCTTGGGGTGTGATTTTGTGAATATGGGTTAGATTATCTGCTGGGTCTTGCTTATTGACGGTTTATTTGTTGTTTAAATGTGATTTCATTTAGTAGTTGTGTATGAACTTAATGGAATTGTAGTTGCAAATACGATTTCATCTTAGTGTTTTTTGCTTGCGAGAGAGAGAGGTCGTAAAACTAAGGCTACTAAATTGATAGCTGGTGGTATTGGCTCGACATGGGGTCAGCTAGAGAGAGTGAATCCTAGTCCTTCTCCCACACATTCAGCTCGAGAAAGTGAATGGGTTAAGGCGGAAGCTGTGCTTAAAGCGACAACTCGGTGTTCGAGAGAAACCAAGTTGATTCAGGGTGAGTTGCTCGAGAGAGAATTTATCCCCACTATAGTCTAGCCTAGTCACAAATGTTCAACAATTTACTATCAAAAGCATGTACCCGATAGTCTAGTCTATCTCGTATTCCTATCACATCCCAAGAATCCCGTCTCTCTATCTCATTTTCTTATATTTTTACTATTTTTTTAGTTTTTATTTGACTACAAACCCTCATTGATAATTGACACTTGCATCATCCCTTTTAGATTTAGTATGTTTATACATGATATGTTTTTAGCTATAGTTAACTTTAGCATTTTTTGCGTTTAACCATTAATTTTTAGGAACCGCTCCCTTGGGACTTGACCCCAACCCATTCGGTTGGGTTACATTACTATTGTACGGTCGTAGACACTTGAATTGGAAGCTGTGTCTTGATTACGCATAAATTAAAATGGCGCCGCTGCCGGGGAGTTGTGTTACGTGAAAATTCTTGGTTAAGACGAATTTTGTTTTTGTTAATTGTAGTTTACTTACCTAATTTTTAGTTTTGTTTTGCTTGTTGGTACTTTAAAGCATGGGAGGTGAGTATATCAAATAGTACTTGTGAGCTAATGGAGTTTCCTCCATTTGAAGTAATGATGTTCCTAGATCGCGTCCTAACCTTTAAGCAATTGGAAGGTGAACGGATCCATAAGTCATGGGAAAGGTTTAAAGAACTAATAATTCAATGGCCAACTCATGACATTCCCTACATATCCCTCCTTGATTGTTTCTACAGAAGTCTTGGTCCCGGAAATAAGGTTTTGGTCGACCAACTCATTCCGGGAGGAATCGCAAAACAACCATATGTGATAGCAGCCTAACTGCTTGATTAAATGGCTAAAACAAAGCAAGAAGTAGAAAAGGACTTCATGTTGGCCGTACTAATGACTCAGATGGTAGAGATCGAAGTCCAATGCAAAAGGAAAGATAAATACATCCCTCCTCATGAGCGAAGAAGGACAAAGGAGAATGATGTTAAACGCATTGAGGGAATGCTCTCAATCATTCTCCACAAGGTGACTGGCAGGATCAAGAGCTGAAAGAAATGAAGGAGAGCATCAAAGTGATGAAGAAAATAATTAGTTCTCATTCCAGATATGTCCAGCTGCCCAGAACCTAATAGGTCATGCGTTGACCCTTCTCAACTCACAGCAAAATAGGGGGTTGCCTAGTGATACTATGGCTAACCCCAAAAATGAGGTTTGAGTTTTGACTTGCATCGTGCCACGACGTTAACTAAGGCACAGTTTGGGAGGCAACCCAAAATCCTTAAATGCTTTAGTTTTGTTTTTGTAAATAATGGTGTGTTGGTTGTGCATGCTTAAATGCGGAAAGTGTTTGGAAAATGCAGATTGACAGGCAAATGGTTCAGTCGGTGTATCATCGAAGAGGTCGGTATGCCCGACTTGATTCACCATTTGGCTTAACACAATTTCAACTCAGAGCCTGTAAAACTCGATGAGCTTAAGAGCAGTTCGGCGACTCACCAACCAGGTTGGTGACCACGATTAAGACCGCCGTCTTAACCGCCAAGAAAATGCAAGACCTGTAGAAATCGACGAGGTAAGTGACCTTTCGGTGCTTCCCCGAGTGGATCGGCAGACGCGACTAATATCGTCGAATGGTCGTGAACTGGACGGTTATATATGGCCAAAGGTTTTAAAAGTTTCAAACTCTTTACTTTTCCTCGATTTTAAACTTCATAAAACTCACACCAAGTTAGTATTCTCAATATTCTTGCTTTTCATTAGTATTTTGGTTGTTGATTGGTGCTCAAAACTAGGATTTCTTTGCCGCCTAGCATTTCAATCCTATTTTAATCGGCTTCTAAGGTTGGTTTCTGAACCCCAAGTTTACCTTTGAAAATTTTGTACTCATTTGCACTGATTGTATCTTAGTGATGTGTGATGGGCCTCTCTGATAGGAACAGATTATCTTAATGCCGATCATAATTTAAAAAATTTTCCCGTATTGCTTTGATCATCGTGTGCCTGTAATTTGTGTGTTTTTAAATAATTGAAATTTTATTGGGTTGTGCTTACATGTTGTTTAGATTTATTAGGTGAAGTCTAAGTAGCCCGTGTTTGCGCTAAATGATGTATATTGCTCAATGATAGAAAGGGTGACACCCTTCTTAAGGGCAATTGTCGTCAAATGACCAAAATTGGCAAAATCGAAAGAAGTCTGAGTATTCCGGGGTGATGGGTGCTATGGGTCTGAGCCTAATTTAACTATTACATATTTTGATTTTGTTTTTGGGGGTTTCAAGGTTGAATTCGAGAAGGTGGATTGAAAATAGGCACGTTGGGTCGTTTGGAGAGTTGGGTTGAGCTCGCTGAACCACTCGGCGGTTCACCTAATAACCCCATCTCGCCTTTAATTTCATGTTATATGTGATGTTTGAGTCTGTAACTTTCGGTGAGAACTTTGAGGTCGCCGATAGTACACTTGATCACCCTTTATTTGCACCCCTGAAACCCTTGTTGCACTGTAACTTTTGGCGAAAGACCCCTTTCTCGCCGAAAGTAGTCGGTGATTCGCCGAAAGGGCCTTCCCATCGCCGACTTGCCATAATTTTTAAGCCAATCCCTTCAGCGAGCCCGATCTAGCTTGCCAAAGAGATTAGGCTACTCACCGAATGGATCGGCGAGTCTGTGTGCAATAGATTTTCTGTGCTTAGGTTTGATTTTCTCATAATCTCTCCTGATCTTTTGGAGATATGGTATGTAAAAATCTAACCATGCCACCCAAGAAAACAACAATAGGCATTAATATAAACAAAGGGGGATCAAATCTCCCACAGAAGAGAAGGCATGAACTCCCACCGGGAGACAAAGGCAAAAGAAAGAAGCACACAGCTAGGAAATTAGCTGCTGACACCTGGGATGATTTTTCTGAATCGGAAGATAAGGAGCTTCTGATTCACTGAAGGAATAGACACTAGGCTAGATCTCAATCTTTGCCCACCAGAGTTCCCTCAGCTGCCACCCCTCTTGAAACAGGTTCAGTGCTAGCTCAGGCACCTCCAGTGACCTCTGCACTCCCTTTCGCTCCTCCACCTCAACTGCTGAACAGATTGAAAGGTGATGGGGTAGGGACCATCCTAGAGGAGAAACTGTTATCTATAGATGGCTTAGAGGGAAAGTACCCCGGTGTTAGGGACACCATCCACTACCATGAGTTTGAGCATTTCACTAGGCCCCGGGCCCTTACATTCCTTCCTGGGTTCGGGAATTCTATACAGCTTATAGGGAGTTGGTGCCCAAAAGCAAGAAGAAGGCAAGCGAATTCAGACTGATAAAGTCGGTCATGGTCAGAGGCAAAGAAGTTGGGTGCGACAGTGAATATATTAACACTATTTTGAATAGACCGCATCACTCTACACTTCCTTACAAGGGGTTGCCCATTGCTCATTCCCTAGATGACTTGAAGGGTTGGTTGGCTCCTTTGATTTCTGATACCCGAGGTGGATGGATACAGGAGCTCCTATTGAGAGGAGGGACCTGAGCATTGCTGCTAGGTTTTGGTTTGGCTTTATCAGCAACACCATAATTTTATCCCAGAATGAGTCCATTTTGTGCTATCCAAAAGCAGCTTACCTTGGCTCTATCATGTCTAGGAGACACATCGATCTGGGACTATTGATTTCACAGGAGATGGCCATGATAGCCAAACATAAGCAGACTTCTCTACCATTCCCAGTCTTGATCACTGAGCTGTGCCGACGTGCTGGAGTACCTCGGGACACTCCAAGGGATATTGAGGTCACCCCTTCATCCTCCATGACATCTGGCGTATTGAGGCCGAGTATATACGAGAGGAGGCTATGGGAGGAGAGCAGTTCTAGTAAATATTTCTTTGGATGTTGACGTTGACTCGTTACCTACAGAGGCATCTTCGCCTACTCCAACCTTTGGGCCTTCAGGTACACCCACTCCTTCCTCTTCTTCACATGTCCCAGGTGCTTCCTCCTCCTCCCAGCCTGTCAGGATTATTGAGGCAAATGGGTAATCTAGCCTATTCAGCGGATGTAAGGGCAACTCGATTGGAGAGGTTGATGAGTCCACAAATTGGACTCATTTAGGGCTATATTTTAATAGAAATTGTGTCCTCAAATGCTTATTTTATCTTAATATCTGATGAAAACCCTTAGGTTTCAGGTATTTTAAGATTGAAGGAAAGCATGGACACTACTTCGCAAAAAGAAACGAAAAGGCTGAAAAGAATGAGAAAAATAAGGCCTAAAGATCTTCGAGTCCACTTTGAGAATCTTTGAAGGGTCTCACTTCGCCTTTTGTTCTAGTGTACTGAGTCTGAAGGAAAGGATCAAGTCGGCGGAATAAGGGAGCAGTCGGCGCAACACGGAGAAGTTTCGCGAAGCAGTACTATATCGCCCAATGACCCAGAGCACGATGATGCCGAAGGATGGTGCAAGATGGCAATGAACTACACCAAAGGGCGAATCGCCGAGTTGATCGGCGATTTCGACTAATGTCGCCGAATAATCTGTTGCAGCATAGATTTTTTAAAACTATAAATACTCGTTGAGAGTTATAGATTTTATTATCATTAGACAGTATCATATTCTTAATATAATTTTAGTACTTTTATTTTTGCTCCGAGTTTGGTGAGGGTTTTGGAAACTTGAAGAAGAAGCGGGTTTCATCTCCAAGGATTTGGATTAGGGTCTCTTGGATTCTTCACTCTTGGCATGTAACAACACTTATATCTTCATACCCATTAGAATGCAAGCTTATTTAGGTATAAATTTCTATCTCTTGATGTGTGGCTGAAAACCCCAAATTTTTGGGGTGTGATTTAATAAATATGTGTTGAGATTATTGTTGGGTTTTGCTTGCTGATAGGTTAAATGTATTTTAATGGTGATTTCACCTAGTAGTTGTGGTTTAATTTAATGGGTTGTGAGAAATATAGGAAAAGAATATTATTGAATTGTTGTTGTTTTTACATTATTACATTGAGACCCTATTTATAGACACTAGAATACAATCCTTTACCAAATAGGATACTATTTACTATTCATATTCCTATTTGTATTCATATTCTTATTCTAAATAAGATTGTATAAACCTAATCCTATTCTAATAGGATTGTGTAAACCAATTCCTATTCTAATAGGATTGTATAAACCTATTCATATTCTAACACTCCCCCTCAAGCTAGTGCATACAATTCATGTACCTAGCTTGTTACATATGTAATTAATACGAGGACCAATGAGGGGTTTGGTGAAATATCTGCAAGTTGATCAGTCGACTTCACAAAATTGACAGTCAATCTCAATGTGCTTGTCTTCTCATTAAATACTGGATTTGATGCATAATGCCGATAAAACACAGAGTGATTTACAGTGTTGAACTTCTCAAACCAAACTTGCAAAGACTATTTCAGACCATAGAGTGACTCACATATTCGACATACAAGGCTACTAAACTCCCCTTGAGTAACAAAGTGCTCAAAATCTAGTATTAAGTATATGGATCATGTTGGAATTAGATGAGTCGATATTAAACAAGTCACCGAAAAACTGGCTGGAACATGCTCATATGCCGGAGTATTAGATTGAATGGCTAAAAGTGGTCACAATCTAAGAAATAAAATTATATAGGTAGGGTCGGAATGATGTCACGACCCAACTAAAATAGAAATTATATAGAATAGTTCGAATTGATGGAACGACCCCATTGAAAAAGAGAAATAATATGGGTAGGGTCGGAATGATGGCACAACCCTAATGAAAAAGAGAAATTATATAGGTAGGATTGGAATGATGGCACAACCCTACGCAAATCAGATTTGAGGAGTCACCGAAAAGACGAATAGAACTATGTAAATCAAATCTAAGGAGTCACTGAAAACACATGATGCTATGCAACTCAGATATGAGAAAATAGTTCGGAAAAAATCCATGGTACTACACAAATTAAATATGAAAAGTAGTCCGGAGAGATGCACGGTGCTACGCAAATCAGATATGCAAAAAAAGGTAGTCACCGATAGGATGGCACGATGCTATACAAATTATATATGAAAAATTAGTCACTGGAATGATGGCACAGTGCTACACAAATTAGATATGAGAAAATAGTCACATGAAAGATACATGGTGACCCAACTTTTGCTAACATAATCATTGGCTAGACGGGCGGCATATATGAGTAATAGCCGCCCGCCGGCAGCGGAAGCTCTTTGATTTTCTATCAAGATCGTAGAGGCTCTGATACCATGTGAGAAATATAGGAAAAGAATATTATTGAATTGTTGTTGTTTTTACATTATTACATTGAGACCCTATTTATAGACACTAGAATACAATCCTTTACCAAATAGGATACTATTTACTATTCCTATTCCTATTTGTATTCATATTCTTATTCTAAATAGGATTGTATAAACCTAATCCTATTCTAATAGGATTGTGTAAACCAATTCCTATTCTAATAGGATTGTATAAACCTATTCATATTCTAACAGGTTTGTAGTTGCATATACAAAACCACCCATGTGTTTTCGGCTTGCTCGAGAGAGAGAGGTTGTGAAACCAAGACCGCTAGAGTAATGCCCTAAGGAGTGGGTCGATGTGAGATTCAGCCCGAGAGGGTGAGCCCTAGTCCCATGTCCTAACACTCAGCTCTAGAGAGTGAGTGATGTAAGGAGTAGACTGGCCTTTATGCAGCAAATGGGTGTCTTAGAGAAACCCATTTTAAACGGGGTAAGTTGCCCGAGAGGGAACTTATTTCCATCTAAAGCTTAGCCTAGTCACTATTGTCTTGTAAATTTCCTATCGAAAGCATATACCCAACGATTTAAATAAATATATATTGCGGTCACATCCCAAGAATCCCCTCTCATTTATAGATTTCTTTGTTATTTTTACTGTTTTTGCTATACTTGTGAAACCCCCAAATCGATATTTGACACTCTTGTGTCCCCCCTTTAATTTACAATTATTTTAATCGTTAATGTCTTTAGCTACGACTAGTTAGAACTAAATTTTATTTTTCTATTAATTCTTGAAACCACTCCCTTGGGACTCGACCCATACCCTTGGTTGGGTTATTATACTATTGTACGATCGTAGACACTTGTATTGGAATTTGTGTCGTTGATTACGCAAATATCAGATATCCATCCTAGGGATGATTGAGAGTGCTATCTTGGTGGCACTATACCTCCTTAGGGTCTCTGTTGATGATATGGCTACTAGAGTCACTACATGTGAGAGCAGACAGGGGAAGACATCCGAGGTTCGTCTTTGAAAGCCGAAATAGCAGATTTGAGGAAGGACATAGACTATTTGAAGTCTACCGACTTCACTTCATTAATTCAGGGTGCAGATGATGAGGATGCTCATGAGACCTCGAGGATTCCTTAGGCTACCACCAGAGCAGTACAGAGGGATGGCACAATAAATGAGAAGCTGGATGCAAAGACCGACGAAGAGCAGATAGTGGTACATGATGATGAGATGATAGAGAACTGAGAAGAGAGTATATTTAGAGATTTTCCAGATCTTGTGGAGATGGCTGTGCAACCGGTGATCCACACATCGCCGACTGAGACGTCTACAACAGCTCCTAGTGGATCTGGCATTACTATTCCTCCTGAGGTTACTCCGGGCACTGATTCCCATATTCAAAGCACCACACAGGGTACTGAGGCCTAGACAGATGGAGAGACTGCATAGACAGGATCCTTTCTTTACCTCCCTTTCTGTCGTACTTACTTTTACTTTTTGATACTTTTATTCGCATTTGAGGACAAATGATTTTTTTTTGTGGTGGGGTGAGGCCACCTTTATGCATATTTGTGTTGTTTATATATTTGAGTTGAAATTTATAATTGTGTTAATATTGGGTTTTTGTGGATGTTTAAGCTTGTGGCTCCGTATTTTATATTACAAAATGATTTTAACCCTTCCAAAAAATCTTGCCACCCCTTCTGTGTTGAATATGGCTGTTCTTTCACAAATTTGAGTATCGGTTTCAATCAATACCGATGACTTGAATAGTGCTCTTAATCGAACAAACATGAATGTGCGGCTACGATGAGGCCAAGTGAAGTTGCATAGACAATAAGTGAACGCTTTGCATCTCGTTGTGACTAGCCAATTATTAAATCGAGTCTCTTGTGATGATCATTGCACACTAGCGAAAGTGTGAAATCTTGTTTGACTTTAGCGTCGATGCCTTGTGTGATGAGCTTACTATGAACCATGCATGACAACACCTAGAATTTGGCCCGTTGGTCCGGTCTACTATGTAAGGCTATCTTTTGATATGATCTTAGGCAACTTCGAAGAGTGTGAGCCAATTTGACAGATACCTCTTTTGTGGCCTACCTTATGAGTGTCTGAACCTCTCTTGAACACCCCTTGAACCTTACCTTTCTTTGGAAGAAACTTGACGACAACATGACCTTTCTTGACCTATTACCCTTAATCCTCCTGAATCGTGGTTGATTGAATAGCCAACTTAGGCCAAAAGCCTAAGTTGGGGGTGTGGTGAAAAGAAAAGGGAAAAGTGCAAGGAAAGTCTCCTTTAACCCATGGTTTTGAGAAAAATGGAACCCCTCCATTTAAAAAAAAAGAGAGAAAAAGAAAAAGAATGAAAAGGAAAAGTTATGGAATAAAGTTGAAAAGTACAAAAGAAATGGGGTTCCCAAACAATCTATGGAAGTGAATAATAGGATGACTTATGAGCACTAAAGAAAATGATGAAGGAAGAGGAAAGGAAGTGTTCTGAGCACCACATTTCATGAGGATGAAAGTCACTGAGCCTAAAAGACCATACCTTTGCACTTAGCCCCATTACAAGCCTTGAAAACACCTTTTTGATCTTGAGTGAGCTGAAACAAATGTCCATTGGAAAATACGGGCAAACCTATGGGTAAAATTATGCATTGTGTTCCTCTTTTTGAGTGTGAGCGTTGCATTTGATTCCAAAACTTTAAATTGTGAACCATTGTGTGAATATGAAATCTTTCTTTGTGTGAGGGCATTTGAACACTTTTGTTGAACGTGAACTTTCATTTTAAGCAAGTATTGTGAGTATGAGATTCTTTGATAATGGTGAGTCACAACTTGAATCTTTGAGTGCATAATTGATCTTTGCATGAGTAAAGTGAGTCTTGTTGTGTGCATTCATGATTGATTCTTGTGTAGCACTATTTGAGACACCCTTTTTGAATAGCTGAACTCTAGTTTGCATGAGGACAAGCAAAAGTTTAAGTTGGGGGTGTTGATGAGTCCACAATTTGGACTCATTTAGGGCTATATTTTGATAGAATTAGTGTCCTCAAATGCATATTTTGTCTCTATATCTGATGCAAATCCTTAGGTTTCAGGTATTTGAGTTGAGAGACAAAGCATGGATGCTATCGAGCAAAAAGGAACAAAGTGGCTGAAAGAAGGAAGAAAAGACGGCCTGACGATCGCCTAATCCATTAGACGTATCGCCGAAAGGCCTACAACCTCGCCTAATGTTCCAGTGTACTTAGCCCTGAAGAAAAAGGTCAAGTCTATGAGGAAAGAAAGCAGTCGGCGAATCACCGAGCAGTTCTGCGAAGCATCACCATTTCGCCCAATGATTTGGAACGCGAAGATGCTGAAGGCAAAAGCTAAAAGGCGAGGTACCAGACCAAAGGGTGGATCGCCGAGTAGTTCGGCGATCCCGACTAACTATGCCGAGTGGATCCTTCACAGCACACTTTTTGACAGCTATAAATACCCGCGTAAATTTGTAGCTTAGTATCAAGCTGTTGGAGAACTAAGTTTTAGAATAGAACAATTTTTACATTTTTGGAAATATTGTTCTTGAGCCTTAAAGATTCAAAAGGTTCAACTCCAGAAATTGGAAGTGGGTCTTCAAGAATCTTCATCCTTGACGTGTTTAAAAACATTATTTATCGTACCCATTTGATGGTAACACCTTTTGGTATCAATTTTTATCTCTTTTTCATGTCTAGCTAAAACGCCAATTCTTGGGGTGTGAATTTGTGAATATAGGTTAGATTATCTACTGGGTCTTGCTTATTGATGGTTTATTTGTTGTTTAAATGTGATTTTGTTTAGTAGTTGTGTATGAACTTAATGGAATTGTAGTTACAAATATGATTTCATCTTAGTATTTTTTGCTTGCTTGAGAGAGAGGTCGTAAAACTAGGGCTACTAAATTAATAGCCGGTGGTATTGGGTCGACACGGATTACAGCTCGAGAGAGTGAATCCTAGTCCTTCTCCCACACATTCAGCTCGAGAGAGTGAATTGTCTAAGGCAGAGGCTGTGCTTAAAGAGGCAACTCAGTGTTCGAGAGAAACCGAGTTTATTCAGGGTAAGTTGCTCGAGAGATAATTTACCCCCACTATAGTCTAGCCTAGTCACAAATGTTCAACAATTTACTATCCAAAGCATGTACCTGATGGTCTAGTCTATCCCGTATTCCAATCACATCCCAAGAATCCCGTCTCTCTATCTCGTTTTCTTATATTTTTACTTTTTTTTTTAGTTGTTATTTGACTACAAACCCTCATTGAGAATTGACTCTTGTGTCATCCCTTTTAGATTTATTATGTTTATACTCGATAATATTTTTCGCTACAGTTAATTTTAGCATTTTTTGTGCTTAACCATTAATTTTCAGGAACCGCCCCTTGAAACTCGACCCCAACCCATTCGGTTGGGTTATATTACTATTGTACAATCGTAGACACTTGAATTGGAAGTTGTCTTGATTACGCAAACATCATGAGGTTCAGAAAGAAGGGTAATCTTATCCGTAGATTCATTGACCCTTTGAGATTTTAAGTCATGTGGGAGAGGTGGCCTATAATTTGGCCTTGCCACTTAGCTTCTCCGCAACACATCCATGTTTCATGCCTCAATGCTTCGGAAGTACGTGACAGTCCCACGTGCTCTCTCTTGATTCAGTTGAGTTGGGTCCAGACTTATCTTTTGAGTAGGAGCTTATATCCATTTCGGATAGGCAGGTCTAGAAGCTTAGGGCCAAGGAGATTGATTCAGTGAAGGTGTAGTGGAAACATAGTTCAGTCGGTGAGGTGACTTGGGAGACAGAGTGAGATATGCATGCCAAATATCCTCAACTTTTTGAAGCTTCAGGTACTTTCTTTTGGTTTATGTTCGAGGACTAGCATGATTTTTAGTGGTGAATAATGTAATGACCTGGTTGGTCATTTTTAGAAATTTTCATGAATTTGCCATTTTCCCCTCTCGTGATCGCCCCCAAGTCTTTAATGTTGAGTTTTGAAAGTTGGTTTTGAACTTTGAGTTAAAAGTGTAGAATTTGGTAAGACTTGAGTTTGAAAGGCTATTATTGTTAAGAAAGTGGTTTTCGTGGTCTTTTGGTGTTTCGAGTGTTGGAATGGAAATCTGTCAATTTCATTAGTCCCAAAATGGGAAATCTGAGATGTGAGAGTTGTTGGTTTAAGATTCTGAGTCTTTTTTAGGATTTCAGGCCCTATGTTGTGAAATTGTAGAAATTTATCCTTTGGATTGATTTTTATCAACATTTGGAGTTCGGATGCTCAGATCAAGATTCTAAGAAATACGTTGGATTTGGGGGGATGATTTTAGGCCTAGGTGAGGTCTTGGTTGATTTTTGAGAGGTCCCGAGCTTGTTTTAGCCTTTTAGGCTTTGAGTTAATTTCTTGTGATTTTCACGGATGTCGGGTCAAGGAGACCTCGGATTCGTATTTTGACAGTTCCATTGAGTCCGGAACATCGAGTATAATTGACTTGCGTATATGGTTTGTGTGCACGCATTGGGATCTTCGTTACATATTGCAAGGCATAAAGCCTAAAACGTTTGAAGAACTAGCAACGCGTGCTCATGATATGGAACTGAGTATGACTTCAAATGGAGATCAAGAGTTGTCCAACTTTGAAACTTACAAAGAAAATATAATTGACATTGAGGATGAGGACACGTTTTCATCCGAAACCAAAATTGAAGAGTCTATATAAGTTGACATGCTGCTTGATGTACGAGCCTAAACTACAAATCATAATTCTCATCGACGCACGAGCCTAAAATGCATGTCATGAAACTCATCAAATTCAAGCTAAATTTTCAAGCTCCAAAGCTCCTCAAATTCGAGTTAAGTCTTCAAATCTAAATACTCCTAGTTCATTAAATTCGAGCTAAGTTTTCATGGCATAAAGCTCATCAAATCCGAGCTAAATCTTCATGTCGTGAATCTCATTGAGTTCAAGATAAGTCTTCAAGTCACGAGGATTCTCAAATTTGAGTAAAATCTTCAAGTCAAAATGATCCTCGACGCACGAGCCTAAAATACATGTCATAAAGTTCATCAAATTCTGTTGAATCTTTAAGTTTAAAGTTCATCAAATTCGAGCAAAATCTTCAAGTCAAAAAATATATGTCATGAAGCTCACAAAATTCGTGCTAAGTCTCAAGTTTCGAAGCTCTTCATATTTGAGCTAAGTTTTCAAATCATGATGCCTCTCAAATGCGAGCCAAGTCTTCAAGTCAGAAAAGTTCCATGAAAATAAGTTAAATCTTCAAATTATTACTTTTGGCCCTCATGAGTTTAAATCTATATGGTCCAAAAAATTCAATAGGTTGAAAACCTTGAAATAAGTGGCCTAGAAAAATTAGATGAAAAAAACAAACTCACATATTTTGCATTAAAGTGTAAAGTAAATACATTTTATTGCTTCAAAGTTGCAAGAGTTTTTACACATCATAAGGGATGAAAAAAATGGACATAGCATCCCATACAAAAGGTCAAAGTAGAAAAAAAAAATTAAACATCAAGAAGTGATTTGTCAACTCATCTTGGATGTCTTCATCAAGTTCGCATCACCTCTTCATCAAACATCAATGCTTCAAATATTTTTATGGATCGATGCAGCCATAAGCGAGCCTCTATCTTTGACATGAGGCATATTTTGAAGTTTGATTAAATGAGTTGATACTGTGACAAGTAGTTCCTCTCCAGAATTAGGACAAACTGCAGCAAAATCTCTTTCTCGCCAAAGCCAAAACTACATAGGAAGAGGTACAAAGTGTGACTCATCGCTAAGCTTCAATTTAGAGGAAGATACACTAAGTATTGTTCTCGCCAAAGTTGCAATTATAGAAGAAGATGCACTAAGTGTGGTTCGTCGCTAAAGCCACAACTGCAAAAAAAAAAAAAAAAAAAAAAAAAAAATGTTTCATGTGTGGTTTGTCATCAAAGCCGTAAAAAGAAGATGCACCACGTGTGGTTTGTCATCAAAATCGCAACTGTAAGAAGATGTACTAATGTCGTTCGTTGATAAAGCTGAAATTGCAAAAGAAGATGCACCAAGTGTGGTTCGTCATCAAATTCACAACTAAAAAAGAAGATGCATGATATGTGATTCGTCATCAAAGTCGCAATTGAAAAGGAAGATGCATCATGCGTGGTTGATCACCAAAGGTGCGATTGTAGAAGAAGATGCACTAAGTGTGGTTCATTACTAAAGCTGCAACTACAAAATTAAATGCATCAAGTGTAGTTCGTCGTCAAAGTCGCAATTGAAAAGGAAGATGCATCATAGTTGATCATCAAAGGTGCGATTGTAGAAGAAGATGCACTAAGTGTGGTTCATTACTAAAGCTGCAACTGCAAAAGTAAATGCATCAAGTGTAGTTCGTCGTCAAAGCTGAGATTTCAAAAGAAGACCATGCAGTGTGGTTCGTCTTCATCAATGCCACAATTGCTAAAATATTGCACCATGTATGATTCGTCGTCAAAAATTGCAACTACAAATAAAGATGCATCGAGTGATTCCTCGTCAATTATGGATTACCCCACATTTTTTTTGTATGGTATTGAGAATATTTGCGGTCCATCATAAACCTGCAAAAAAAAGTGATGTGTCTCACGGTGCCAATTGCACAAAACTTCTAATCGGTATGAAAAAAAAATTCTATCATATGCTCTCGCGCTTGTCCTGATGAATATGGTTGTTTTGGCTTAAAAGTTTTGTGTTCTCTCTCCATGTAGATGATGTCAAAATTCTCAATCAATACGGAACTCAATAGGCGGCTCTTCGGCAAAGATGCAGAGAAGTGAACTCATGAATGTTGTCAAAAATCAGTTAGATGACCAACTTCAAAAAAGTAATTATCGTCAATTCATGAGGAGTTTTACCTTGATTTTTGGATATGTCGTAGACTTTGATGTCTAGTTTCTATAGAATCAATTCATTCGTCATTGGAAATCTCCTACACCAAGGTAGAGATGTTTTGGTGAGACTGCATATAGCAGTAAAAAAAAAAAAAAGACAGATTTGATAGCAAACTTCAAAAATCAATTCCCACCAATTCAGGAGGGTTTTTATTTTGAATTTCGGATATGTCGTATCCCTCTGAGTCTAGTTTCTGGAACATCAAACTAATCATTACTTCAATATTTCTACAACAAGTTATGAACTTTCTACCGCAGGCGTGCTGTGCTGAAAAAAAGTGACGAAAATTGAGTTTGGTATGCCTCAAGTTGACAATCAATCATTGTAATAGAATGTGTATTTATAGAAATCAAAAGTACATAAATTGTGTTCCTACAAATTATGGAAAAATCATATTTAAAACAAAATTATGGTAAATTTTCTTAGGAACCAAATTATGGTAAGTTTCTATAGGAATTAAGTTATGGAAAACTCCATTGGATTCAAGTTATGAAAAATTTCCATTGGAATCAAATATGAAAAGTTTTGAAAGACTCCATAAAAAAATATATTTCACGAATGCTTCAATCCTTGTCTTTAAAGGTTAGACACCGCAACAAGCCATGAAGCAGGGGCATTTGTAGACAGTGAAATTTTATTGATAAATCATATTAAATTTTGGATTAATCAATAAATTCATGATATATTGACCGAGTCAAATTACTGGTTAATAAAGTCGGATTAATATTTAAGTCAAAATATGACTTAAATAAAGTCCAAATCACATTTGGGTCAGTCCATTAAGTTGACAAGACGAGTCCAACTCATGTTCTTCAAGCCCAAGGACCAAAATTGCTTGGACAAAAATACCCCTAAAACCCTAGCTCAAGCCTATATAAAGAGGTCTTCATAAGACCAAAAGGAGAAAGGAAGAAAAAGAAGAAGACACATAGAAATACATAGAGAATCCTTGCTCTGCAGTGGTGATCTACAAGTATTCCACATACAAAGAACTCTTCCCTCCAAGTGTTGAGCCGCAAGTACAATCTTCACTCCAAGTGTTGAGCCGCAAGTACAAAGAAGTCTTCGTTCCAAAAGTTGAGCCGCAAGTATTCCATCAATTCAAGAACATCATTGAAGAGAAGAATCAGGGGATTACATATTTTTTCTTAAAGATTTTATAAAGATTGTAACCTTCGCATAAATTCAAATACAAATATTGTTGTTTGCTTGCTATTTTTCCTTTCCTGTTTCTTGTATTTCAGGATTGAAACTTTAGACGCTTACAAATGTTACATTTTCTTATTCGACAAATGTTTAATGACACTATCAACAATTTATTCATGTTGGGTCCTACTTATTTGGCAAAAGTCCACAAGGTATCCTCTTCTATTTACATATTCCCCCTGTCTCAATTTATGTGACTTAATTTTTTTTTAGTCAGTTTCAAAAAGAATGACACATTTCTATATTAAGTAACAATTTAACTATAAAAATGTATATTTTATCCTTAATAAAATGATTTTTAGTCATACAAATTTCTATCATTTATTTTGGACCACAAGTTTTAAAAGTCTTCATTTTTTTCCTAAGTTTCATGTCGAGTCAAATTATCTCACATAAAATGGGATGGAGGGAGTAATATTTAATTTTAAGGGTAGGTTTGGAAACATTGCAAAAAATTTCCATATTTTTTAAACTTTGAGCCCATTAAAACTATATCACATAAATTGAGAAGAAAAAAAGCATCTAACTAGAAGTAATAGTCAAGTCTATGATGCGTTAATACTGCTAAGAATGTGCTAGTATTTAAATATTGAACGCCTCAAGATAGTGATGGCACACACGTATAGATATTGATTTTGTTGGAGCCAAAGCTTGCAAGTTAGCATTGTATATGGTCAAAATAGAAAGGACATGTGGTCATCTTAGATGATGACATGTTGAAGGAAACAAACAAGGGCATATTATTACTTCGATAACAAATGGTACATCTTACCTCACGATAACATAACTGGAGCAAGCTTGAAATGTTGAGCACATAGGGATCGAATCATAAAGAGGCACTGACACTGGCCATTTTGAAACTATTAACAATGGTGATTCTCATCTGAAGAAAAATGAAGCAAGATATGACATTTGCTCCGACAATAAATAAATTGATCGGGTCACAAGATCTTATCCTAACACTAAAGTGAATCCAACATTCAGGACTCAACATTCAGATCGATCCATTCATCCTCAAAATCCAACATGTTCATAGCCCAATATATTTTTCATCCTTTCAATCATTTGTAAATAGGATAGTAATCTCCTTTTAGATTCTTCTAAAAGTTGTATAGTGTAGAAAGCTAGTTACATAGGAGATAAGTTTGTTAGAAATTATTTTATTTACGGTTTAATTCATTGTAATTAAATTAAATATCTCAATGTTACATCAATGGAAATCGCTCATAAATTTTTCTTGTCTCAATCTTCATTATTATTTTGATTACTTTATGGTAGCAGAGTCAGGTTCAAGATCTTCCTTCTTCAATTTTTTTTTCTTCAATGATTAATACTACTATAGGGTCCAACTCTCCCTTTGTTGGATCCAAAATCTTTATCAAAGCATTCCTTTCTTTCTTCATCCCTCTGATTCACCAGGATTGTCTTTGGTGAACTCTACTTTTGAAGGAAAGCGTTATAGAGGATGGATAAGATCCATCTGTGTAACTCTCTCAACTAAGAATAAGTAGGAAGTCACTGATGGGATCTAGACGGCTCTTGCTCTTAATAACTTTCATATCTACAATCTTAGAACTAGTGTAATGACATGATCACCAGCTGGTTGTTGAATTCACTCTCTAGAGACATTGCTGATAGTGTGTTCTACTTCAAAACTGTTGAGGAACTCTGGAAAGATATTGAGGTCAGATTTGGTCAATCCAATGGATCCCAACTGTTCAACCTCCAAAAAGAGATAGACTGAGTTTTCTTAGGAATCACACAACATTGCAAATTATTATACAAAAAAATTAAGGGGTTACGGAATGAACTTGATACTTTGAATACAAAAATAATATGGTCTTGTAATTGTGATTGTGACTGGTGGAATTAAAGGAGAAAATGGTTATGGTACAACAAGATGAGAGGTTCATTCAATTCTTTATGGAATAAAATAAATCCTATATTGTTGTGAGAAGCAACATCTTAATGATCTCTCATTTGTCCTCTATCAATCTTACTTACTCTCCTCTCTTTTAAGATAAGAAACAAAGAGAATATTTGTTTATTCTAACCCTAGAAGAAATCACTAATCCTACTTGGTTGCTGATGAGAATGGACCTCCTTAGTATCCTTGACATGGACACAGACTTCATACACCTGAACACGGGTTTAAGAAGGATAACATATCCTTGACATGTTCCCATTGCAAGAAAGTGGGACATAATTTTGACATATTCTACAGAATCATTGATTTTCCTAATGATTTTAAGTTCACCAAGACCAAAAGGGAGCAGAATACTATGATGAGCAACGTTGTTCTTCCTTGTGAATTACCATGTTACCCTAGCTCTCTTCTTGATTTTGCAGGCAGTGTTGGGAATCAGTTAACTCATGAGCAATTTTCTCAATTGGTCCAATTATTAAATCAGGCTAACGTCACTCAACCAGATGCTTCGATCCCTTGCTGATCCTAATGCAACAACTGCTTGTGCTGGTAATTCTTCAGTTTCATGTTTTCTTTCTTTCAATCCTAACCTCTGAATTTTAAATTTAGATGCAACTGAACATATGTGCTTTGATTCAAACATGTTCCATACTCTCCAACCTCTTTCCTACCCTATCAGTGTGCTTTACCTAATTCATTTAGGGCAGCAGTTACTCATTCGGTGAATGTTGTTTTGTTTCCTGATCTCATTATTCAAGATGTTTTTTATATCCTCTCGTTCAAACTAGATCTATTATCATTACACATGATATGCAATCAATTTAAGTCGTCTGATCATTTTTTTTTCATCTACCAAATGTGTCTTACAGACCCCTTTTGTGAAGAGACCTCTGGTTCTTGGTGAAGCAAAGAGTGATCTCTGTCAACTAATTCAAGTCTCCGGTCTAAGAGTGTTTTCAAGAAAGTTGAAGTTTCTCTTTCTAGTTATAGTTTTTCTACTTGTAATTCCTTATCTAGTTCCGTTTCAAGAAATGAGAGTTATGCTTTTCACTTATGGCATGTTAGGATAGGGCATCTACCCATTTCATTAATGAACAAGCTGTTTTATTTTCCTGTTAAATCTGATTCGGATTATGCATGCTGTCATTTTTAAGACAATAATTTCTCACCGATTTGATCTCACTTTCTTTTGTTCCAATTTCGTCCTAGCTCGCAGTTCTACTCACTAAGCCGTTATCTTTCCCTTTGCATCCTAATATTTTGGGCAAGTTGAGACTCGTCTCTCTCCCCTCCAACTTGAGGTGGAAGGGGGGGGGAGGGGGGTTGACAATGGTGATTCTCATCCGAAGAAGAATGAACAAATGGATCGGGTCACAAGACCTGATCCTGATACAAAAGTGGACCCAACATTCAGGACACAACAATCCATTCGGCCTCAGAATCTCACATGTTCATAGCCCAAGATAATTTTTATCCTACCAATTATTTGTACATAACATAGTTTTCTTGTTTTAATTTCTTCTTGAAATTATATAATATTATATTGTTGAAATATCAAATTAATTTGATACGAAATGATATTATATTTAATTTATTTAACTATTATTTTCCTACAATATCAAATTAATTTGTTATTTTTAGGTTTGATTTAGATATTTAGCAGTATGATAAATTAATAGTCATAGTTTAACTTTGAAATTTTTTTTAAAAAAAATAACATCTTACTTATATCATATATAATAATACCTTATATCTATACAAACATATGTATATTCTAAAGAAAGTATAAATAATCCTCTTTGTCAATTCATTACACACAAAGTATATTTTAATCAAGTTAGAATAGTCAAAATTTTAATGTCTAAACTAAAGATATTTAGTTTAGTAGTACCAATACGAAATTGTCTATTTGTTAATATTATAATATATGAATTATTTATAAAGTAATTTAAGAAAATTATTATTGAATGACCCTTGGATGTGCAAGGGAATTACTGCACTAGTACTCAAATAAAAAGGACATTTTCATCTTTGCTGACATTAAAAATTTTCCTAGAATGATAAAATATGAGTAGTAAAATCAAAGTCTTAATTTGTCCCCAAACAATTGGCCCCAACAGATCAATCAATCATCTCCAATCTTCAAAGTTATTCATTTGATTAGATAAATGTAACGTAATGAATACTTATGGTAACGTAACATATTATTAATTCATTTTTATTTTATTAAATACTATAAGATAAGGTAGATAGAACATTATTATATTTTGGATGTGACTTCTATTTTGTTCACTAGCTAAGCTGCATTAATATAACTAGCTTGTGTTGTCTATGTCACTGATTTATGAATCTAATAAATTAGTAGACGTCATCTCTTAGTTTCAACAAGAATAGATGTGCTGTCCTCATAGTCGGTTTATTAAGACATAATAATAATTTCCTAGTACAATTTCCTTGTATCATAATTGAATAATATTTGATTGAAAAAGATTCCCCCCCAAGAACTATTTAAAATAAAATTGTTAATCTCTAAGATTTGAGGATATTTTTGGTCCACACGTTATTGATTAAGGCAAGGATATAAATAAGGAGAAACTAAGCAAATATCTCATAAAAATAAAATAATTACATATATATATCCATTTACATTCATATCTCACAAATTTAATTTCGCTTTATTGATACTAAATCAGTATCATGTATTGTATTGATATCATTAATGTTGATAATTTCGCTTAATTGATATAAGTATCATTGACTAATGAGTAATTTCTGAACAAAAAATTTTATTGTATATATATATATATACACAATATATGATACTGATTTAGTATCAGTTAAGCGAAATTATCAGCATTAATGATATCAATACAGTATATGATACTGATTTAGTATCGTTAAGCAAAATTTATTAGCCTTAATGAATGAAGGGTATCAACTGTAATTTTATTTGAGAGAATGGGTATTTCTTGAATTACTTTAGATTGTGAAATGAACATGTAATTATTTGAATTTTATGACCCATTTATGTAGTTTTTCCTATAAATAATCCAAATCCTATTATATTAACTTAGAAAATTATCATGTATTTCACATTTCAGAATGTCACAATCCAAAACTAAATGTGATGACCTTGTTTATTCCACCAAGACAAGTTAGCTTCAAACTCAAAATACAAAAGAAATGTAGAAAGTAAGACAAATAACATAAGAACAGAAAACTTAGTCATTCTACTATAACCCAAAAACCTAGTTGTCACATGTACAAACCACTTATATACATAATTGAAAGATAAACACAAATCTCAAAGTCTTCGTTTCTCTAATAGAACAAAACATAAACATGGAGGAAGAAGAAGACCCGTCGGGATGACAAACAACTACCTCTCAAAATCTTTTGAAAGCCACAGAGAAAGATGAAGAAGAAGAAGAGAAATCACACAGGTCCAGGCTTGAAACCTACACAAGTGTAGAAGCAAGGACTAAGTAACAAACAACACAGTACTCAACAAGCAACCTATCAAACAAAGAAAAACTAGATAGAAAGCGAGTACTTCTTTCATCCCAACTGAACCTCCTCAAACATTAATCTGCATAGAAATCAGTTCAACCTAATAATTTTACGATACACAATTCACAAGACTTAACACTCACAGAGCAATAGTAACAGTTCAACAATCAATAAATTTCAAGTATATCAATGACACATATCAAGTAGCTCATTCACACCTATCAAGTAGATCAATCAGAAATGTCAATTAGATCAATCACAAGTGTCAAAATGTATCAAATTAAATCACAATAGCCAAACTCTTGTGGGAACCATTTCCCTTTGGCATAAAATCACTAGCTGGAACCATTTCCCTTCGGCTTTATATCGTATAACTAGCCATAACCATTTTCCTTCAACTTTATATCATATCACTAGACGAAATCATTTTCATTCGACTTTATATCATATTATTAGCCAGAACCATTTCCCTTTGGCACAAAATCACTAGCAGGAGCCATTTTCCTTCGGCTTTATATCATATCACTATCCAGAACCATTTTCCTTCAACTTTACATCATATCACTAGCCAAAACCATTTTCCTTCGACTTTATATCATATCACTGGCCAGAACCATTTTCCTTCATCATAATCATCACGCATCTCATCATGGTGATCAATGAAAATAAGCAATTTCACACCATAAGAAAGAGACAACAGCTCAAACAGATCAAGTCCACAATAATGCAATCAAAGCATTTCTTCAATCAACAAATTTAGCTCCACAACAAGGCAATTCACAAAGCACAATTATCAACACGTTGCCTTTTTTTTCATTAATCTTCTTTTTATTCATCAAGATCAATCAAGTGGAATAATTGGACCCATCACCTCATTCTCATTACTCTCCAACACACAACAAAGGGAAATACATGATTCTACTAATTTTACAAGGTTTAGAGATCACTTGCCTCAATTCAATCAAAAGTCAATCGTCCAAGACTTGAACCTTTCCTTTCCGAACAATATCCAAAGTCACACAATCTAATTCAATCAAGTAATCACAATAAAATTCCAAAAATAATAACACCCATATCATACACTTTGAAAAATGCTCCAAATCACCTCAATAACCCAATTCCAAAAATGAGGTTTGAATCCAAAAATCTTTACTTGAAAAAGTTATTCAAGGCATTTGGAACTCATTGGTGAAAAACCATCGAAACAAGAATTGGAATCAGTTCACTATCACAATTTTACTTTAAAACTCAAGTTCTTGAAAAACCTTGTCATTTGTCAACCGAAATCCCAAATTTTGATGTTAAAATCCATAAATGATAAAAGAGAATTGAAGTTTTAGGATCACAAAGGCTTACCCAAATGATTTGGCATAAGAAATCTCTTCAAAACCTCTTCTAAGGGTTTTTCAAAGCTCAAAATTGGGAAAAATGAGGTAAACCCCCGAAATGGCTAGTCAAAAAGGTCTTTGATGTCGCAAAAGTGAACCCCAAAAAAAGTCGACCTTCGCGATTGCGAGTAGACCTTCACTAAAGTGACGGTCATGATCGTGACGCCCCCCATCACGAACATGAAGCTCAAAGCCCCTGACCTCTAGCAAACAGGACGATGGCTTCGCTGAAGCGAAGCTCGCTAAAGTGAGTCATCCCTCGCTTAAGCGAAGCGCACAAATACCAGAAAACATCAACAAACTTTCAAATCATCGAATGAATCCTCAAAATTCGTTCGAAACCCCGTACACACAAACTGTATATGCAAATTGATTAAACTTGACATTTCAGACTCTATTGAACCATCGAAACATGAATCTTCTTGACCCGAATTCCATGTAAGTCACAAAAAAGGAACATAACACCTACAAAAGTCAAATCTAGCTCGGGGACTTCTAAAAACGAAACCAAGACCTCACCTAGGCCTAAACCAATCCTCCAAATCTAATGGAACTCTCGGAATTTTGATCTAATCATCCAAACCCCGAATATAGACCAAAGTCAACCCAAAGGCTAAAATTCCACAATTTTCCAACTTAGGACCTCAAATCCTCAAAAAGACTTAGAATCTAAAACCGACAACTCTTTTAGACCAATTTCCGCATTCCGGAACTGATTGAATCGACACGATTCCATTCAGACACTCAAAACTCCAAAATACATCGAAACCACTTTTTAACAACTTTAGCCTTTCAACTTTAAAATTTTCCAAAATTCACAACTTTTAACTCAAAAGTCAAAACAAATTTCAAAACTCATTCAAAAATGACTCGGGACCAATATCAAGAGGGGTAAAATGGTAATTTTATGATTTTTTCTTAGAATGACCGACTAGATCATTACACAAAATTGTTAATTTGTTTATGGAATTTCATAATGTTTGGTTAAAAAATAAAACAGTGCTTATAATATTTATTTTTAAGTTAAAACAAATAAAATAAGTCAAAAGTCAAATTCCTAACTTATGGATTTTGGATTATATCATAAGCCAAAAATCAATCTAAACAAGCTCTTATTCATTATGCACTCAAAATTAAATTACAAGCGACACCAATACCGTAGCTTGTTTGGATGGTTGGAGTAGTCTTATTTTAGGTAACGACGAATTTGGTGTAGTCATATTTTTACATTTTTTCTTTATATTTTATTTTTACTTATCATCTATTAATTCTTATTCTTAAACTAACTTTTTAAAATACTTTTACCCTGTATTTATTTTTCTTGTAGGTTATTTTTCAAATTGTTGATACGTGACATCATAAGATACAAATCATATAGTGTTAAGAGTTAATTACATCATATCCCTATTCTTTTCCAAATTACGAAAATTTCTTAAATTTTGTGGAATTCAAATACATCCAAAAACGTCTTTATATCATGTCCCAGTTTCGAATACATCCCTTAACGTCCTGATACATCGCGTCTCAATTTCATATACATCGCTCAATGTCATGTTACATCGCGTACATCATGATACATCGCGTAAATTGATGTAATCAATCGATACATCGCGTAAAGTGATACATCGCTTAAAGTGATGTATCGATACATCACTGAAGTGGTATCCGAATATAGGAGAGAATAAAGATCTTCTAATTTTTCATATGGTAGGAAATTTTACAGAATATGAAAAAATAAGTGGTGTATTTAGATAATTTTTTCATACTTTATTCATCCAAGTAATACAATCCAATCAAATGTGATCGTGTTTGTTGTGACTCCCTTCATTTTAATTCAAGTGTCTTAGCTTAATTAGGCACAAGCTTAATAAAATAAATGAAAATTTTAAATTTTGTTATTTTAAACTTAAGATTGTAATGAAACAAAATGTCTTATAAATCTTGTTGTCTAGTTAAAATTTTCTCGTTTATATATTGTGACACTTAATCTATACGTAAGTGCTTACGTCTTCTGCTTTGTCCTTTTTGACTGTCTACATTGTTGCTTTTACAGCTGTCTATTCTCCACTGGGACTTAATTCAGATTCATTTTCATGTACTGAATGTTTATGATCTAGAAACTTGCAAGCAAGCTTCCATGTTTCCTCCGTGGCTTCCGGTCTATGAAGCTGAATGTCAAGGATTTTTTCTTTCAAGAATTTTGATTTAGATTTTCCTTCAGTCATCAAGACCCAATTATGATCATGGTCTAGGACTTTGTAATCTTCGTTGTAAAACCGTTTGAGAATAAAATATAATGCTTTAATTCCCAAAGCTCGTTTTGTTTGTATCCATTTTTTATTTAAGTGGGGAAGTTTTTTGTCAACCCCAGTTGCCTTAATGTTGAAATCTTTTAATTTTTCCACCATTATGTATTTAATCGTTGGAAAATATAATTGCAAATCTTTTTTTTCCATTGCAATGCTAAAGAATCTGCAATAGACTCCTTCATCCTGTGCATAGTTTTTTACTGAATTTGCCAGTTGTTCTGGTAATTTGGATAGTTCTTGTAGATCTGGTTTTGCATAAACTTTGTCTAAATATCCTAATTCAAATAATTGAGTTGTAAAGCCTGGTGATCCGTTTGGAAATATTGAAATTCTTGGAAACAAACTAGTTGTCCCTAGAACTCTGAATGTTTCTCCACTTTCTTCAGGGAGGTTATAGATATATCTTGTCAATGTAAGATATTCTTCTTCCTTGGGATTTTGCTTTCCAACCTGAAAAGATGAAAAAACTTTCGTTCCAGATGGAACTTTGTTAGAACTACCTTCTGGTTTCCCAGATATAATTTTTTCAACTTTCGTTTAGGATGTGCTTTTTTCTTCTTTCGAAGAATTGACATCTTTTTGAATTGCTTGGCTTTTACCTTTGTCCTTAGACTCAAGTTTCGGCATATCCATGCTTACCGATGAGATGTTTTTGGCACTAGGTGCTAGTGGGACATCTCCTGCCACTTTTTTGGGAGTAATATTCTCTTCAGGATTTGAATTTCTTTTTAGACAAGCGTCCAAGTGTTCACAAAGTAATAAGAATTCATTCATATTTTCAGCTTGGTCTTCACTGAGCTGATTGATTTCATACTGCATTTTTCTTACTTGTTCGGACAAGCTGGCTAATTCATCTTGGATGTTGAAGAATTTGTGGCTTTTGTCATCAATGGACTTTTCCACAATTAACATTTTTTCATAAACCCTGTTAATTAGGATTTGTGTCCGATTGTCCATATTGGACATTTCTTGAGAGAAAATCTGCAAGAGAATTATCAATTCCTTTAATATATTCTATTTTAAAGGAATAAAATTATAACAAAACCTGCCACCTATGCAATCTTCTGTATTGCGGTTCTGATGGAAGTCTGTTTGAAATTAGTCCTGACACCTGTGTATTATCAGTTCTGATAATAAATTGTTTAGCTAAAAGAAAAGCTGAACATTTTCTAACTCCTCTAACAATGGCTAATAATTCCTTTTCATTTGTGGAATATCTTTTTTTTGCTTCATTAAATGTACCGCTTGTGTACCTGCAAATTTCATTTAAATCGGTTTGCAATAATGCTCCCCAATGATAATCAGACGCATCTGTTTGTAATACCAAATTATCACTTTCCTCTGGTAGTCTTAGTTTAGGTAATTTAGAGCATTCCTCTTTTAATTGTTTAACACACTGTGTGTGCTCTTCAGTCCATCCAAGTCTATTGGATTTTCTTATCAATTTTTGTAGAATATTCCTTTTCTTTGCTAGGTCTGGAATAAATTCACCTGCATAATTAAGACATCCTAGAAATCTTTGAATTTCTTGTTTGGTTTTTAATTTATCAGGGAATTCTATAATCTTCCTTGATAGATGGGATTGTAATTCTATTCCATTCTTTGAAATAATCATTCCTAAGAATTTTATTTCATTTTGGTTTATTTTAGTCTTTTTCTGGGTTAAAATGATTCCATTTTCTAAACATATGTTAGAAAATTCTTTTAGATGATTTAAATGTTCCTGATATGTTTTAGAACATATTAGTATATCATCTATATAGACTATTAGATATTCCTTTTCGAAAAATATTTTGTCCATCTTTCTTTGAAAGATTTGTGGAGCATTTTTTAATTCGAAAGGTATAACTAACCATTCGTAGTGTCCATTAGGCGTACTAAAAGCCGTTAATGTAATGGATTCTTCTGTTAATTTTATTTGCCAAAATCCACTTTTACAATCGAACTTTGAAAAATAGCTTTTTCCTTTTGCGAGGTTTATTAAATTGTTTTTATTTGGGATAAAATATTCGTCAAACACACAATTTTTGTTTAGCTCTTTATAGTTTATTACCATTCGAGTTCTTTTCTCTTTTTATCTCAGCATGATTTCTTACCATAAATACTGGACTACTATGAGGACGTCGACTCATCCTAATAAGTTTTAGGTTGATTAATTCTTTGAGTTGAACTTTAAACTCATTTTTATCATCTTCATTGTAGAGCATTGGCTTTACTCTAATGATGATACATGGATCTTTAAGTATTAAATATCTCAAGATATGGTAGCATCTCCTTACTACTATCAAATATCTTATAATAATATTCTTCGAATTCACAAGTGTATTCTTGAATATAACTCATTTTGCATATTTGCAATTTTTCTAATTGTTCTTTTGCAATTATTCTTAATTTTTCTCTATTTAGAGAAGAACTTCCTTGTCCACCTAGGAATTCGTTTCCTATGAATTGTACAAGGTTTCTTATTCCTTTTTGAAGGGAATTTTTAAAACCTTCCATTGTACTATTTTTTATGATTCCTTTTGCATCATTTGATAATCCTGTATACCAATTACTGACTTTTCTAGTGAAGGGATTTATCATAATTATATATTTTTCTTCTTCTGTGTAATTTATTCCTTTTCCTAAGAGGAAGAAAAGAAATGTATTTTGTGCCCATAAATCTAGATTTAAATCTGGTTCTCTTTTACAATCTAGATTCAGAAATTGGGTTGTTCCTCAATCTCTTGTTGGGAGTCTATTTGGAATATATTTATATTTATTATTATTATTATGATATTGACTCATAAAGTCTTTATTTCTTCTTGCTTTAGAAGCAAAGTTTTGTTCATAATTATATTCTGGTTCTTGTTCTTCTTTAAGATATGTGATCCTTTCCCTTTAACAAAGTTTCCTTGGGGTCCACATGTATCACCTTTATTCATAAGAACTTTTAATTTTTGATCTGAAAGATCAAGGTCTTCTAATGCATAAACTAGTTCATCTAGTTCATTCATTTCTTTGTTCAAGGTTTTCATCTGTTTTACCTTTTTCTGAAATATTTTCTTCTTCTTCTAGATTCTACAGAAGAAAATATTTTCGAAAAAGGTAAAACAGATGAAAACCTTGAACAAAGAAATGAATGAACTAGATGAACTAGTTTACCTTAATCTTTCAGATAAAAAATTAAAAGTTCTTATGAATAAAGGTGATACAGGTGGACCCCAAGGAAACTTTGTTAAAGGGGAAGGATCACATACCTTAAAAAAGAAGAACAAGAATTACAACTTACTCTAAAAACTAAAGATAATATATTCAACAGAATGCAAATAATGTTTGCAAGAAATAAAAAATTTCATACCATGAATATCAAGAAGAAGAAAAGGTAATAGAAATTACCCAGACTACAGGAAAACATAAGTTAAATCTCTTAACCAAATCAAGACCACACTTTACAGCTCAATTATTTGAATTTGGATATTTAGACAGAGTTTATGCAAAACCAGATCTACAAGAACTATCCAAATTACCAGAACAACTGACAAATTCAGTAAAAAACTATGCACAAGGTGAAGGAGTCTATTGCAGATTCTTTAGCATTGCAATGGAAAACAAAGATTTGCAATTATATTTTCCAACGATTAACTACATAACGGTGGAAAAATTAAAAGATTTCAACATTAAGGCAACTAGGGTTAACAAAAAACTTCCTTATATATATATATATATATATATATATATATATATATATATATATATATATATATATATATATATATATATATATATATATATATATTATTTTAATTTATTTTTTTATTTTTATTTAAAAAAAAAAATTATTTTAAGTTTTTAATGTTACCCCCACCAACCCTCCACACCTAACCCTGACCCCCTCCAATTGTTTCAATTTATCACCCATGTACCCCCACCCCAACCCACCCCCGAGAAGAAAAATTAAACTTTTTTTCTACACCACCACATCCAACCCCACACACATATTTTTTCTTAAAAGAACTTTTTTGTAACCCACTGCCTCATTACCACCCATCTCATTAATTTTTTTTAAAAACTCAATTTTTATCTAACCCCCCACCCTACCCCACAACCCACACATCTCACCCACCCCCACTTCCAACTCCAAATCCACCCCAAATAACACTCCAAAAATTTCTAAGCTAAGAGTCTAATCATTTTTCATTTGCGTATAAGGTCGTCTCAAGTGATTATTAAATCATGCTTAAGTATTAAGGTCAATTATTTAGTGAGAGAATAGATTTAGAGATGAATTAAGGTCACAAGAATTCCCTAGTACAAAATTGAGTTGAAAGCTTCCTTACCGATTGAGTTTTATATAAGATTCTACTTAGGTCAACTTCAAATGATCATATCTCTTAGTATTATAGTGAATTAGGTGGCCAATGACCTGTAAAATTATAGGTCTATGAGTTTTCTCTCCAACGCCACCAAGTTTGCCTCATTTCGAGTTCAGAATTTTTTGAGGAGTGACCTACAAACCACTTCTACGAGTCGTAGAAAGAGCTACAACCCATACTGTTGACTCGTGGAAAAAGTTATGACGGTCAAATTTTTGGGTCCAATTCCTATAGACCCAACTACGGGTCATAGTTTGGGTCCTTAAAATGAACTTATGATCCTTAAAATTTCAATATAGATTTCATAAATGGGATCAACGGTCCGTAGAACAAACCGTGAATCGTAGATGGCCTTGTGGAAGGTTTTTGACTACCTTTTAATTGCGGTTTTTTTCTCTTTTCCCACTTTTCTATGCCCAAGCCATGACATTTTAACTTCAATTTGGAGAAATTCCACCAAATACTCAATTCTGGTTTATATCTACACTCTCAACTCCCCAACTCAAAAAGAAAACCGCAACGAAGATAAAAAGTAGGGTTTCAAGGCTTTCAAACAAGTTCTTCTTCAAGATTATTCAAGAAACTTGTTCTTCCAGGTAGGGAAGGCTAATCATAATGATGGACTAAGCTCGTCCTCAAGCCCCACATCTAATTTCAATTAGTAAGAGTTCAGTTCAGTATATTATCCAAAGTTTCCATGAAATTCTAGATGCAAATTGTGTTCTAATTTCTTTATTATGAACTGTGATATTTTATGCATTGAGATTCTGTAACGACCTGATTGCTTCGTTAGAGAAAAGCTAATGGGGAAAAGAATTGGGGCCAGAAAACTTTTGAGTAGTAACTTGGAATTTCCTAGCTTAGTCCGGATTTGGACGAAATCAAAGTCAGGCGAGTCTAGAGAAATCTGGTAACAATTGGGTGATCTAATTATGATTTTGATCATATGATAAGATGTTAAGGAACCCGTACGACTTTATAAAATTGAATTCGAGTAAGTAGAACTCCTGAAACTGATCTTAGCGTGAATAGGTATGTTCTAAGTGTCATTGGATGAAGGTGTGTTGTGAAATGGGGACTTGAAATTCAAATTCCAAATTCTGTCTCCGTGCATGCCGCTGTAGTGGGACAAACGTGACTTAAGTCAAAAATAAAACCCCAAAAATGTTTTATTCTGCACTTTTAAACTTTGAGAGCTAGGAGACAACCCCAGACGAGTTCTTGAGCCTTTTTCACCATTCTTGAGGCTAAAGGTAAGGTTTTCACTCTCCGAATCTGTGTTTTGATCAGTAGAACTTAGTTACTTGGGTAATTATCAGTGGGGGAGGTTTTTGATCTGGGAATTATGATGAAAAAATCGCTAACTGGGTATGGGGATCATGGGTTTGGTCTAGGGTTATTGAATTAATTACAATCCAGATAATTAAACCTTTGATGTTGATCCTTGCGTATAAATTGTTGTTTGTAGACCTAGAACAAGGGGAAAGAATCCGGAAATGGAAGATTCAAGTGCCTTAGGGGACTCAAGCTTGGATTCGAGGTAGGTAATGGTTGTGATTTAATGTTGGTGTGATATATGTTTGTAATTGCTCATTATAATGCATTTATGTATGCGAATGTTGCCTTATTGATCACCCTAACCGTAAATGAGGATAATTGAATAATTGTATTTAATGAATCACCTTTTGTTGTATGATTGTGAGAATATACATTGTGATTGTGATTGTGGTTTGTTGAATGGATTGGGTGTTATATTCCGACACACTAACTTGGATCGATTGCCACGTTCCGGCATAAATATGGGATCGGTTGCCATGTTTTGACATAAATATGGGATCGATTGCCACGTTTCAACATAAACATTGGATCGAGTACCACGAACCGATAGACTAACAGTTTGGATTTGGGTTCCATGAGAGGACCATTGAATTGGATTCTGTGAGAGGACCATTGTATTATGTTGTGTATCTACTTGTGATGATTACGTTCATATCTAATAGTGATTGAGGTTGAAAGATTGTTTGTTGCTCTAAAATGATAACCAATGGGTATTGTTGAGAACGTGGAATGTTACATTAATCCTGAAAAGATGACTACTATTGTATATGTTTGGTATATGCCTGTTTTATAATGTTGTGGTTACTTGTATGTGTTTCCCTTATTGGGATAGCCGCGTGATCCTACCAGTACACTGTGGTTGTGTATCAATACTGCACTTACTTGTTCTTTGTTGAGTACAGGACATCTTCAGGTAGCTATTGATAGACGAGGCTAGGTGACTTTTGAGCGTGATCGAATTTAGGGGTGAGCTAGTTTTTTCAGGCTGCCATGGATCTTTCTTATTTAAGTCCACTCTTTTTGAACTCAGACTATTTGTTTAAGGTGTTTGGTTAGTTTTGGGGTTGTACCCCTTGTTCTTAGACTTGTCGTTAGTAGAGTTTTGGTACATTGACTTTCGGGTTCTAGCAGTTGTTCTTCCGCATTAGTTTGGCTAGTTTATTTTAAACTTTGGAGTTTATGGGAACTCTATACTATTTCTGCATTTAAACCTACTTCTGTATGTTTAAATGCGTAGTATCTTGGTTAAGGCTGCTTAGTTGGGTTGTAGTAATAGTTCTCCCATCGGAGGGTTAGGGTGGGTGTCAATCACGACGGTCTAGGCCGTGATAAAGTTGGTATCAGAGCCCTAGGTTCGTTGATCTCATTGTATCGAAACGATTATATTAGAGTCTTGTAGAACGGTACGAAGACGTCAGTACTTTTTTTTAGAGGCTATAGGACTTTAGGAAAAACTCACTTCTTTCTATTTCTTCGTGTTATGACTTGAATCCAATTGGTATCTGGTTGATACAAATTGGTATCTTTCCTCCTTCACTCTATGGTTCAAACTAGAGCAACAAAAGTGGTAACACCATCACTAGCAAGAGAGGATGTGTATAGACTACTGACAGTTGAATAGGGTCACCATTCGAAACAAGTATCCACAACCTCAGATAAATGATCTTTTGACTAGTTGCAGGGTGCATCAGTTAACATTTTGCTCTTATACTGGGAGACCGGTAAGGGTAATCTATAGAACAAACTAATTTAGAAATCGGGCTTGTCTGTGAGTTGTAACTTGAAATTGTGAATGCGTGTTCCTTGTTGCCTGAATTAACTGTGAATGTGGAAGTTGTATTTGCTTGGCTGTGATGATATGATCATGTGCACAATAAGTGTAGGTTATGGTGTTGAATTAATGAGAATGATTTAGATTGTGTATCGTTAGATTGACTAGGGGTAGATAATGATTATCCTAGTTCAGAGGATTATCCAAAATTGCTTAGTAAAGCTGGAAATCGTTAGGAGATTTACAAAAGAGAAAAACCCCAGAAAAACTTATTGTCTGGGTACTGTTTCCGTCTGAGCCACTGGGGAGGGATTTTTTCACTAGCGTGAGGCTGCCAGAGCGGAATTTCCCCGCCAGAGCGGGATAGGGTGAGACAAAACCTCAGCCCTGTCTTCTCTGTTTTTCCCAGGCCTTCTTATAGAACCCGAATCAAATCTGAACTAACCCCTGCAATCCAATCAGTGTTCAACAATCAAGGATAGACTATAAAACCTTGTAATAAATCGAATGCTGTCAAAATAGCAAAAAAACTAGCATCCATGTGCATACAAAAACAAAAGGGGTGTGAGAAATTTTCTAAGTGTGAATTTTGGTTGACTTCGGTTGCCTTTTTGGGGCATGTAGTTTCAAGGAAAGGGGTAATGGTACATCCCCAAAATATTGAAGCAGTCAGGTATTGGGTCCGACTTAGTTCTGTGACTGAAATTAATAGTTTTGTGGGGCTCGCTAGCTACTATTGTCGCTTGTGAAGGGATTAAGGTCAGATTTGAAGATTCAAGTTTATAGGTGACAACATTCAAGAAGTTTTGGTAAGGGACGGTTAGATAATGAACACCATTACTTTGGAAAAGGCATTTAGTATTAATATCATAACATGTATGGGTTGTTTAGCGAATGATGAAATCAAGTTATGTCAATTGAGGTTAGAAGTTATACTACGATTTCATGGTTTGTTTGTATATCAAGAAGAGGTCAGGATACGACTGCTCCAATAACAGCGATCTTTACTTGGTTAAGTTATTAAGTGTGTTACAATTGTGGAGAACGTGGGCATATGAGGAGGAAATCAGTAAGGTCGTGGAGGTCGGGGAAATGGTAATGCGGGTAGAAGAGCAATGCAACTAGGCAGGGAGGTTGCCCATTAAGATGACAGGGCTCAGTTTTATGTCTTTTCGGGTAAGGCAGAGGCTGAGGGTCTGATGTAGTGATCACAAGTACTATTATTATTTGTGATCGGATGGCTAATGTGCTGTTTGATCCAGATTCTACTTATTCTTATGTGTTCGTGCGATTTGCCTCAGAATTTGATATTATTTGTGATATACTTGATGCCCCCATCCATGTTTCTACCTCAGTTGAAGAGTTAGTCATAATCACCATGTATATCGTGTTGTCCTGTTATGTTTATAGATTATCAGATTTGGGTTGATTTAGTTATGCTGGATATGACTAACTTGATATAATCTTAGGCATAACTTGGTTGTCCTCCCTATTATGTTGTGTTTAATGGTAATGCTAAGTCGGTAACTCTAGAGATCCTGGGTAGGGAAAGGTTAGAGTGGGAAGGGGGTACAAGCCTAAGGCCTTATCTTTCGTGTGGGGTAGGAAACTGGTGGGGCAGGATTGTTTGGCGTACTTGGCTCATATTCGGGATGTTAAGGTCAAATCCCCCTCTATTGAGTCTATTCCTGTGGTGTCAAAATTGAGAGAGCTTAAATCTCAAATCCAAGGGCTTTTTGATAAAGGTTTCATCCGTCCTAGTGCTTCTCCGTGGGGTGCTCCTGTCTTGTTTGTTAAGAAGAATGAGAGTAGTATGAGGACTGGTGATTTTATCTTAAGCCATAAAGGAGTGGATTGATAAGCTTATGGATAAAAAAGGTTCCAATGAGTATACTTGGGTGAAGAAAATTGAAGTATTTTAGTAAGAAAGTGTGTATAAATTGGGTTAGTCCTCTGAATTTGATGAGTATACATGAGTTAGAGGTGTTGGGTTGATGAAAGGCTGGCTTCGTAGTGATAGTCAAGGTTGACTGAGCATAATAGTAATAAGAGTTCGTGATGGATTGTGACGGGATGCAACTTTATAATAAAATTGTTGGTTAAGCAAATTTTTGTATAGTAATTACGATTGAATTATGATAAATGAAGAATATTTCCAACTTTGGAAAGAAGTTATGACTGAAATAGATTCATGGGAAAATATTATAAAAACATATTTAGAAGAATACCTTAAAACACAAGACATACAATACTTAAAAATGTTAATAGAAGGAGCCCAAATAATTCTACATAAAAAAGAAAAAGAAGATGAATTTTACAAAAAAACATTTATTTGATAAAAGACTATGATAAAACAAAACATAGTATGACAGTCATGAATATTTAGACGTATATTCAGACTATAATAGTGATTGAATTATGATAAATGAAGAATATTTCCAACTTTGGAAAGAAGTTATGACTGAAATAGATTCATGGGAAAATATTATAAAAACATATTTAGAAGAATACCTTAAAACACAAGACATACAATACTTAAAAATGTTAATAGAAGGAGCCCAAATAATTCTACATAAAAAAGAAAAAGAAGATGAATTTTACAAAAAAACATTTATTTGATAAAAGACTATGATAAAACAAAACATAGTATGACAGTCATGAATATTTAGACGTATATTCAGACTATAATAGTGATTGAATTATGATAAATGAAGAATATTTCCAACTTTGGAAAGAAGTTATGACTGAAATAGATTCATGGGAAAATATTATAAAAACATATTTAGAAGAATACCTTAAAACACAAGACATACAATACTTAAAAATGTTAATAGAAGGAGCCCAAATAATTCTACATAAAAAAGAAAAAGAAGATGAATTTTACAAAAAAACATTTATTTGATAAAAGACTATTCATGAGCATACTAGGGGGTAGCTGTGGAATTTGGGCTATGTTTTGTTTTATCATAGTCTTTTATCAAATAAATGTTTTTTTGTAAAATTCATCTTCTTTTTCTTTTTTATGTAGATTTATTTGGGCTCCTTCTATTAACATTTTTAAGTATTGTATGTCTTGTGTTTTAAGGTATTCTTCTAAATATGTTTTTATAATATTTTCCCATGAATCTATTTTAGTCATAACTTCTTTCCAAAGTTGGAGATATTCTTCATTTATCATAATTCAATCACTATTATAGTCTGAATATACGTCTAAATATTCATGACTGTCATATAATTCTTGCATTACTGCTCTTATGTCGTCAAACCAAGCTCGTCTTATTAAATTATTCATTTCTTCTTCTTCATATTTCATTATTTTTTCCCATATTATCTTTTTTATGCTAGGTTCTGTTATTTTTTCTAATATCTTAAAGATAAGTATCTTATAGTTATCTTCAAAATAACTATTGTTAACTTCTACAGTGGGTATATTAGAAGTATTCATTTTTTCTTAACAAATTGTTTATCCATTTATTTAGCAATTTATTCCTGTCTTCCATGTCTACCATATGGTAATCTTATGATAGCTTATTATGACTTAGAGTATTCGTATTTTATCATCCGGTCACTACTAGCATGATACCTTTTTCAGATACTATCTTCCTAAACATCGCATCAACACTTAGGTACTCCCCTAACACGGCTTCTCTCGCCTTCAACGGTTTCCCATCTTTGGATGCATAGTTCTAGAAGTTTTCTCCTACTTTTCTCTATCCTAGCAAACTAGACAATAAATATCGAATGATTCTAATTCATAATAACAATCATAAGTATGTCACATAATATTATGGTTGACAGGAATTAACTATTTAGCTAAACATAATCATAAACATATATAAATCATCATCATAATAATAACTTAATTATAGCTCATGAAATTATAAAGAAGAGGTTATAATTTTACCTCATTTGTAGTGTTTGCTAAGTCTTTCTCCATCTGGGGAATAAGTGATTTTATATATTCTTTTTTACAAAGCTCAAAACTTAAAAACTTAAAGAGATCTAGAGGGTAGTGTGTTCAATCACTGATGATTTACAAGTATAATATGCTACCCTATTTATACAACTGAACTAAGGATCTATGTGCAAAATAAGAAAGTTAATTACAAAGTAAGTCCCTAAATATTTGCATCTTAGTCCCCGACAAGATTAAATGATTCTTCTTTATGTCATTTTCTTCTTTTGTCTTTTTATCCTATCTTTTTCTTTGCTTTGTCTTCTTTGTTTTGTCTTCTTCCGTCACATGGTCTTGTTTCCTTCTTTTTGAAAAGTAGATTCTTTCTTTATGTCTTTGTCTACAATTTCTTTAATCTTCATCCGTCCATCTATCTTCAATAATTTTTTCTCTTAAGTCTTGGTTGTCCATTTGTTTTCTAGTCGATATTGACATCTGGTATGTAGTTGTTTGTACCGCTGCATCTGCTACATTCATGTTCCATATACTTTTTTCCAATAAGTTTGCAATACTGGTCTAAGCTATCTTCTGAAATAAATCCTTTTCTTATTGCTTTCGTTATAGGTTCTTGCTCTGGTCTAAGTAGTGTTAAAGCCCAATTTTTCACTTCTAATTTGTCCATATATCTTAATTCCTTAGCTGTCGAATATATCAATAAATGATTCCTCGAACAATACTTCCATATGTAATTGGTTTCTTCGTAAACATTTGATAATTTCGCTAATATAGTACTGATTCCAATAATTCGTTTATTTGCATAGAAATCTGGTATCTCTGTCTTTGGTATAACTGGTTGTTCAATAATTTCTTCTGGCATAATGTAGTCTTTGGTCATCCCTATCTTGATTACTGTAATAACTGGTTTTATCTCATCAAATAGTATTTCTGCTGGTGCTGAATAAAATCTGATATAAAATAATTGTCCTTTCGTAATTCGTTTATAATTCATAAATGTCTGATATAATTCTGGTATTAGGCTAAGTTCATCTCCCGTAATTGTATATGCTGTCGAAATAAGTCCATAAGAGTAACAGGTTGCTACTAAGTTTGGTTTTGTTCCTGGCAAGGCAATTAATTTATTATAATTTTGTAATTTCTGGGTTATATATCCTTGATGGCTTTTTAACTTTTCTGGATTTTCGATTGGTTGGGTATTTAACAAAGTTTGGATTTTTTTGATATTTTCAATATAGGTACGGGTTATATGGTTGTATGTCTTTTTGGTTTGGTTAAGTGAGGTTGCATATGTATGTATTTGAGGTGGTACGAATAATTCATTTTTTGGTATGTGAGGTGGGGCATAAGGCTTATCAAATACCTTATTCAAATTAAAGTTTTTCTTTTTTGTAACTGTGGTAAATAATTCTTCCTTATCTTTAATCTGATACTGCACTAATATTTTTGTTAGTAATTTGGGTTTTTAGGTGTTTCCCAACGTCACCTTCTAGATCTGGTTGTTTAAAGTGCTCCGACTGCACTACTAGATCTGGTTTTTTACCGTGGTCCTTCTCCACATATGTTGTTTCCATTTTTGATACTCTTGTATTGAGCATCTTGATTTGTTCTAGTAACTCTTTCATAATTAATGCGTTTGTAATTTCTTCTTCAAAGTCCGTTTGCACGGCTTTGTCTTGATAAGTAGTCTGCAATAACATTCTTGTCAGTCTTAATTACTTCAATAGTAAAAGAGAAATTCAAAATATTTAATACCAATCTTCTAATTTCTTTTGTGGTAACTGAATCTTGTACCTTTCTTGTTAACCACCATTTTACTTGTGTATTATCTGTTCTAACAATAAGTTTGTTATATACAATATATGGTTCAAATGCTAATAAACATTTATATAATGCAAATAATTCTTTTCTATTAATTTCCCATTTACCTTCCGTTTCCGTAAATGTTCCTGAGTAATATCTACAGTGATGTTCTATTTTTTCATTTTCATATTTATATTTCAATACTCCACCATAATTATTTTCACTTGCATCTGATTCTACTATATAATAAAATTTTTTATTTTCATCTGGAAAACATAATTTTGGTAATTTTTTACATTGTTCTTTTATTTTTTTGGACTTGCTTTTTATCTGTGTCATCATAATTATATTCTACATCTTTTTTCAATTTTCTTTGTAATGGCTTTAAATATTCTGCTAATTTAGGTATATATTCTCTTACTTGATTTACTAATCCTAAAAAGGATTGTAATTTCTTTTTTGTATCTAATATTTCTTCTGAATTTATAATTTTTTGTACTATGTGTTGTTGCATTTTTATTCCATTTTTATCTATTTGTATTCCCAAGAATTCTATATGTGTTTTCATAATTTCTGCTTTATTCTTACTTAGGATAATTCATGATTCTTCTACTATATTTATAAATTTTTCTAGTAATTTTATATGTTCATCATATGTTTTAGAATATAATAATATGTCATCTATATATACTATACAATTTTCTAGCTTTGTGAAATATATATCCATAAAATGTTGAAATCTACCTGGTGCATTTTTATATCCAAATGGTAATACATTTCATTCATAAAATCCTTGTGGTACAGTAAATGCTGTTAATTTTTTAGATTCTTCTTCTAATTTTAAGTGGTAAAATCCTAATTTACAATCAAATTTACTAAAATAATTATATCCTTGTATTTGTCGTATTTTTAATATTTTATTCGGAATTGGATAATTGTAAGTTTTAGTTTTTGCATTTAAATTTCTATAATCTATAACCATCCAACTTTTTCCTCTTTTTTGTTCACTATGTTTGTTAACTATAAATGCTGGGCTAGAAAGACTGTTACTTTCTTGTATATATCCTTTTTCTAATAATTCTGTTATGTGCATTGTAAATTCTTTTAAGTCATCAAAATTATATTTTAAAGGTTTTTGAGTTATAATACTATTTTCGTCTATTAATTCTATCTTTACAGTGATTTTATGTTTATTCCATCCTTTTAATGGATCTTCACTATATAATTGTTCTAGGCTATCTTTTATTGGACTTAACTTATCTATTGTGAATATTATGTATTCTATATTGTTGGCATTTATTGGCATATTTTCTAATTTTTGTGTAATATTTTCACTTCCTTTTATCCATTCTGTGCCTTTTCTTATTTTATTTCCTGCTCTTTTTGCTCCTATTTTATGATTACATGGTGTTGTTAACCACCAGCGAGTTTTAGTTATTACATGCGGGTAATATTTTTCTAAGAATGGTATTCCTAAGATTATATCTTTTGTAGGTAAATCATAATTATATATTTCATCTATTTTAAGTATCTTATCCATATTTGTATTTTTACATCTTTTGCTTTATAGTGTATTAAACTTGCTTCATTATTAAATCTTTTTACTACTATTGGTGTTTTTAATTTTATCCATTTATCGTTTGGTAAACAGTTATATTTACATATGTTAACTTCTGCTCCTGTATCTATCATTGGTGTATAATATCTATTATAATATCCTTCTATTATTATTTTCATAAGTACATGTATTTTCATAACATTATTCTTTTTATTATTATCATCTTATTGTTGTAGGTAATAGTTATGTAAGTAGGTTCTATTTTATAAGGTTTCATTTCTTCTAACCATTTTAATCCTAATATTATATCTGCTTGTTGTTCTTCCTTAATTTCTAGTTTTATTTTCATAGGTATATTTGCTATTATTATTTCTTTTTCTATTTCTAGTTGAGCAACTATTAATGCTGGTAAATCTGAGCATTTTTGCTTTGTCATTTTATTTATTTCCATTTCTTCTTTATTTAGTAATTTATCTATTATGTAATTATCTTCTTGTTTTGTGTCTACTAATATTAAATGTTCTTTTTCTTCTATTATTCCTATTATGTAGTATTTGTCAAAGATTACATCATATGCTATCTTTTTTGTATATTCTCTTTGTAGATTATTTTTAGTTTTTCTAGTTCTTCCTATTCTTTTTTCTATTATTTCTAAGTTTTCACTAGTATTTATTTCTTGGTATGAGTAGTTATTATTATCTATTATTTTAACAAATTGTTCAAACGGTGTTTCTATTTCTATTCCTTTTATTTTACTTTTTGCAGTTATTTTATGTTTAGTAGTTAGTACATATAAATTTTTACATCTAGCTGTACATATTTTACTTCCTGGGGTTAAGGTTATTCCATTTATTTTTCAATATAGTACTTCTGATCTGTTAATGCTACTGAATAATTAGTATTAACTGTAAATTTAAATTTTTGGTAAATCAAATTTCCTCTTACTGCTGTTATTACGCTCTTTTCTATAGGTTCTATTATTCTATCATCTGCTAAATATATTTCTATTGGGGTATCTATTCCTTCTTTAAAACATGCTTTTATAAGTATTTCTATTCCTCCTAAATGTACATATTTAATTTGTTCTCTACTTTTTATTTTTTGTATCTCTTTATTTAGTTCTCTTTTATTTATAATTGGTACTTCAGCTTTTTCTTGGGCATATTTACAATCTATAATATGTTCTTTCTGACTAATTATGTAAAATTCCTCTTTATTTCTTTTAAAAGGGTTTTTTATTAATGGCATACTAAATATTTTTTCTACACTTAAATCAATTTCTTTTCCTTTTACTTTTTCAAATATATTATTATTAAAAATTATTTTTTGTTCAGAATAATCTTCTGTCGTATATTCTTCTCTTATTATTTGTATATTTTCTTCAGTCATCTAATTGTTCTATTTCATTATCTGTTTGATATTCTTCTTCATTATCAGATATTTCATAAATACTATCATCACTTTCTAATTCATAATCTATGTATTCTAATTGTAAACAAACTTCTTCTTCTATAATTATTTCTGATATTTGTTTTTTACTAGGGTTTTTTGGTACTTTACAATCTTTTGCTATATGTCCTAATTTTCCACAATTATAACATTTACATTCACTTATACTTTTCTTTCTTCTATATGGTCTTTTAGATTTTGTAAAATATCTTTTTCTTGGATTTCTATATTTATGTGTCGTTTTCTTATAATTTTTAAACCTTTTCTTTTTATGTTTTTTTATAATATTTATCATCAAAACCAAATTGTGGTGCTATCTTATCTTTACAACATGCTAAATTTTTTATTATTGTTTTTTCCATTTTTATATTTTCTCTATATTGTTCACACATATTTGCATACCATTGTTTTACAAATTTTATTCTAGCTCCTAATGTATCATGTAATTTTGCTTCTTCCCATGCTTTTATTATTTTTGAACTAAATGGTTCTGGTAATTTTGTAAAATATAAGTGTCTTATTCCTGGACTTTCTTGTGTATTATAGACTCCTTTATAGTAATATTCTTTGTATGCACAAGTGTATTCATCTAAATAACACATGTTACATATTCCTAATTTGTTCATTAAATTTCTATTAATAATTTTATCTTTATTTCGTTCTTCTTCCTCTGTTGTCATACTACTAAATTCATTTCTTATAACTGTTTCATATTTATAAAGTATATCCATTACTGATGTTGTTTCTTTAGCTTGTATATCTTTACTTGATCTTAATGTCTTTTTACTTTCTTCTTCTAAGTTTAAGAACCATAATTTTACTTCTCCTATAAATGTTCTTTCTATATATCCTGGTACTTCTAATATGTTGATTTTATTATCTATTATCTGTTTTGCTATGTATCCTATCCATAGTTGTATAGTTTGATTTATATCTGTTACACAATTTAAGTTTAAATATTCAGGTTGTAAATTTATTTGTTTAGGACTTCATTTTTTTATATTTAATCTTTTATTCCATAGTGTTTCATATCTATCTGAACTTGTATAATCTCGTGTATATGTTTGTGGTTTTTCATGTTTTGGATATGTTCTTCTTGTACTAGGTTCTCCTGTTTCTTTCATTTTTCATCATAATTTATTTCTACTTCCGTATTTTCTATTATTTTATTTTCTATGTTCTCCGTATTCTCTATAATTTTTCTATACGTTTCACTTATTTCTGAAGTTTGATCTACTTCCATATCTCCTTCTATAGTTTCTATGTGTACTTCATTTTTATTTTGTTTTTCTACTTCTGTTTTTTCTGTAATTTTTTCTTTATATTTTTGTATTTCTGTTAATAATTTATTTTCTTCTTCTTGTTCTTGTTGTTTTTCATATATTTCTTTCAACATTTGTAATTCTTTTTCTAATTCTTTTATTCTATTATTTTTTGTATTTGTTATTTGTTGTATTTTTTCTTCATTTTGGACTTTTATTCTTTCTATTTCTTTTTGTCTATCTATTTCTTCATTTTCTCTTGCTATTCTAATCATAGCGGCTAGACTATCTTCTAGTTTTAATTCTTCTTTTTCTAACATTAAATATAATTGATCTCCTATCTTTTTATATCTTCTACCTAAGTTTGAGAAAATTATTTTTATTTTTAGTCCATCACAATTTTCATAGGTTTTTTCACTTATGGCGAATTCTTCTTTGTTCATTTTTATCCGTGTTCTAATCTTTCTTTTAACTGAGTTATGAACTTATATTCTAATAATGATATTTTTGTGATTAATTTATCTAATTTATGGATATCTTCTGTAGTTTTATTAACTTATTTATTTAATCGTTTATATTCTATATATAAATATTTTAATTCGTATTTGGTCTGTTTATAGATTCGAGTATTTTTATAAGGTCTTCTCATTTTCTACTAATTATTTTAATCCTATGCTCTGATACCATACTGGGATAAGATTGAAATAATTAGTAGATAATATGGGAAAAAATAATGAAATATGAAGAAGAAGAAATGAATAATTTAATAAGACAAACTTGGTTTGACGACATAAGAGCAGTAATGCAAGAATTATATGACAGTCATGAATATTTAGACGTATATTCAGACTATAATAGTGATTGAATTATGATAAATGAAGAATATTTCCAACTTTGGAAAGAAGTTATGACTGAAATAGATTTATGAAAAAATATTATAAAAACATATTTAGAAGAATACCTTAAAACACAAAACATACAATAGTTAAAAATGTTAATAGAAGGAGCCTAAATAATTCTACATAAAAAAGAAAAAGAAGATGAATTTTACAAAAAAGCATTTATTTGATAAAAGACAACGATAAAACAAAACATAGCCCAAATTTCGCACCTACCCCCCAGTATGGTATCAGAGTATCTAAGGTTGTGGTTTTCCAATTTTGGTGAGTAACATGGTTGTATGGGATGTTTTAAGAGATGGTGGGGCACTATTCGAATAGAAATTAAAGAGCTAGAGCCATAATGAAGAAAAATAGTGGGATATAGTACAACCTTTAGAGAGAGGCGAGAGCAAGAATATTTTATTTGATTGCAAAGGCTAAAGAGATATCTTCAGAGGGGTAGATAATTGGGTTCAGAGATGTGTGATGTCATTCGCTTTGATGTGGCTATGGTAATAATGTCACAAGTCCGTCATATTTGATTAAAAACTATTCAAAAGGACTTGAGAAAAGAGTGTACAAACATTAGCTCGAGTGTGGTGATAAGTGTTTTGGTTTTGTTTTTGAGTTTAGTAATGAGTACGATGGAATTTTAGTGAAGGATATTGTAAGATCGATAGAGATGCGATCAATGATAAGCGAAGATCCAGGAATTCATAAAAATCTTCAAGGTACAAGCTAATGTTGATAGATAATGGGATTGTATTACACGGTTGAATTTACAATTCATGTTTTTCATTGTAAGTCTACATTCGTGGTGACATATGTTGTCAAGGTATGAATTGGCAAGGTGAGAAATGATCAATTGTACCCTATATTGAGCATTTGAAAGGATTTACACGTGGGTTGAGTCATAAAGTTTACTACTATTGATTGTTAAGTACCTAGGAGAGGTTTCATTTAAAAAGTGTTGGGTTATAATAAGGTAAATGGTCGGAGTGTTATGATGGTTGTTAGTATTGTGAGTATGATTCACTAGCTATGCTCTCGTGTGTTTTCACTTTTGTGGGTGGATCCCTAGTGGTGGATCAGGGGTACCAAATCCTGCGATGTTCTCTTGGTTAAGTGGGAAGATTGGGAAGATTTGGTTATTTCGAATGACATAATTGGTGTTGTCTTGGAGTTGTTGAAGTATTTAAGTGGTTTTTACATATACCACCTTGCTTATGAAAGTTTATGGAAGAGCTACCATGTGTATTTATGGTTGTCTGACAATCTAATATATCATCTTGTCGTCGAGGTCATGTATCGATTATGTGTGGTTGAATGTGGGGATCATTGAATCCAATTCTACTGTTCTTAAGAGGTAATCTATAATTACTAAATCTAGCATTTCGATAGTGTTGTTAGAGGGTTTGTATGCTTGGACATATCCCTCAATAAGTATCTGATGTCTAAAGACCAAAATTTTGTAACTTAAGCTTATGGAAATTTATATTGTGAGAAGGAGATGATGATAAGAACTACTCCCTCCGTCCCATTTTATGTGGCAACATTTGACCGGGCACGGAGTTTAAGAAATAAATGAAGACTTTGAAATGTTTACCAAATTGCTCCTTCAAAAAATAGTCATATTAAAAAGTAGACTCACTTTTCTCTCTCCTCATAAATGTATTGGAGTACTATCTTTAAGATTAAGTGGGACCAACAAGGGTAAAAGAGGAATTGTACCTTTAAATACTTACAATATAAGGAAATGTGACATTCTTTTTGGGACTAACCAAAAAGGAAATGGTGTCACATAAAATGGGATGGAGGGAGTATGATTGTTTGGGTATTATGAGTGTGTGTTGGTTGGTTCAGGTTCGCTCACTACTAAAAAACTGCCAAAAGAAACCCAAAAAAGCGATGCACTGTGTAGCTTTTTTGGCCAAAAGCGACGTAGTCAATCTCGTCACTTTTCCAAAAGCGACGGATTGCGTCGCTTTTGTTTTTTTTTAAATTATTTTTTTGAAGAATGCAACGTCGTCCATCACTTTTTTTAATTTTAATTTTTTTAAAAATTTTAAAAAAGAGACTAAGTCTATCGCTTTGATTAATTTTTATTTTTTTAGAATCTTAAAAAGCGACGGACAATGAGACGCCGTCCGTCGCTTTTTGGAAATAAAAATTTGAAAAATCCAGAAAAGCGACGAACTAAAGGACCCTGTCCGTTGCTTTTCTGGGTTTTTAAAAAAATAAAAACGAAAGCGACGAATAAAACCACCACATCGCCGCTTTTACGCAATTTTTAATGGCATCGATTTCATTGCCCACCTGCAAAAGCAATTCAATTCAATTCAATTTAGTTAAGCCTCAATCAAACACAAAACATTATAAAGAAGTTACATAAAATATAAAACAACAAACTTGAATTAAAATACAAAAATTGTGATTTAAAGACTTATAAAGTATTTCAAAATTCGTTTCAAAATTACAAAAATTCATTTCAAAATTACAAATAGTTCATAAAGACTATATTTTATCAAGATTTCTAAAGTTCAACCAAATAATTAGTTCATAAATTTTATAAATCAAAAATTCTCAAGTTCACAACCTAAAGTTTAAAATCCTACAATAATTCAAGATTTCTAAAGTTCACAACTTAAAGTTCTAAAATCCCACAATAATTCAAGATTTCTAAAGTTCACAACCTAAAGTTCTAAAATTCTAAAATAATTCAAGATTTCTAATGTTCACAACCTAAGGTTCTAAAATCCCACAATAATTCAAGTTCCCTAAAGTTCACAACTTAAAGTTCTAAAATCCTACAAAAATTCAAGTTTTCTAAAATTCATAACTTAAAGTTTTAAAATTCTACAACAATTCAAGATTTCTAACGTTTCGCAACGTAAAGTTCTAAAATCCTACAAAAATTCAAGTTTTCTAAAGTTCACTACTTAAAGTTCTAAAATCCTACAATAATTCAAGATTTCTAACGTTCACAATCTTATAAAGTTCTAAAATCCTACAAAAATTCAAGTTCTCTAAAGTTCACAACTTTAAGTTCTAAAATCCTACAATAATTCAAAATTTTTAAAGCTCACAACCTAAAGTTCTAAAATCCTACAATAATTCAAGATTGTTAACATTTACAATCTTGTAAAGTTCTAAATATAATAATTCAAGATTTCTAAAGTTTACAATCTAAAGTTTAAAATTCTACAATAATTCAAGATTTCTTAAGTTCACAAATTAAAGTTATAAAATTCCACAATAATTCAAGATTTCTAAAGTTCACAACCTAAATTTCTAAAATCCTACAATAATTCAAGATTTCTAAAGTTCACAACCTAAAGTTTAAAATCCTACAATAATTCAAGACTTCTGAAGTTCACAACTTAAAGTTCTAAAATTCCACAATAACTCAAGATTTCTAAAGTTTACAACCTAAAGTTCTAAAATCCTACAATAATTCAAGATTTCTAAAGTTCACAACCTAATTAAAGTTCTAAAATCCTACAAAAATTCAAGTTCATATCTAATTTCTAGAATTTCTAAGTTCAAGAATTTCCAAGTTCAAGAATTTCTAAGTTTAAGAATATAATTCAAGTAACCCAATTTTCAACAACAATATAATACATATAAGCACAAATACAATGGCAAATTGAAAAATTCAAGTAATCTCTAACTCTAGCTAGCTTCTAGTTATTTTTTAGTTCTAACTTCTAATACTTAATTTACAATCATATTTATAAATCCCCAAATTTTTCTATCTTCAACTTTCAAACTTACTAAATTCAAGAACTTCTAAGTTGGAAAATTCAACTAATCTAATTTCAACTTTCATATACTATCCAATATTTTTCTAACTTCAAAGTAATCTAACTTTATACAATTAAATATTTTTCTAACTTCAACCGTCAAACATACTAAATTCAAGAATTTTTAAGTTGGAAAATGCAACTGATCTAACTTCTAACTTTATAACTTCAAACTTCTAATTATTTGTTAGTTCTATCTTCTAATACTCAATTCACAATCATATTAACAAAAAACCCAATTTAGAAGAAAACCCTAAAATCAAAAATCCCTAATTCTCTACCTAACTAACCATAATCAAATATACAAATTAACAATTGAATAACACAATTCATCAAACTAAAACAATATACTACTTTATAACAAATCAAATATTACTAGAATTGAAAAAAAAAAAAAATTAAACCCTAACCTTAACAAGCTAAGGAAAAGAGGCAGTGGGGACAACGGGTGGCGGCGCCGACAGGGCGAGATGGGAAAATGGGGGGAAAACCCATTTTTTGGTTCAACATAATTTAAAAAAAGCGACAGACAATGTCTCTTTGTCCATCGCTTTTTAAAAAATATTTGACCAAAATTTTGACTAAAAAGTGACGGACTAAGAGACACTGTTTGTCACTTTTTAAAAATGTTTGACTACATATTTTGACCAAAAAGCGACGGACTAAGAGATGTCGTCCATCGCTTTTTAAAAAAACTAATTAATAAAATAAAATAAATTAAAAACGACGGACAGCGTGGTTATTTTTTAATATATAAATAATTATTTTTATTAAAAAATGTCAGACGTCGTCTCTATATATATTAAATAAATAATTATATATATATATATATATATATATATATATATATATATTTAGAGTAAAAATCTATGAAAAAAAGTGACGGACTAAGGGATGCCGTCGTCGCTTTTTGTAAAATAATTTTTAAAATAATTATTTTTATTAAAAAGCGACGGACAGTGTGGCAAATGGCGTCGCTTTATGGAGCGATGCAATCCGTCGCTTTTATGCCCGTCGTTTTTTGGCAGTTTTTTAGTAGTGACTTCTATTTGTAGTGAGTATTGACTTGAAATTTTATCATGCTTAAGTACTAAAGGATTCGGCCGGATGATTGTGTCAAGGTTCTTGGTAACATGTTGTGTACGATCAACTTTAGTGGTTGTTGGGAATCATTTTTGTTGTTAGTTAAGCTTACATACAACAATATTTATCACTCGAGTATTGAGATGACTTCATTGAGGCATTGTATGGGAGGATGTGTAGGTATTCAATTGGTTGGTTTGAGGTTGGAGATGTGAAACTCTTAGGGGGTAATGAGATTCGGTAAGAAGGGAATGCAAGACAAGTATCCCTTGTAATTTGACGATTCAGATACTACTCTACCCTTACTTTGACTGGTCTTTCCTAGTTGATCACTCAGGGACGAGTGATGGGTAAATTGGTATCTATTGTAACGACCTGATTCCGTCATTAGAGAAAAGCAAATGGGGAAAGAATTGGGCCAGAAAACTTTTGAGTAGTAACTTAGAATTTCCTAGCCTAGTCCAGATTTGGACGAAATCGAAGTTAGGAGAGTCTAGAGAAATCTAGTAAAATTTGGGTGATCTAATTATGATTTTGATCACATGAGTAGATAGCTAAGACGTTAAGGAACCTGTACGACTTTACGGAATTGAATTCGGGCGAGTAGAACTCCCGAAACTAATCTTAGCGTGAATGGGTATGTTTTGAGTGTCATGGTATGAAGGTGTGTTGTGAAATGGGGGCTTGAAATTCAAATTCCAACATTCTGTCTCCGTGCATACTACTGTAGCGGGATGGATGCTGCTTTAGCGGGGCCGCTGTAGCGGTAAAGGCGCGACTTAAGTCGGAAATAAAATTCCAAAAATGTTTTATTCTGCACTTTTTGACTTTGAGAGCTAGGAGACGACCCCAGACGAGTTCTTGAGCGTTTTTCATCATTCTTGAGGCTAAATGTAAGGTTTTCACTCCCCGAATTCATGTTTCGATCCGTAGAACTTAGTTTCTTGGGTAATTATCGATGTGGGAGGGTTTTGATTTGGGAATTTGGTGGAAAAAGCCATAATCTAGGTGTGGGGATCATGGGTTTGGTCCAGGGTTATTGACTGCGTTATAATTCGGATAATTAGACCTTTGACTGTTGATCCTTGGTTATAAATTGTTATTTGTAGACCTAGAACAAGCGGAAAGAATCTGGAAAAGAAAGATTCAAGTGACTTACAGGATTCAAGCTTGGATTCGAGGTAGGTGATTGTTGTGATTTCATGTTGGTGTAATATATGTTTGTAATTGCTCATTATAATGCATGTATGTATGTGAATGTTGCCTTATTGATCACCCTAATCGTAAATGGGGATAATTGAATAATTGTATGCCATGAATCACCTCTTGTTGTATGATTGTGAGAATATACATTGTGATTGTGATTGTGGTTTGTTGAATGGATCGGGTGTTACCTTCCGACACCTTAACTTAGATCGGTTACTACATTTCGGCATATATATGGGATCGGTTGCCACGTTCCGGCATAAATATGGGATTAGTTGCCACGTTCTGGCATAAACATTAGATCGGGTACCACGAACCGGTACACTAACAGTTTTGGGTTTGGGTTCCATGAAAGGATCATTGAATTGGGTTTCGTGAAAGGACCATTGAATTGTGTTATGTATCTACTTGTGATGATTATGTTCATATCTCATGGTGATTGAGGTTGAAAGACTGTTTGTTGCTCTAAAATGATAACCAATGGGTATTGTTGAGAACGTGGAATGCTACATTGATCCTGAAAAGATGAATAATATTGTATATATTTGGTATATGCATGTTTTATAATGTTGTGGTTACTTGCATGTGTTTTTATTGGGATAGCCGCGTGATCCTACCAGTACACTATAGTTGTGTACTGATACTGCATTTGCTTGTTCTTTGTTGAGTACAGGACATGTTCAGGCTGCTATAGATAGACCTCAGCTAGGCTACTGCTGAGCATGATCGGATTCAAGGGTGAGCTAGTTCTTTCAGGCTGCCATGGATCTTTTTTGTTTAAGTCCACTCTTTTCAGACTCAGACTATTTGTTTAAGGTGTTTGTTTAGTTTCGGGGTTGTACCCTTTGTTTTAGATTTGTCGTTAGTAGAGTTTTGGTACATTGACTTTCAGGTTCTAGGGGTTGATCTTTCGCATTAGTTTGGCTAGTTTATCTTAAACTTTGGTATTTATGGGAACTCTATATTATTTTTACATTTAAACCTGCTTCTGTATCTCTAATTGTGTAGTATCTTGGTTAAGACTGCTTAGTTGGGTTGTAGTAGTGGTTCTCCCACCGGAGGGTTAGGGTGGGTGCCAATCACGACGGTTTGGGTCGTGACAGATTCTTGAGTTGAGTTGTTGTTCATGTTTATATTTTCACATGAATCCTATTTATTGAGATTTTTCTAAAAGTCTTTTGAACAAGTATTTTCCTTACATTGATTTTTGAAAGTTACACGCGAGTCCAAAAGTAATTTTAGTGTATGATTTTAGAAGAGTCTAAGAGAACTCAAATGATTTACAAATGTATTATATTTACATTGAGAAAGAGATTACTATTTTTAGGAAAACCATGAAGAGTTTTTTCAATCAGGTTCGATACAGTTACCTCTTAAAGAGAGCTTTTGAGTAATTAACTCAACCCAATGAATATTTTATATGAACATTGAGTTATATATTTGTGAGTAGTATTGAATACCAATTTGGGGGGAAAGTTCAGATAACTCATAGCCCCCGTAAACTACGAAACTATTATAGGATAGGATCGTACCGACAATCGGGAGACTCCTCACTGCCTTTGAGAAGGTCTAGTAGATTGTTGCGTCTCATAACCCGACAAGGTATAGAACTACTCTAACAACGTGGGTAAGCCGTTGTATCATTACGAGGCTCATAGTGATGGTTGTTGATTAGAGAAACTCCCCAATAAAGTGAAGTCTTTATTTATATATTTCAATATGTACTATTATTACATCTTGACAGGAAAAGTTCAAATGATTTTCATCGTATTTTTGTACTATGCTTTAGTTGAGTTACTTTCATTCTTTTAGTTCAGTTATTTATTTCATTCAACTTTATTACATACCATACATTTCACGTAATGATGTCATTTGGCACTGCATCGTTTTATGATGTAGTTTTCAGATACTCTCGATAGCAGACGTTCAGTAAGATCTCTCTCCACAGCAGTTAGTGAGACATCCTCACTTCTGGAGGACTCTACTTTAGTAGTTCAGTTTATTTATTTTTCTAGTTATTGTTAGTCGAATAGTTAGATAGTTGTGGATCTAGGCCTCACAGATAAACAAAGTTAGTGAGTCTATTCAGTCTTGAGTATTCAGGAGTTTTAAACATTTTTTAATTATTAACATTATTTATATTTAGATTTATTTCAGACTTTTGCACGAGATATCTTTAATTGATTTTAAATGTTCACTTTATAAGGCCTCCGCATGTATGTATAATTTTCCGCTAAGTAGTCAGCCAAGTTAAGGATTTGCTTGGGACCAACAATGATTCTGAGTATCGGCAATGTCCAAGGTGTAGGCACGGGGTGTGACATCTTTATTCTCTAACCATATACTAAAAGATATTTTTTTCACTCATCAACCAAATACTAGAAAGTATTTTCTGAAAAATATTTTCACTCACTAACCAAACATGAAAAAATAAGTAAGAAACCATTTTATTTAAAATAAAAACATTTTCCTTCGTACCAAACACATAAAACATGCTTTTATTATCATTTCTCTCCCACTTAGTAAAATCCTGCGTGCATTTGTTAACAATTCGGAATTGAATATTTTCGAAGAAAATCATTTATTAAAATGGAAGATAATATATATGAATTAGTGCAAAAGTGTAATTCCGGTAGATGACTATATACTTTGTCATGTGACGGGATAAATTTTTTTGAAAATCAATACTTGATACTCTCTTCATTTCAATACATTAGTCTTTTGATTCGATTCAATACGAAATTTAAGAAAATAATTATTTTATTTTTTATAATTTTAAACTAAAAATTTGTATAATGTACTAAAATGTTTTTCTCAGATCTTTTCAGGGGCGTAGTTATATAGTATTTAGGATGTCTAATTGGAGAGTCCAGCCAAAAGGGCAACTTTTTTCCTTCAAAAAACAAAAACTGAACATCAAAATTTTTTTTTAACGAAAAGGGCAAAATCGCTCCTGACGGAGCGATTTTTTCTGACAAAAATTGACGTCGTTCCATTAAAAGAAATAAAAATTGCTGCTATAGCAGCGATTTTCTCCAAAAAAAAAAAAAAAGAAGAAGAAGAAGCTATAGCAGTGATTTTATAAAAAAAAAAAAAAGAAAAAGTAAAAATTTAAATAAATCGCTGCATTTGCAGCGATTTTGATCAATTTTATTTATTTTTTTAAAAGTTAAATTGCTGCTATAGGTCAAATCAATTATTATTATAATATAGTTATAATATAAATGCAGTGTACTTACAAATTTATTTTAATTTTTAATTTACAAAATACTTAATTATTTTTTTACTTTTTAACTCACTTGAATGTTGAATGGCAGCGATTAAACTTCAAATTTTTTATTTTTTTGATTAAAACGCTAATCGCTGCCGTGGCAGTGATTTATGTAAAATAAAAAAACTTAATTTCTTAAAAAAAATCGGTGCTATAACAGCGATTTTACTTTTAATTTTTTTTTATAAAAACGCTGCTATAGCAGTGATTTTAAAGAGAAAAATAAATTATTTTTTTTTGAGAAAAATGCTGCTAAGGCAACTATTTTTATTTTTTTTAACGGAGTCAATTTTTGTCAGAAGAAAATCTCTTTGTCAGGAGCGATTTTGCCCTTTTGGTTAAAAAAAAATTGATGTACCGTTTTTGTTTTTTTAAAGGAAAAAAGTTGTCCTTTTGGCTTCATAAAAGTATACTGTATATACAAGTAAAATAATATATAAAGTGGTTAAATAACGTATCTGGACACCCTTAACATAACAAAGTGTTGTAGCCTAGTGGTCTAAAGTGCTTTGAAAGAGTCAAACCTTTAAGCATTTGTGAGTTCAAATCTCGCTAGCAGTAGCTTTTAAGCCTCTTTTTCCAAAAAAAAAATTCATGTTTATTTAAAATTTGTAGTGCACTCATTCAAATTTTTCATGTATATTACGTGGACACTCTTCGTGAAATTTCTGGCTATGTCACTGGATCTTATGATCTTAAATATGTCAAGTATAGTATTATGAGTTAATATCTCATATGGTCACTCAATTTTGAATAGTTTCCTTACAAAGTCACTCAATTAGAGTAGTTTACTTAGAAAGTCACTCAACTTTTTTTTTTATAACTCAAAAGTCATTCAACTATTAATATTTCACTTAGAAAGTCACCAGCGATTAATATTTCACTTAGAAAGTCACTCAACTAATTTAAATGGTTTTTTCATTAAATTGTGTTGAAATACAAATTTTGTTTTCAATTTTAATATAAAAAGATAAAAAGCTTATTTTAATTATTTTATTAAATTCAGTGAGATACAAATTTTATTTTAAACTAACTTTTAAAAAAAAAATGATGAGATTGACTGTGCGTTTGTCTGGATTACTTCTTAATATAGTAATTACTACTTCTCGACTCCAACATTGTTCTTTTTTTGGATCATTTTTAGCAATATTAATTCCAGTAATACAATTGCTAGAACATTAATGATTTTTTTTCTGTCAGCTGCTACGGTATGATTTTCAAAAAATTATTAATAAATAATTGGAGCGGGTCAATGAGATAACTAAAATAGATATCTTATATCTTTTACAAAAATAGTTTAAAATAAAAATTAGATTCAACAAAATTTAATCCAAAAACCATTTAAATTAATTGGGTGACTTTCTAAGTAAAATATTAATAGTTGAGTGACTTTGTAAGTGAAATATCAATAGTTGAGTGACTTTTGAGTTATAAAATAAATATGAGTGCTTTTCGGATCCAGCTCCTCTTCATTTTCCTTCTCTCCATTTTCCCCAAGTTCTTACTTGGATGTGAGACACATCGCATAAATAAAAATTAATGACTAAGATTTAATTAATTAAAATAAGATTCTAATTATGATTTAGATAATTAAAATTCATAAGAAAAATAATAATACATAATCATAAGTCATAACAATATAATATGTTATCCATATATATATATATATTTTAAAAACTTTTCGCTTTTCTAATTTTTTTTCCTAGAGTATTTATCTTCCGTTTGTTCTTTTTTAAAAATTGAGTAAGTCTTAGATAGCAACTTTGAACTTTTTCTTTTAAATTAGTTTACATATAATTATAGCAAAAATACTCGCAGGGAAAAAAAAAATTAGAAAAAGAGAAATTATTTTATATATATTTATGGACAAAAACAGAAGATAATGCTAGTAAGAAAAAGATTAGAAAAAGAGAATTTATTTTTAAAATATATTTATGGACGGGATAATATATTGTTATGATTGTGGTATTGTCATTTTTCTTATAAAATATTAATTATCTAAATTATAATTAAAATCTTATTTTAATTCAATTAAATCTTAACCATTAACTTTTACCTATGCCATGTGTCTCACATCCAAGTAAGAACTTGGGAAAAATGGAGGGAAGAGAAATGGAGAGGAGCCGAATCCGTAATTTTCTAAGTAAACAAGTTTAAGTTGAGTGATTTTCTAAGTGAACTATTCAAAATTGAGTGATCATTTGAAATATTAACGCATAGTATTAGGGATAAAGAGTTATTAAATATAAATAATAATAATTTTTAAAAATAATTAAAATGAAAAGCAAGAAAAATAAATTAAAACTAAAGGAGTATATAGTTTGAATGCATACTTGCTTAAAGGCCTGATAATTTCAAAGTGTACCCTGATGATATGGTATTTAATTATTTTCAAATCATGACAAGTTATCGAGGGTAATTATAATGATAATTAATGTTAGGTCATATGTACATTGTGTTTAAGTAGTTCATATATATATATATATGAAAAATCTTTTTGTCCAGAAAATTTGGTCAGAATTTGGTCAGAATGATTTTTATCTATGTTATTTTATCTTTTTAAACATTTTTATTCTTTTAATGTTAATACGTTTTAACTAAAAAATGAAAAAAAAAATCAGTTTTTTTTTTTAAAAAAATAGTTTTAAAAATTTTCTGGCCATTTAGCACTTCTCATATATATATATATATATATATATATATATATATATATATATATATATATATATATATATATATATATATATACACCCATTCGTAAATTTATTGACTATATTTAAAATCTTTATTCTATAAAATTCAGAAACTCCAAGCTTCAAATCTTGATTTTATTTCTAATTTTGATAGTTCATAGTTGATAAAGACGTTTCTTTCGGGACAAACTATATATGTATATATTTCCTGAACAAATTTTAGACCTTTCTTGTGAGTTGTAAATTAATTCTCTGTTAAAAAGAGAGGATCATATTCATTGAGTCCATTTATAACCAGTAACCTGTCGCCACTGAGTTTTTGAGGAGTAGAATGTAGAGAACATCTTATTCAAATGACTTCAAGTCTTTTTATAATGGTGACAGAACAATCCTATTTATAGGTTGAGAAATCACTCCAAAAGTCATCATATTAAATATTATAATAAATAGATACATTTTTATCCAAAAAGATTTATATCACCTAGAGAATACACATAGATGATAAGTATAAGTTTATGGATAAACTCAATGGATAATTCACTTAGTTCAACAAATTTATAACACTCCCCCTTAGATGTCCATAGATAATGTGTCGGCCTTCATGTGTTAATAAGACGAGCTTTTATTTTTAAGTTATTATTTGATTTATTAATTTTTATTCATATTTATTTATTACTAACACTTCTACTAAGTGTCATTACAGGTACACATAATCGTTTCCCATTGAAGCTATTCCAATGGAGTTCGAATATGTTTTGTTGTGTATATTATTGGCGTTAGGCCGTTTATCATATTATTGATTTACTTTTTCATTTGTGTATATTGCATGTTTTTTATACTTGTATATTACTTTTATTTCCTCCTCAATTTGAAAAAATGAATTCAGCCGGAACCCACAATTGTGAATTTTGAGACATGGCTAATACCTTCCCTTCAAAATAACTTGAACCCTTACCTAGAATCTATTGATTTTGTAGATCATTTAATTGGTTTTCTAGTTTTTCCTAAAATTAGGTGGCGACTCTTAAACTTGGTTTTTTCTTAAAATTCTTTTAAAATTTAACTTAATCGATTTAATTAATTATTTTTTGAGTCACCATGATGTTTCACCTTATTTGAATGATCTTTTATCTATTTCTAGTAGTATATTGCTTATATTTTACGACACAAATATTTTCATCTTTGTTGACATTAAGAATTTTCGTTGAATAATAAAATATGATTAGTAAAATCAAAGAGCTGTAAAATTGAAGTCTTTATTAATTGGCCCCAAAACAAATGGCTTTTCACCATTTCCGGAACTTATCCATGGACGTGCACAAATTGGCCCAAAGATCAATCAATCATCTCCAAACTTATTTATGTATTATTTTAACTGAAATGACATAGATAAGTCAAACAGTTAACCTGTGACATAAATGAACATTTTCTCAAAGTTTAATGATAAATTTGAGTCTTTTTTTTCTTTTTAACAAATGATTTAATTAATGATATAATTGAATCATAATTGACTATAAAAAATAATTTTACAAAAGTAAAATTGTTTTCCGTTAACAAATAATAACACATATAAATCTCTTTTATTTTAACAAAAAATAACACGTATAAATCTCTTTTATTTTAACAAAAATGACAGATGAGCTTCTAATTTTGTTCAGTAGCTAACATTAATATAACTAACTCTTATTGTCTATTTCACTGATTTGTGAATCTAATAAATTAGTAGACGTCATCTCTCTTAATTTCAACAAGAGAATAGATGGTCGGTTTATATATTAAGACATATAATACTAATAAGTCCTAGTTTGATTCCCTTGTGATCATAATTGAACAAAAAAGATTCCCCTAAGAACAATTTAACATAACATTATTAATCTCTTAAGTTCATAAGATATTTTTGGTCCACACGTCACTGATAATAGAGAAAATGGTCTAAAACCCTACCAATCTATACCCGAAATTCAAACTATACGTTCGAATTTTATGGGTGTCCTATTACCCCCCTGAACTTCATATTTCTCTATTTTCTACACACTTAAACGCTGACCTCAACACATAAACCAAATACATAGTCCAACTTGATTGCACGCGCCGGGTCCCCCACCTCTTCAACTCCCATTTCCTGTTTTTCCCCCTATTTCCCTCCTAAAACGTAAAAGATCCAAAAATCATCCTTTCTCCTTTTCATCTCCTTCTCCATTTGCATATGCATTTCTGGTGATGATCGAAGGATTTTACTGTGTAGCAAGAATACAAGGAAAAACACATACACCATAGCATGGACAAGACCAAAATCTTCTTCCCAAATTTAATTTCAACCAAGAAGTTTGCAAATTCAGCAAAATTTCATGTTTGCACCTCACTACAATGTTGAGCATTGGGTCTGATTCATCCATACAAAGCTTATTCAAGTTTTTATTTGCCATTTTTGATGAATTTTGAGAAAATCCAAAATTCAAATTAGAGATGTAAATAAGAAATTAGAGCAGATTACAAACCCTAAATTCAAGATTTGAAGTAGAAATGAACATAAACAACTAAACCCTACTTATTTTTGAGAATCGTGAATTTTTTTTATAAAAGGAACAAGGGTTAATGGTGGGGAAGAAGAAACAATGGTTTATTTAATTGTGGGGAAGATGACTATTGGAGAAAGAGAAAATTTTCGTAAAAATTTAAGGTGTTCTCACCTTCTAACGCGCCTAGAGGAGGTGTTCTCACCTACTAACGCGCCTAGAGGAGGTGTTCTCACCTCCTATGACAGTTCAGCGTTTAAGTGTGTAGAAAATATATAAATATGAAGTTCAGGGGTAATAGGACACCTGTGAAGTTGGAGTGTATAGTTGAAATTTCGGGTATAGGCTGGGGGAGGGGGGGGGGGAGGGGGGGCTTTAGACCATTTTCTCTAAATAATACAATAAAAATGATGTGTAGCATTATTTTTGTTACTGTTGGGTTTTAAAAGGTGTGAATGGAAAAATGAAGAGTTGCGACTTTTATGAAGAGTTGTGACTTTTATGAAAAGTTGCGATTTTTATGAAAAGTTGTGACTTTTATGAAAAGTTATGACTTTTATGAAAGGTTGTGACCTTTCCGAAAGATTATGACTTTTCCATAGGTTTGTGACATTTCCGATAAGACACACTAAGAACCTTTTCACACTACCCTTTATTTTCTATAAATTGAGAGATTTCCTCTCATTTTAGTTGAACAAATTTTTCTGGACTTCTTCTACTGCTACTAAATCTAGTATTCTAAGTGTACTTTAATGCCGTTGAGTGGTTCGCTGACACCGTGATTTTAGGTACCGATGCCGGTGAGTAAGATCGTTCTATCCTGGGAGGATATATTCCATTAACCTCGGGTACTTGAGGGGAATAATTTCCTTAAGGGGACATTGTGCATTCAGTGGGCTCGATTTTCTTTCTTTGAGAAAAATATATTTATATTGTTTCTAATCTGTTTCTAATTCTATTTTTTCTACATTTTTTAATTTCTAGTTTGAAAATACTCTTTAAATTTTGTTGTTTCTTACGAAGTTCTTCATAGTTTTGTTATAAGTATCTTAGGAATACAAAATGAACAACAATCTTAAGGAAATTGTTATACTATTGGTATTTCTTGTATTCTACTGATTGAGGGAAACAAATCATCGAAGTAGAAGATTAATGCACTACTTCTTAAGAATTTGGTGCCTTGTTTAGCAAGATCGAATTGAGAATGTACTAAAAAAATTGGTGGTATTCCGATTAAAGATTATACCAGGTAACCTTCTTATTATTTATCTAAGGAGGAAAATAGTTTCTAAAAACTAATTCTTTTGATAATTATCATATGTATCTTTGGAAAAAGATCTGCAAACCATATGTTTTGGAATGAATTTTCCTTGGCAAATTGTGTTGCCTCTAAAATTCTTTAGTTTGCAGAATGAGAGACGCACATTTTGTTTGATAAAATAGTATGTCAAAATGTTATAGTTGGAAGGCTATTTGAAAAGAAAAGCATTTCTATGTGATAATCTAAGAATATGTTTTATTATGTTTGGAGAAAAAAAAATTGTTGTTTTGTACTCCTGCTGAATTTGATTGTCTCTGATTTTTGTAGAGTAAAAACTTTTGTAGTTTTCGACTCTAGATAAATAAGACTATGCAATTGGTTTGAAGAATGTGAAACTTCATCTAATAAGTCAGTGTTGTACTTTTTGTTTTCTATAAATTAAACTTCACTGTTAAATAGAAAATATTGTACAAAAATTTTTGTCTTTATTATTAGTATTCTAAATACTAAGTGGTATGTCTAATTGTGATAGAAAAAAGACCAGTGACTTAAAGTGTGTGATTTTGTGTCTACAATAGGTGCCTCTTTGAAATGAACTTTGACACTAAGTAAAGTTTGTCAAAGAGAATTGAAGCACTATAATTCTTTCGTAGAATAATATTTCCAAAAGAGGTTTCATGTTGGCATTGATAGTCTGGGAAAATATGTGGAAAAATTAATTTCAACTATTTGAAAAATATTTTTGAGATCATATTTAAAATGTGGGTGTTCTTTGCTTATGACAAAGATAAAATTAGACTTTGTCTCTAATTTAAATTTGAAGCACAAGATATGAAATTCGATGATACATTTGTATTATGTTAGACCCACAAAATTTTTGAAGTATATTTGATATTGTGGTCATTGAGTTTCTCTTTTACTAGTATATGGTATAACTAGTATGTAACTACCAAATTATATGTATACTTGTTCAAAATAATTGGGTTCTTTTATGAAAAAGTGTCACTTAAAATGTTATGATTTTGCATGAAAAGATATGTCTATTAAATATAAGTATTTGTATAGATGTGAATATTGGTGAACAGTCATTTGTCATGTTTTGTAAAAGAAGCATTTGGACTATATTGCCTTTATTGGACCCAATGAAGCTTTGTTCATGGGTAGTTCTATAACAATCAAATTGAAAGTTATGGAAAGGTCCTTCTGAAAAGGACATTTGACAATGTGATGACTCTACATAATGTTTGTATCACACAAATTGTAAGAAATAGGAAAAAATATTTGTGAGAAAAAGCTACCTCGTGGAGAGCTTTTCAAACTCAATATTTTTATTTGTTCTTACTTGCTTGAGTCAAACTGTTTCTGACATGAACACTTGGGACATGTCAATTACAAAACCTTGTAAGGAAAACTGATCAACTTAAAAGTTTTGTCTAACTTTGAGTGCAATAAATAAAAATATCAAGTTTGTGTGGAATCTAAGTATGTTGAGCATTCTTACAAATATGTTGAAAGGAATTCTAATCCCTTAAAGTTGATTTACACTGAAATTTGTGATATGAAGTCAACACCATCTCATGGTGGGAAAAAGTATCTCATAACGTTCATTGACAATTGCATTAGACTATGTCTATTTGCCGAATGGTAAGGATGAAGCAATAGAAATGTCTAGACAATATAATATTGAAGTTGAAAATCAGTTGGGAAAAAGATAAGAAGTGATAGGGATGGAGAATATAGATCTCCATTTGCAGAAATATGTTTGAAAAATGGATTTATCCATCAAACTACTGTCCTATTCACCTAAATCTAATGGAATTGAAGGATGTAAAAAAAACTACCAAACTTTGAAGAAATGATTGTTGCATTACTTATAAGTTAAGGTTTACCACAAAACTTGTGTGGAGGAACTATCCTTACTGCAAAAGGGAACAAAAAAAAAGTTTTGTCTTTTCAGAAAGAAAGAAATTTTGTTTGTTCAGGACACAATCTATTCCATATGAGAAATGGAAAGGAAGGAAATCCAACTTAAAATATTTCAAAGTGTGGGGTTGTCTAGCCAAAGTCTAAGTTCCTATTCCTAAAAAGGATTAAAAATAGGACCTATGACTGTGGACTGTAAAATTAGACTTGAGTAGTCTAGTGAAGGGTCTAAAAGACATTGGAAAGAAAAAAGAAGAATGTACTTAATAAAGAGATTTAGAGGCGTAGTAAATGTCAAAAGACATCTACTTCCTTCGAATATGATTTTGTAACATTTCTTGTGTCTTCTGTAGACTCATCCTTTTGGAAAGATGGTGTCAATAGTGAGATTGATGCAATCTTGAGCAACCATATTGGAAGTTAATTGATCTTCTTCCAGAAAATAAACCTTCGGATTCAAAGTGAATCTTCAGAAGGAAAATGAAAGTCGATGGAACTATTGACAAATATAAAGCAAGACTTTTTGTCAAAGGCTTTAGACAGAAATAAATCTTGATCTTGTCGATATACACTCGTCAGTAACTAGAATTACATCCATTCGGATGCTAATATTATTAGTTGTGGTATATGACCTCCAAACTCATCAAATGAATGTGAAAACAACTTTCTTAAATGAAGAATTGGAGGAAGAAATTTACATGGAACAGCCTGAGGATTTTGTGATTCCTGGTAAAGAAAAAAAAGTGTGCGAACTTGTTAAGTCACTTTATGGACTAAAACAAGAACACAAACAATGACATAAGAAATTTGATCAAACCATGTTGGCAAATGGATTCAAAAATGATGGAAGATAAATGTGTTTATATTAAAATCACACGGTCATTGTTTGTTTGTAATGATGACATGCTGATCATCAGTAGAGACATTAATGACATAAATGCTACTAAATGTATGCTAAAAATCAAGTTTGATATGAAAGATCTTGGAGTTGCTGATGCGATCTTAGGTATAAGAATCCTTAGAACTCCATAATGTTTAGCATTGTCACGGTCTCATTGCATCGAAAAGGTACTTGACTAGTTCAAATATTTGGATTTCAATATTGTCAAGACTCCAATAAATGTGAGTTTTGCATTTCAAATGAGTGAAGGCGAAAGTGATTCACAATTGGATTGTGCTAGAGTATTGAGAAGTATGATGTATATCAAGAAGCGTACGTGATTAGATATAGTATGTGTTATTAGTAAACTAAGTCGGTTCACGATTAATCACAATCAAACTCATTGGTTGGCAATGAAAAGAGTTTTGAGGTATTTAAAACATACTCAAAACTATGTCTTGCATTATAATAATAACTAGCAATATTGAAAGGATATAGTGATGCAAATTGAATCACCGGGATCAAATAAAGTAAAATCCATGAATGAATATGTATTTACTCTTGGTGGAGGAGCAGTCTCTTGGAAATATTTTTAAAAAGACATGTATTGCTAGCTCTACAATGATCTCTGAGCTAGGTTCTCTAGATAAGGTCGATGAATAAGTTGAAAGACTCCAAAATTTCTTGATAGATATTCTTTTTTTGACCAAATTTTTGGCATCAGTATGCATACACTTTGATAGTTAAGATGCAAGGTAGGGCATGGAGCATGATGTATAATGGAAAGTCTCATCATATAAGAGATAGACATAATACCGTTAGAAAATAACTACTCTCTAGTGGAATTATCACAATTGACTATGTAAAGTCAAAGGATAATGTGTCGGATCCACTTACAAAAAGGCCTAACTAGAAAGGAAGTTGAAAGATCATCTAAGGGAATGGGTTTACGGCTTAGGAAAAGTCATCATGGCGGTAACTCTATCTAGCAAACTGGAGATCCCAAGAGCTAGATTCAAGGATACAAACAAAGTTGTGACTGACGGTTCGACTTTGTCAATCAACTCAATCCATTCTCATGATGAAGACAATGTTCAGGAACGAGGTTAAAACATTAAGGCTTGTTAATGAGTGAATAAAGCTTAAAGTTTTTAATGATTTGCTTTGGCAGACTTGATCAAATAGTGTATCTACGCGATGACACGGTTAGGAATCACCTATGGGTGTGTGAAGTGTAAGCCGCTTCAAAGAGAATTATTGTCAAAAGTCTATTCTCTATACACTAATGATACCAGGAGGTGTTCATGGATGAAACGAACACAACCATAAGAACCATAAACGGTAAAGGGTTAATTATGTGACATATGGTTGTCTAGGTATACTCCAAAGCTCGAAGGTTCAAAGATATCGCATCTACCGATTGACCGAGTATATCCGACATATGTTCACTACGGAAAGTCCAACGGGAAACCTACTTATCCCGTTGCAATCAATTCTTGCTTGTAAAGTACACATACTTGTCCGTTTCTTTGTCTTGGAGTCATTCCGCATTCATACGGGGGATTGTTCGGTTTTAAAAGGTGTGAATGGAAAATGAAGAGTTGCGACTTTTATGAAGAGTTGTGACTTTTATGTAAAGTTGTGACTTTTATGAAAGATTGTGACATTTTCGAAAGATTGTGACTTTTTCAAAGGTTTGTGACCTTTCTGGTAAGGCACAATAAGAACCTTTTTACACTATCCTTTGTTTTCCACAAATTGAGGGATTTCCTCTCATTTTAGTTGAACGAATTTTTCTGGACTTCTTCTACTACTACTAAATCTAGTATTCTAAGTGTACTTTACTGCCGTTGAGTGGTTTACTGACATTGTGGTTTTAGGTACCAATATCGGTGAGTAAGATCGTTCCATCCTAGGAGGATATATTTCATTAACCTCGAGTACTTGAGGGGAATAATTTCCTTAATGAGACACTGTGCATTTAGTGGGCTCGATTTTCTTTGTTTGAGAAAAATATATTTATATTGTTTCTAATATGTTTCTGATTCTATTTACTCTACTAGTTTTAATTTTCTAGTTTGAAAATACTCTTTAAACTTTGTTGTTTCTTACCAAGTTCTTCAAAATTTTGTTATAAGTATCTTAGGAATACAAGATGAACAACAAGTACTTCATCCTTTTCGATTCAAGAGTCTTAGTTTAATTGGGAACATAATTTAAGACTATTAATGAGATTTTTAATCTTCGTAATCTTAAAAATAAAATATGTAATGTATCAGAATATATTTTGAATCACGATTATAAATTGTACTTTTTGCGTTCCTTTTTATTTGTAATCCTTACTATAAATAGTTGGTCCATAATACTCTCTTTGTTCACTTTTACTCGTCACTTCTAAAATAGATTTTCATTTTTACCTGTCACTTTTGACATATCAAGAAAACATTCTAATTTTTTCACCTTTTACCTTCAACATTAAATACTTATTTTCCAAATCATTTTCAAAACATCATTTAATAGGGTATACTTCGATAAAAATACCTAGGGGTGGGCATGGTATGGTACGGTACGGTACGACATTTTGTTTCGATATCGTAATTTACATATTCGGTTTTTTTAAAATATTATACTATTATCATACCAATTTAATTCGGTATGGTTTGGTTTCGGTATTATATGGTATGGTAAATTGGTAACCATAGTTTGTTCAACTTCGACCAATATATACTCATATTATAGAGTATTATGACTTCGATAATTAAAAAAGGTCTCAATTGTATCATATTAATACATTATACATGAAATATATATTCAAAATAAAGTACAAACAACTCCTTTTGTTAATTAATTAAATTTTAAATACATTTCAATTAAAATAGTGTAGACAAAGTTTCAACTTCTAAACATTTAGTTTATACTAATACTAGGTTGCATATTTGTTAGTATTTTAATAATATATATAGGAAAAAAGGATAAATATACCTCCGAACTATCGTAAATGGTATGCAGATACCATCCGTCATACTTTTGGGACATTGGTGCCCCTGCCATCCAAAAACTAAAACATATATATCCTTTACATACACGTGTTATAATCTTATCCACCGACCGACATTTATTAAATATTAAATCGATGGATAAGATTTTGCCACGTGTCCCTATTTAGTCTTCTGTTAGAGTGAAAGACATATATGCTCTAGTTTTTGGATGGCAGGGGCACCAATGTCCCAAAAGTATGACGAAGGGTATTTGCATACCATTTATGATAGTTCGGGAGTATATTTTTCCTTTTTTCCATATATATATGTTGTTTATATAACTATATACTTTGGTATGGTATTCAATATTTCGGAATGTTATTTCTAAATACCAAATATTAAAAAAAAAACATTAAAATGTATACCATATACCATACCAAGTACCATAATATTAATACCACGGTATTAAAAATTTTGGTATGGTATGATAAATCGGTATATACCATACCATGCCCACCCTTTAAAATACATATATCATTAATTATTTTTTTAATGTGTGCCAAGTTAAATGTGACAAATAAAAGTGAACGGAGGTAGTACTTGTCATTTCATAAAATCAATGCATAAATTACAATATTTTTCCAATTATACCCTTGATAGTTAATTAGTCATGAAGATAGATATTTGACCAATATAGGAAAGCTAATAAGTAATCAATGTTCATTGTAATTACTTCATACATTGATTAGTTACTCTCACCATTGCACTAATATATAAAATTTGATGTTATCATGTTTTTCTTTGTCAAAGTAGAACTAAAATTCATGTCGACAGTCATATCCTTAACTATATTAAGATAAAAAAAAAATTCATCTAATTTCATTATAAATAACATGTGATTCAGAAGGAATATTTATTAATTTAAAGTAATGGAATTTGAATATTTTGTGATGTTGTCATGTTTGCTATAAGAATTTATAAAAGATCATTTTTATACAAATATATTGGAAATTTGAGGTAGAAATTTAAAAAAAAAAAAAAAAAAATTGGATCAATTCATACTAAAAAAATGTGGCTCCAAAAATAAACTTGAAATTTTAAATAGTCATCCAAATACATTTAAATTTTTGAAATCTAGAATATTTATCATTTATTGAAAAATTGACTTAAAAAATATTAAATAAGGATAGAATTGCAAATTTACTTAGAGCATATTTGGGATTACTGCTAAAAATGTTTATTTTTGTAAGTACTTTTTTAAAATAGCTCTTCAGAAAAGTGTTTTAGAAAAAGAGTTATTTGTGTTTGATTAATCTATTTAAAAAGTTTTTTTGATAAGTGGATTGTTTTTGACTATTTTAAAAAAAAAGTACTTTTGAGAGTCAAATTACGAAAAAAGGAACAAGTGTCAATGCACTTTTAATATTAAGATTATCTTAAATATCTATTATAAATTTAGTAATTAAATTTTTATTTTTATTAAATTAAAATGTACATATTCAAATTTTCAATCAATATTATACATAGATGAATAAAAAAATAAATTAAATATTAATATAATATTAACATGATGATTTAAATATAATTAAAGTATCAAGCAAAATAAATTTAAAAATTATTTCACAAATTAAATCACTACAAACAAAAAAATCATCAAGAAAATATAAATATAAAAGATATATTGGTAAATATGTATATTTGGCAGAGATATTTTGGTCTTGAAATAAATAATTTTCTACTTCTGTTTTTTTAAGAAGCAGAAATTTTTAACTTCTTCCTAACAACAGAAAATCTGCTTCTACTTCTATTTAAAAGTTTTTGTTACTAATTAGTCAAACGCCTTATTTTTCAAAATAAATGATTTTGATCTCCCAACAAAAATATCAAACGGACTCTTAATTTCTTAATAAAAATAAAATCTAAAAAGTGACACATAAAAACTAACCGAGGTAGAAACTTAAACAATAAACCAAAATCTTACTTGCCTTTAGGATTGTGAATTTGATGATTTTGACAAGACATCAAACATATAACATTACTTAATCATGAAATATATTCATGTCTCAATTTGCGTAACATATTTCGTTTATCGAGAGTCAAATAATTTAAATTTGATTGAAAATTTGCTCATGGAATCTTTAAATTTTTAAAAATGAAATTTATATATTTGTAAACTACATAAAAGATACTATAAGTCACAATAATCGACAATTTAAAATATTTAAAAGATAAATGAAAAATTTACGATAAAAAATAAACTTGTTTGTATTTCAAAATCCAAAATGTGTCACATAAATTGAAATGAAAAAACTATCTAAATTTAAAGTATGTTTTTTTTTTAAAAAAAAAAATTACTTTCTTTCTCCCGTTATTTGGTGGAAATAACTATGAATTGCAGTTGAGAAAGGATTAGTTTCTTAAGAATATTTTACGCTTCAACTACACATAGAGTGAATGCACATTAATAAACTATTCTTTTGTTGATATATAACAACAAAGTCACATGAACTATTTAAAGATGGAAGAAAATTTCACAAGCGTGATACAAATATAACAAGTGTTACACGCACAAAGTTTTTCTCATGTAAACTCCTCTTATAAGTGGTGACACATGTCAAATATGTATGGTATATTTCGTGCGACATGACATATGTCATACTAATTGGTATTTTTTGTCGCAAGTGACACATTTTGAATTTTGAAATTCAAACAAATTTATGTTTGATCATAAATTTTTCATATATCTTCTAAATAATTTGAATTTCAATTATTGTGACTTATACTATTTTTTACGTAATTTATAATATATAAATTTTATTTTAAAAATATTGAATATTTCATTAACAAATTTTTAATTAAACTTAAATTATTTAATTCTCAAAAAGCTAAATATGTCATTGAAACAAAGTTACACTAACACGGATCTTGGTACATGAACATACCTTTTGATCATTAAATAGTCATTTAATTCTCTCCTTTCCGTCAAAATAAGAAGTTACTCCTTCGGTCTCTTTTTATATGTCATCCTTTTTTATAAATAATTGATCCATAATATTTATCATTTCATCAAATTAATGAATAAATTACAATATTGTTTCATTTTTACTCTTGTGAGTTATAGTCTTGAAAATATACATTTGACCAACTTAGAAAAACTAAGTAAACGATTCATGCTCATTGTTTAAATTAATTAATCAAAATAAATTAATTCATATTCATTGATTAAAAACTTGAGTTAGTGCAAAGTAAAAAGATGACATATAAAAAAGGCCAGAGGGAGTACTAAATTGTCTTATAAAATTTATCTCTTAAATTCTTATTAATATTTCAAGATAATATATAATTGCCCCTAAATTTCTACTTTATTTTTAAGAAGACACTCTAATTTAAAAAAATTAATTAAAAAATTGTTTTTAATTAAATTAACACATGTCAAATAAGAATTGGTGCATGGTAAATACCTTTTCCGAAAATTGGACTTTGTCAATAAAGGAAGTAATAATATCGATTTAATAGGTGGTTAGTAAAAACCCACAAAGTTAAAATATTTTTTTGAAAATGGATTACAAGTTCAAAGGTATAATTATATGGTAATCCTAAATGGCCAAAAAATTTGGTCAGAATTTGGCCAGAAAATTTTAAAAGTGTATAATATCTTTTTTATTTTAAAATAAATTGATCTTTTTTCCATATTTTAATTAAAAGGTATTAAAGTTAAAAGGGTAAAAATATTCAAAAAGGTAAAATAACATAGATAAAAAAAACCATTCTGGCCAAATTTTCTGGCCAAAAAGATTTTTCCTAATTATATTATGTATTAACTCATTTTTTTTCAATTAATTCTTTAACTTAATAAACCCAACATTATGGCATGACAAACACATCAACCGTCTTATTAAGTAAAACAACTATTTATAGTTAAATCAAGAGATAAAGCAATGCATGTGCAACTAAACAATATCACAATATATTAAGAAATTTGATTAGAAGTATTAATTTGTTACACAACATAAAATTAATCCCAGTCATCGATTTAAAATATATATAAAAAAAAAACAAATTACATAACTATGTTACACATAAGTTGTGACTTGTGACATACAATTTTATAAACAAAATCCCATTTTGATATCAGTTTATAGGTCAATCCAATTATTATTGTTTCTATTCATTTGTTAGTCTTGATTTGACACATGATTTATGAAAATAAGTTTTTCAAAAATTTTATAATTTAAAACTAAAAATTTGTATAATGTATTGTAATATTTTTTTTAAATCTTGTGATCTTAAATATGCTACGTAAAATGTTCCGAGTAAAGAGTTATTAAATATTAAAAATTAATATTTTTAAAAAATAAATTAAAACAGAAGGAAAAGTAAATAATTTTGATAGTTGATAAGACGTTACTTTCAGGACAAAATATGTCAATTTTCTTGTATGTTTTAAATTAATTCCCTGCTAAAAAGAAAGAATCATATCATTGAGTCCATTTATAACCAGTAATTTGTCGCCAAGAAAGAATAAAATGTCATTATCGTAAAAAAAGTGTTTTTGCTATTGAACATAATTGAGAGCAAGTTCATTATTTGTGGTATTGCATGATTACATATGGCGTACCTAAAACATTTCTACACTTCGAAACAATGAGACCACTAAATTAATTCATGGTTCTTCATCACAACTTGTGACAAATATTTAATATAAAAAAAATAGTATTTTCTTTATTTTAATTTATTTGTCTCGTTTTGATTTGAAATGAAATTTATGAAAGTAAAAATAATTTTTAAATTTTGTGGTTGGAACTAAAATTATGTAGAAGGTATCAAAATTATCTAATGTTATTAAACATGTCATGTGGAAAGTTAAAATTTAAAATAATTTTGACGGTCCAACCTACCGGGTCGTGCAGCCACCTACTCTAAACCTTATATAGGAGAATCTTTACCACCCAATTAAACTAAAATATATCGTGAAAGTAAACAAAATTCAATATATCACTTTATTTAAACAAAATAGTTCTCAGCCTTGTTTTATATGAGATAGTTTTGTAACATACACGGAACCTTTCTAGGAACTAGTCTAAATAGGTACAACAGTTTCTAAGAAAATATAGTATTTGAAAATAAGACACATCTCCCACCATAATGGAAGAGACATATAAGTTGTCGGAGATCATCATCAGTTTCACCTAAGAAACATCACTGACCCTGCGATCAAATTATGTAAAGTTGCATAACAAGAGTTGTATCAATACAAACAACACGTACTGGAAGGCATGATCAATCGAACCGAATCTACCACATGTAGTTAATCAGAAGAATACATAACTTGAAACCATACGACCTCGATTCCTTTAACCACAACCTTTACTATCAAGGAATACTACATTTTAACTCATGCACTCTATCCCAAGTCACCCACCTCATTCCGTTATCAACTCCACCCTTTAAGCCATTCCATCTTCCTACCAGATCATAGTCTGACCTTCTATCACATAAAAGATTTTTTGAAACCATCCATTCTACTAACACCAATTTTTTTCTATTGATTCCATGCAAGAATCCAAATCCACCACTAGCTCTATTAACCACTCCACTAATGAGTCCACGATTTGGATTCATTTAGGGCTTTATTTTAATAGATTTAGTGTCAAATGAATATTTTTTGCCAATAACTGATGTAAATCCTTGATTTTCAGGTATTTGGATTAAGGAACAAAACATGGACACTAATGAGCAAAAAAGGAACAAGGCAGTTCAAAGAACGAAGAAAAGAGGGTCTCATGATTGCCTAACCCATTGGGCGAGTCACCGAATGGCCATGATCTCGCCTAAAGTTCCAGTGTGTCAAGCCCTGAAGGAGAAAATCAAGTCGGCGATAGAAAGGAGCAGTCAGCGAGTCGCTGAACGATTCCATGATTCAATGCTAGATCGCCCAAAGTTACAGAACTTGAAGATGCTGAAGGCCAAAGCAAAAAGGCGATGGAATTGACCAAAGTCCGGATTGCCGAGTGGAACGACGATCTCGACTTATTGCACTGAATGGTCCTTCATAGCATACTTTTGGCAACTATAAATACATTTTTAAATTCTTAGTTTAGTATCGAATTTTTATCAGTTTTCAATATCAGTTTTTGAAGTTTTAGAACTGAGAGTATTGAGACAATGTTTTCCTTAGCTTTGAAGATTTGAAGATTTTCATTTTTGAGAAATTGGAAGTGGGTCTTTGAAATTCTTCAACCTTGACCTTTGTAAAGACGAAATTAATCGTACCCATTTGATGGAAACACAATTTGGTAACGATTTCTATCTTTTTATGATGTCTAGCTAAAACCCCAATTCTTGGGGTGTGATTATGTGATTATGGTTGATTTAGCTGCTGGGTATTGTTAATTGATAGTTTAAATGTTGTTTAAAAGTGATTTTAATCCATAATTGTGGTTAAATTTAAAGGATTGTAGTTGCAAATGCAATTCTAACTTCATGTTTTTTTCTTGCTCGAGAGAAAAGTTTTAAAACCAAGATTACTGATTTGATGGTCTGTGGGTATTGTGTTGTCATAGGTATAAAATTAAATACTTTAATATTTCATAATATCAGGATCTTGAACATGATAATCTTACATAGAGATCATTAGGGGCACATACCTGATGAGAAAGACATCATCACAGAGAGAAGCGGAAGCGTTAGTCGTAAATTGGTTTCTACCTCCTTGCCTTAACTTTATGTTACCACAACCGTCAAGGATGGAATTATTGTAGAGAATATGTGGTAACCCTAATGGGTGGAGGGAGGACCAATTTATAGAGGTTATGACTTAATCTGGTACGTTCATCAAGTAACGAATGTACGAACGAGATCTATTCCTTATTAAATATTATTTATGGTATTACTTGGATTACAAGTAAACTTGGGCCATAAGTAAGAAATTATTAATAATAATTCTTACATTCTCCCACTTGGCCCAATGACCATATAACATTAATATTTCATAAACATTAGTTGCACGTATAATAAATCTCTTCTATAATGTCCATCATGCATACCACAATATAACAAACTACTAATGCGAGTTATGGTGGTTGTACATAAATTTTAAGCTACATAGTTCCTTCCATATACTACTACATTAGCAACTCATTATACTAGGTTCATAAGCTATAAAACATATAACATTATGGTCCACAATAATGTCTCATAGAGACTTATCTTGTAATATCTCAAAACAATAATGTGTACACCATTATGAGAAACAAGAAATTCATTAATGTATATCAGAAACACATAATGTGAGCTCAGAGTGTAAAAACATCATAAATGCATCAATCATAAGTACAACCAAGACCCATTCTTTGAACATATTCTTTAAATGTCTTTGGTTGTATGCCTTTTGTTAACGGATCTGCAATCATGAGATCAGTTCTAATATTCTCAAGTAACACTCTTTGTTTCTGAACTTATTCCTTAATAGTAAAGTACTTTAATTCCATATGTTTGACACATTTGGAGTACTTATCGTTTTTAGAAAAGAATATTGCTGCAGCATTATCACAATAAATTTTCAGCGGCTTGGTAATAGTGTCGACAACCCGAAGTCCTGAAATGAAGTTCCGCAACCATAATGCATGAATTGTGACTTCATAACATGCCATAAGCTTTCTGTGCAGTTTTTTTTTTTTTTTTATTATTATTAACCAATTCCAAGATTACTTTGATATCTTCCTAGCATTCCGACCGAAAAACTAATATCCGATTTTGTGCAAGTTTGAACATACATCAAACTTCCAACAATAGAAGATTAAGGAATTGATTTCATTTCCTTTCGTTCTACATCATTCTTTGGGCATTGCATGAGATTAAATTTGTCCTATTTTTTTGAATAGGAACTATTCTTGCTGAACAATTGTTCATGTTAAATCTCTCTAGAACTCTTTCGATATTGCCTTTTGAGACAGTACCAATAATCCTTGTGATCTATTATGGAATATTTCTATCCCTATCACATAGGATGTCTCAACCATAGCTTTCATTTCAACGTTCATATAGAGAAAGTCTTTCGTCTCACGCAATATGCCTAAATCATTAGCAGCAAGTAAAACGTCATCAACATACAGGACTAAAAATATAAACTTACTCCCACTGATCTTTTGGTATATACATGAATCAACGGTAATCTCCTTAAATCTAAAAGATGATATGGTATCATTAAATTTTATATACCATTGTCGTGAGGCATGTTTGAGTTCATATATTGACTTCTTTAGCTTACACACCATTTGATCTTTTCCTTTAATTTCGAAACCCTCTGATTGGTCCATATAAACATCCTCCTCGAGGTCTCCATTAAGAAAGGCAGTTTTCACATCCATTTGATGTAACTCTAAATCATAATGAGCTACCAAAGCCAAAACAATTCTTAATGAATCTTTCTTTGAGACCGGTGAAAAGGTCTCTTTATAATCAATGCCTCCTTTCTGAGTGTATCCCTTGGCAACAAGTCTGGCTTTATATCGTTCAATATTATCATTAGAATCGCGTTTGGTCTTGAAGACCCATCTACATCCGATTCTTTTATAACTTTCTGGTAATTGAACAAGATCCCAGACTTTGTTGTGTTCCATGGATTTTAACTCTTCATTCATGGCATTAATCCATTTATCAGACTCAGTGCTTTCTATGGCCTGTGAAAATGAAATCGGATCTTTATTAATTCCAATGTCAAAATCTGACTCTTGCAAATAAATCACATAATCATCGGAAATGGCCGATTTTCTTTCTCTTTGAGATTTTCTTAATGGCACTATTTGTGGTTCATTTGCGTCAGATATTTGTGAGTTAGTTCCTTCTTGAAGTGTTTCACCCAAATATTGTTCAACATTGGTAAAGTGTTCTTCAACAAGAGGAACAACATTTGTTATTAGTGTGGAAGTAGGTACATTTATAGGTAATGAAATATTTACCCTTACCTCATTAATTTCCACACTTTGTCGTTCAACACTCCCACTAACTTCACCATTCTCAATGAATTTTGCATTACCGATTTCAACAATTCTCGAACTATGATTTGGACAGTAAAACCTATACCCTTTAGATTTCTCTGGATAACTAATAAAGTAACCACTTACCGTTCGAGAATCTAATTTCTTTTCATATCGATTATAAGCTCTAGCTTCTGCTTGACAACCCCAAACATGCAGGTGTCTTAAACTAGGCTTCCTTCCCGTCCACAGTTCAAAAGGGGTCTTTGGAACTGCCTTACTAGGAATCCTGTTTAATAAATATACAGCGGTTTTAAGAGCATACATCCACAATGATTTGGGTAATGAGGAATTACTCATCATACTCCTAACCATATCCATAAGTGTTCGATTACGCCTTTCTGCAACACCATTTTGTTGAGGTGTTCCTGGCATAGTATACTGTGCACATATGCCATGTTCTTCAAGGAATTTTGCAAATGGACCTGGACATTGTCCTGATTCGTTATACTTTCCATAATATTCACCACCTCTATCTGACCTAATGATTTTCACTTTTCTATCTAATTGTCTTTCAACCTCATTAACGTACACTTTGAGAGCGTCCGCTGCTTGAGATTTTTCTTTCAACAAATAGATAAATCCATAACGTGAAAAATCATCGATAAAGGTGATAAAATATTTTTCTCCACCAAAAGATGGAACATCAAAGGGTCCGCAAATATCAGTGTGTATAATTTCAAGAAGCTGAGTGCTCCTTGTGGCACCTTTCTTGGTATGTTTGGTTTTCTTTCCTTTAATGCAATCCAAACATATATCAAGATCAACAAAATTTAAATTTGGAAGAATTTCATTCTTTACTAATCTTTTTAATCGTTCTTTGGATACATAACCCAAACGTTTATGCCACAAATAAACAGAACTTTCATTTAGTGAACTACGTTTAATTCCAATATTTTGATGAATAGTAAGCAGGGATTAGAAAAATTATTATCGAGTTTCAATCTATATAAACCATCAATAAGAACACCAGAACCATAAAAATAGTATTCTTATATAAATTGAAACAACCATGTCCAAACTTAAAATCAAATCCAGAAACATCAAGTCTTGAAAGAGAAATCAAATCCCTAGAAACTGAAGGAACATAAAGAGTCTGTAATAGATCAAGGTGATGTCCAGTCTCCAAGATCAAACGATAAGTCCATATGCCTTTAATTTTAGCTTTCATGCAATTTCCCATGAACAAGAAATCCTTATTTGGATTTGTAATTTGGATCGTACTGAATCCCTGCAACATAGTGGATGCATGAGTAGTTGCACCAGAATCAAGCCACCAAGTATTATTAGGAACTTCTACTAAATATGATTCGAAACATACAAAGGCACTAAATGTACCTTTATTTCCAAACCAAGCTTTACGTTTCAGGTAATCTTTCTGATAGTGTCCTTCCTTTTTACAGAAACGACACACATCAGCCTTGAGTTCCTTATGAGCATCCTGTGGAACTTTAGCAGGTGCTTTATTTTTCATAAACTTGTTAGCTTTCACTTTAAGTCTTTTACCAGTTCCTTGACCCATGAGGTTAATGGAATGACCTCCTTGTTTCTTAAGTCTTGACTCCTCTTGAGTAAGCATACTGTACAAATCACTAACATCCACTTATCCTTAATAGTGTTATAGTTAATTTGGAATGGTCCATACTCAAGAGGCAATGAGTTCAGAATAAACTGAACCAAGAAGGTGTCATCCACTTTCATCCCCAAGGTCAAAAGTCTTGCTGCAATGTTAGTCATCTCGATGATATGATTTTGCATACTACGCGACCCATCAAACTTCATGGTCGTGAGTTCAGCCATTAGTGTACCAGCGAGAGACTTATCAGCAGAACGAAAACGTTCTTCCACAAACTTTAGGTATTCCCTGGCACTTTCTGTTTGTGGAATAGTACTCTTAATGTTGTTAGCAACAGTCATTCGCATGAACATAAGGCTTAATCTGTTAGAGCGTTCCCATGATTTATGAAAAGACTTCTCATCCTCACTGCTCTTATCAGTAATGGCAGTAGGTTTGTCATTCAGCAGAGCCAAGTCAAGATCCATTACACCTAAGTGGAACTGTACTTGTTCATGCCATTCAGAGAAGTTCAATCCATTGAACACAGTAACAGACGAAGCATGCGAATGAAGAGGAATAACTGCAATATAGATATACATGCTCACAAATTAGAAAATAATGTGAATTCAGTAAAGCGATAAAAATATATTGTAATTCTCCTTTGGGTAGATACTATGACATATTGTCATAATTTAAATGCCAATTTTATCTTTAATAGGTAATTGAATATTTTTTTTAATCAAACATATACGACATCTTTGGATATACAATATAGGTTTGACTAAAAAAAGATTAATTTACCTCATAATTTTCACTATTCGTAGAATGATTGATTCACCATTGGGTAAATTCTTAAGTTCTAGCAATAGTGAAAGTCAATTTATCTATTTATTTTTCAATATATAGGCATTTAATTAACCTTCATTGATAAATGACAATTTTATGAGTGCATATTTCTCTTAACCATACTAGTTTGACCACTTTGGTGATTAACAAGCTATATGAATACAAATGCATACATAATCTCATAAAATTTTGTGCATGTGAGTAATTTTGAACATTTTAGTTTGGCCACTTTGGTAACTAACAAACTATAGAAACATAATACATGCATCAAGTGATCATAAATATGATATGTGTAGACGCTAATTTCTCTAGTTTGGCCACTTTGGTGACTAACAAACTATATAAATACAAAGCACACATAATATCATAAAATTTTGTGCATGTAAATAATTTTATACATTTTAGTTTGGCCACTTTGGTGACTAACAAACTATAGAAACGTAATACATGCATCAAGTGATCATAAATATTATATGTGTAGATGTTAATTTCTCTAGTTTGGCAACTTTGGTGACTAACAAACTATATTGCACTAAATACACACATATTATTTATTGCTTAGTATAACGACCACTTTTATTTATTGCACAATCTAAAATAAAACATAATTATTACATTATGGGGTTGCAAACATCAATTCTAAACTCTTCACGAGTGATGATAACCTAATTAACAAGCATTACTTGTTTAACCATTGACCCCTTGTTCTTAATAAATCATAAGATAGCTTATAAAAATTTATCAGTAATGGCGCTTTAATATTTCAATATCCTCGTGTAAAAGTTTATTAGGACATCAATTATTGGCTAAGGCAAAAAGTTTCTCAATTCTGAGTTAAACATTACTTTGCATCAACATACTGTATTGTAAGCATGAATTTAAAATTACTATTATTCTTCCAAATATTATTAGTAATGGCGAAAAATTTTGAAACCATCCTCACTGAAAATTTTGGATCTATCCCTCATGTAAATTTTTTAAATATGTTTGTTTTATATACGAAGATTATCAGTTCATACAATCCAGGCTCTGATGCCACATATAAAATTAAATACTTTAATATTTCATAATATTAGGATCTTGAACATGATAATCTTACATAGAGATCGTTAGGGGCACATACCTGATGAGGAAGACATCATCACAGAGAGAAGCGGAAGCGTTAGTCGTAAATTGGTTTCTACCTCCTTGCCCTAACTTTATGTTACCACACCCGTCAAGGATGGAATTATTGTAGAGAATATGTGGTAACCCTAATGGGTGGAGGGAGGACCAATTTATAGAGGTTATGACTTAATCTGGTACGTCCATCAAGTAACCAATGTACGGACGAGATCTATTCCTTATTAAATATTATTTATGGTATTACTTGGATTACAAGTAAACTTGGGCCATAAGTAAAAAATTATTAATAATAATTCTTACAATAGGTTCAGCTCGAGAGAGTGAATCCTAAACCCTTTTCCACACATTCAGCTCGAGAGAGTGAATGGACTAAAGCGAAGGCTATTGTTAATTGCTGCTTATTAGTGTTCGAGAGAAACCAATTTGATTCGGGGTAAACTGTTTGAGAGAAAGTTTATCCCTACTGAAGTCTAGCTTATTCACTTATTCACAACTATTTACTATAAATTGCAATTACCCACTTGTCTACCTTAGCCCATAATTCAATCACATCCCAAGAACCCATCTCTTTACTTGTTTATGTGTGTTATTTGTTGTTGTTGTAGTTGATAATTACAATCAAAACTCCCATATTTGACACATGTGTCACCTCCTAATTTGAAACCATGCTTTTATTCGTAAATGTTTTTACCTATGATTGACTTGAACATATTTGTACTTGGCTCTTGAATCTTAAGCACGTACCACTCCCTGTGGGATTCGACTCCAACTAGTTGGATTATATTACTGACTAACGATAGTTGACACTTAGTATTGGAAAAAGTGTCCTGATACGTGAAATCAAAATAGTGCCGCTGCCGGGGAGTGGTGTTGTTTAAGATTCTATAGTTCAGTTGAATTTTGTTCTTGTTAGTCATAGTTGAACTTACTTAATTTTAGTTATGTTTTGCTTGTTTTTGTTTTGAAATAGAAAGTATGAGTGTGAACGGGAGAAATGGCAGCCAAGTAGGCCAGCAAGATGACATCGATAACCTCAATGATGTCAACGAGCCTAATGCTAATGACCCCCATCTTATGGGTGGTATTGATGCAATTCGCTTGCCCCCAACCGAAGGGAATGCGGTGTTCCATATCACAAGTACTATGTTGCAACTCATGCAATTGAAGGGGTTGTTCGGTGGTTTGGCTCATGAGGATCCCCATGAAAATATTAAAAACTTCGTGGATGTATGCGGACCATTCTCCTTCAAGAACATATCCCAAAAGTCAGTCCGATTGAGGTTATTCCCGTTCTCTTTAATGGTAGAAGCATGTAAGTGGCTGGCTGAATTGCCACGTGAATTAATCACTTCGTGGGAGGAGTTGGTCACCGTATTTCAAGTGCGATTTTTCCCTCCTTCGAAGATGATGACTCTTCGGGTTAGCAATCAGAGCTTCAAGCATCTAGAGGGCGAGCCAATTCATGAAACCTGACTGCGATTCAAGAAGTTGGTGCTTCAATGCCCAACTCATGGCTTGCCTAATAATGTATTGCTGCAGTATTTTAACCAGAGCCTTGACTTGGTAAACAAGGGTGTTTCTGACCAACTTTCTCAGGGAGGTTTGATGCAACAACCTTATGTGATAGCGACTTAGCTCTTAGATGGCATGACCACAATCAATCTGGCTTGGTATACCCATAAAGATCAGGTCTGCCCTCTCACATTAAAATTGACCAAATATTAGATGGAGAAAAACCACGAGAGGGACCAGAACATGGCCAAGATCATGACACAACTTGACATTTTGTCCAAAAATGTCAGGGGAGCTGGTGCTCGGAGTGTCAATGTCGTGGGTGTCGGGTGTGCTAATCCCTGATGAGGCAAATTTTGAGGTGTTGTACAGCGAAAAGGTGAATTTCCTAGCAAACCAAGACGGTGGTTATCGTTCAAACTACCCGAGGTAGGGTGGTAACCAAGGTTGGAAGAGGGATGAAGGTTGGAAGAATCATGATCGAGAATGGAGGGATCAAAATCCCAATTGGAAGGATGGGGAGAAGGATAGGTAAGTAACTCCTCATGAGCACCAAAAGCCAGAGGATTTGGAAGGTGGTCTTTCAGAGGATATGCTTTCTCATATCCTCAACAAAGCTGAGGGGTCAGACAAGATTTTGAAAGAAATGAAAGAAGATGTGTCGACCCTTAGCCAGACTGTTACCTCCCATTCCGTTTCGATCAAGAAGTTGGAGACCTAAATGGGTCATATCTCGTCTCATTTATACCCGAGACAACAAGGGGGGTTGCCTAGTGATACTATGGCCAACCCCAAGAATGAAGTTTGAGTGTGGACTTGCGTCGTGCCACGACGTTAACTAAGGCGCTGCTTGGGAGGCAACCCAACTTTTATTTTCTTTCTTTTTTAAGTTTGAAATAATGGTGTGTTGATTGTGCAGGTCAAAGTGTGGAAGATGTTTGAAAAGTGCAGTTGGAGAGCTAAAAGTCCGCTCGGCGACTCGCCGAAGAGGTTGGCGATCCTGACTTGGACCATTGTTGGACTCAAGACACTTTTAAGCTGGAGTCTGTAAAACTCGGCGAGCCCAGGAGCTGATTGGCAACTCGCTGACTAGGTCAGTGATCACGACTTAGTCCACCGTTTGGGCCCTCACATTAACTGGAGGTCTTGTAAAACTCGGCAAGATAAGCGCCCACTCGGCGTGTCATCGAGTGGGTTGGCGAGCAAAACTAATGTCGTCGAGTGGGCGAGAACTGGACGGTTTTTAAAGACCAAAGGTTTAAAATTTCAAACTCTTTTACTTTCCCTCACTTTTAATCTTCCCAAACTCACACCCACACAATATTATCTATATTTCTTGCATTTTTATCGCTCTTTGGTCATCGAATTTGAGTTCGGAGTGGATTACTTTGCCACCTAGCATTTCAATCTTGATTATTCGGCATCTAAGGTTGGTTTTCTGTACCCCGAGTTTTTTTTAGCAATTTGTACTCATTTGCTAGTAATTTGATCTTAGTGATGTGTGCTGGGCCTCTCTGTTCTTAATTGTTTATGTGTGTGCCTGTGTTAATTCAAAAATCTTGCCCGTAATGCCTTTATTATTGAATTCCCGTGATTTTGTGCCTTAAAATTAGTTAAAATTTGTGGGGTTGTGCTTGCATGTTGTTGGGTCTAGTCGGGTGAAGTCTAAGTAGCCTGTATTTGTGCCAAATGATGTATTTTGTCTAATGATGGAGCGGTTGACGTCATTCTTAAGGGAAAAAGTCGTTAAAAGGCCAAATTTGGCCAAACCAAGAGAAGTCTGAGTATCCCGGGGGCATGAGAGTAATGGGTCTTAGTTTAATTTGATAGGTGCATGTTTTGATTTTGTTTTTGGGGGTTTTGGGGTTGAATTTGAGGAGTTGGGTTGAAAGTAGGCACGTTGGGTCATTTGGCGAGTTGGGTCGAGCTTACTGAATCACTCGGCAGTTTGCTGAAGTTCCCCATACCACCTTTAATTTCATGCTATTTGTGAAGTTTGGTTTTGTAACTTTCGGCGAGAAACTTGAGGTCGCCGAATGCACTCGGTGACTCGTTGATAGTCCTCCTTAATCACCCTTCGGCGAGCTAATGCTTGCTTGCAGAATGATGTCGGCGATTTGCCGAAAGGCCTTCCCATCGCCGACATGCCAAATTTTTCTAAGATTTTTGAGCCAATCCTTTCGGCGAGCCCGATCTAGCTCGCCAAAGAGATTCGGCGACTCGCCGACTAGTTCGTTTGAATTATTTCTAAATTTTTCGTGCTTTTGTTTGAATTGTTTCTAACTTTTCCTAATGATTTTTCAGACATGGTCAGACCAAAAGTTGCCGGTAGAAACATGCCACCCCGAAAGAAGGCTAAGGGGATAAAAATCAATGAGGATGCAGCTTCATCCATGGGCAAGGCCACCAAGCTTCCCACAACTGATGGGAAAGGCAAAGGTAAAGGGAAGGCACTTGCGTCACCGGAGGCCAACTCCAACAGTGACGATATCTACGCCACTCACCTCTCCACTTCTGAGAATGAGGGTAAACACCAGGAGCACCAGGCTACAGCTACAGAGCTTGAGGATGATGAACTGATAGCAGCACAGAGGGCTGAGCTACGATCCAAAAGGATGAACGATTCATCTAGGATCAAGACTCCTCAGGCCACCCCTACTCCTCCTCTAGCTCTAGCATAGGCAGTGGTCCTAACACCACCCGTACAAGGTCCTCCTCCCAAGTCTATGAATAGACTGAAGATTAAGGGGATGAGGACAATCATTGAGGAGAAGCGCTTGTCCACTGATGGGGTCATTGACAGGTACCCAGAGATAATGAGTTGCCTCAAGTCACATAACTTCAAGATCTTCACCAAGCCACGTGTCCCTTACATTCCTACTTGGGTTCGAGAGTTCTACACTACGTATGGAGCCTTGATACCGCAAAGAAAGAAACAGGCAGCTGCATGCAAACAAGTTAACTATGTAGTTGTCTGAGGAAAGAGGGTCAAGTGTGATAGTGAGGCTATTAATGATGTCCTGGAATGTCCCGATAATATTGATGACGAGTGCCAGCATCTGATCAAGACAAAGACTCTGGAAAATATGAAGAAATGGCCGGCCCCGCTTATATCAAAAGGTACTCCCAAGTGGCTGGAGATTGGAGCACCGATTGAAAAGAAGGATCTAAACATAGCTGCAAGGTTCTGGTTTGGCTTTATCAGTAGCACTATCATGCCATCCCAGAACGATTTGATTCTTCGACAAGCCAAGGCAGCTTGTCTGGGCTGCATCATCGAGGAGACGAGGATAAATCTAGGAATAACTATGGCACATGAGATGGTCATAAGGGCCAAGCAGTGCCAGACTTCCATCCCCTTTCCAGTATTGATCACCGAGCTATGCACACGGTCTTGGGTTCTTAGAGTTGCGAAGAAAGGCGTGGAAGTGATTCCCACATCTTCCAGTAATATCCGGAGGATCGAGGCAGAATATTTAAAGGATGAGGCAGAGAAGAAGGCAGCCCTGGTGGACTCTTCCCCGGTTGTGGATACATACTCATTACTTGCAAAGGCATCTTTGCCTACTCCGGCCCTTGGGCCTTCAGGTACATCCAGTGTTGTTACTTCTGACCCCCTTAGTTCCTCTGCTGCTACATTGCCTCCCAAAGCGCTGCTATTGCAGTTTCCTGGACCCCGATCACTCAGGCTACATTACTCCGGACGAGGCAGCTAGCCCATTCTGTTGATCGTCATTCTACCAAACTTGAGGCCTCCATTTCGAGCATGATTCAGACAGCGCTTTGCTTATGCTGTGACACCGTTGGGTGCTACTATTGATGCCCTTGCAGCTAGGATAGCAGTGTGTAAGCGTGGCCAAGGTGCTACCAAGGAGGTGACTACTTTAAAGGCCGTTATTTCTACGCTAAGGAGTGATGTGAATCAGCTGAAATCTACCGACATGTCAATGATTTTCGGGATGGTGGAGATTCCAGATGTGCCAGAGATGCCTCCGGCTACCACCAGAGATGAGATTAGAGTTGAGGAGAAAATTGATCCTGAGTCCAAGGCTAAGACGGATGAGGAGATTCTTGGGGTTGCTGAGAAGGCTTCGTATGAGGGCCTTACTGAGACTGAAGAGGGCATGGTAGATGCAGCTGTGTAGGCTTCTTTGGTAGATACACCCTTGGCACACCCTAGTGCAGCTGCTACTCCTTTTGAGGTGACTCCGGGCACTGATGCCCAGGTTCCAAGCACCACACCGGGCACTGAGGCCCAGACAGATGGAGTTACAATTTAGACAGGATCCCTTTTTACCTCCCTCTCTGTCTTACTTTTTGACTTGTCGATATTATTTTTCTTGCATTTGAAGACAAATATTTTTTTTATTTGTGGTGGGGTGAAGCCCACCTTGTGTGACTATTTTTCTGTATATATTTGGGTTTTTGAGCTATAACTGTGTTTTGCACTGTTTTTGTGGATGATTGAGCTTGTGGCTCCTTGTTTTAAATTGAAATGATTTTTGGACCCTTTCGAAAAAATTTGTGCCACCTCTTGATTGTGTTTGAATGTGGTTGTTCTCTTGTAAATTCTAGTATCGGTCTTGATCAATATCGATGACTTGATTAGTGCTCATAATCGAACAAAAATGAATGTGCGGCTACGATGAGGCCAAATGAAGTTGCATAGACAATATGTGAACTTTTTGCATCTTGTTGTGACTAGCCAAGTATCGAATTGAGTCTCTTGTGATGAACATTGCACACTAGCGAAAGTGTGGAGTCTTGTTTGACATTGGTGTCAATGCCTTGTATGATGAGCTTACCGTGAACTATGAATGATGACACCTAGTATTTGCCCTGTTGGTCCGGTTGACTAAGTGATGCAAGCTCTTGAGATGATATTAGGAAACTTTGAAGAGTGTGAAACAATTTGCCATTATACCTCTTTTTGTGGCCTAACTTGAGAGTGTGTGAACTTCGCTTGAACACCTTTTGAGCCTTACCCTTTTCTTGGAAGAAACTTGATGAAATTGTGACCTTTCTTGATCCTTTACCCTTAATCCTCATGATTTGTGATTTATCTGGATAGACAACTTAGGCCAAAAGCCTAAGTTGGGGGTGTGGTGAAAAGAGAAGGTAAATCAAGAAGTACAAAGAAGTCCCCAAACCCATGGTTTTGAGAAAGATGGAGGCCCTCCACACAGAAAAAAGAGATAAAAAGAATGAAAAAGTCATTGAGCCTAAATGACCATACCTTTACACTCAACCTCGTTACAAACCTTGAAAAGACCTTTTTGATCTTGAGTGAGCTGAAACAAGTGTTGATTAGAAAATACGGGCAAACCTATGGGTGAAATCATGCATTGTGTTCATCTTTGTGAGTGTGAGTGTTGCATTTGATTCTGGAGCTTTAAATTGTTGAACCATTGTGTGTGAATATGGAATCACTCTTTGTGTGAGGGCATTTGAGTACCTTTGTTGAGCTTGAAGTTGCATTTGAAGCTAGTATTGTGAACTTGAGAGTCTTTGATAATGGTGAGTCACAACTTGAATCTTTGAGTGCACAATTGATCCTTGCATGAGTAAGTTGAGTCTTTTTGTGTGCATTCATGATTGAGTCTTGTGTAGAACTGTTTGAGACATCCTTTTTAAACTGCTGAACTTGAGTTTTACTTAAGGACAAGAAAAAGTTTAAGTTGGGGGTGTTGATGAGTCCACGATTTAGACTCATTTAGGGCTTTATTTTAATAAATTTAGTGTCCTCAAATGCATATTTTATGCCAATAACTGATGTAAGTCCTTGATTTTAAGATATTTGGATTGAGGAACAAAGCATGGACACTAATGAGCAAAAAAGGAACAAGGGAGTTGAAAGAACGAATAAAAGAATGCCTCATGATCGTCTAACCCATTGGGCGAGTCGCCGAATGGCCATGATCTCGCCTAAAGTTCCAGTGTGCCAAGCCCTGAAGGAGAAAATCAAGTCGGCGATAGAAAAGAGCAGTCGGCGAGTCGTTGAACAGTTCCGCGATGTAGTGCAATATCGTCCAAACTTACAGAACTTGACATTGCTGAAGGCCAAAGAAAAAAGGCGATGGAGTTGATCAAAGGGCGGATCGCCAAGTGAATCGGTGATCCCCACTTATTGTGCTGAATGGTCCTTCGCAACATACTTTTGGCGATAATAAATACATTTTTAAATTCTTAGTTTAGTATCAAATTTTTATAAGTTTGTGAAGTTTTAGAACTGAGAGTATTGAGACAATATTTTCCTTAGCTTTGAAGATTTGAGAAATTGGAAGTGGGTCTTTGAAATTCTTCAACCTTGACCTTTGTAAAGATGAAATTAATCGTACCCAGTTGATGGAAACACAATTTGGTAACGATTTCTATCTTTTTATGATGTCTAGCTAAAGCCTTAATTATTGCGGTGTGATTATGTGATTATGGGTTGATTTAGCTGCGGGGTACTGTTAATTGATAGTTTAAATGTTGTTTAAAAGTAATTTCAATCAGTAATTGTGGTTTAATTTAAAGGGTTGTCGTTGCAAATATAATTCTAACTTTGTGTTTTTGTCTTGCTTGAGAGAGAGGTTTTAAAACCAAGATTACTGATTTGATGGTCTGTGGGTCTTGGATTGTCATGGGTTCAGCTCGAGAGAGTGAATCCTAAATCTTGTTCCACACATTCAACTCGAGAGAGTGAATGGACTAAAGAGAAGGCTGTTCTTAATTGCTGCTTATTGGTGTTCGAGAGAAACCAATTTGATTCGGAGTAGAATGTTCGAGAGAAAGTTTATCCCCACTAAAGTCAAGCTTATTCACTGATTTACAGCTATTTATTATAAATTGCAATTACCCACTCGTCTACCTTAGCCTATAATCCAATCACATCCCAAGAACCCATCTCTTTACTTGTTTATTCGTGTTATTTGTTGCTGTTGTAGTTGATAATTACAATCAAAATCCCCATATTTGACACTTGTGTCACCCTTAATTTGAAACCATGCTTTTATTCGTAAATGGTTTTACCTATGATTGACTTGAACATATTTGTAATTGGCTCTTGAATCTTAAGCACGTACCACTCCCTGTAGGATTCGACCCCAACTCACTTAGTTGGGTTATATTACTGACTAACAATCGTTGGCACTTAGTATTGGAAGAAGTGTCCTGATATGTGAAATCAACCACCACCCCTTTCTAAGATCCCCCAACCAATATCCTAGCCCTTGACCCATTTAGTAGCCAACTCTTACATATTCCTGTTGACCTAACCTACACATAATTCAACATTTTATAAAGTAATTTGGACCACCCAAAGATCCATGAAGCCTCATCTATGGTTTTTAACATACAATCCCGATCTACAAAATAACCATTCCAGTATTTAAATACATCAATCTGGTCACTTATGGAGCAACATTTGATAAATGCAACATATGATCCAACCAAATGATATCTCATACCATATGTGGTATTCAAGCTAACCAATATATATACCAAGGGTGGTATCCGAGCCAATCAAGAGATATCATGTATCAATCGCGGTTTCTAGGCCAATCGAGAATAACACATCACACAATTAGAATCACAATGAATACAATCACAATTGTAAAGCACAAGCCACTAGGACCAGTTTATTGCATGAGAATGACAACAAATATCATTTCAATTTTACCCCTTTTCAAGTCCTTAACCACACATTCTACAAATACTACTAGCAAAATAGTTAACATGAACATATGACATAAACAAAAAATAATGCAACCATCACCTACCCTGACGACCCTTCTTGGACAGTATTTCAGTGAATAACCAGGTTAACCACAACTTACCACCCATAGTATCATACCCATCAACTATAAACAGTCCAACCGTAATTCATCAAATAGCTTACCATCCTAAATAAAAAATTAACAACACATTTAACCATCCAGACTTCATGCTCGAAGGCCTAGGCATGAAAGCTCTCGTCACACTACAAGTATTATGTTTTTAGAGACAAGTCTAACTACTAGATTAAGCCTATCCTACCCAGATACCAAACAATTGTTGAGGAACAATGGTCACAAACTTCTGGCTTCATGTGGGCAAATTTAGACCGGCGTATACCTAGAATTCATGGGTTTTAACCCCTTTTGTGTTGAAATTCCTCTTCTTCATTGTTCCCAAGCTTGGAGCAAATTAGGAGGGTTTTTGGAGTAACATGGTGATATGACACTCCTTGACCACCATTTCTGACACACCCAACATAAACTTACTCATTCTTGTCCTAGAATCGACAACCATAGTCGGAGCATACTTAGTCAATTGAGTAAACTTCAAAGCATACTCTTTCACACTCATGTTCCCTTGACAAAGATTAATGAACACAAGCACCTTCGCCTCTCTTATCTCAAGAGGAAAGAAACGATCAATAAAATCCTCTTTGAATTTATCTCAATCAAGAGGACCGCATTAATTGCCCTCTCTTCCTTCCATTGTTTGAACCAAACTTGAGCAACACTCTTAAGTTGATAAGTGGCCAATTCCGCCTTTTCCACCGGTGACGCTCCCATAATTTCCACTATCTTACACACCTAATCAATGAAATCTTGAGGATCCTCATCAACTTTAGACCCATAAAACTCCGGGGGATTCATCTTAGTGAAGTCCCTTACCCATATTGTCGTTGTAACCATATTTGGGTTCGAGGCAAAAATGACTCTCTATTATCTTGGACCATCATAGCTTGAGCCAACATTTGAAAGTGGCTCGAAATTTGACATGATTCGGTTACTTGGCCAAAGGATCAATCGTGGCTTGAGGAACCTCGGGCTCAACATCGTTAGCCATATTTCTTCTCACATAAGCTCTTCGAGGAGCCATATCCCAAAAAGCATTAGCAAAAAAAGTTAGGAGAGAGACCATTATAGAGATGAAGTCTATGGAATGACTTTAGAATGGTGAAAGAAGTGAAGTTCCCTAAATTCTTTGAGGCCTCATATTCATAAATGTGACTCGTTTTACACTTATGAACAAGACTCCACTCAACGTGGCTTGCAAGACATTCTAGGACCTTTTCAAAAACATGGCTTTTATACCAAGTTTTTCATGACTCATAGTATAACTTAGATGTGACACAACGTATAAGACATCGAGAGGTACTATAAAAGCCACTTGAGATGCATAAAACACAATAAAAATACAACAAGAGAGAATCTAAAGTAATAATTGTCTTATATCATAATAGGGGTTAGAAAATAAGTGTGAAAATCTAACTTTGTCTGGAAAAGTCCATTCTACAATCATAGGAGTGGTTGGGACATAACCCATACACCACGTACAAATCTGAAAATGAAAGAAATCATAAAGAATAAAAGTGTTCATGATTGTGCCCTCGAAGCATGAGGATTCACCAATCCCCTAAACTGAGATAGCAAAACAAATTAGCCATGAGCAGGAGGAGAAACTTCGGACCCTATATTATAAAATAATATAGGTACAAGTATGTATTAGTATGTGGAATGTACTAAGTATGGAGAAATGCATAAAAACATAAACATGATCATTTAGGGACTTTAAACGTGATATGCATAACCAAACTAAAACAAAGTAAAAACCTTTAAAAAGAAATCATAAATCATAACTAAGGTTAATGCATACTTAAAACATAATGAGAGCTTTCATAAAATCCTTTTAAAGGTAACATAGTTTGTTTTGTGGGATATTAGCCTTTACCGACAATAGACCATGTGAGCAATAACATGAAATCCGATGTAAGTCCCAGATCGAGAAGCGGGAGCCTACTTGTCAAGGTAGAACTCTGTGTCATATAATAAAGGCTAAGTGGATCCATTAGCTAGGTCGTTTAAGACAATCCTACGGGTGCACATAGTTTGGAACTAGAGATTGCTACTAGAGACTACCGTATTTGAGCCTCCAACTCAAAGTTCTCTCAGTGCTAAGTTGAATTCCAGCGGAATAGATAAAGTAAATTATCAAAGCATAAGATTATGAAAGGCAATAATCACAATACCAATCCAAATCATAGATTCTTATAAGAGTACCTCCTTTAAATCATGATTCATACATATGTGAGGAAACCTTTCACAACCATAATTTCATAATATGTGAGAAAACATTTCACAATTCATTTATACTTATCTCAAAAACATCCTTAGTTCATAAAACATCATTTTCATAAGACACAGATAGCTTTTGTAAATCATCATTCATAAGTTCATAAATTTTCTTCATAAATTCATCATCATAATCAAATAAAAGCATGAGTCCATATGGAATCAATTTAAAACCATATAATTAAATCAAATCATGCATAATAAGGTTGAAATCAAACAACTGAATCATAACAAGTAGGACCTATAGAGATTTTGTATGAAACCTTAGTCAAATTGGGTGAGAATTGAATTGGAGATTGAGATTAAGATTTCTTTTGGGACCTAATAGATGGGTAGAATCCATTGATGAATTCCCACATACCTTGATAATCAAATCCCAATAGAAATGGATATTAAGACCTTGAATCCTTTGAAACCCTAGCTTTCACCTTCAATCTCTTGAGAAAATTTAGGGAAGAAGACTTGGGAGATTTTTTTAGGGAATTAAGTGAATAAGGAGATTTAGGCTAGTTTTAATGAGAAAACAGTTATAGGATAGTTTAAAAGGCTAAAATGATATAGTTTAGGGGTTGGGTAGATGGGAAAAGACCAAAACACCCTTAATTAAAACTATAAGAGTGATCTATGGAATAGACCAACAATCAGTAGAACTTTCTACGGCCCGTAATAGGTAACCGTCTAACCAGCTTCAAAAACCTTAAATCAATCCAACTTCCACAAAAGCATTTTTACGAGTCATCGTTTGGCCTATGGTCCATAGACCCTTTCCATAGAACTCAAGTTCAAGTCCAAATTTTACTAAGTCTGAGTCACTTTTATGGGTGCTTCCTACAACCCCTATAATGCCCTACGATTCATGTTGTTCACTCGTAAGTCCAACTTCGGAAACTTGAATTTTCTAAAAACTCAACTCCTACGAGTGTCATCTACGACCCATAGAAGCTTCTACAAACCATAAATAGGTCTCGTAGGTCTGGAGAAGTAGCCAAAAAATTGAAACCTTTCCTTTCTAATTTGACTTTCCAATTTCTGAGGTATTCCGAGGGGCATGGATAATGTCAGAGTGGTAAAACTTCTATTGGGGCAACAAGAAGGGCATTTTTCTTCTTGGACTGGTAACAACTTTGTGCATGAGGGTTAGGTTACCCTTCATATATTTTGTCATAGAGCTACACATGGATCCCCTGTTTAACCCTCTTTGATTGAGATCCGCCACTTCCAAGGGAAAGAAATGGTGAAGGGTGGAGCGAGGCGAAGAGTAGACAAGTTGCAGAAGGTTTGAACAATGATGATGAGGATTTTCGTGATGCTACCCCTCGCTCCCAGACCTAGAACCCTATCTTGCCTTGAGTCTGTACATCGAACGTGGCTTGCACTCAAAAACTATTATTGGTCTCCAAACAAACCCTTGGCATGGCTAACTACTTACCGGAAGACTATTACATGCATACGAGAGCTTAAACTAATTACATTTAAAGAAATAAACTAAACTTCAAAAGGTATCTGAAAAAACTGAGTATAAATGATAAAGTGTATTAAAATATCTAAGAAGAAATTGAAGTAACAATCTAACTTTATCTATTTATGAAGTCTCTACAGTCTAAATATAGGTGTCGAGACAATTGCCATGACAACTGTAACACTACTGCTAGAGCAATAAAATTGGAGTCTTCTGAAAGTTGAGTTATCTTAACTCTTACCTAAATCGGGGTTCAATACTACACTCAAAATATATTCAATGATGCTCATATAATGATACTCACTAGTTTTAGTTAATACTCAAAAGATCCTCTTTAAGGAATAACTGATCTTTACTTTAACTGAATGAAATGCTTCTGAAACTATTTATGCTTCTTTAAAACTAGCCATATTTTTCTTATAAGAGTAATGCATTTGAAATGCTTAATGCTCCCTTCAAATCCTTCTTAACCGAAAAACTCAAATGGTTAAACTTACTTTGATTCTGAAATACATGCATGAAAACAATTATGTAAAAAGTCTTCAACAATTCATAATTAAATAGGGTTCATGTGATAAAATAGGCATAAACAACACTCCATGAATCAGAAGTACATGATGAAATGCAGTCTCAATGATAGAAATCAAAATTTCAATAATTAAGGAATAAATGTCAATTCAAAGTTCATGAAAACTCTGGGTAAAACTCTATATTTATCTCTTATTGACTAAATTTAGATGTAGGGCGTGAGGACGAACTCAGTCAATCACTATGAATAGCCTTACATACCTTGAATCACTCTAATTGAAACGCTAACTCTGAAGAGGAACCCCCAAAGTCTCTTCTTGAACTTTAGGATGACTTCTTATTTTTGCTAGATATGAGAGAAAGATTTGATGTTAGAATCTTCTTAAGAGTTCATGATTATAGATTAAGATTGTTTAGAAATATATTAGATACATGGGAGGAATATAGTTTGGTTTTGGAGATTAAGGATAGAGAGAATTTGAGAGAAAATAAGTCTTAGGTTGTCCAAGATGAATTTTCTAGTGACCCACAAACTTAACTTAATAAAATAGAGCATCTTAAAAGATAGACCCTCAAAAATTTACTTGGCACGGTGCGCCACGCTACGGGCTACACGGAGTGCATAACCACTTCAAAAATAATGAAGCTACTGGAAAATTGTCCTGGCTCGGTGTGCCCATGCGGAGCGCATGAACAATTTGACGTCTCTCCAGTAAATGCAAACAACTCTTTGCTCAAGAGTCAAATTCACGAGCGGTTGGTGGCGTTGGAAAGAATACATGTGACTTTTAATTTGATAGGTCATGGGACATCTAAATCTTATTATTCCAAGAGATGTGGTTATTTGAAATGAAGCCTTGTATGAACTAATGCAAAAACATAGACTATAGAAATGCTTTAAACTTGGTTTGGTGTTTAAGGTAACTTACGGCCCTAAATCACATCTGATACACTTACTACACTTAGTAAATGGCCTTAACATTTATGTAAAACTTGGAAATCATTGGGTTCGGGCCTATACACATGCGGAGGATGGTTCGGGCCTATACGCACACGGAGGAGCCTATAAGATCGCACTCCGACTAGGAACCCGGATATACTTTAAAACTTGATTTGGGTTGTAGCCCTTGTTTTGGGTATGTACTAAACGTCTTTTCCTTTCTTTTTTTCCCCTTTTTGTTAGCACGTGGATGTTGGTTTCTAACATTATTAAGCATATATGAATGCTAATTGTTGTTTTTAACCATCTCTATTATCCTACTGTGGTTTCCATTTATATTAACGATTTTAAATAGCCAGGAATGAAAAATGAAATAGGGAAAAACAAGGAAGAGATTTTGTGCCTCCCTCCCTACTATAGCAGAAAATTTTTTGCCATAGAGGGAGCGTTGTATACGTTAGCCTCACTAAGGCAGGTTTGACGAGGTAAGCCCAAAAATTAGAATTTTCTGCAAGGTTTTCTTATTCCCTAATCCTCATTATCGATGCTAACTCTTGACTACATATAGTCTCACATAAAATCTCAAGACTAACCCCAACAATGCAAAATGAGAACTTAACATCATTTTGTCATAAAATCAAGCAAGCAACACAACATAATTAGTTTATCACATCACATTCTTTCTATCGTACAAGAATAACTCTTTTCTCTCGACAGTTCCAGACCAATCTTTACTCTCCTGAAATTGGAGTTTCCCTACGATCATAATTATCCTTGCTCCTTAACTATGACAATTGCATGCTCAAACAGTTACAAAAACTCAGTTTAAGCAGTGAATAATTACACAAATGCAGGCGCTATAACGGGGTGGCATCGTAGCGGCAACCTATCCCCTATAGCAGTCTTCATCTTTCAAGAAATTGAAGGGGCACATCAATGGTACCCTTTGGCCCAACAATTCTTTTTTTCATCAAATCATTACAGATCAGTGTTCCTAAAATGCCCCACTACCCAAATATGCAAAAATCTGAGCCTTCCAACTCCTAAATCCTACCCGCATCTGAGTTTCCAACCAAGAACAACCCTTCAATCCCCCCCCCCCTTTTTGAACCCATTTTCGACCCTATTCCCCGTGATCCTTACCAGAATGTTGTAGCGGCATTGTGAACTTAAAGGAAAACCCATGCACCAACAATTTCAGTAATCAAGTACTATATTTATAACAAATTTTAAAACAACCCAAACCCCATTATACTCTATCATTTCTTAGCATGTGATCACCCTTATGTGTAAAATGAAGTAAGGAGAGTAGGGTACATAATAATTACCTTAGTTTTGACGTTCGTGATAGAGTGATCAAAGAGCGTATGAGAGGGTTTGGAAAATGTGAAAACGGAGAGAAATGGACATAAAAATCCATTCTCCTCCCTCTTATTTTGTTTTTGATCCTCGACTAATCGCTATAGCAGCTGGGCAGCCGCTATAGCGTCAGTAAACATGCCATAGTAGGGTCTAGTCAATGGGAGGGAGAGAATTATATTATGGATTCATCTGTTCGAAGTTCCCATCTCGGTATTCTTGGGGATAGGGTACGTTCATGAGTGGGGTGGTTCATGCGGAAATAAATACTTCCTCAGCCTAGTTAAGCTACGTTGCTATTTTCTGTGACCGGTCTATTATCCTTTCCACCCTAATAGTTGTTCTAGGATGAATGATAGATAAATTGATAAATATTGTAATGATCTAAATCGTCGTTACTCAAGGTCATTCCTGTGGAGTCCCAAAATTATGGATATATGGTGCCAAATTTAAAAATTTGAGCATACAAAAATATTGGCTTAATTTGTATTGACTGGGATGACGTCAACTCGCCATAGAGGGAAGCTTCCTTCTATGACATTGCCGCTATAGTGCCTACATGTCCTCTATAGCGGGCTAACGGGAATCAGATCCTAGTAAATACGATGTCTTTTATTCTTTTCTTCCACTTTTCAGGGAGAAAATAGACAAGGGTTCTCCAAAAACCCTTAGAAGGCACCCATGCATGGCATGGTCAGAGATGACATGCATAAGTTTTTGGGCATGAAGTCTGGTTGATTAAATGTGTGATTTGTTGTGGCTAGGTTGATGATGGTTTTTAGCAAATTATGTTTGTCTTGTGATATTGTTGGGTGATACCTTGAAGAGGGAATTGTTGGTGATTGGAGTATGATTTGGATTTATCTAGAGGGATCTCATTGGTAGAAAATGGTTATGGGTTTTCCAAGTATGCAATGTATGCATATCTACTACTTGGTAGTATTACTTGTGCAATGCATGTGAGAAAACTAAAAGGCTAATGTGAAATGACCATATTGATAATCACATGTGATGAACTTGTTATTACACATGTGGTTTCAAATGTGATTTTTCATTGTGATTGTGATTGTGATTGTGCATGTTGTTGTGTTTGCTGGTTGGCTCGGGTGCCACGCCAGTACAAGATACAAACGGTTGGCTCGAATACCGTTTCTGGTTTGAATCATTAATGATTAGCTCGGGTACTGCACCAATACACTAACAGTTTGTGTGTGGGTTTCATAAGATAACCTGGTTTACTTCTTTGTAATGGTATGGGTACATATTGGCCCATGAGTGTCCGGATTTGTGTTGAAATGCTAAAATGATTCTTGTGTAGATCAGATTTGCATATCAAACACTATGGACGATGTTTTAGGGATTGTTGGTGTTCTGGGTTACTAGAAAGGTGTGATGAATCATGTATGACTTGTTATGTTGAGGTTGTTCAAGATTAATGTGCATATCAACTCAAGATGAGTACTGGAGTCCAAACTACATTATACTTGTAATTATAATAGTATGTTAATTGTTTTGCTAAGTCGTGGTTACTAGTTCAGTTGATGATCGGGGGTCTGGTGCATAGTTTAAATAGGAACTAGTTATGGTGGCTCGATGTTTAGAACATATCTTATTAGGGAGATGAGAATCAAGGTAGTTTAGTAAGATTCGGCATGTGCTTACTAAATTGGTCAAGGGTTAGGTGTTGGCTTGAGAACTTGAGGGAGAGCATTATGTTGGCCTACAAAGTTAGTCGAGGTCTCGTATTCGAAAAATTTCTATGTGATAGAAGGGTTAGGTTATGATCTGATATGGGGGGCATAACAAGTAGTGTTAGGAAGCCTTAAAGTGGCAAGAGGGTTGAATGTTTAATGGTAGAGTTGGCAGCGGAATGAGGTAGGAAGTTGGAATCAAAGTGTATTTATTTATTGTAATTATACCTGAGATGGTAAGACTGTGTGGGTAAAGACTTTGGATGGTGTATCCTTCATATTGTATGTTTTCTTCTGAATGTCTACTTTATATTAGGTGGTGGATTCGAGTCGATCGATGATACCTATTAGATATGTTATACAAGTAAAGAAATTGAAATGAAATCATGAATACAAGCAAGTAAAAGTAGACATGATTTATGAACTTTTAAATTTGTTGTGATACCCTGTGCAATCACACGAACTCAAATCCAAATTAGGGGACACTCTGGAGTAAAAGTCAACAGTGGTCGACATAAAGTAAAAATTACGAGAATATTTAATTTAAGACTTTAATTTACATAATATCAATCTACTTTTTTTATTTACAACAATAATATTTTAATTACAAATATGACAACTTATTATATATATATATATATATATCTTCACACGTTTTTATACCTATTTTCTTGGCTTAGTGGTTGATTTTATGGAACTCATTATTTATTAATTTACCATTTAGATTATCAATCACAATTATAATTGCATACATTTCTTTTACTTAAAGATTTTTTTTCTCTTTCTTACTTAATACAATTACTATGGTAAAAAAATATTTTTCTCTTTCTTTACTTACGTTTTCTTTTAATTATCTTTTTAGATTTTTATGCTAATATTTTTTTCTCTCTCTTAAATTACGTTCTTTTTTAATTATCTTTTTAGAATTTGTTGCTAATTTTTAGGGAGTGAAAATGTATCATCTTATTAATATGATTTCTATCATTAAGCACGTTTCTCCTTAATTTCATATAATTACTATTGGAAAAAAGTTTTTTTTTTTCCTCTCTTTAGTTTCATTTCGATTATTATGAGAAGATCTCTTTTTACTTTTCTCTTCAATTTTATATATGTTAGTTAAAAAAATTGTGGGGATGAGTATATTAAATGGTATAGATTTTGTATTATATTGGTGACCATTTTTTTTTTTGTAACTATAATAAATAACTTATGATAAAATATAATCAAATTTTATTTCTATAATAATCTGTCACACTCAAAGCACCGTTCAATAGTTTAAATTTTTTTAAAAATATATTAAATACTGTACATTGTAGATTAAGTTTGGTGTACAATTATTTTTAATCACAATGAATAACTTACACCAACAAATAATTAAATCGCACATGAAGTAAAAATCATGATTATAACATTAATTTTTGTTATATATTTTAACTATATGTTGCCTTACACCATAATATTATCAACTATCTATCAATAGTTATCATCGAATTAATAAATAATTATACCAAGATATATGAAAAAATCACTAGTATTAGTAAAAATTTCATTCATAAAAAAATAAAATTAATTACAAAAGTATTGTATCTATTTGGTAAACGTCTTTTTGGTGTTTGTGTCATATATCACTCCTTCAATCTTGAAATCCACATACATTCCTGCAATACATTTTGATAAATAGTTAGACACATACTAACCTACAACAATGTATATAATTTCTTCAATTACAAATTAATTAAATATGGTATATAATATGGTGACGCTTTGGTGTACAGCATGGTTACACTTTGGCATAAAATATGGTGATGCTTTGGTGTAAAATATAGTAATGCTTTGATGTACGGTTCAATCTAATATATAATATATGACGTACACCAATATATACACCACAAAATAACCAAAAAATTACCCTTTTTTTAAGTACAATTAACTTAATTAAAAACAATGTGCACATAATAGTTTAACATTGCTATCTTCAACAATATTGTACATTATGATTAAATTTTGGTGTACAATGCACTATAATACGAAATACATAAACTAAACCAAGATATACACCATAATTTAACCAAGAATTTTTCAATTATTTTATGTAATCAAATTAATTAAAATTTGTGTGCCAAACAACATACGAAGCATTCATTCAAGCAATATTTTTCATAGTTAACACATTTACATAAGAAAATCAAGCAACAAAAACAACAAAAAAACCTTTGAACAATTAAAAAAATGAACTATATATTTTAGCAATCAAACTAAAAAAATGATAATTTAAAAACTGATACATACTTGTTGCACCCCATATTTAAGATTCCATCTAAAAAACACCAATCAATAAAGCTATAACAATATATGTTTATAAAAAAATTAAATCAAAATAAAACCAATAAATATATTTAAAACAATACAAACTTATATTTGTGTATTATAGTGGTATAATTTATGCTAAAGAATGCTAAAATTGATTTACTAGTTTAAATGCTATGCAGAATTGGTTTAAATTTTGGTATAATTTACAATTATTATGGTGTATGTTAGGGTTAAAAATTTGTAACTAATCAAACAATACCAATAAACAAACTAACCACGGTCATATAACAAAACTTTATAAAATCTTATTTTATATTTGTTGGTAGTTTTGTTTTCGGTAGATACAAAATAAATAACACTACTTAGCAGAAAAATTCAATAATTAACATAAAAATTCAACAAAAATACACCATAATGATTTGGTGTATATATGCCACAAACTAAAAAACATATGCATCCAAAATATATCGACTACACCAATACATAAACCACTAATTAACCAATAATTTAACTATAGACGAGTACCTACATATAGTACAAAGCAATTAAGAACAATATAGTTTATGTTTTACAGATCTCATCCAAAAAACACCAATCAATAAAGCTATAACAATATATGTTTATAAAAAAATAATCAATAAACCAATAAATATACTTTAAAACAATCATAATTGAAGCAATCATTATGGTGAAACCTGTTTCATTCCATCTCCCATCATGTTGCATTAAAATTGAAAAAATATTCATATTTTCTATTGAACGCACTTTCAAATAGTGGAGGTATAGAGTTTGATTTTGATTAGAATTAGAAGAGAGAAACAGTAACTATATTAGAGATATTTATGAAAGATAAATAAGAGGGAGAGAAAATTAAGGAATTAAAAAATAAATTGTGGGCTGTCATGCTTTAATTTCCGATTTTTGTTTTTCTTCTTATTATTTATTTTATTGTTCCGATTTTTGTTTAATAATTTCATTGTTTTGTAAAATAAACTATTGTTATGTTGGTGAAAAAAAGAACTATTGTTATATAGCTGTTATTTAGGTGCTTATTTTGTATAGTTAAGTTTTTTTCCCCAACATAAAATTGATCCCAATTATTGATTCAAACTCAGAAACAAAATTACATGAATGTGTTACACAAAAGTTGTGACACAATTTTATAAATAAAATCCCATTTTGATATTAGTTGATGGGCCAATTCATTGTTTTTTTGTTTGTAGGTATAACTCTAAAAAAAATAAAAAATTAGCCTCTTAGAATCCAAGGTTAAGCAACCCAAATTGCGTACAAATCAAGTATACTATTGGGTTTAGTGTAAGGAACTCTAAGGGTCTTTTGGTAGGGAGTATTAGGAGAAATAGTCTATGTATTATGTATGATATTATTTAGTACTATATTTGGTAGGGATTTCGGGTTTATGTATAACTAATTCATGTATTAATTCTACACCCTACATAATATTATAGGATGTATAACTAATAACTTTCATTTGGTGGTATTAGTGCTGTGAAAGGCAAGGCATTAACAAAGAATGCCCGACAGGATAACAACAGAATAATACCCAAGTCTAAACTTTTCCTTTCAATTTGAACCAAGAGAAGACAAACTAAATCAAACAATACGAAGAATGGACAGCAACTATATCAACCAAACAAAAACAACCAGACAAGAAAAAATCAATCATGACACAAAGATTTACGTGGAAAACCCTTCAATGTGAAGAGTAAAAAATCAAGGGACCAAAAGCTTCACTATAAATACCAAGAGTTATAATATTATTCTCCAAAATTGGCCATAAAACAATTGCCAAAGAACGAGCAACAATGAAACAAGATTGCACCAAAACTAGAGAATTAAAATAGAGAATTCACCCAAAAATGAGCTACTGTTCACGCTCAAAAATCAAAAGCTATAGACAACTAACTTCGGTCTCCACCGCTGAATTGCAAGAACCAGATGCTGAAAACTCCTAGTTCAAATTTGAGCAAGATCCAACAGTTAACGAAGCAGAAAAATCTGTTTAAAGAATATTGCCTGAGCAGAAAATTTCCTGAAGCAAAAACGGGATTTTTCTCTCTTTCTCAATCTCTAAAACGGCTCTCTCTTGATTTTTTTTCTCTCAATCTCTAAAATGGCTCTGTCTTACACACTTGATAAAGAAAATAAACTCTGCATTACTAATTTCCGTATTATTAATCTTTCTACCAAACCACCTTGTATCTTTAATCTTTGTTTAAATTGAGCGCTTTATTACTATGCCCGCTTTGTGACGTAGTTTGCACAATTGCGTAAAAGGCATTAACCCCACAATATCTGTAATTTCAATTGTCCATTCCAAAGGAAAGCAATCATCCTACAAATTCATTTGACATGATGTCATTTGTAAAAGAAAAGTAACACCTACTTTATCATGTGTCGAATGCTTAATTCTTGAAAATCAATACTCGATACTTTTTACTCGTTTCAATTTGTTAGTCTTGATTTGATTCGGTAAGGAATTAAAAAAAATCTTCAAAATCTTTTAAATTTTTAACTAAAAACGTGTATAATGTATAAAAAAAAATTTAGAACTAGTAATTTCAAATATGTTATATAGAAAAATAAATTGAAACGAAAAGTATGGTTTATTTTAATGATTGGAAAAAGAAAGGATCATATTCATGTTGCCAAGAAAGAATAAAATGTCATTTCGTCAAAAAGTGTTTTTATTATTGAATATAATTGAGAGGAAGTTCATTGTTTGTGGTATTGCATGACTACATATGGCATACAAAGTAACCATAAATAATTAGACTACAAATGGCCTTCCCAAAACAGTTCTACACTTCAAAACGATGAGACCGCTAATTAATTGAGAAAACAACCAAATACCCCCTCAATTTATTACTCAATTCTCAACTACACACTAATATTTTACGGAGGTCCTATTACCCCCTTGAAGTATTTTAAACATAGATATTGACACCCTCAAGTGTTGATGTGGCACAGCAAGTGTGTTCACTTTCCCGAAGGCAAGTGTAAGACAAATAAATAAGTCAAAATTAAATGATTAAACAAGTATCATTTTTTAATTGAATTTAATATAATTAATAAATAAATTTAATTAATTACAATCACATACTCTCTCTCTCTAACCATTTCCCTCCTTCAACATTTACACCTCTACAATTAAATTTTGTCATGACTGCCATGGCAAGCACCTATTCAACATTTTATTTTTCATTTTTTCACTTTTAATCCACGATGAACTAATTCATGACCAACCCCTTCAAATCTTTCCTAAAAATAGACAATATGACAAAAAAACAGTTAATGATAATCCTTTAATTTCTTCACCTCAATGAAAAATACTTTCAATCCGACATTGAAAAATGATATTACAGCTTCTGCTAGAGAAAAATTTTCGATTATTGTAGCAACCCGAGTTTCTTGATTGGAACTGAAAGTGGGTTTTAGAATTTGAAATTTGTGAGTTTCTTGATTGAAATTGAAAGTGGGTATTAGAATTTGAAATTTGGCAAGAAAAATTTCATCTTCAAATCTATCAAAAAAAAAGCAACGGATGCAGAACTAGACCATAATGGCAGTAAAATACTATAGTAAAAAATTCAACATTCATGTCAAATTTATTGAATTCAATAATAACAACAAGATTTTGTGCAAATAAATAATCGAAAAGATAGAAGAAAGGCGGAGGAGGATGGGTGTGATGGAGATTGGAGGTGGATTGGAGAAGATGAGACATTTGGGAACAATGGAGAAAAAGGGGATGATTTAGGAAGATGAATGGAATGGTGGAGAAAAAATGAAAAACAGCTGATGTATTTTGGTGATGATTTTTAAAAAAAAAATTTTTAGTCTGAAAAAAAATAGGTGCGTGTATTACACTTAGCAACAAATATTTGGGGGTGACATTTTAAGGGAGTCAATATATGTGTTTAAAATACTCTAGGGGGGGGGGGTAATAGGACCCCCGTAAAATATAAGTGTGTAGTTGAGAATTGGGTAATAGGTTGAGGGGGTATTTGGCTGTTTTCTCCTAATTAATTCATGGTTTTTCATCACAACTTGTGACAAAAATATACATATAATATAGTATTTTATTTGTTTTAATTTATTTATCTGATTATAATTTGATATTAGATTTGAGAAACTAAAAATAATTTTTAAATTTTGTAATCTTAATTATGTCATGTGGAAAGTTAGAATTAAAGAGTCTAGTAAGTGTTACTCAAAGTGTCACCAATGAAAGGTTCCATGAGGTTTGGTAAGAAAGGAAAATTTAGTCGAAGATTTATTGGACCGTTTGAAATTTTTAAGCATGAGGGGTCGATTGCATACCGACTGCATTTCCTTTGAGTTTGTTTCACTACTAAAAAACTGTTAAAAAACGAAAAGCAATGGACGGCATCGCTCCAAAAAGTGACGCCAATTGCCACACTGTCCGTCGCTTTGGAATAAAAATATTTGTTTAAAAAATTATTTTACAAAAAGCGACGGACAACATCTCTTAGTCCGTTGCTTTATTTCGCAGATTCTTGAGCCAAATAGATATATAATTAATAATTAATAATTAATTATTAAAAATAGTTAGAGACGTTGTCCGTCGCTTTTTATTAAAAAATAACCACGTCGTCCGTCGCTTTTTATTGATTTTAATTGATTAATTATTTTTTAAAGAAGCGACGGACAACATCTCTTAGTCCGTCGCTTTTTGGTCAAAATACTGGTCAAATCATTAATAAAAGTGATGGACAATATCTCTTAGTCCGTCTCTTTTTTATCAAAATGTTGGTTATATATTTTTAAAAAAGTGACAGACAAAGAGACGTTGTCCGTCGCTTTTGTTAAAATATCTAAAGCACAGATGCGAAATTGCCCATTTTTCTATCTCTCTTCCTTCTCTCTTCTCTTCCTCTCTCTAGAAGTCAACGCCGACGAAGAGACGCCAACGCTTCCCGTCACCGCTGCCCACGCCGACGCTGCCAACCCCGACCCCGACCCCGACCCCACTCCATTGTCTCCTTCTCCTTTAGTTCAAGGTTAGGATTTCATGAAATTATTTTTCATTTCTTTCAAAATGAGTATTGAATTTGTTAATTAGTGTATTGAACTTGTTTTTTATTGATTTAGTTTGATTGATTGTTAGTTAGTAAGTGAATGATTTAGGGTTTTTGATTTTGTTAATTAGTATTGAATCTATTTTTTTATTGATTGTTAGTTAGTTAGTGAATGATTTAGGGTTTTTTATTTTAGTTAGGATTGATTGATTGTTAGTTAGTGGAGTGTTAATTTGAAGTTAGATGAATTTAAATTTGATGAATTGAAGTTAGATTTAGAACTTGAACTTGAAATTTGAATATAACTAATTAATTCTTGAGTTAGAATTTTATGTATAACTAATTTTAGAAATTGGATATAAATGATGAATTTAATTAGAACTTAAAGTTGTTGAACTTAATTAGAACTTGAATATAACTAATTATTCTTGGCTTAAAATTTTATATATAACTAATTTTAGAGATTATATGAGCTTGAACTTAGAATATGAATATAACTAATTTTTGGGTTGGAAGTTTATATATAACTAAGTTTAGAAATTAGATATGAACTTAAATTTAGTTATTGAACTTGAACTTGAATATAATAACTAGCTAATTTTTGGATTTGAAGTTTATGTATAACTAATTTTAGAACTTTGATATGAATTTGAATTTAGAACTTGAACATTGAAATTAGAACTTAATAACTAATTCTTGATGACCTCAATTAATTAGAACTTAATAATTGAACTTTGAAGTACTTATTAAAATCTTATTGACCTTAATATATTTGAACTTAATTATAACTTTCAACTTAATTTATAATAACTTGAACTTAATTAGAAATACAATTAATTATTTGAAATCTTAAACTTAATTAAAATTTATAAATTAATTAAGCTTGATCTTTGTAGATCTTGAAATGTAGTATTTATGAACGAATTAATTAGGTATATAAGTACTAATAAATATAATTATTAGGTAATTATAAATATATATTCACAATATAAATTAGTTTAACGTAGTAAAATTATTATTAAATTTAATTTATAATATAATTGAATATCTATATTTTGTAGATGGATCATCATTTGTGGATGTATAATATGTATTATGAAACTGGTGCTGGTTTGAAATTTGAGTTTATTGACGGTGTTAGAGATTTTATTGAACATACAATGACACTTGACATTTTCAATAATAATGGATTGGTTAAGGTGTCCTTGTAGTGCATGTAGGTGCTTACAATTTTTTGAACCAGATACAGTTATGGTTCATTTGTACCGTAATGGATTTAAGTCTAGATATTTTGTATGGATTGATCATGGAGAAAGAGATGGATTGAATGGTATGTTTTATAATTCGATGCATGTGGATGAATATTATATGCTTGCACCACATGGCCAAATTAGGGTTGAACATGATAGGGTTCATGAAATGATCAATGATGTTTTCGGGGTTTAAGGTCGGGTGGAACCCGAACAATATTTTGATGAAGCTCCTAATGAAGAAGCAAGACGCTTCTATGATCAATTAGAAGAGTCTAGTCGTCCACTATGTGAAGGGAGTCCGCATTATGCCTTGTTAGTTGCGGTTAGATTAATGAATATTAAATCAGATTGGAATGTTCCTAATGCGTCTATGGACTCAATGGTTGATCTTTTAGGTGAACTAGTTAATCCAGAGTTTAACATACCTAAGAACTTCTATCAAGCAAAGCGTTTGGTTTCCAAGTTAGGATTGACGTATGATATAATTCATTGTTGCGTTAATGGTTGCATGTTATTTTACAAGACTGATAGTGAATTAGAAAATTGTAAGTTTTGTGGACATGCTTGTTATAAGAGGACTCCAGCTGGAAAGATGGTCCCAGTTAAGGCGATGCATTATCTACCTCTTATTCTTGGGTTAAAAAGGTTGTATGCATCGATGAAGTCTGCCCCATATATGAGATGGCATTGTGAATATAGAAGGTCGCCGGGTGTCTTGTCTCATCCATCTGATGGTGAAGCATGGAAGCATTTTGATAATGTATATCCTGATTTTGCTAGTGAACCAAGAAATGTTAGATTGGGGTTGTGTGCAGATGGTTTCACAGCATTCTCTAATGTTGCTTCACATTATTCATGCTGGCCGGTATTTCTTACTCCGTATAATCTTCCTCTTGAAATGTGCATGACCAGTCCCTACATCTTTCTAAGTTGTGTTATTCCAGGTCCCCGTAATCCAAAAAGTTTGATTGATGTCTATCTACAACCATTGATGGATGAGCTCAAACAATTGTGGTTTGAAGGCGTTTTGACTTATGATATATCAACTAAGCAGAATTTCGTTATGTGTGCTTCTTTAATGCGGACTATTAATGATTTTTCTGCATACGGGATGCTGTCTGGTTGGATGACAGCTAGAAAGCTAGCATGTCCGTATTGCATGGAAAATAGTAAGGCATTCACTTTAAAGTATGGCAGAAAAAATACATAATTTTATTGTCATTGTCAGTTCTTGCCAATGGACCATGAGTTTAGAAAGATGAAAAATGCATTTAGAAAAAATAAGGTTGAAAGTGACCCCCACCTCCATTACTCACAGGGCATCAAACTTGGGAGAGAATTTCTCAACTACCTAAAGTTACAGAAGCTTCACCTTCTAGACTTCCTGGATATGGTGTTGAACATAATTGGATCAAACAAAGCATATTTTAGGAGTTGCCGTATTGGAAGGACAATCTGCTACGACATAACCTTGATATGATGCACATTGAAAAAAATTATTTTGACAATTTATTTAACACAGTGATGGATGCTAAGGGTAAGACAAAAGACAATCCAAAAGCTAGAATGGACATAAAAGAATATTGTAGGAGAAAAAAGTTATGGCTGCAGGAATTACAAAATGGTAAAATAGTTAAGCCCAAAGCTAGCTTTTCATTCACATTGGATGAGAAACATAAAATTTGTGAGTGGGTTAAAAATTTGAGGATGTCGGAGGGCTATGCTTCGAATTTAGGAAAGCGGGCAGATATGAATAAAGGAAAATTGATAGGTATGAAAAATCATGATTGTCATGTGTTCATGGAAACTTTAATTCCTATAATTTTTAGCCATCTACCCGAAAGGATATGGAAACCAATCATAGAGATAAGTCTTTTTTTATAAAGATTTGTGTTCTGGAAAGTTGTAGGAGAGTAGTTTAGACAGAATGGAGGAAAATATTCTTGTTATTACTACTAAGTTGGAGAAGTTATTTCCATGTGATTTCTTTGATATGATGGAGCATCTTCCAATTCACCTTGTACAAGAGGCTCACCTCGGAGGTCCGGTTCAAAAAAGATGGATGTATCCATTTGAGAGGTATTCATTTGAAATATTCACTAAGTTATATATATTCACCAAGTCTTTTATTAACATATTTATACATATATACATGCAGAAAAATTGGCAGTTCCAAGCAAACAATTAAGCAAAGGGGAAAGATCGAAGGATCAGTTGTTCAAGGTCATATTGGGAAAGAAACGGGTGATTTTTATTCTTATTACTTTGGTGATGATGTGTCATGTAAGAGAAACATGCTCAATCGCAATGATTAAGGCGATATTATCCTTCATTTCCATCGATATCATTTTTTAATCAAAATGGTCGAGGGTCTAAAAAGCGTGGAAAGCGAGGCTTCACTAATATGAAAATGCAATCAGTTGTGACACATATTTGCTTAATTGTCCAGAGATTCAACCATATGTCAAGTAAGTGTTAAAAATATGTTATCAAATTACATACTAATAAGTGTTCATTAACTAACGAAATACTTGAATGCAAAATGATCAGCTTGTTCGTAAACACATGGGATAATGAAGCCATCTATACTAAATTTTCCAAATGGCTAACAAACTATGTAAGTGTGAAATCACTAAGTATTTAATAATATAATCATGTTATACTAAAATATATTACTTGAAATAACAATCACATAGGTTTACGATGAATACTCAAGTGTCCAACATTTGCAATTAGTATAAAAGTAGCACTTGGATCTGAATCTCAAGTATTGACAATGAATAAGTATTGTGTCAATGGTTTTAAGTTTCAAACTGAAGAAGTTTTTAGGAACAAGAAAACAAATAATAGTGGTGTCTACATACAAGGTGATGTTAATGATACTGGCCAAACTATTGAATATTATGGTGTCATTCATGAGATTATTGAAGTGAGGTATTTAGGTTGGCCTAAGAAGAAGATTGTATTGTTTCGGTGTGAGTGTTTTGACCCATCACATAGAGGCACAAATATGGACCATCAACATAATATAATTGAAGTTAAGCACACCAGAAAATACAGAAGTTATGATCCTTTTATTATTGCACAAAATGCTAAACAAGTGTATTACACTCCATATCCATTGCGTAGAGACAAAGTTGATTGGTGGGTTGTTATAAAAACTAAGCATGTGGGAAGAATTGAAATTGACAATGTCTTATATGTGGCGTATCAAAATGATGTTGCAATTGTTCATCAACAAGTTGATGTTGAATTGAAAACCACACTACAACATCATCAACACATATTAGAAGAAGTATTTGATGATAAGATAATGAATGTTGAGGAAGAAATATCCGAGAATGAGGAAAATGAATCATTTGATAACGAAGAATGGGACGATAATGAAAATGAAACAACTGAGGAGAACGAATGGGAGAATGATGGAATTTATGTAAGTTAATTTATTTTGCTAATTTTATTTAATTTATGATTTTTATATATTATACATGTAAATTTTCATATAGATGTAATCAGGCAGTGACGGTGATAGACATCGTGAGCATCTTGGAGTTAGACAGACTAAACAGGATAAAAAGAAAAAGTCAACTAGGAGACATAGATCTTGAGGATATTCCAGGATCTATTTCTTCTGTGCCAGAGCGCATCAGTCATGATACTCATTTATTTGTTGTTTCGTTTGGTACGGTGGATCCTCAGGCATATTATCCTAATTATCGTCGACCAGTCGGTTCTTCCTCTACTTCACATGCATTGCCTCAATGATGTTACGAGGACCTACCTTTGCAGGTTATTCATCGACCACGACCCTTATCGGCATGTAGGATATCGAATGGTACTCCATCTCCAACAGGTACATCTCCTCAGTTATCTTCCATGAGGATTGGAGATTCTAGTAGCGAGTAGTCAGATGCTATGGTCGGTACACTTTCATTGACTCAGCGTTTTGTGCATCCTGGTGTATCACCTTCATCTACAGCTGCACCTAGTGCTACACAAGATGATGAGATGCCTCCTCTAGCTCCTGGCCAGAAGGACAGACTTGGTAGAGTCATGATTGAGCCGGATGGATCATTGTAAGTTTGTTTTGTTATCTATTTGTTACTTATTTTATTTATTTCTTATACTTTAATATATTATTCATAAACTAACATATTTATAATGTGTTTTGCAGGTGGCATCTTGCAAAGGATGTTGTCCAGGCTTTAAAAAACTATGTTAGAAGACTTTATACATAGGCTTATTACTCTTGGAGCGAGATTCCAAAAAGTATACACCAGACGATGTTTAATGAATTTAAGGTATATATTTTTTAGTTAAGTTTAGTATACTTGTAATTAACGTTATCGATCTAATTAACGCTGTTCAAAAAAAAAATCAGACTATGTGTACTTGGGAGTCGAGGTACAATTTGGTCATTGCGACCACATTTGAGAGGAGGGCATCTGCAACACTGTCTAGCTGGCTAAAGAAAGTTCGGGATACTGATCAACGTCCGGGTTGGATGTTGCCTCATGTTTTTGATGAATTGCGTTCTATTGGAACATAGATAAGTTTAAGGCAATGTCAGAACAAGCCAAAAAGGCTATAGGCAGTCTTAAGGGTGGCTCATTGCACATCGGAGATGCAAAGACCATTGGAACAATTACAAGAGAGATGGTAAGTTCTAATTCAAACTTTTAAATAAATAATTAGTTGATTCATAAATATCGTTATAAATTTTAGTTTTTATTTATAGAAAAAAGAATTGGGGCGCACTCCCATTGGACCGAAGGTTTTCAAGAAGACTCATGTGAAGAAGAAAGAAAATGAGCCGGATCCGGATGTGTGGGTGGAGGAATGGGCCGAACGAACTTTTGTAAGTTATTTAATATGAATAATATATATTAATAGTGAATATATTTATGATATGTATATATATATATTGATATCAATTTTTATATTTAATATGCAAAATGAGTTTCATTAGTACGTCGCTGAGAATCTAGATAGTTCGGTCCAAATGACACCTGAACTATCCACCCAAATTTGGACAAAAAAAGTGGTAGGGGGGAAACACAAGGGTAGAGTCTATGGTCTAGGCTCTCGAAATTATGTAAGACAACTCCAGTCAGGCTTACAAGGTATTGGATCGTCATGTCAAGCCGAAGGACTTGACGATGTTCAGATTGCTGCTATGTCGGATCAAATAGCACAACTTACATCGGCACTGGCAGAGTCGGAGTGGAGAAGAGTAGCTGAACAACAAAGCATGAGTGCGACCGTTCAGCAGATCAAAGAACGAGTGCTGAACTTCTCTCGTCGACCTACTACTTTGGCTCTCGAGGACACCGACGATGACAGTGAGGAGGAGGAGGAGGATTTTGTAGATATCACTCCCTAGTTTAGGTCTCTTTTAATTTATGAACTTTTTGAAATTTTGAAAAGAATTTTGAAAGACTTTATTAAGTCTTTAAATTGTGATTTAGATACTTTTAAATGTTAATTTAAGTTTGTTGTTTTATGTTTTGTGTAGCTTCTATATAATTTTGTGTGTTTGATTGGGCTGAACTGAAATGAATTGCATTTGCAGGTGGGCAGCAGAAACTGTCAGTTTCTACTATAAAAAAAATTGCAGAAAAAGCGATGGACAAGGTGGTTTTGTCCGTCGCTTTTCTGGGTTTTATTTTTTTAAAAAAACCCAGAAAAGCGACGGACAGTGTCCTTTAGTCCGTCGCTTTTCTAGATCTTTCAAAAAAATAATTTCCAGAAAAGCGATGGACATGGTCCTTTAGTCCATCGCTTTTCTGGGATGTTCATAAATAAAATTTTCAGAAAAGTGACGGACTGCGTCGCCTTTTGGAAATTAAAAAAATTGAAATTTAAAAAAAGCGGCAGAGTCTGTCGCTTTTGTTAAAAAAAATTCTGAAAAAATAATCAAAAAGCGACGCAGTCCATCGGTTTTTAGCGACACAGTCCGTTGCTTTTTGAAAAAAGTGTCAACCCAAAAAGCGATGAACACGACTGCGTCGCTTTTCCATCGATTTGACCAAAAAAGTGACCCAATCCATCACTTTTGGCCGTCGTTTTTCAGTAGTTTTTTAGTATTGTTTGGAGTTTACCTAATGTTTCATGTGTCTATATTGAATAAGTCTCATGGTGATAGTAATTACATCATCCATTGAATTTCTATTTTAATTGATGACAACCTTTCATATGAAGAAGAACATATTGTTATCCTTTATAAAGCGGTTCATAAATTGAGAACTACAAGATTGTATAGATAGACGTCCAGTGGAAGAATCGTTTGGTTGAAGAATTTGCTTGGAAACGGAAGCAAATATGCACAACAAGTATTCACAATTATTCGTCAATGCATGTAAGTCTCATGATTTCCTCCTATTTTCCTTCTTTTCTATTCGAGGATAAATGATTATTTAATTGATATCTGATGTAATGACACGTTATGTTGTTATGGCAATTCTCTATATTGATGTTTTGGGTAGAGTTTGCTCAGGATGAGGCTTGGTGAAAATTTCAAGCAATGCTAACTTTTTTGTGAAAATCAAGTGTCGTGGGATTTAGAAATCATGTGTGATTCATAATGTATAGTTTGATTGATTTGATCTTAGATTATGTTAGTAGAGATAATTAATGATAGAAACTTTTGGTATGAGAAACAAATTAGTAGAACTCTGATTATGGTAATTTCCGTGGTGAGGTATTTTTGCATTGTCCAAAAATTTTGAGTGTTCTGTAAAATGGAGAGTTTGGAAAGGCTCCCAAAATTGTTGCTAGTCCTCATCGTAGTGGAACCCCCGCTGCCATGAAGGAACCGCTATAGCGGAAGACCCCACTGTAGAAGCCTTAACCTAGTCGAGGACTGCTATAGCAGCCAATTGTTTGCCATAGCGACCTCAGTCAAGCTGAGGGCAACCATAGTGGCCTCCTTGTCTACCATAGCGCGCAAGATCACCGTAATGGCCTTCGGTAGTGTTTATGCTCATACCACAATTTTAGATGTTATTTTATCCCTAATATTCAAAGACTCATCTCTAGGCTCATGAGAGGTGATTTTCCACCTACTATAGCTCCTCTATTATCAAGGTAAGTCATTACTCCATTCTACCATCGATTATTTCATTAAATCCATCGCACGCTTCATCGCTTGTGTGGGACCCCGTCAATTCCTTTGAATTTTATTCTTGCGAACGTACTCCCCAGACGGGATACTTAATGCGTTAGCTACATCACTGCACAGATCAATACGCACAACGCCTAGTATACATCGTTTACGGCTAGGACTACTGGGATATCTAATTTCATTCACTCCATTACCTTTCGTCTCTTAGTGTTAGTATTGGCCCAATAGTGTGCTTTTACCGTTGGTGTTCTTTTCGATCTCTATGCATTATACCGCTCCACCGAAAATTCCCTCTACCCCTACCGTACTCCAGCTTGGTAGTTTCCACCGCCTATCTAGGGTTGAGCCCTGAGTTTTGACGGCGGACTTAAAAAGCCACCTACATACACTTATGCCCAATGTTTCTGGATAATGTTTGCATCCTCTGTATTGCCGCGACTGCTGGGATAGAGTTAGCCGATGCTTATTCCCAGATACCGTTATTGCTTCTTCTCTGGGAAAAGAAGTTCACAATCCGTGGGCGTTCAACCTCACCCGCGTATTACCTTGCTTGTACTATCGCATGCCTGTCTGTCCTACTTTCTGGCTAGCTTCTTTATGGCAAGCGCTATCCATCGCCTAAACTACATTGTCTGACGATAACCTTGCCTGACCGCTTCCACTCTAGCTGCTGACCGTCACACCTGACTTCTATATCCCATTATCCAAGTTTTGTACGATGACTTTGAGTTCTTGAAATGTTGTTTTAGAGGATGATTTGATTTGGTATTGGAGTTTGATTTATTTATAAAATTTAGTTGACCTTAAATACCATTTTTATTCTGAATGGAAATTAAAAGTTGGCATAGCATGGGTTCGATGGTTCATCCACCGACGAATTAATGTGGATGCCAGTCACAACCATTTAGATCGTGAAGTTAGTTTTGTTATTTTTTCTTAATTATTCACTATAGATGCAAAGATGGAAATAAGTCCATTGATATAGAAAATAATTGAAGGAGAAAGACAAAAGGCAGGGTTGTAGAAAATAGCATGATGTAAATCTGCTTATTTTATTTAGAATAACATTTCTCTTAATTATTAGTAGCTGTTTTTTTTTTTTTCAACTACTCTATTCCTCTTTGAAAACTATAACAATGCCCCTCTTTGAAAACTATGACAATTTTATTTACAATAAGATCTTTTAATTGATAGTATGGGAATTTCGTTGTAAAATTTTAACTATTTTGTCATAAACAAGTCTGGATTTATTTTTCTGACATTTTTTAACATGTACATTTTATATTTTCAATTTTTAATTATCAGTTTTTTGTGAAAGTCACACACTATTTATCTATATATTACTATTAAATTTTATTTCTTTTTCATTAACTAATTTTTAAATTATTTCTTAAAATATAAAACAAATAAATATTGAATCCACTACTAATATATAAGAGGGAATAAGCACACATGTCTAGATCGACGTGTGTGTTTCTTGAAAATATCCATTAAGTTCGAGGTTAATTTAATCATTTTAAGTTTATCGTGGCTACTTGCAAATTAAGACATATATTATTTAAAAAGTGCATTTAAAATAAATGATGATACTACTTTTTTGAGTTAATATCTCAGATGGTCACTCAACTTTGAATTGTTTACTTAGAAAGTCACTCAACTTTGACTTGTTATCTTAGAAAGTCACTCAACTTTGTTTTATAACTCAAAAGTCACTCAACTATTGATGTTTCACTTAGAAAGTCACTCAACTATTGATATTTCATTAGAAAGTCACTTAATCAATTTAAATATATTTTTTCATAAAATTTTATTGAAATTTAATTTTTATGTTAAACTACTTTTTTAAAGAAATAATAAGATATTTATTTTAATTATTTTTTTAATCCAAATTATTTAATTATAATTTTTTTGGAAAACGTACCGTAGCAATTGACCCAAAAAAAAAAACTTTTTCCGTTTTATCAATTATATAACTGGAATTAAATATGTTAAAAAATTATCCAAAAAAGAAGAAGTTGGAATTGATAAGAAGTATAATAAAAAATAAAGACGCGCCACAGTACCATTTTTTTTTAAAAAGAAAATTATACTTCAAAAAAATTTAATAAAATCATTAAAATAAGCATCTTATTATTTTTTTTAAAAAAATAGTTAATTTTTTTTGTAGTTTACAAAATTTAATGAAAAAATTAATTTAAATTAGTTGGGTGACTTTTTAAGTAAAATATCAATAATTACGTGACTTTTTAAGAAAACTATTAATAGTTGAGTGACTTTTGAGTTATAAAACAAAGTTGAGTGACTTTCAAAGTGAACAACTCAAAGTTGATTGACTTTCTAAGTGAACTATTAAAAATCGAGTGATCATATGAGATATTAACTCCTACTTTTTTTTCTTTTAAGATTTCTCGTTTTACATTTTTCAGCGCACTACAAAATGCACGTGGTGCCTCATTCCCCAAACAAACAACTTTTCACAACATCCAAAAGTTATATATTAATTTTATATTTTTACAACAATTTATATGGCTTTTTCTCCATGAAGCAACGTTAAAATTGATCACAGTTGTCCCAAAATATCGAGGGTATCCTGCAATTGATAATATTAAATTATTAATTGATCACGTCCACAGATATTTACAATCTTCAATTTAATTTTCTATTTTTATCTCGAGAAATCACTTTAATTCAATTCTCTATATTTCACTTTTTTAAAAAAAAAAGAATTTTCTTTTCTTTTTATTTTATATTATATTATTATTTTCATTTGAGCTAAGTTTTCTTATTTTATTAAATAAATTAGTTTTTTTAGAAAAAATAATCGCTCTTTATAATTCATGTTCTTTTCAGAATTTTTGTGTAAAGGGGGTGGAGATGGTTTTAATAAAAAAAGGTAAAACTGACACTAACTATTTTCGGACACAAGAAGCTTATGCTTAATTACAAATAATCAATACTATTAAGGTGATAATTTCAACCATTTTTGAATCGTAAAAGATGTGACTTTTTGTATACTAGTTTTGCGAACGCATGTGTATGTTGTATTTGAAAGTACATGATTTCTTAAAATAATATTAATGATATTATTAAAATAAAAGCTAGTTGAGTAAATAAAATATACATGATATGTACAGATTTTTTGAATAGTCATATGGTGACTTGTTTATTAACGTCAAGATGATTAATTAGATACATGTATTTTTATTTTATTTTTATTTTATAAAGACAAACTTATAATGAAGTGTATCACACGTAGAATTTATAGACGATATTGTATGTTTCAGTTAGGGATATACTAAGACTAAGATGTGAAGCAATTAAATGTTAAAATAAAACTTTGGGCATCGATGAATCATGTTTATATGAAGGGAAAAGGTCAAATATGTCATTGAAGTTTGATAAAAAGTTTATCTATGACATTGGTTAATAGTTTTGCTTACTAAGGAAAATATTTTATTGTTAATAATTTTGCTTACTGAAGGAAAATATTCTATTTATAAATTCAAAAGTTCTATATGTTTCTATATTTTTTGTATTTATTTCTATGAATTTCTGTATTTTCTATCTATATTGAAATTAACTAGGTAACATCCGTATTTATAAAGGTAAAAAACAAATTAAATTAGGACTAGAAACCACTCTAATTAACAAATCCTAATTAAACATAAATAAGTAAATACCATAAATAACAAATCCTAAACACTTAAAATTCCTACTCCAATTTTGAATTATTATTTCCAACACTCACATATTTCATTGTGTTAAACAAAGTGTTCATTTCTGTCATTATTTATTAATAAAAAATATTGCCAATTTTGACATACCACTTTCTGTACATAGCCAGCAATAAATAGGCCACGTCACTAATTAAATCAGTCAAATAAAAATTCTACACAAATAATGCCGCAAGGCTCAAACGTTAAATTTTGCATTATTGAACGGATAGTTGAGATAAGTTGAAATCGTAGAAGGGATGCTCATTAAAGAAAAAAAATTTACAAACTATGAAAAAAATTATCAAAGTTTTTTTTTCTGCTAAATTAAAACTATTTAAAATATTGGGCTATTTGTATATAAAAGAACATAAAAATCAAATTCTTAAAATTAATTTTTGGCAAGTATTTTTCATCCCTTTCTCGATTTGTGGGGTAAATATTCTTTAATTATTTATAAATTATCTCCATAAATATTTAGTGTTGGGTTAAAATTGAATTTGGGTGAATATTTTCATTTGGTTGAATTTTTTAATTTGAATAATTTAATTAGTAGCATGCCTCATACATCAGTGGTCACATGTAAAATGCAGTATGCCAAAGCCGGATATGTTTTTTCTTAATAAAAAATGGCAATAGTGATGAAGGTGAGCTCAAGATTTATTGAATAGCATAATGAGGTATTTTTTAAAGTGTGATGACGTATTTGAACTTTTTTTTCGGATATAAAATGACAAAATTGAAGTGATATTTGAATTCAACATTATAATTTCCATCCCATTTTCCTTTCCCAGCCTACCCCCATTTTTTTTAAAGAAAAATAATAAGTAGTTCAAAAATCACATTCTCGTTTATCAATAATTTAAATCAATAATTAGGATAGATGTCCACAGAAGGCATCTCTTCATATGAAATCAAGAATTGATCATTAGAAATCATTGTTAAATTCTTTCTTTGTTATACTATATAATAAGATTTTAAGTTTTATGAGGGTACTTATTAAGATAATTTAAAGATACGGTCTTCATTTTTTTGCATATATGATATTATTTTGAAATTGTTTACAAATTATTCTGATAGTGTTACATAACAATACATATAAAGTGTCCAGATTAGATTTGTAAGTGCATAATGTTAGGTTCATTATTGACGTGTGTTCGTAGATAGATGTATATTTCTTGAAGGATTTAATGATTTATTTATTAATTCATTAAAAAAAAATTATGTGACTTGTTTTTTCGATTGTGAACGAAAGCAAAGATGATAATCCATCAAACAACATGATAGCTACAAATTGATTTATCAAATTTAATTTTTTTAACAATCAAAAATTTTCATAGAACAATAAAAAATAAGGTTAAACTCTTTTTAAAACTAAATAAAAAATGTAAACATTAAAAAACACTATTCAAATTTTATGCATTTAATTTAGTGAGACTTCACATCCTTAGCCTTTTTTACTTTTGATTAATCACATTCCTCTATCAATAAACAAAGTTGGGTAACATGCTTCTCAAGAAGATTTTTAGCAAAACCAACTTGAGTTTGTTCTAATGAGAAGTTGCAATGTTATTATGATATTTATGAACTTACCAATAAGAGAGAGCTCAAATATCAGTAATAATAGATTTTTCATCAGATTTTTTTTTCTTGAATTAGACATTTCTCTATTTGAGTGGAGAAGTATTCCTTTATTTTTAGTGGGCTCCCAACCCTCCGCCCCCTCCACCCACTAAAATCATACATATTTTCCTATAAAAAATTCATAATATTTGCATTTTCCTCGCTTCTTGTTGTGATTCTTGAAAATGTATGACAACCAACTAAAGCATGGCATTATTACTATAGGTTTGTAAGTTCTTTCATACTAACTGCATGATTAATTTTTTATCCTGTAATTGTTTTATTTTAGCTTCTAGTAGCATTTAATACTGTAAATATTTTTCTATCAATATTTTTTAAAAGTAACTTGTCTTTTCGTTATTTTGTTACTGAATTTTTGACACTATATATATTTTTCTATCACTGTTTTTTTAATTGAAATTGTTAAAAATAATTATTTTTAAAATTAAATGGATTCATAGTATAACTGTTGTAGTATACTTGTATTTTATTCATTGAGCATTAAATTTACCGTTAATGGTTCATAGAATGATTTACTTTAGTATAAAAAGGTAATTATTGTACAAAAAATAATTAATTTTGTGAAGAGATGAGTGTAACTTAAGTTTAATTTATTTTGTAAAGTAATAATCAGTGTTAAGTATTCTGACATATTTATTTATTCTTTTGTTGGAAAATTGAGTAGGTTGTACTTAAATGATTCTCCACTTTAATTTTGGCTAGTGTACAGTGTACTTTGTCTCTTTTTTTCATCCTGGCTAAAGCCTAAATTTATGATTTTTCACTCCAATTGTTTAGTTATTTGTTGACTTTTTTTTTAAAAAAAAAAACTAGAAAATTAGCTAACATGCATTCTTATACTAAACTGACATAAATTTATTTTCTTAAAACTGACATGAAATAGTTCGTTAACAAATCAAGAATTTATTAACGTTTAAAAACAAATGACATTAAAGAAGTATAGAGCTTATTGGAGAGTAATATTTTTATTATTTTATTTACGATGGTTCAAGGATATTGTTTGTACATATGTTTAATTTTATGTTCTTAATTTTTATTATTTGATAGATATCATGTAGAACATGTATATTTTTAGATATTATATCTAGCATGATGTTTTACAGTAATTAATATGATGTTACAATTGTTCGTAATTGACAATGAACTTTTACACGAATATCAATTATTTGACGTATATTCTCAATTGCATTGTGCAAAGCATATGAAATAATTGTCGAAGATGAAGGAGTTGATGATTGGAACATGTCAAAGGAATAGGTCCAACGAAGCTGACTAACGTGTTTACAGCACACGAGTTTATATCACTGATGTAGAATTAGAGTCACACTAGGATTAGATTACTTATATCTACTAGGTTGCTACCTATTGTATTAGCTGAAGTCGACTAGGATTAGATTATGTCTAGGATTATATTCCAACTAGGATTAGATTATTTATAATTGTTTTATTATTATAGTAGTAATAGTTATTGACTCTAAGTATAGTTAACTTAGTATTCTACAATTGTCTCCCCTATGTACTTAACAATTTTATTCATCAATCAATCCTTGATTTCTCTAATCCTAAATGTGAGATTTCTACAATAATATTACTTCAGCACCACACAAATTATTTAAATAATTTAATCATAATTTGTGAAAGAAAATTCGATCACTAAAAGTATCATTGTCAATAAAAGAAATTTCAGTCACAAAAAATACTTATATAACGATCGAAGTTTGTAATTTGTTTCAATGTTTTAACGACCAGAGAGTCATCAACAAAGGTAAAATTTGATCATTGTACGTAAGTATAACTATCGTATTAATTATCACCGCTAATTAAAGATCGATATTCACGGACTAAATTTATAATCCGATCGTTACCTTTTAACATAGTAGCTTTTAGTGACCCTGACAGCCATTTTATATACGATTATTAATGACTTATAGTGATCGAATTTACATTTTTTATGTTCGTATTTTTCCTCGCTAAAGTCCTTTTCACTTGTAGTGTTATAGTACATACATTTCAAGTAATAACAATTCATCAATAGTAATTACTAAACTAACGATAATTAATAACATTTAACAATTAATGAATAATAAATAGCTAAGTAACACATTACAATTGTAAATTAGCTTAACTGATTGAGATATGATTAACAATTGAACGATTCATACAACTAACAGAGAATAAAGTCATAAACAACTTTAAATAATGTACGTACTTAGACTATGAAAAAATGTTCGTAATTCGATCATGAAAAAATGTACATAGTAATAAAATTATGACTTAGATATTGTAATTTCAAGACCTAAACTAACAATAAAATAAACTTGAAAAAAATGTAAATACTAAGAAATTATGGCTTAGGTCTTATAACTTCAAATTAAAATATAAAATAACAACAAAATGAACTTGAAAAATGTACGTACTAATTAAAATAATGACTTAGGTCTTGTAATTAACTTCAAGAAATAAAACAATAATAAAATGTACGTACTAATAAAGTTAAAGATTTAGGTTTTATAAAAATATAACTTCTATAAATTAGGATTTAGATCTTGTAACTTCAAGACCTAGAACAATAACATGAACGTTGAACTTATAAATATTAATTTTAGACATGGCATATACATAACTTTTCGATCTATCAGTATGAATTATTGCATTCATCAAGGTTCCTTTTACGTCTAACGAGGTATGGACTGATACTCTGGATGTTGGATTGGTGATGCGTCCACAACGCATCGACCAGGCTTGGGGGATTTTGAGGCACCCCTCACTCCTCGCATAATTGATCATTTATTTGAATTGGCCTTTATACGATCATTAAATTTGATCACATATAGTTTGATTAAACTTTTATGATAGTCATAGTTGAGTGATAGAGGCCACAAACTCATACCTTTCATCTCCTAAATCCTAATTATTAGTATGTACATTTCAAGTAATAACAATTATTCAACTAAGAACAACCAATAAACTTATAATATTACTAAACTAATAAAAAGGTAAATAACACACTAAAATTTGAAATTAATGTATTAATAATTGAACAATTAATACAACTAACATACAATAAATAATTCTAAGTAATAATTAAACCCTATAAAACACTTAATTATCTAACCTACGTAAAAATATCATGGATTTATAAACCTAAATTTAAAAAGAAATCTAACATTAGAGTTTGCAAGGAAGTGGAAAAAATAGATTCTCAACATAAAACTAGTATCAAACATATATTGTACTAACACTTTAAGATTAATAATACGCGCCCCCTAACATTAGAATTTGCAAGGAGGTGGAAAAAATGATATTTATAGTTTTTATATTATTTTTTATTTTATGTGTAATAGTTTAAAAATATTCTTTTAGGTACACAAAAATAATAGTAATAATTAAACACATGGGGAAACATCCCTGCAAATACGAAATCCAAAAGAATCCAGATCGAGTCAATTGGAGTACTACTGTTCTAACTGGCAATTGGATATTGGATCATTAATTTTAATATAATATTTTATTTTACTCTTTAAATTCCATAAACGCAAGGAGGGAAAAAAAAAAATTGAGATTAGGTACTCCAACCACCATTTTAAAAAAAATATTTGAAATCTATTTATAGAGAGGTGAATATTAGTTCTTTAATATTATTTCTATTATCTAATAGTCATAATTACAGGATCAAAGACCTGGCGGTAATCTGCTCAGTCATAGATCAAGCAAGTCAATCATCCTTAAGCTAGTGGTAGTCCGCCTGCAAAAGAATTGAAATACACAAGAATTTTGACATAGTTTTTCAAACTGCATGGTAAATCTTTTACCCGAGTAAAGGGTCTGTCAGAATATAATACATACAACTTATTGAGCCCATGTGTCTGGCAGTTCTAACCGGGTATGAGGTGCCCTACTTATCAAAACTCATTTTTCGGGCTAAAAACCACAGCTGGCTAGACGGAGTCACTAAGACAAAGCCAATAAAAGTAGTGCTAGATGCGACTGTACCTCGATCTCAAAACCAAGTTGAAAAGCTATATCAAAATTCCTCTATATTTAAATAAAGCTTTGATCTGTTCATGGTCTATATAGGAGAGAAGTTAGTTATTCGACATAGATAATCTTTAGCCAGACATAGTCCTGGCTATGAGAGACGTACTAAAATTACAGATTAAAATAATTACCTTATAAAGGACGCTGTCTTCACGATCCCAGAACTCTGAAGAACTGACCGATTTATTTATATGATATGAATATCGGAACAGTACTCGAAGAGACTTTACAAAAGATTTACAAAACAACTTAAAGAAAATAGAGAGCACAAATTTTTCTGATGCCCTTCTTCTAAAACAAACAAAGACTTATATAGACAAAATGAAAAGACAGAAGGAATCTATGTACAGTGAAAAAGGGCCCTCATCTGGGTCTCTAAACAGTGTATCTACTGTTTTAGTGGGGCTTCAACAGTATACCTATTGTTGAGTGGGCCAGTCTTCACATGTCTTCACATGGTTATGTTTCTTTTGTCGGGTTTTTGCCTTTATCTAGGGATTTCATTTGTTGTAGAAAATCTTCTGCTTCTTGCAATTCGGTGCCCGACAACATATGATCTGATTCGGCACGTTGTGAGTCTTCCACATCATTGCTAATTTCACTTCGCATTGAAGTGTCGGATTTATCAATCTGAGTTATAGTTTGAAGTAAATTCTGTCTTACTTCCTCAAGATAATCCTGAATCATTTGTTCTTTATCTCCTTCTTGAAAAGAGATTCTTCTGGCAATATGGCGGACTGAATTATCCTTTATAATTTTTTCTGGACGAATTGTTTTATAATCATCGATTTTTTCTTTAATAGAATCTATAAGTTCTTGTCCAATTAATTGTTTGGTCTTGGGATCTTGTTTCAAGAGCTTATCCCAAAAATTATTGTAGTAAGTCCTGTACAGACAAGGAATATTTTCCTCATTGGACCCTACTTCAGGCGTCCATTTATGGATCCATGGTATTGAAAATTCTATGAAAAAATAGATTTGATCTATCCTTTCAATCCAGCATACATGATCTTCTCGGTATAACCTATTCAGATCTGGCGATACTTTTGTCCATTCTTTATATAAATTTAAGAATGGTTCTGGTAGAATTTGAACTGTTGGACCGTGGTATGACCACCAGTTAATAAACCAATTTGGTATTGATCCTGCAAAAATCTTTGCGTACACCTTTACAAACCAAGTGTGTTTGTGTTTACATTGTTATAGTATAACACTTTATCAAATGCTCGGATATAATCCCAATAAGTAAAATTCATTCTGATATTGTTGAGACTTATCTGTCTTTCTTTCATGGCTGACATGCTCCAATCTTCCATAGATATGATCTGCTTAATAATGATTTTAGAAAAGTTATAACTTTTCTCATGTGGGTTATGACTCACATCTGAAAAGTGCTGAAATTATGCACTTTCTGTGCTCATCAAAATTTCTTCATAATAAGATCAAGTTTTATAAGACTCTCCTGGAAAACATAATCCATTTACCAGATATCGTTGGAATATCTTCCACGATTCATCCTTTCGTTGCAAATCAGAATTTTCTAAAAGAAATATAATTTCTTTTTTCTGTAATTTTTCATAGGATTTGATATCATTAGAATCCTCTTTTATGACTGAAACAAAAGTATATTTTTGCTTCTTTCCTTCCAAGTAGGCCTGCATATGAGCATACAAAGGACTATCTTTTGGAATATCTTCCAAATTAACCAATTACTGCGAACTGGATGAAGACTCTTCTTGAGAAGAAGTTCTTTTATTAATTAAAATTCTTTTTCCCACCTGTATAACTGGGGAATTTGACTCGGATCTATATGACGATCCTTGTGATGATCTGGTTATGGATCCATATGACGGATTACCATAATTTCCTCTACATGGGGCTGTTCTTCCCCTTCCTCTTCCTTTGACATGAACCCAAGGTGGATCCATCCTGCAAACGTAGCAACTTTTCGTTATCATTCGAAAAAATAATCTGTCAGATAATCATCTAAATAATATTCTATCTGAATATGAGAAAAATCTTCACTTAAGATTTTATCCACAATCTTTGTAATAATATAATTTTTTATATCTCTGGGTACAGGAGCTAGAACTCATAGTATAACCACAAGAGTTTCATTATCAAGAAAGGTTTGGAAAAACATGATTATTGAATATATTCTTTGGATAAAAAAATTCGGTAAAAATTATCAACTCCCTTTTTATACTGAATCTCGAAATTGAAAGGGACTAATTGTGCTTGCCACCTGGCGAATATCAATTTTGAAGCATCGTGCTTGAAATCTTTGTCAAACATAAATTTAACCGACTAAGCTTCAATTTTTATCAAAAACTTTTGGTTGTACAAATCGTCCTGAAATTTGAGAACGTATTTAACGATAGTTAACATTTCATGTGCTACTGTCGCATATTTCTTTTGGGCTTCATCCATTTCCCTGAATGAAATCTAATCAAATATTCTTTCTTATCATGAGGACTAATCTGTTTAAGAATTCCTCCATATCCAATATTAGACGCATCCGCCTCAATAATCTTTTTCCAAGCAGGCTTGGCTAGCACTAAGCATGGCAGAGATTGCACTCGTTGCTTAATATCTTTTACAAAATCAGTAAGAGTCTCATTCCAAGGAGACTTATTATCCTTTTTCAACTTGTCGTATAACGGAGCCAAATCTCTAGAGAGATGTTTGTAAAATGGGGAAATATAATTTAAACTTCCCAAAAATCTCTATAACTGAGTCCTGTCTATAATAACATCACGAAACTTGTCAGCAAAATTAATGGCTCTTTGAATGGGAGTAATCTTTCCTTGACAAATTTGATGTCCTAAAGATCGAACATCTGTTTGGAATAAACTCATTTTGGATTTTGAGATAACCAAACCATTTTGTATTACCACTTTTTTGAAAATGTTAAGATGCTTTATATGCATTTCAAAAGTTTTCGAAAATACTAGAATGTCATCAATATAGACAATAATAAAATTCATATAAGGATTAAAAATATCATTCATTATTTTCTGAAATTCAGAAGGGGCGTTTTTCAAACCAAAAGGCATGACATTCCATTCGTATTGTCCAAATGAGACATTAAAAGCAGTTCTATAAGAATGTTCTTTAAAAATTTGAATTCGCCAATATCCTGATTTTTAAATCAAATTTCGAAAATATGTTGACATCGTATAATCTTGATAAAAGATCCCTTTTATTAGGAATAGGATACCTGATCCACTTTAAGTGTTTATTCAAGAGTTTATAGTTAATATCCAATCTTGGAACACCAAGTTCTCTTTCAGCCGTGTTATTAACATAGAAGGCTGTGCAAGACCAAGGAGACTTGGATGGTTTTATCAAACCTTTTTGTAATAGATTATCAATCTCAGTTTTGTAATATTCTACTAACTCAGCATTCATTTGACAAGGCCGAGATTTAGTAGGGATATTATCCTCTAAAAATCCTTCTTCATAAGGAAGAGTCACAATATGTTTCTTGCGATTCCAAAAAGCGCTGGGATGTTTTGCACAAATATCCACAGCAATCTGCTCAAAAATCAATTTGATTTTTTCCTTTACTTTAGCAGATTTTAAAGACTCCAATATATTCATGCTAAACAACTCCAGTTGTAACGAGTTCATATGATTCTGCTTCATATTAATTAAAGCATTAATATCCCTGGTTACAGGATCTGTAACAAAAGAATAAGTTATCTTATTATCCTTGTAATTTGCTGAGAAACCTTTCACATCTATACCTATGAAAGAATAGATTGCATTTATAAAAGGAGTTCCAAGTATAATTGGAGGGTTTAGCTGATTCTTAACCAAAAAGAAGAAGTGAGGAATGCAAACTTTATTCTGGCAAATCTTCACATTAGGTAACTTATACTCTATATCCAGAGCATGGCCAGAGGTAGATTTCACTAAATGTGTAGTTTTTTGAAAGTATTTAGTTGGTACTAAACCTTCCTGAATACAGTTAACATCTGCACTGCTATCAATCATTGCAATGTTAGTAATTGAAAAACTATTATCAATCAAGATAATACATTTAATATACCATTTATAAGTTGTGACTATCTGTATCATTCCCAAAAACATATCTTGTTTAGGATCAGGATTAACAGATTGAAGTTGGTTACCTTCAATAGGTTCACCTTCAACTTGTTTTCCCTTGTTTTTCAAAAACCATTCTTCAGTATTATTATTCTCAATTTGAGTAATACGGTGATCACAAATCAATTGTTTTTGTTTAAGAGATTTAATCTCTTTTTTTAAATTCTCAACTTCAGTTTTCAAATCATCGAAAGAAGAATCTTTTTCAATAAAATTATTTTTATTTAAAATACGATCATCTACTTCTTTTAAAGAATAAGGTGCTTCATATTCAAAATCATTTAAATCATTATTTTTCTTTTCAAGAAATTTTGAAGAACTGGCTACATTTAAGGTTTCATTTGAAGTAGCTAGATTAATAATTTTTTCACGGAGTTTACTATCAGCAATTTCCTTCAAAAGTTCAATCACATTATCAGACGTGATTGTATGCATATTAAAATCTGGAAATTGTGATTGAAGTTTATAAATTTCGTCATCCTCACAATTGCAATCATAATCCTGACAAGTGTCACAAGCATTAGTACAATTATTATCATAATCAGAAGAATCAAATAATTCTACATTAGAATTTGAACCTGATTCATAATCCTCTTCAGATCCTGAAGTGTATAACAATTTGTATACCTTTTCATATGTATCGGTGTCAAGCTCTAAAGTTTTCAACTTGTTTAACTTGCAATTTGGAGCAATATACCCAAGTTTACCACATTTATAGCATTTTACCTTTGAAAGATCTCTTCCCGATCTGTCTTTGGTAAAGTTTTTAGATTTATGATAGTTTTTTCTAGCTTCACGATCTTCTTTTGATCTATGCCTACGCTTAGATCTTTTCTTTTTGGGCGAATCTGCATCTCTTGAAGACCTGGAATATTTATCTTCTTTAGCAGTAGGATTGGATAAACCAAATTGTTCACAAAAATCTCCTAATTGAGATCATTCCTTTAGCTTATCTATCTTAAGTTGTCTTGCCATTTTAAATTCATTACACAAGTTCAAACCTTCTTTTGTGCAAATTCCTATAATTTTTCCATAACTTAAATGGCCGTAAGGTGTTTCAACCTGGCTTCCTCTTAGAGTTTTCCTAACTCTTTCCGCAAAAAGAGGGGGAAGTCCATCTATGAATTTGGCTTTCCAATATTCAAGCTCATTTTCAGGTAGTTCCATAACCTTACTAAGATAGGTATCTTTATACCATCTAAAGTGTGCCAAGGTCCTACATCGAAGACCGTTGAGAAGAGTTCTAACTGTCTCATGTTGATTGGTAAATCTACCATTAAAATGTTCCAAAATAGTAAGAACCAAGGTATAAACAACATCTTCTCTATTTTTTTACCAAAGTCATTCCCAAATTATCGACTCCTTCATCCGTGGCTATAGCATTAACCGCTAAAGCTTTTTCTTCGGTGCTGAAATAATTATCCCACCACCCTCGAAGCTGACCTGTAAATCCTGCAATAATCATTTTACAGATTGTTCTGTCTGTGTTTTTAACACTCTTACATATAGTTGCATACATAGCATATGATGCACCAAAATTGTCAATTGTCTATCTGTCAATCCATCGAGATTCCATTCATAAATTTCAGAATCACTGTAAGACGTATTAGTCTGATTCCAGTCACGTTCCTCAATTAACACAACTTGTGGAGTTGGATGAGGATAATAATACGTGTTCATACTAGGCTTGGTAGCATATATGCTATTTTTCTTTGGATGACCCCTGAGTTTATTAAACTCTGATGAAACTTGATTTTTAAAATCAATAGTATTTTCCATTTTATCAACAAAATCTTGCGATAAATTCATAGGCCCAAAATTTAATCTGGAAAGCTTCTTATCAACAAGCTCTTTAATATCTAAATCGGAAAACTTCTTATCAAGAAGTTCTTCTAGATTTTTCAAAGAAGTAGGTTTGAAATCAGAGATTTCTAAAGGTCTTTGAACATGAGTAGAAACTATCGTAGGCTTTCTTTCAGAAGTAGAAGCAATATCGGTAGTAATAGCAAAATTAGTTTTAGCCATATCGGCCTTAATATCTTTTAGCAAAATAGTTAAATCATCGAGTTTTTTGTCAAGAGAACTGATATGTTCACCTAACACTTTAACATAAAGACTCAAATAGTTATTTTGCGTAATAAGTTTATTAATTTCATTAATACTGACTGAAGCAATATCTTCCTCAATGAATTTTTGAAAAGTTGAGAAAGTAATACCAGTATTATTTGGTAAAACAAACGATGACTGAGGAGGGTAGATAACTTTCAAAAGATTACCACTCCCATCTTTATAAATTCTTTCAATGACATTAATATATAAAGGTAGATAGGTGGTTATAAACCAAGGAACAAAATGCATAATTTGATTATGTAAAGAACAAGTTTCATAAAACTCTTGAGAAATACAATTAAGATCTTCTTTGCTATAAGCATCAAAGAACCAAGTTTTAAACTGGTTCCATTTTTCATCAAAAAATTCTTTTTGAATATATTTTCTTGCTAGGGAACCTGGGCTAAAATCGATTTGTTGTGAAAACATTAAGAATCATTTAAATCAAACTCCATCTCGGAGGCGGAAGGAATATCCTTATCAGACGCATCATCATTTACTTGAACGATGTTAGTTCGTGGATTGATCTTTACCTTCTCGACCATAGAATTTCCATCGGAACCAATAGTATGTAAAGAAGCCACACGATCTCGGGCTGGACCATAAATCGGTTCGACAGGGAAAATATGATGAACAACAGGTAAAAGTCTATGACTAGATAAAGAATGTCTATATACAGAAGACATTAACCTGTTATTATTAAAAGACTGCCTATGAGGCGTATAACTCTGATCTGCGAATTGTATACAAATGCTTCCATCGAGATTTTGAGAGATATGAGAAAAATCAGAATTAGTAACAACATCGATTAACTGATTTGGAGATATAACCTAATTTAAAGTCCATGAAGTAGGAAAATCTATTTCTTCCCACTTAATAGATCTTCTAGTAGTGACCTTGGACCTTGCAAAATTAGTTTCCACCAAAATAGTTTGATTTGAAATATCATATAATCTACATCTAGGATTAAGAGTAGATAATAATTTATAATAGATTCGGTAAGATAAACAAATAAGTTCCAAACCGGGCGCATAATTATAACCATGAGTTTTAACATTTAATGTTAAGGCATCGAGAATATTCATATCAGTAAGAGATAATTGCAAATTAGGCTGAGTATTAAAGTAAACTGGACCATAGGCCATCGTAGATTCAATCGAACCCATAAAAGACTGTCGAAAATTTAAATTTCTAGCATCGCGAAGAGCAGCTAAGAAAGTCTCAGGCAACCCTTTAAGAGTCAAAGGTTTAAAGGCAATTTGTACCATACCAATATGCAAATAATTATACTAATTTTTATAAAAAATCATATCACGCTTGTTTAACAAATGAATAGTTTGTTCAGAAGAATTCAAAGCAAGAGACTGCTCAGTTGTTTTAATCAATTGTTTCGAAGATAGCTTATCGAACCAGCCATAATCATAAATAGTTTCTATAGGGACTTCAGGAATCGTTCACCTGTTTAACAAGTCAAGGTTATGAGGTATATCTACCTCTTCTAGTCTAGTACTTTTAGTACTCGTTTCTCCCAGATCCATGGGTGAAAAGATAAAATATATGTCGAATAGTTCACCTTTTATCTCATATATACCATGAAAAATTCTTGGCTCTGATACCAGATTTACAAGATCAAGGACCTGGCGGTAATCCACCCAGTCATAGATCAAGCAAGTCAATCATCCTTAAGCTAGCAGTAGTCCGCCTGCGAAAGAATCGAAATACACAAGAATTTTGATATAATTTTTTAGACTGCATTGTAAACATTTTACCCGAGCAAAGGGTCTGTCAGAATCTAGTACATACAACTTATTGAGCCTATGTGTGTGACAATTCTAACCGGGTATGAGGTGCCCTACTTATCAAAACTCATTTTTTGGGCTAAAAACCACGGCTAGCCAGACGGAGTCACTAAGACAAAGCCAATAAGAGCAGTGCTAGATGCGATTGTACCTCGATCTCGGAACCAAGTTGAAAAGCCATATCAAAATGCATTAACTAAATCTCTAATATTCGTAACTAATTTCTAATGTACTATATTAATTTTGATAAAAGAAATTTTTGAAATAAAAATAATAATATAATATTGAGAAGAAAGAGAAAAATTATTTTCTAAAATATAAAATAGAAAAATCGATTAGAGATGATTGTAAATAGAAAAATAAAATAAAAGGGTTAAGACCATCTCCAACCTACCTCTATTTTACTTTCTATTCTCTATATGAAGAGTAAAATAGAGAATTAGCTCACAAATCACTCTCTATTTCACTCTATGTTCTCCATTTATAGGTACATAGAACTACTACTATTTTCCTTTTTAAATATTTTATTATTATTTTTATTATATAATATTTCTAATTAACATATTAATTAAATCTTTAATATATGTATATCTTTTTTAATGTATGTAACATTTTAAAATATATATTATTTAATATATACTACTTTCACCCGAATTAATAATATTTCATTTTTAAAAAAATAGTCACTTTAAGTGATATAAATTAAAATTATAATTATTATTCACTATGAAGAATGAACAAATTTTAAATGTAAGATGAAATTTTTTAATTTAATAATACAATACAATACATAATAATTTAAACATAAGAAAACAAAACAATGCATAACATAATAATTTTAAAAATTACAATAATAATTCAGTAATCTGGTAAGTCGATTCAATATTCACCAATATTCGAAGGTGTATGATCCAGAGAATTGTTGTTTTTGTGACACAACAAAAATTGTTAGCTAGACATTAAAAGAAAAAATTATTCATTTTGAACTCCATAGTGTATTAATAGAGCATTAATGAGAGCCACTAATAATCTTGAAAATTGAGTATTTATGTAATATTTATGTAACTGTATTTATTAATGATCCACTTTCATTTGAATTGTTCATTAATAGTATAATATATAATATTTAGTGCAATTTATGTTGTTTAAAAATTTAAAATATAATTTAATATTAATTAAAGAATGTGAAACGAATAAAATCTTATATTACATAAAAATTATATAGAGGGATTGTTTGGGAAAAAGGAAGACATGATTTATATTGTGAAATAAGAAAATAAAAATAAAATAAAAATAATAATATATTATTGAGAAAAGAAAAATAGATTCTATAATTGAATTAAAGTTGATTGTAGCTAAATATATTCCATATTTAATGAGTAAATAGAGAATATCGCCAAAATGCCTTAAAGATGCCCTAAACTTCAGTATGATTTTAAAAAAAAAAGGACAAAAAGAAAAAAGAAATTGGAAAAAAGAAGTGGGAAAACAAACAACCGTACGACGACGTGTGGGACCATCTTTCTCGTTTGAAGTGAGAAACGGTAGTATTCCTTCAACAATAAATACCTCTACAGATGCTATCTTTTTTCTTATCTCTCTTCTCTCTGCCTTTGCTTTAAGAAAAAAATCAAATACAATCTTCTTTGTTTTGCACTTAAATTCATCAACTACCATAGCCATTCTCTACACTTTTTAGCACGTTACCCATTTTTTCTGCAAATTCCTCTCAATCTTCTCTGATTTTTATTTCTCAGTTTGATTGACGAAGACGGATACCGGAAAGATTGAAGTATCAAAATTTCCAATATCGAGCAAATTTGATTTGCTCGGTGTTTTAATGCAAAGGGTAGAGAAAATTCACAAAGGGGTTACTAGTTTTCCGGTTTGTGGATACAGTTATGCCAGAGATCATACATAATAACTATGAAGGCAGTCTATCTTTACTATCCGCTGCAGCGGCAATCTACGCTGAATTAACTCCGGCTGAATTACCTCCGCCGGAAGACGACGTTAATTCAAACCTTTTCGACAAATATGAGCTGGGAAAACTCCTGGGTTGTGGTGCTTTTGGTAAAGTATATCATGCCAGAGACTTCAGGACGGCACAGAGTGTGGCGATTAAAGTCGTCAGCAAACAGAAAATACTCAAAGGTGGGCTAACGGGGCACGTCAAGAGAGAAATCTCTATCATGCGCCGGTTGCGTCATCCCCATATCGTGCGCCAACATGAAATTCTTGCTACTAAGAAGAAAATCTACTTCGTCCTGGAATTCGCTAAAGGAGGTGAACTCTTTGCTAAAATAGCTAACGGCCGGTTTAGCGAAGATCTCAGCCGTCGATATTTCCAGCAGTTAATCTCTGCCGTTGGATACTGCCACTCTCGCGGGGTCTACCACCGTGATTTGAAACCGGAGAATTTATTACTCGACGAAAATTGGGACCTGAAAGTTACTGATTTTGGGTTAAGCGCTGTCAGGGATCAGATCCGACCGGACGGGTTGCTACATACACTTTGTGGTACCCCTGCTTATGTGGCACCGGAGATTTTGTCGAAGAAAGGTTATGATGGTGCTAAGGTGGATATATGGTCATGTGGTATTATTCTCTTTGTGTTCAATGCTGGGTATTTACCTTTCAATGATACAAATTTAATGACCATGTATCGGAAAATTTACAAAGGCGAATTTCGTTGCCCGAAATGGACCTCGCCGGAGCTGAAGAGGTTGTTGACCCGATTACTTGATATCAACCCGGTTACTCGCATCACCATTGAGGAGATTAAGAATGACCCGTGGTTTCAAAAAGGGTATCAAGAGGTGAAATCAGATCATCACCCATTCGAATTCAAATCTTGGTCGGGTCCAGGTTCCACCGGAGAATTCCTTAACGCATTTGATATTATCTCGTATTCATCTGGTTTTAATTTATCCAGTTTAGTTAAAGGCAATGGTGGATTCATTATTAAGGAACGATTCGTATCGAGGGAGACGCCGGAGAAGATAATCGGGAAAATTGAGGAGGTGGCGGAGGCGGAGGGGATGACGGTGGCACGGAGGAGTGGCGCCACTGTGAAGGTGGAGGGGCAGAATGGTAATTTTGTGGTAATGGTGGTGGTTAACCGGTTAACTGAAGAACTGGTAATAGTTGAAATTGAGAAAAAGGAGAGTGATGGTGAAATTTGGAAGAAGAAATTCAAACCGGAGATAAGTAGATTTGTTTATCAAGGGTGAAGGACCAATTTCTGGTAGCTTGAAAAGTACATTTGGCCTAATTTTTATGAATTAATGATTTACTGAAAAATTATTAGGGAACCAAATTAATATGTTGTACTTCTATTATTATGTTGCTACTCTCTAATTCAATATAAATGAATTATTGGTAATTTACTTATCAAACGTATCACTTAAATTAAGGAATGATTAGTGAAAACGTAATGACCATTTAAAGAAGAGCCAAAATGTAACACTGGTGACCATTTTAACCTGGAATATTTTTAACCTAATAATAATATTTTTAGTGTAATTTTATAAATAATTTATAATTTTTTAATATAATAATAATATATTTAGTGAAATTTTCATGATCGGTAGATCGGTAATGTGATAGAGCATTTTTGTACTTGGTTAATGTAGTGGACAAATTGAATTCGTCCACCTTCAAAAATTAGAATGGATGTAAAAGTCACAATCATAATGTTTTGGCAAAGATGAAAAGGGTCCAAAAATTTGTACGAATAACAGTTCAGAGCTTTTAACTTTTACGTTAACTTCCAAAATTTGCACAGACCATTTTTTTTTCTTCATATGATCACACTTCGTATCTTCTTAACTAAGTTTTCAAATTAATTATTTTTTTTTTGAATTTCTTTAAATATAACATTGTCATCCTTATTTTAGGAAAAAAAAAATTAATTCAACCTCTTATATAATAAGTACGGAAAAAAGTCATATTTTTCTATGTATTTTTTAAAGAATTATATATATCTTCGTCATATTTTTTGATATATTTATCATTACCATTCAACTTTGAACTTCTATTTATTTTTGACCGATTAATTCCCATGTTTTCACCCTTATCATCCTGCATAACGGTCACATGGATTTATTTTTTCTCCCACATAAATAGTATGATCAAGCAAAAATCCCTTTACCATTTCAGACGTAAATCAATTTTCTTACAACACCATCTTTTTCTCTCTTAACTTTTTTCCACACATTTCTTTTCTCAACCTTCATCTATTGGTAAAAAAATCAATTGTTGATTTGTTTATTCATATGGAAAGTTTTAATCTTTTTGGCCTTTTTGGAGAATTCTGGCTTGTGGGTCTGTTTGATTTTTGTCTATACTTGTATAGTTTCATGTTTTATGTTATAAAGTTCTGATCTACTTTTGCTTTATGGAGAATTCTAAATTCTGAGTCTCTTGATTCTTGAATAGTAAAGATAAATATATCAAAAAAGATATATATATATATATATATATATATATATATATAGGCCCAATGAGTACCCGAATTGCATTATTAAACGAATCTTATCAAGTTGTCGGCCATAAAAAAATGAAGGCCATTTAGTAGTGTCATTTTGGTCTTTTTAAGTTTCTTATTTTGCCTATATAAGGAGAGTAGTAAGAGTTGAGAAGCAGGATGAAAAAAGAGTGGAAAGAATAGAAGTTAGAAAAAGTTTGTCATACTACATACTTCCTCCATCCTCCTTCCATACTCCTTTATGTACCAAAAATCCTCCTTTGTATATTAAAGTTTGTGAAATAAAAATAAGTGTGTTTGTGTGTTAAAGTTTTTCAAGCCTTTTTCAAAGTCCTTCGGGGGTTCCCGAAAGGGAAACCTCTCTCAGTTTATCATGTAAGTTTTATGATGTTTACTTCCTAGGTTCCCCCCAAAAAATATGTCATCTTTTTATGAAAATTGTAGTTTGATGTAAATTATTGTATATGTGTTAAAAAATTTACCCTTAGTATATGGTTAGCTTCTTAATTTCTTAACAACGACTATGGATTAACCTGTAAATTCCTAGGATTCTTGGCTTTATAGTCCGCTTGATGAAAGGACGAAGTTGTTGCCAGTTTTCATATCCGGGGTGTGGTTAAAGATGAAATTGTTAAGAACAAAGGTTAAGAAGAAGAGATGAACTGGGTAAGATAAAATCCAAAAACAAATATAAAAAATAAAAACAAAAATAAAAAATTGAAAAATAAAATAAAAAATGGGGAAACTAGGGACTTAAGTCATAAAATTAGCATAATTAAACTAAATGAGAGAGGGAGTACTGAGTAGGACTTACAAAATATTGAAAACAAAGCCTAAACACGGAACAACTTGCAAGCCATACCTTACCAGGACTACTATACTGTATTAATTATCAAGTTCTTATTATATATATTATACTTATATATATATATATATATATTTGGCTGTTTTTTCTATATTTACTGTATTTTTTGTATTTGCTGTATTTTCTGTGTTTACTGTTTTTACTGTATATTTGTAGTATTTGCCGTTGTATTTACTGTTTTTACTATTTTTTCTGTATTTACTGTATTTTCTGTATTTGCTGTATTTTCTGTATTTACTGTGTTTACTATTTCTGTACTTACCATTTTTAGTGTTAATACTTAATACTATTAATACTACATACACTACATACCTACATACCTACTATACTACATATATCACTACCTCCAATATATCTAAGTGTCCATATACATTTTTAGTGTTAACTTACTGTTCTATATCTAAGTGTCCATATATATATATATATATATATATATATATATATATATATAAATATATATATATATATATCTAAGTGTCCATTTATTCTATACAATAGATCCTCATCTAATTAAGATCTTATTTATTTGCCGTTAACGAAAGTCTCAATCTTAATTATTTAGATTGTAGTCCATTAAGTACATTTGTTTATTACTCTTTCGTTCATTTTTATTTTTCACGGTTTGACTTGACACTTACATTAAGAAAGTAATTATTGATACATGTATTTTATTAAATTATCCTTATTAAATGATGTTTAGCATTAAATCTTAAAAAATGATTTAGAAAATAAGTATTTAATAAATAATTATCTTTTATTGATATTTCAAAAATAACAAATAAAAGTAAAATTTTATTTTAAAAATAAGTAACAACTTCTTACTACCATGAATGAGTCTTAAAGTGTCTTTGATTTTGTCATCTAAACATAAAGTCTTTAAATCATTGAGTGCTATTTATCAAACTATTAAATGCTTAAACAACTACTGACGCATACTTGACGCTCTTTTTACTCGTTTGATGCAGCAATGCCTGTGGGCTGTGGCTTGATTATAGATGATTCATTCATTTGATATAATTTAGATACATTAACCTAGCGTTTGATCATAAATTTCTAAATATTCTTGGTAAATATTATTTGGGTGAAAATTTGGATGAAATTTCACCATGTGTTTAACGGCCATAGTATTTGGAAAACATATTTCACTTTTTCAGAAAAAATATGATTTATACCCATAAGTTTTAAAAACTATTAAAACTAACCATAAGTTTGTATTACAAGTCAATTGAATCTTTGTTGCAACAAATAACAAGTAGTGTCCATGACATTGGAGCAATGTGGTAGTTTGGAGTGAGTGCAACAATCATCATTCTATACATTGTGAAGTAAACAAAACACATAACTTTGTTATCCTGAGACGATTGTTCATCATTTTCATCAGCAACCATATCATTACTTTCATATTCACTGAATATTTCATCACTACTTTGGTCTTCACGTAAAATATTATGTAATACAACGCAAACAACTATATAGAAGGTGTTTTTGTAAAAGATAAAAGTTTGGTGTAAATTTTAATTTTTAAAAGATCCCAAATAATGAGATTTGGCACAAATACTAGAAAAAGCTAGTATTTGGGAATTTGGTGCCAAAAATATTTGTCAAATAATGGCAAATTGTATGGACAAACATTATTTGCCAAATTTTCCCCCAAATATTACTTGGAAAATCTATAGCAAAACGGGTCCTAAGTTAATAATAATTGATATATTTTATGTTTATTAGCTTAGTGAACTTATAATATTAAATTAATATTTTCTCAAAGATTTAATTAATATAATATTTAATTATTAGTATATTGTTTAAATTTTATCTTATGATTTTTTCATCAAATTATAAACTTGTTTTATTGAATTTCTATTTTTCTAGTATTTAATTATTATTTTTATTTAAATTGTATATTTATTATAATTATAAATAATAAATAAATACATTACACACATTCAAATGTTGAAAAATAAATAATTTTAATCATTCAATGTTCAGTTTAGAAATAATATCTTAATCATTTATATGTGTATTAAAATTCAAACGTCTTAATCTTAATAAAAATAAAATGACATAAATTTAAGATATTTAGAAAAGCGATATAAGCACTTTCTATTTATTTCGATTCAAGAGTTTTAGTAATTTCTTAAAGTAATTTTCAAATAATATATGCTAATCATGTTTTCCAATCTATGTGGCACATGTGAAATTTCGACAGTTAATCACATTTTAATATGTTTTTCAAATGTTTTAGGTTGTTAATTGTTGTGCTTTCACTTTTTACATAGCTTAAATTTAAAAATTAATCAAATTAAATAATTTAACTATTTTTTTTTTAAATTCAAATTCTAAATATATTTTGTGAAATGTATGTCTAAATTAATTATATAAAAATACAGAAGAAAAATTCCATAAACTTTATAAAAATTAATTGACATAACAACATAGGAGCAAAATGAACAATGAAATAAACTAATATTGCTAGTAGTAAGGTTTGAACTGGAGACGTTTGATATTATAAGCTCCAACCAAGAATTAAGTAGCTAAATTTGCGGTGAAGTATACATGTTGACGCCCAGTTATGTGCTTATTGCCACTTATATATTAGTAGTAGATACTTTGATGTACTTATTATATGAAGAATATGCCTTAGAGGAAGTATAAGTATAGTATAAGTATTTGATTTTAAAATACATAAAGTATATTCAAAATTAAGTCATATTATAGGCATGTATATTATAAATAACTCTAATTTATACGAGATATGATATGTAATAAGAATGTGTGAACTAACAGTATAGAAATTAAATTATTAAATGGGTTAATGCCATTTTTTATCCCTCAAATAATATTAAATTATGATTTTAATCTTTATGGTATCTCTTTTCAATACATTTAACCTTTCAATATATTTGAAATACAAACTTCTGGTCATTCTACTTGTGAAATAATCACAAATTTTCACAACTGTTCCATCATCTTGTTACCCACATATTATGTAAGTCGATATTATTGCTTCATATTCCAGAATAACATACTTCTAAAAATAGTTCAAATATAACACATTTCTTATGAGCAAAATCACACATGTTAATGGATTGAATGTTAAATTAAAGCATTATTTATTTTCATTAAAATTAATATGTCTGAATCTGAATGCATATCTTAATGATTAAGATGTTATTTCTAAATCTGAACATTGAATAATTAAGACTAGGTGTGTCAAATGAGCGAGTTAGATTGAAATTAGAGATAGTAAAATAGGTTGAAATAGAAATTGAGTTGGGTCATGGCCGCCCAAGTTTACTTTGGGCTCAAATTGGCTTAAAAACGAGTTGGGTCTTGACCCACCTAATTTGACTCACTTAATCTCAATAATTTTATTATAACCAAAATTAGAATATCAACTTAAGAAAATTTAAAAAAAGAAGTTACAAATGGATAGATAAATCCTAAAAGATATAAAATAGATATTAATTCATGCCTTCACTATAGGAACATACATAATAAAGAGTCTTAAAGCGGATTGAAATGAGAGATTAAATTGAGCTCAATTGATAATTCTCTTAAAATAGGTTAAGACTTGAATTAGTTAAGATTGAATCCAATTCGAATTATCTTGAGCTCAATCCTTAAAATTTTGAGCAGATTAGGCGGATCAACTCATTTTTGACACCTTTAATTAAGACAGTTAATTTTTCAACATCTATAGTAATTTTCTAATCATTAATTACCATATAAATAATCTCAATTTTCAATATTTTAATCCTAGTTTAATAATGCGTGTGAACCACAGCGTGGGCCCTTAATACATAATTGAGCATGTGTTTACACCAGAGAGTCAAATTTTGTATTTGCATATTATATTATATATATAGGAAGTAAATAAGAAGATGGGGTGACGCGGGTTCTTAATTTTTTAATCCATTTTATTTTGTCATTATTAGGTATTTGTCATTATCAGTAAATGTCTTATAATTGAAATGAAAATGTGTTTAGTACACTAATTTCATGCCAGAGAAAGGGAATATCCTTTTTCATATAATGGCCCACTGATAACGGCACTGCCATATTTTAATTCTGTGAATTTTCTATGAAAAAAATAAAATAAAAGAAACATGATGGGTGAACTGACAGAAGAAATAATTAGGTACGTGAAGGTCATTATCAAATTGATGAGCCACTTATATTAAATTATAATATACTAAGAGAAATAAATGAGATATAATAGAACATATCAAGTTAGGACAATACAGTGAAAAGTACCAATGTTTTGATGTGTAGAAAGAAAACTATGAATGGTTGTATGTTTACAGGACAAATAATTGAGTGGCAGTGAGCTGTATGTGTAACAGTATATGTACATATCTTTGGTTGGTCATGTTCCCACTTTTAATAAAATCTTATTATTATTATTATTATTATTATTATTATTATTATTATTATTATTATTATTATTATTATTATTATTATTATTATTATTATTATATTCCTTTGAGGATTTGTAAGGAGGATTTAGGTAGTTTTAGAATAGTAATGTAGATCATCAAAGAAGCAAGTAAAATTTCATGTGTATGGGTGAAAATCTCATTTTGATATTTGATGGACTTATTCGAGATGATGCATGACAATCAAAGTCTAAATCAGATTTAACTCTGTGAGAATAATAATAGTAGATACAACCTTCAGTCATACCTGACAAGGCAATTCTTGTCTAATGGAGATCCGAAAAAATAATGCAGGAACATCTCTCTATCTCTGGTGGCGAGATTGAGAGTGCGCTAGTAATCATTTAAAGATAATCCCACTAACAAACGTTTCCAAAGAATTGTTGTTCCTATTTATTACTTTCTCTCAGTTTCAATTCGATTATCTAGTTTTTACTTGTCATAGACTTTAAGAAAAAACAGACTTTTAAATCTTATAATCATAAACTAATGATAGGTGGAATGTGCTGAAAAACTAATGCCATATGAAAAGTTAAAAATCAAAAAGTTGTCAAAATGGAAAAAGATATTCCTTTTAAAACGAACTAAAGAAAATGTAAGAAAAAGGAATTAAAATGACCTAGAAAATACTATTTCTTATGACATACATTAGCAAGTTATAGCATCAAGAACATTCTATTGGCTAATTATAATATCCATGTCCCCTTGAACTTTGAATATAATTCAATTGCTATTATAGCATCCTTGAAATTGATGCCGTGATCAGCCTTAAAGCTCATTGATAGGAAAGCTCATTGATAGGAACGAAGTTAGATACTTCTTTCGTTTCTAATTACTTATTCACTTTTATTTTTTTAGTTATTTATTTTTTCCCTTACTTTACTCATTTTATCTCCTTCACTTCACCCTCAGTTGTGATTTTATTTTGTTGATCCATTTGTTGTTCGATTTATAAATAGAAAGTATATAATTTTAACAAAAGGAATCCGAATAATCAAAATAGTCAATTAACCCAAGTGTTGAATGATGTTTTGGGGTTAGTTAAGGATGATCGTTTATTATCTCAAAATAATGAACATGATTAAGATTCGGATGTCGCATACTGTGATGGGCCTAAAGCATATTTGCACAGTGATGATGAAGGTCTTCTTAACTTGGTTTATGAAGAAATGAATCAACCGAAACAAGAGAAATCAATAAGTGTTAGTGATAGAGAGAAATATGAAGTTGACGAAGAATTGGATGAAGACGAAGATACAATCAATGATGATAATTTTACAGAGCAACAATATATAGAATGCCTTTGTTGCAGGTATGGTCTTTGGTAGTGTTAGAATCTCTTTTTCCATTTTATAAAGAACATAGTCATTTAACTGGTTTTGGTGTTGTTAAAAAGAGTTCAAAAAAGAAAGGTTGTGAATACGCTAGGTATGTCTCATTTGCTTGTGATAAGAGGAGAAAAACAACAGCTAGGAATTCAAGTAAAAAGGTTGATTGTAAATGTAAAATTAATTGCATTATGTTGGTTGATGGTTCATGTCGGGTTACAACAGTTACGTCCGAGCACAACCATGAATTGGAACCATCTTTGTCACGTTTTTTATGTTGCCACAAGCAGATAAGTAGGACCTTAAAGAGAAGTCTTGAAGCCTATGATATCACATGAATTAGACCTGCCAAAAGCATTAGACTTTTGGAATTCCAAGCAATTGGTCTTCATAGAATGGAATGCACTCTGAAAGATTGTCGAAATTACATTTTTCAACAACGGAGGAAGAGGACATTGGCTTGCGATGCTGCAGCGATACAAAAGTTCTTTGCTTCCATGCAGATGAAGGATGATGAATTTTTTTAGGGAAAAATTACGTGGTTAAGCAAATTTATACTACTTAATTACTCATCATAGCTATAGTTTGCTATAATTACCACTCGCGACTAACATTATGCATTAATTACGTGGGTTGACTTTGAGTTTGTATAATTAGCCATGTTTGTATATGTATAATTCGCTAGAATATACAAATACATATGCATAATATACAATTATCTAACCGATATACATATACAATTCACCTCTCTCCCACTCTTTGCCCTCTCTTGCTCGCCTCTCTCCTTCCTCTCCCAATCTCGCTTGCCTCTCTCTTTCCTCTCCCAATATCGCTTGCCATATATACAAATGCATATGTATAATATAAAATTATCTAACCGATATACATATACAATTCACCTCTCTCCCACCCCTGCCCTCTCTATCTCGCCTCTCTCCTCCCTCTCCCAATCTCGCTTGCTTCTCTCCTCCCTCTCCTAATGTCACTTGTCATATATACAAATACATATGTATAATATACAATTATTTAACCGATATACATATACAATTCACCTCTCTCCCACTTTTTTCCCTCTCTTGCTCGCCTCTCTCCTCTCTCTCCCAGTCTCGCTCACCTCTCTCCTCCCTATAACATGTAGCTACAAATTGTAATTATCAAACTATAGCTATGGAGATTAATTAGACTATTTTTGAGTGGCTATATGTGAAAGTTCCTCATTTTTTATGTAATCGACATAGATAATGCTGCAAGACTTTGCAATTTAGTGTGGGTTCACACATATTGCAAGTATACGTATCGAGAGTTTAGTGATGTTGTTTGTTTCGATACAACCTACTTGGTGAATCAATGGCACATGCCTTTTGCATTGTTTGTTGGTGTGAATCAGCACGAACAAATTCTTTTGGGCTGCGCATTGCTCACAAGTGAGGATATCGATACATACAAATTTGTGTTATCGACTTGGCTGGCAGCAATGTGCAATGTACCTCCATCGACTATCCTTACTGATCAATGTGAGAGTATGTCACGATCCAGACAGTCGTGATTGGCACCCACACTAACCCTTCGGTAGGAGAACTATTAATACTAATTAGCTAACCTAAGAACTAATATTTAAAGATACGGAAGCAGGTTTAAATGCAAGAATCAAATAGAGTTCCCATAAACTCCAAGGTTCAAATAATTAACCAACTAATGCGGAAGAACAACCCCTAGAACCTGAAAGTCAATGTACCAAAACATCTAAAGTTCAACAAGTTTAAAGAGAATGGGTACAACCCAATTAAACATACGAATATCTAACTAGAAAGTTTGAGTCCGAAGAGAGTGGACTAAAACATAGAGAACTCATGACAGCCTGGAAGAATTGACTCACCCTTCAATTCGATTGATCACTGATCTCCTAGATGAGGTCTGTCAGTAGTTGCCTAAAGATGCCCTGTACTCAAAAAAGAAAGAGTAAGTGCAGTATCAGTACACAACCACAGTGTACTGGTAGGATCACACAACTATTCTAGTAAGCACAACATATATGAGTAGTCACAACAAGTAAACATCATATACCAAACATATACAATATCAACTATCAGTTTAGGAATAATGTACCATTCCACATTTTCAATATCAAGTAATTACGCATGTATAATAAGTCAATGGTCCTCTCATGGAACCCACACCCAAACTGTTAGTGTATCGGAACGTGGTACCCGATGCCAATTAGTGTGTCAGAATGTGACACCCGTTCCAATATATATGTCGGTACGTGACATCCAATCCTAGTTAGTGTGTAGAAATGTAACACCCCATCCATTCAACAAGCCACAATCATAATCACAAAGTACATTCTCACAATCATACAATAAAGTGTTGGTTCATGGCATAAAAGCATTTGTTCATATTCATTCGCATTTGATGTGATCAATAGTGCAACATTCACATACATACATGCATTACAATAAAGTAAATACTAACATACATCACACAAACATGAAATCAAACCATCACCTACCTCCAAAATAAGCTTGAATCATCCTAAGAAACTTGATTCTTCCCTTTCCGGATTCGTTCCGCTTGTTCTAGGTCTACAAACAATTAATACAGCGCAAGGATCAATAATTAAGGTCTAATTTACCCGAATTATAACAGACCCAATAACCCAAGACCCAACTCATGATCCTAAGGTGCAGCTAGGACTTTTTCCCACCATCCAAATCAGTTTAAAACCCTCCCCCAACAATATGTAATCAAGATTCTACGTTCTACAGATTGAAAAATGGATTTGGGGAATGATAACCTTACCTTTAGCACCAAAAGTCGAGGGAAACTGTTAAGAAATCACATGGGGTCGTCTCCTAGCCCTCAAGAATGAAACTTGCAGAAAATAATGTTTTTGGGGTTTATTTTCGACTTAAGTCGCGACTGTCCCACTATGACGGCCCCCATCTCGCCACAGCGGCCCCTCCCTGGCGGCTTGCACGAAAACAGTGAGTCGAATTAAGAATTTCAAACCCCAATTTCACAACACATCTTCATCCCATGACACTCAGAAACTACTCGTTCACGCTAAGATCAGTTTCAAAAATTCTACTCGCCCGAATTTGATTCCGTAAAGTCGTACGCTTAACGTCTTAGCTAACTACTCATGCGATCAGATTCATAATTAGATCTCGCATTTGTTATCAGATTTTCCTAGACTCGCCTGACTTTGATTTCATCCAAATTTGGAATAGGCTACGAATTCTCAAGTTACTACGGAAATGTTTTTCGGCCCAAAAATTTTCCCCGTTGGCTTTTTTATAATAATGGAAACAAGTCGTTACAATAGATACCAATTTACCCATCACCAGTCCCCGAGTGACAAACTATGAAAAATGGGCTAAAGTAAGGGTAGAGTAGTACCTGAATCGACGAACAATTGGAGATACTTGTCTCCCATCTCCTTCTTGGTTTCCCAAGTAGCTTCCTCAACTGGGCGATGCTTCCATTGAACTTTCACGGACTTAATCTATTTGTTCCTTAGCTTCCGGACATCACAATCAAGAATTGCAATTGGTTCCTCCTCATACTGAAGGTCTTTGTCAAGCAACACTGAGTCCCATTTTATAATGTAATCCCTGTCACCATGATATCTCTTCAACATAGACACATGAAATACCAGATGAACTCTCGATAGGTTAGGAGGTAAAGCCAATCTATACGCTACTGGTCCTACATAGTCAAGAATTTCAAATGGTCCAATATAGTGAGGACTAAGCTTGTTCTTCTTGCCAAATCTCATCACCCCTTTCATAGGTGACACCTTAAGAAGAGCTTTCTCACTAGTCTAAAATGCCATGTCTCTTACCTTATGGTCTGCATGCTTTCTCTGTCTACTTTGGGCTGCTAAAAGCTTAGATTGAATACTCCTCACTTTATCCTGAGAATCCTTCACTAAATCAACCTCAAAGGGTTCACATCTCCAGCCTCAAACCATCCTATGGGTGATCTACATCCCCTCCCATACAGTGCTTCAAATGGTGCCATATTAATCCTATGAATCCATCTCAACTGAATGAAACCATCCGATCGGAGATCTACATTGTCTGCCATACAATACCTCAAAAAGGGTCATCTGAATACTAAATTGATAAGTGTTATTATAGGCAAATTCTGCTATGAGCAAATATAGATTCCATCTAGTACCAAAATGGATCACATCAGCTCAAAGAATGTCCTCCAACACCTGAATCGTCTACGTGGACTGACCATCTGTCTGAAGATGAAAAGTTGTACTCATATCTAACCGAGTACCCAAACCATGCGGCAAAGCTTCCAGAAATGTGAAGTGAACAAGGAACCTTGAGAAGAGACAATAAAAATTGGTACTCCATGTAGTCGCACAAAATCTGATTGATATAAAGCTCAGCTAACTTCTCTACCGTATACTTCACCTAAATCGAGATGAAATGAGCGGACTTGGTCAACCTATCAACAACAACCCAAATAGAGTCATAACTACCCACGATGGAAGGTAGTCCACAACAAAGTCCATAGTGAACACGAGTCCACTATTTGGACTCATTTAGGGCTTTATTTTAATAGATTTAGTCTCTTCAAATGCGTATTTTGTGCCAATAACTAATGTAAATCCTTGATTTTCAGGTATTTGGATTGAGGAACAAAGCATGGACACTAATAAGCAAAAAGGAACAAGGCAGCTGAAAGAACAAATGACCATGACCTCTCCTAAAGTTCCAGTGCCAAGCCCTGAAGGAAAAAATCAAGTCAGCGATAGATTAGAGCAGTCCGCGTGTCACTGAATGATTCCGTGATGCAGTGTTAGATCGCCCAAAGTTACAAAACTTGAGGATGTTGAAGGTTAAAACAAAAGACGATGGAACTGACCAAAGGGCGGATCGTCAAATGGATCGACGAGCCTGACTTACTTCGCCGAATGGTCCTTCAGAGCATATTTTTGGCGACTATAAATACATTTTTGAATATTTAATTTAGTATCTAATTTTTATTATCAATTAGTTTTCAAGTTTTTGATAGTTTGGAACTAAGAGAATTGAGACGACATTTTCCTTAGCTTTGATAAATTGAAGTTTTCCATTTTTGAGAAATTGAAGTGGGTCTTTTAGATTCTTCAACCTTGACCTTTGTAAAGACGAAATTAATCTTAGCAGTTGATGAAAAAACAATTTGGTAACGATTTATATCTTTTTATGATTCTAGCTAAAACCCCAATTCTTGGGGTGTGATTATGTGATTATGGGTTGATTTAGATGTTGTGTACTATTAATTGATAGTTTTAATGTTGTTTAAAGGTGATTTCAATTAGTAATTGTGGTTTAATTTAAAGGGTTGTAGTTGCAAATGTAACTCTACCTTCGTGTTTTTGGCTTGCTCGAGAGAGAGGTTTTAAAACCAAGATTACTGAATTGATGGTTTGTGGGTATTGTGTTGTCATGGGTTCAGCTCGCGAGAGTGAATCCTAAAGCCTTTTCCATACATCTAGCTCAAGAGATGAATGGACTAAAGCGTAGGGTATTCTTAATTGCTGTTTGTTAGTGTTCGGGAGAAACCAACTTGATTCGGGGTAAATTGTTCGAGAGAAAGTTTATCCCCACTAAAGTCTAGCTTATTTACTGATTTACAACTATTTACTATCAATTGCAATCACCCATTTGTCTACCTTAGCCTATAATCCAATCACATCCCAAGAACCCATCTCAATCTTGTTACTTTCATATTATTTACTGTTGTTGTAGTTGATAATTGAAACCAAAACCTCCCTCTTTAATATTTGACACTTGTGTCAACCCCAAATTTGAACTATGTTTTTTCGATAATGTCTATTCCTATGATTGACTTGAGCATATTCGTACTTGTCTATTGATTCTCAAACACGTATCACTCCCTGTGGGATTCGACCCCAACTCATTTAGTTGGGTTATATTACTAACTAATGATCGTTGATGCTTAGTATTGGATGAAGTGTCTTTGAAACGTTATTAATCAAAATGGTACTGCTGTCGGGGAGTGGTGTTGGTTGAGAATTTTTAGTTAAGTTGAATTTTGTTCTTGTTAGTCATAGTTGAACTTACTTAATTTTAGTTTTGTTTTGCTTGTTTGTGTTTTGAAACATGAAGTATGAGTGTGAACGGAAGCAATGGTAGCCAAGTAGGCCACTAAGATGACATCGGAAACCTCAACGATGTCAACGAGCCTAATGCTAATGACCCCCATCTAATGGGTGGAATTGGTGCCATTCGCTTGCCTCCACAAGAAGGGAACGTTGTGTTCTATATTACAAGTACTATGTTGTAACTCTTGCAATTGAAGGGGCTGTTCGGTGGTTTAGCTCATGAGGATCCCTATGAGCAACATTAGAAATTTTATGGATGTTTGCGGGCCGTTCTCCTTCAAGAACATATCCCAAGAGTCAGTCCGATTGAGGTTGTTCTCGTTCTCTTTGATGGGAGAAGCATGTAAGTGGCTGGCTGAATTGCCACGTGAATCAATCACTTCGTGGAAGGTGCTGGTCATCGCATTTCAAGTGCGATTTTTCCCTCATTCGAAGATGATGACTCTTTAGGATAGCATTTAGAGTTTTAAGTGGTTGGAGGGTGAGCCAATTCATGAAACTTGGCTGCGATTTAAGAAGTTGGTGCTACAATGCCCAACCCATGGTTTACTAGACAACATCTTGCTGCAGTATTTTTACTTGAGCCTTGACTCGGTAAACAAGGGCATTGCTGACCAACTTTCTCCTGGAGGTTTGATGCAACAACCTTATGTGATAGAAGCTCAGCTCTTGGATGTCATGACCACTATCAATCGAGCTTGGTACACACGTGAAGACCAGGTCTCTCCTCTCATATTCAAATTGACCAAAGAGCAGATGGAGAAAGACCAAGAGAGGGACCAGAACATGGCCAAAATTATGACATAACTTGACATTTTGTCTAAAAATGTAATGGGAGCTGGTGCTCGTAGTGTCAATGTCGTGGGTGTTGGGTGTGTGAATCCCGAAGAAGACAAGTTCAAGGCTTTGCACAACGAAAAAGTGAATTTCCTAGCCAACCAAAGTGGTGGTTATCTTTCAAACTACCCGAGGAAGGGTGGTAACTAAGGTTGGAACAGGGATGAAGGTTGGAAGGATCATGATCGAGAATGGAGGGATCGGAATCCCTATTGGAAGGATGGGGAGAAGGATAGGTATGTGCCTCCCCATGAGCGCCAAAAGCCAAAGGATTTTGAGAGAGGTCGGTCTGAGGATATGCTTTCTTGTATCCTCAACAAAGTTGAAGGGTCAGACAAGACTTTGAAAGAAATGAAAGAAGATGTGTCAACCCTTAGCCAGACGGTTACCTCCCATTTCGTTTCGATCAAATAGTTGGAGACCCAACTAGGTCATATCTCGTCTCATCTAAACCCGTGACAGTAAGGGGGGTTGCCTAGTGATACTATGGCCAACCCTAAGAATGAGGTTTGAGTGTGGACTTGCGTCGTGCCATGACGTTAACTAAGGCGCTGCTTGGGAGGTTACCCAAGTTTCTATTTGCTTTATTCTTAAGTATGAAATAATGGTGTGTTGATTATGCAGGTCAAATTGGGAATGTGTTTGAAAAGTGAAGATTGGCAAGCTAAAAGTCCAATCAGCGCATCGCTGAAGAGGTTGCGAGCCCGACTTGGACCGCCGTTGGACTCAAGGCATTTTTAAATTGGAGTATGTAAAACTCAGCGAGCCCTGGAGCTGATTGACGAATAGCCAACCAGGTCAGCGATCACAACTTTGTCTGCTGTTTGGACCCCCATAATAATTGGAGGTCCAGTAAAACTCGGCGAGGTAAGTACCCACTCGGTGTTATGCTGAGTGGGTCAGTGTGTCGCCGAGTGGGTTGGTGAGCAAAACTAATGTCGCTGAATGGGCGAGAACTGGATGATTTTTAATGGCCAAAGGTTTAAACATTCAAACTCTTTCACTTTCCCTCACTTTTGAACTTCCAAAACTCACATCCGCAAAATATTATCTATATTTCTTATATTTTTATCGCATTCTAGTCGTCGGATTTGTGTTCAGAGTGGATTTCTTTGCTGCCTAGTGTTTCAACTTGTTTAATCGACATCTAAGGTTGGTTTTCCGAACCCCGAGTTTATTTTTAATGATTTGTACTCATTTGCAATTGATTTTGTCTTTGTAACGTGTGCTGGGCCTCTCTGATCATAATTGTATATGCGTGTGCCTAGTTTGACTTGACTATCATGCCTTAAATGCCTGTAATGTTGAATTCCCAAGTTTTTGTTCCTTAAAATTGGTTAAAAATTATGGGGTTGTTCCTGGATGTTGTTTGGTCTAGTCGGGTGAAATCTAAGTAGCCCGCATTTATGCCAAATGGTGTATTTTGCCCAATGATAGAGCGGCTGACGCCATTCTTAAGGGTAAAAGTCGTCAAATGGCCAAATTTGGCCAAATCGGGAGAAGTCTGAGTATTTCGAAGGCATGTGTGTAATGGGTCTTAGGTTAATTTTATGAGTGCGTGTTTTGATTTTGTTTTCGGGGGTTACGGGGTTGAAATTGGGAAGTTGGGTTGAAAGTAGGCACGTTGGGTCGAGCTCGCCAAACCACTCGGCGGTTCACCGAAGGTCCCCATATCACCTTTAATTTCATGCTAAATGTGAAGTTCGGTTCTGTAACTTTTGGCAAGAAGCCTGAGGTCGCCGAATGCACTCGGCGACTCGCCGAAAGTCCTTCTTGATTGCCCTCTGTCTGTGCCCTTACCCTTTTTAGCACTATAATTTTCGACGGGCTAGTACTTGATAGCCGAAAGCTGTCGGCGATTCACCAAAAGGCCACTCCCATCGCCGACATGCCAAATTTTTTTGAGATTTTTAAGCCAATCCTTTTGGCTCGCCCGATCTGGCTCGCCAAAGTGATTCGGTGACTCGCCGACTGGTTCGGCGAGTTTGTTTACAACTCTTTTTCTATGCTATTGCTTGAAGTATTTCTCACTTTTTTTGATGTTATTTCAGACATGTCCAGACCTAAAGTTGCCGATAGAGATATGCCACCCCGTAAGAAGGTTAATGGGATAACCACGATGATGCCGTGGCATCCAAGGCTAAGGCCACCAAACTTCCTACAACTGGTGGGAAAGACAAAGGAAAAAGGAAGGCACTTGCATCACTGGAGACCAGCTCCGACAGTGACGGGATCTACGCCACTCACCTCACCACTTCTGAGAGTGAGGGTGAGCACTAGGAGCAACAAATTGTAGCTTCGGAGCCTGAGGATGATGAACTGTTAGCAGCACAGAGGGCAGAACTGGGATCTAAAAGGATGAATTATCCGTCTAGGATCAGGACTCCTCAGGCCAACACTACTACTCCTCCACAGGCCCTGGTACTAGCACCATCTGTACAGGGTTCTCCTCCCAAGTCTATGAACAGACTGAGGACTGAGGGAATGAGGAAATTATAGAGGAGAAGAGGCTGTCAGTTGATGGGGTCATTGGCAGGTACTTGGAGATCATGAGCTGCCTGAGATCGCATAAGTTCCAGATCTTCACTCAACCCCGAGGTCCTTATATTCCAAATCGGGTCTGGGAGTTCTATAGTGCTTATAGTGCTTTGATACCACAATGGAAGAAGCCGACATCCAATTTCAAGCTGATCGATTATGTGGTTGTGAGAGGCCGTAAGGTTGAATGTCATAGTGATGCTATCAATGTAGTCTTGGGTTTGTCAACAAGTATTGATGATGGCTGTCAACACCTGATTATAACAAAGACACTGGAAAATATGAAGAAGTGGTTGGCCCCGCTGATATCAGACAGTACCCCCAAATGGCTTGAAATTGGAGCATCCACTGAGAAAAAGGACCTGAACATAGCAGCAAGGTACTAGTTTGGGTTTATCAGCAGCACGATTATGCCGTCCCAGATGATTCTATTCTCGGACATGCCAAGGCAGCCTGTTTGGATTGCATTATTGATGGGATGACCCTGAACCTAGGGATGCTTATGGCACAAGAGATGGCCATGAGGGCCAAGCGGCGATAGACTTCCTTCCCATTTCCGGTGTTGATCACCGAGCTGTGCAAACAGGCTCGGGTACCTAGAGATGAGAAGAAGGATGTGGAAGTGATTCCCACATCTTTTATCGACATCCGAATGATAGAGGCGGAGTACCAAAAATATGAGGCATAAAAAAAGAAGGCATCCCCGGTGGATACTTCCCCGGTTGAGGATACATATGCACTACCTGCAGAGGCACCTTTTCCGACTTCGGCTCCTGGGCCTTTGAGAATTTCTAGTGCTGTTCCTTCTGATACTCCAGGTTCCTCTGCTACTACATTGCCTACCGACCGCTGCTGCTTTCTCGGCCCCGCTACTCAGCCGCACTACTCGGATGGGCAATAGCCCATTCTACCTATCGTCGTGCTGCTAGGCTTGAGGCCTCCATTCTATGCATGATTTAGCTAGCCCTTGCTGATACTGTGACACCATTCAGTGCTACCATAGATGCCCTTGCGGCTAGGATAACGGTGTGTGAGTGTGGACAAGGGGCCACTGAGAAGGTGACGGCTCTAAAGGCCGCTATTGCTGCGCTGAGGAGAGACGTGGACTAGGTGAAGTCCACCGACATGTCCATGATCTTTGGGATGGTGGAGATCCCAAATGTTCCAGTCGAGCCAGACATGCCTCTGGCTACCAGCGGAGATGATATTTTAGTTGAGAAGGCAACTGATCCCAAGTCTGAGGCAGGGATGGATGAGGAGATGCTTGGGGTTGCTGAGGAGTCTTCTTACTAGGGACTTATGGAGATTGAGGAGGCCATGGTAGATGTAGCTGTGCAGGCTTCCTTGGCAGATACACCCTTAGCTGACCCTAGTAGAGCTGGTATTCCTTCTGAGGTGACTCCGGGCATTGATGCCCAAGATCAGAGTACCACACAGGGCACTGATGCCCTAACAGATGGAGTGACTGCTTAGATAGGATCACTCTTTACCTCCCTCTCTGTATTATCTTTTGTTGACTTTTGGATATTTTTCCTGCATTTGAGGACAAATAGCTTTTGTTTTGTGGTGGGATTTGGCCCACATTTTGTGACTATTGTTCTGTCTATATATTTGGGTTTTTGAGTTATAAACTGTGTTTTGGCACTGTATTTTGTGGATGATTGAGCTTGTGGCTCCTTGTTTTAATTGTAAATGATTTTTGACCCTTCCAATTTTTTTTGAATTTTGTGCCACCTTTTGTTTGTGTTTGAATGTGGCTGTTCTTTTGTAAATTTGAGTATTGGTCTTGATCAATACCAATGACTTGAATAGTGCTCATAATCGAACAAAAATGAATGTGCTGCTATGATGAGGCCAAATGAAGTTGCATAGGCAATATGTGAACTTTTTGCATCTCGTTGTGACTAGCCAATTATCAAATTGAGTCTCTTCTGATGAACATTGCACACTAGTGAAAGTGTGGAGTCTTGTTTGACATTGGTGTCAATGCCTTGTGTGATGAGCTTTCCGTGAACCATGTGTGATGACACCTAGAATTTGCCCCGTTGGTCTGGTTGACTAAGTGATGCAAGCTCTTGAGATGATCTTAGGCAACTTTGAATAGTGTGAAACAATTTGACATCATACCTCTTTTTGTGGCCTACCTTGTGAGTGTGTGAACTTCGCTTGAACACCTTTTGAGCCTTAACCTTTTCTTGGAAGAAACTTGATGAAATTGTGATCTTTATTTATCCATTACCCATAATCCTCATGATTTGTGGCTTGTTTGAATAGCCAACTTAGGCCAAAAGCTTAAGTTGGGGGTGTGGTGAAAACAGAAGGTAAATCAAGAAATGCAAAGAAGTCCCCTTGACCCATGATTTTGAGAAAGATGGAGCCCCTCCGTACAAAGAAAAAAAATGAAAAAGAAGAAGAATGAAAAAGATTTGGAATAAAGTTGTGAAAGTGTAAAGAAAATGGGGTGTCCAACAGTACATGGAAGATGAATAATAGGGTGACTTTTGAGCATAAATGATAATGATGAAGAAAAGGAAAAAAAGTGTTGTTCATACCACATTTCATGAGGATTGCAACCATTGAGCCTAAATGATCATACCTTTGCACTCAACGCCGTTACAAGTCTTGAAAAGACCTTTTTGATATTGAGTGAGGTGAAATAATTGTTGATTGGAAAATAATGGCAAACCTACAGGTGAAATCATGCATTGTGTTCATCTTTGTGAGTGTGAGTGTTGTGATTTTGGAGCTATAAATTGCTGAGCCATTGTGTGTGAATATGGAATCATTCTTTGTGTGAGGGCATTTGAGTATCTTTGTTGAGCTTGAACTTGCATTTGAAGCAAGTATTGTGAGTTTGAGAATCTTTGGTAATAAAGAGTCACAACTTGAATCTTTGAGTGCACAATTGATCCTTGCATGAGTAAGTTGAGTCTTTTTATATGCATTCATGATTGAGTCTCGTGTAGCTCTATTTGAGACATTCTTTCTGAACTGCTGAACTTGAGTTTTGCTTGAGGACAAACAAAAGTTTAAGTTGGGGGTGTTGATGAGTCCAAAATTTGGACTCATTTAGGGCTTTATTTTAATAGATTTAGTGTCCTCAAATGCGTATTTTGTCCCAATAACTAATGTAAATCCTTGATTTTCAGGTATTTTGATTAAGGAACAAAGCATGGACACTAATGAACAAAAAGGAACAAGGCCGCTGAAAGAACGAAGAAAAGAAGGCCTGATGATCGCCTAAACCATTGGGCGAGTCACCGAATGGCCATGACGTCGCCTAAAGTCCAGTGTGGCAAGCCCTGAAGGAGAAAATCAAGTCGGCGATAGAAAGGTGCAGTCGGCGTGTCGCCGAACGATTCCGCGACACAGTGTTAGATCGTCCAAAGTTACAAAACTTGAGGATGCTGAAGGCCAAAGCAAAAGGCGATGGAACTGACCAAAGGGCAGATTGCTGAGTGGATCGGCGAGCCCGACTTACTTCACCGAATGGTGCTTCGGAGCATATTTTTGGCAACTATAAATATATTTTTGAATATTTAGTTTAGTATCTAATTTTTATTATCATTCAGTTTTCAAGTTTTTAAGAGTTTCGAACTAAGAGTATTGAGACAATATTTTCCTTAGCTTTGAAGAATTGAAGTTTTCCATTTTTTATAAATTAGAAGTGGGTCTTTGAGATTCTTCAACCTTTACCTTTCTAAAGACGAAATTAATCTTACCTAGTTGATGAAAAAAGAATTTGGTAACGATTTCTATCTTTTTATGATGTCTAGCTAAAACACCAATTCTTGGGGTGTGATTATGTGATTATGGGTTGATTTAGCTGTTGGGTATTGTTAATTGATAGTTTAAATGCTGTTTAAAAGTTATTACAGTAATTGTGGTTTAATTTAAAGGGTTGTAGTTGCAAATGTAACTCTACCTTCGTGTTTTTGGCTTGCTCGAGAGAGAGGTTTTAAAACCAAAATTACTGAATTGATGGTCTATGGGTATTGGGATGTCATGGGTTCAGCTCGACAGAGTGAATCCTAAACCCTTTTCCACACATTCAGCTTGAGAGAGTGAATGGACTAAAGCGTAGGCTGTTCTTAATTGATGCTTGTTAGTGTTCGAGAGAAACCAACTTGATTCGGGGTAAATTATTCGAGAGAAGTTTATCCCCACTAAAGTCTAGCTTATTCGCTGATTTACAGCTATTTACTATCAATTGCATTCACCCATTTGTCTACCTTAGCCTATAATCCAATCACATCCCAAAAACCCGTCTCAATCTTGTTACTTTCGTATTATTTGCTGTTGTTGTAGTTGATAATTGAAATTGAAACCCCCCTCTTTGATATTTGACACTTGTGTCAACCCCAAATTTGAACTATTTTTTTATTCGATAATGTCTATTCCTATGATTGACTTGAACATATTCGTACTTGTCTATAGATTCTCAAATACGTACCACTCCCTGTGGGATTCGACCCCAACTCTTTTAGTTAGGTTATATTACTAACTAATGATCGTTGACACTTAGTATTGGATGAAGTGTCTTTGAAATGTTATTAATCAGTTCCCACCTCCTAGTAGGAATAGACATCTTCTGAGATATACCTCTAGGCCGCTGGTGCTCACACTTGCCCTATTGACAAGTCAAACACCTTGAATATTTTTTGCAATATCCTTCTTCATACCACACCACCAATAGTGCTAGCTTAGGTCATGAACATCTTTGTCACACCTAGGTGGATGGAATATCGGGAATAATAGGCCTCCTCAAGAATCAGTCTAACCAACTCGCTTACCTTGGCACATCTATTAACCTGAATACCCATAAGTATAACAATATCTGCATACAAATAACTGCTGCTGCGAACTACACGAACTATCATGGCAACTTCGGCCAAAAGAATAATAACCTCTGGCTGACTGCCGACCCTCAGCTGGTTGCATAAATGTATGAACCAGTCCATGACGCTGAAATGAACTACTACTTCTATGCAAACCACTCCTCTAGATGAGGAAATAGAAAACTGGCCAGACAATTGGGCCCTCTTGGGATCCCCAATTCCTCTAATACCATCAACTCTACCTCATTGGCGGTGCTCAGAATAGAATGGAAAGAAGCCCCATCTCTGGCTGCTCTGAACACATAAGACCTAACGGAGAAAGTCATCCCTTTCACAAATCGGTGAACTCTCTCTGCCTCATCCAGAACAATAATCATAACATTCTTAGAGATCTCACAGAAATAAGCCTCATACTGATCACAGACAAACTGCCCCGAACTAAGCTCTCAAAGCTCAGACAACTCTCCTCCCTCACGCTCCACGGAATGAAGCGATCATGGAAAGCACTCGAGAACACATCACACTCTACTAAAGGATATCCAATTAGTCTAGAACTCACAAAAGTCCTCCATCACTGTCTGGTGGGACTACAAAGCTGAAGTGCAAAAAACCATACACCAAAAGCATCCACTATACCCACTACCTCAAACATCTCATGGCACAAAGTCAAGAACTCATGACCATCCTCATTCTTACCACCCAAAAACTAAGGTGGTTTCATTTTCTGAAACCTCTCATAGCACTGCTGATTAGCCGTTGTCAAAATAACCTTAGGAGCAATCTGTGCAGTAACAACGGGTGTAGGAACCACTAGTGGGTGGGGCACCTAAACATAAACACTCAGAGTCTGCTGTTGACATGGGGTCTGCGCCCCTACCCTTGTCTAAGCACCTTGTGGCGTACCTATCGCACTACCTTGAGAGAGGTTCTCTAACACAACAAGCATCTTCAACAAAGTATCCTTAAACGAAGGAGCTTCAAACATGGAGGAACCTTGTCCTCAATAACCTCAATATGTGGCTCAAGAGAAGCCTCTCTAGCTCAACCTCTAGCTGGTGCCGCTTTACAGGCATGACCTCTAGCCTGTGCTACTCTACGAGCATGACCTCTAGCTTGGGCCCAACCTCTACTCCTAGCTGGGGTCTCAACAACAGGCTTGGGGACTGCCTCCTCTCTACCATTGGAAACAAAACTCTGGTCCTCGGCATTTGCCCAAACAACAAGCGACAACTTACCACTAGCAAAGGTAACCATACGCAATAAGAAAGGATGGATAAAGAAAAGTTTCCTAACATTCTTTGTATCCTCTTCAAGATAAGTACATATGTCTCCGTACCAATCCTCAAAACTCTACTTAGACTTGGCTTGTACATATGTGAGACCTATGAACTTAGGGCTCTCATACAATTTTTCATGACCCATAAATGGACGTGATGACACTTGTTTATTTCCACCAAGACAAGTCAGACTCAACCCAACGAAATAAAAAAATGCAGAAAATACAAAACAAGAACAAGATAAAGCAAAAAACTTATTCATTCTATTAAAACCCCCAACATATAGTTGTCACGTGTATAAGTCACTATATACATAAAGTGCGAAATTAAGAAATAAGTACAAGTCTCAGTCTGTGTTTCTCAAATAGAACAAAGCTTTAGGAAAAAGGAAAAGAGGGCTCGCCGGGGTGACAAACATCTACCTCTCAAGTCCTTTAACGAGTCTCAACCAAACCTAATAAACAAGGCATCTAGCTAGAAATCGAATACCCCTTACAGTCCAACCAAACCTTCACAAACTACAACCTTCATGAAAATCAGCCCAACATAACAATTCTACAATACACGACTTACAAGGCCCAATAACCATAGTTCAATAGTCACAAATGAACAATCAAATGAATCAAAAAGTAAATCTCAATATCAAGTAGATAAGTCAAACGCAACATGTACATTAATCATAATTAACAAGCAAGTCACACATAAGCATCAAATGCATCAAGTCACAATTATCAATCTCTCACCAGAACAATTTCCCTTTGGCACAATATCACTAGCCGTAACCAGTTTCCATCGGCTTTATATCAAATCACTAGTTGAAAATGACCTCGGCGAAAATTGCACTCACTGGCAAGACATCATCATTATAAACCATCATATGTCTCATCACAGTGCTCAAGAATCAATGCACACAAGCAATATCACACCACATGGAAGAGATAACCAATCATACAATTCAAGTCCACATTCATACTTTCAAGCATTTCATCAATCAATCAATAAGGGTCGCAAGACGGAAATTTACATCATCATGTTTATCACACATCCATTTTCATTTCAACCCCTTTTTATTCATTTGGATTTATCAAGTGATCAATTAAACCCTTCACCTCATTCTCATTACTTCTAACACGCAAACAGTGAAAGAAGTATATGAATTCTACTAGAATACAAGGTTTAGGAGATCACTTTCCTTAAATCATACAAATAATCACTCCAAGAGTTGAGTCTTTCCCTTATGAATCACTTCCAAAGCCACATAATCTATAGCAATTAAATATTCAGAATAAATCTCTGGAAATAGCAATACCCACACCAATTACTTTAAAAAATGGGTCAACCAACTTAAAACTTAATTCTAAAAATATGGTTTGAATCCAAAATTTAAAACTTAAAATTTTTACCTAAGGCTTTAGGAACTCATTGGGGAAATCAATTCGAAAAAGGATTCAAAATCAGTTCAAAATCTCTATTTTAGCTAAGAACTTGTGTTCTTGAAAAATCTTTCCTTTTACCAATCAAAATCTCAAATTTTGATGTTAGAATTCATTAATAACCAAATAAAAATGAAGGTTTAAAATCAAGAAAGCTTACCGAAATGATTTAATAATAATAATAATAATAATAATAATAATAATAATAATAATAATAATAATAATAATAATAATAATAATAATAATAATAATAATAATTGTTGTTGTTATTATTATTATTATTATTATTATTATTATTATTATTATTATTATTATTATTATTATTATTATTATTATTATTATTATTATTATTATTATTATTACTATTATTACTATTATTAGTATTATTATTATTATTATTAATATCATTATTATTACTATTATTACTATTATTACTATTAATATTACTATTACTATTTCTATTTCTATTTCTATTACTATTACTATTACTATTACTATTACTATTACTATTACTATTACTATTACTATTATTATTATTATTATTATTATTATTATTATTATTATTATTATTATTATTATTATTATTAGTATTATTAGTATTATTATTATTATTATTATTATTATTATTATTATTATTATTATTATTATTATTAGTATTATTATTATTATTATTATTATTATTATTATTATTATTATTATTATTATTATTATTATTATTATTATTATTATTATTATTATTATTATTATTATTATTATTATTATTATTATTATTATTATTATTATTATTATTATTATTATTATTCTTATTATTATTATTATTATTATTATTATTATTATTATTATTATTATTATTATTATTATTATTATTATTATTAGTTTTGCCTCAGGATTTGTGATGAGGAGCTTTTAGATTTCTTTTCTTGGTTGGACCGAACCTTAAAATAAGGTTGCCTACGTATCTTGTGAAAGTAAGAATCTGGTCAAACGTAGTATAGGAAGATTGTTCTTTTTTGTTATCGATTTTTTCAACCTTCTTTCACTTTTTTTTCTTCACTATTTTTGTGACTTTATTTTTTTGAATTTGTGACTCTCTCTTTTTTTTTTTTTTTTACTATATTTTGATTCCAAAAGAGGGGTATGAAAAAGGATAAAATTAATGTTCAAAAGGGGTAACAAAGGATTACACAGTGTTTGAATAGTAGAATGAAATGTTTTCGTCATATCAATAATTAAAATGTCCATTACAAGCATGCCCTTTAAGATGTGAAGTGAATATCATACATTATCTCTTTGCAATGCATGCCTTGATGGATATGTATATCAATTTTGTTCCATATTTGTCAGCTTGAAGAAATTTATTCTTTTAACCATTTTCGATACTAAAGGATGTATCAAGGTGTTTAAGTCCTTTATTCATTTCCATGAATGTATTTCTTTTTTTGACTTCTTTGGTATATTCATTCCATAATTAGATATAATCTTAAGATTTGACCAAATTCTCTTGCATATCATGTCACAAAAATTGAATTGAAAAGAGATGCATATATGGAAAGCCAAATAGAACGGATCAAAGTGACACAGGACAAACATTATATTAAGATAAGAGGCCTTGATGACAAGACAACAAACTAAATTTTAGGTTATAACCCTAAAATAACCCAAACTACAAAAAGACTCAACCAACAGACACATAAGAGAAATGATAGAAGGCTATGACTTACTAAAATAAAATAAAAATAAAAAACTGAATTGCATAGCAGAAATGATGACAAAATAAACTATTCGTACACTCTTTTTGAGAGAAAATAAGAGTGTGTCCCAATCACCAACCTCGACTTCTTAGCCACTACTTTGCACGCTAGCCTTCATGAAAGCTCCAACAATTTCAATTTTCTTTTCTTGAGAGTTGTCATATTCTTTGTCACCACATATCATCTCAATGAAGTGTACATCATTATGTGCCGATAGAGGATTCTCAGTAACATTTGGGGGGTCATCATTTTGAACCACAATCCTTTTGGTTTGAATCATCTTTTTTACATTTCTTCTTAAATTTCGACAATCTTCAGTACTGTGCCTTGTAGCATCAGAATGGTATGCACATCGTATTGTAGGATTGAATCCTTTTGCATGTGGATCCATGTAATTTTGAGGAATTGGCTCTACCAGATTCAAACGTTTCAATTTCTCAAATAAACTTGTGTAAGACTCTGCAATTGGTATGAAATTGTTCCTATGTCATTGACCTCCTTCAAGTCTCTGTCTTGGACGGGAATTATAAGGTGTTTGAAAATTTTGAGAAGAAGGACGAACATTTTGATGTGTTGGCGCTTGCCATTGAGAATAGTTTGGTGGATATGCATATGGTTGTGCACCATAGACTGCATATTGAGCTGGGATAGTAGAGTATTGTGTGTCTTGCATGGGGAGATAATTATGGAATTGATGTGGTGCATATTAATAAATTGGACCCCTTGGACCTATTTGTGTGTCTGACATAACATTTGCTACATCCTCTTTCATTTTCTGTCCCCCAAGATTTCCTGATCCATTTTTAATCACATGTGTTGTGGCTTTCAAGGCAGCTTGAGTTACAATTTTCCCAGACTTGATGCCATTTTCCACCATTTCACCAATTTTAATAACTGTAGCGAATGTTTTTACAACAATGGAAAGTAAATAATGAAAGTAGCCGGGTTCTTGCCCTTGGAGGAAAACATCAATCATTTCAAACTCTTTCATTGGAGGCTTAACCCTAGCAGCTTGCTCCCTCCACCTAATAGCATATTCACAGAAATTTTCGGTGGTCTTTTTTCTCATGTTGGCAAGTGAAGTACGATCTGGAACTATGTCAATGTTATATTGATATTGTTGAACAAAACATCGAGCCAAATCATCCCATGTATGCTAGTTAGAAATATCTTGATTTATAAACCATTCTGAGGCAATTCCCATCAAACTTTCCCCAAAATAAGCCATGAGAAATTCTTCTTTGTTCCAGCCCCTCTTAGTTTATTACAATATCTCTTTAAATGAGCTACGAGATCTCCATGTCCATCATATTTCTCAAACTTTGGAGTTTTAAAACCGATGGGTAGATGAACGTGGGGAAACATGCACAAATCATTGAATGAGGCACTTTTGTGACCTCCCAATCCTTGCATCTCTTACACTGTTCCAAACTCTTCATCTTTCTAGTCGTTTCTTCATGTTCCTCATTCTTAACAGCTTTTCCAGCTTCAACAGGGAAACTATATTGATGACTATGAGGGTAAGCACCTGGAATTTTAAAAGTCAATCCAGGGATGTAATCTTGATCATATTCAACTTTGGGTGGAGGAACATTATTGGATTTTGGGTCCATTATGGGTTGTGGGATGAAGAGTGGATTACTCATCATAGGCGTACTTAAAAGGCGCACCGTAGAAGTTCCAACAACGTTGGATGTGTTAGCATAGGGGTCGAATCCAGGTGGATAAATTGGAACATTTGTCGACACTTGGATAGGGGTAGTATATTTGTATTTAGATAGTCACGGATTGAAAATAGTGGAGCTTGCCCACTCATCCAAGCTTCGTACATCTCTTCCATTTGCTGTCTTAATACCCTTACCTCTTCTGTTGACACTGTTTCTTGTGAAGCCATCTGGTTTTGGACCTCATCATTGTCCGACTCATTTTTGTCTTTGTGGGCCATTCACTTTTTTCCTTTTGATCTTGTATTGTAGGGATGCGATACCAGCTTAACCACAAACCAACAACCTTTAAGTTAACTGTATGTATGGACGATAAAGTTTGTTAGGGTTAGACATCTCTTATTTATTAGTTGTTTTTTGTTTCTTCTTTTTTTGAAAAAAAAAAGATTTAATAATTCATTAGGATTGCCTACATAACACGCTTGCTAATATGAATAAGATCTTTGCATATTTTTCTACAACTCAACAAATAAGCTTTTATTTTTTAGAGCTTTGAGATAAAATCCTTTAGTTTTTTTTTTATTTATTAAAGAAAATTAAGAAAAACTTATTTTTGACAAAGATTAAAGCTTCTTGTTTTTTCATTTTCTTTTTTTGAATTTTTTTTAAAACAGGACTTTTTTATAAAATTTTTTTTTTGAATAAAGATCACCGAACGCAAATAGGGTTGCCTACGTATCTCATTAGGGTGAGAATCAGGTGTGCGTAGTTCGTTCAGATTAGACAGTTAAATAAACATTAAGACATTTACACTTGACTTAATAAATGCATCATTTTTCAAAGTATTACAAAAGCAAAAATATTTTGAATATTTTTTATTAACTGTATAAAAGAAATCTAAATATATATTTTTTTGGTAATTTTGGTTAAGTAGTGAAAAATCTTTCATTTCATTTTCTAGAAATGTATAATAACTTCTAAAAGAAAAAAAATTAACTTTTTATGTGTTCTTTTTTATTTTTTTTTTTTTTTTTTTTTTTTTTTTTTTTGTAAAAATCGAAATTTCATTACACTAATCACACTAAAATGAGTCAACTTCTAGAGATTTTCTAAATAAATGCATTTTCATGTAGCACAAAAAATGAGCTAAGTGGTCAAGTAAGAGATGATACTTGTCCTAGGCGGATCCAACTCTTGTTTTGAGGCTCACTAAGTCACATGCAAATGATACAAATAAGCGGAGTCTTCTAGGGATAACCTTGTCTATATTCTAATTTTACTAGATTTAAACCTGAATAAGATAGGTAGCTAGATAGGCTTACCCAAGTGGACAACTCGAGCAGGGACGGGCAACTTATCGGTAGCAACACTTTTCTGACTTCATTGCTGATCCAACCTCGTCTAACATGTGTGACTAAAAATTCTTCACTGCGTGTCAAGACACTCTAACTTTATCTCAAGAGAAAGTAAGATGCATAACTGCATTCCTGTGAGCGTGTGTAAGTGTATTCAAAGACTTAGAAGGAGTACACGAGAGAAGACAATTTAGTATGGTTCAACAAATATTAAAGCGATAACTAAGCATCAAGCAGCACATTAGGACATCATACACAATATATCCAAAAACTAAAATAATAAAATCAAATAAAAGTCAATATAACAAAGCTCAAATTCTAGTTATTCCCCAATAGAGTCGCCAGAGATATCACACCCCTTTTTCGCACCGGCAATTAGGGTTTCTCCAATTTAAGTGACGTTATTGACTAGGGATTATTTTATTTGTTCAGAGTCGCCACTTGGAATTGAGTTATGGTGTTCCAAGTCACCTTTTTGTTTAATCCCTAATCAAAAGGAAATGACTCTTTATATGGTTTGCGAACTAGAAATTTGGGTAAGGAATTCTATTGACCGAGGGGAAGGTATTAGGCATCCCTCGAGTCCCGTGGTTTTGGCACGGTCGCTTTTATTAACTTATACTTATTTTAACTATCTTTTGAATATGTTTTTATCGGCCATAATTTGCTCGCATTTTTTATTTGTTGAACTTTTACTTGGTCTCAACCTAGATGTGTAACCGCATTCTTGGTCTTGACATTTAGAGGCATAACTGCCTTCTTCCCATCACACTTAATAATGTTGTCTCTGAGTCTCTACTTTAAATTAATGAAGTTAGTTATATTATTGGACAAGGTACGTCACAGTATCTTTGAGTTTATTTTTTAATGTCTCAAAAAAATGTGTAACTATATTCTTAATTGAAACAAATATTTTTAACATGCCTAAAGTTCATCTAGTATTAAAGATGCTTACTCTTATTTTTGTGAATTCTAGACAACTAATCTTTTGTTTCATTATTATATTAATCGATGATATTTATAATTAGATAGTCCTCATAACAAAGAATTCAACTAATCTAAAATAGAGTAAATTCCAGTTTAACAACATAACATATTTGTGTGTTTATTGGGTAATGACCCATTTATTATGCATAAATTAAATAGGCAATTGATATAAACATTAACCTATGACAATGCTATAAAAAACAATAGCTTAGGCACGATAAAATTAAACAACAACAAAAGTTCTTACATAATGATAGGATTTTATTTATCTTTAGGTATTTGCACTAAGAAATAACATAAATATAACTCAAGATGTCAATATTCATTAAAATTAAATTATGAATGTAACAAAATATAAGAAAACATATCACATAGTTACATCAAATTCCATGAATAAATTAAAGATTTAAGACAAAGCTATACCTCAAATGAAGAAAATAAGTACCGCAAAACCTTAATCGAAGCTTGATTAAAACACCACAAATCTTTGTTTGTGTGGATGTGTATTGTTTTTTCTTTTCTTTGGTTGCTGATGGTTGTGTATTTGGAATATGTGATTGTATGTTGTGGATTTTTTTCCAGAATGTTGTGCGTGTGTGTGTTGCTTTTTTCTGATTTTTCTTTTTCTTTCTTCTCCTTTTTTTTTTTCCTGTACGTTTTTGTGTGCAGATTGTGTTGTGTCCGTATAGGGATGTGTGGGTATTGTAGTATGTATATAGGTGTAAGGGAGGGGCTGTACGTGTGTGTGTGGGGAGAGGGAAAATGCTGGGGTGGTGAGTGTAGTGGGGTGTAGTATAGGGATAATGGGATTGTGGTGGGTATTGTGCAGGTTACTTAGATCATTATTTTTTATTTTTTTAGTTTTCTTATTTTTTAAAAGAAGGGAATAATAATTAACTATACATATAAATAATAAATTATAATAAAATATCAATATTATATCAATTAATTATTTTAAATTAATAAAAATCTAAGAAGAAGTCAAATAGCTAGTAAAAAAACTATAATTAAAAAATACTAGCTTATTTATAAAATCTTAATTTTAAAATAATATAATTTTTTTGTAATCTTTCATTTATTTTTAAAAAATTGAAAATAAAACCTACCTTAAAGTGTGACTCTATTTTTTTGTAGTTTTCAAATCTTTTAAAATAAACTTAATAAAATAAGGTAAAATTCAAAATAATTAATTTAGAATTTTATAAAATATCCGAGCTCTAAAAATTGTGTTAGACTTAAGTTCGGTCAAAAATTACATGTCTATATTATTTATGAATTTGAGTCTAATGAGTTGTTAGAATACCAACTCATCAAACTTCCCAAACTTAAATTATTTCTTGTCCCCAAGCAAAACATTCACTAAGCATATAATTTAAGTTCAGTAACACCCAAGACAATATTTTGCACAATTACAAAGTAGACTCAATATAACAAAAAAACAAAAAACTCTATATACAAACAAAACTTACAGTTGGTTCCACCACCACTCATTAGGCACCGACTTTTCTTTCAAAATGCCTTTCATTCAAAGCACTTTTGAAGCACAACACTTGGATAATTCTTCGTTCTAGAACGATTTCGAAACGTCTCAAGTCGATGACATCCACTTTTAAGGTTTGCCCCATAATTCACACAAATTTGTCACATTTATGCAACTTAATTATAATAGAGAAGTCATAATTCAAATGAATGATTTAGTGTCACTCACACATATTCCCGCACACACATATGAATGACAATTATAGGGATTATATATCATGAAAAACACTCACTCTCAATGAATTCAAGTATACACACATTAAACCATACACTTGCCCTGTATATAAATAAACACTAATATATATTGACAAGGCTCAAAATCCCAAGAACTTGTGGGTTTAACTTAGGCTTGGGAAAAAGGTATGGTATCATTTGGTTAAGTGACTAAGATGTCTCCCTAATGCTTTCACATTTCTTTTGAGCACTCCACTCAAATTTTCAATCCACTTCAACCTTATTTCTCCGTTTTCATGATGTCCACTCATTTAAAACACCCATTCTTCTTTTTACTGAAGGAATGTGCTAACTATGAGCTAGCACCAACATTTTGTTTTCCTTCTTTATATTCTTTCATCTATGAATTCACTAAAGCACTTCTCATTTTGAATCTTATGGCGCTCTATGTTTTTAGCTAATTTCTCTTTGTTCTCTTGGTGCACAAAACCCCAAAACTTAGGCTTTTGTCTACATCACAACTCATTAAATTTTTCCTCTCCCAAACTTAGGATTTTAGCTTACATCACATGTTATTAGCATTTAGGGAGACAAGAGGGTACAAAAAAATAGAGGAGCATAATATTTCAAGGTCTTTATCATCGCCTCACAAAAAGTTAGCGAATATGCAATATGGTGTGGCCAACAACATTCAGTTCAAGCCCAAGGGGGCTGACAAAGATTGCATCATTTGGGGAAAATTTTAGTAGAGTGGCTTGTCAAAAAGGAAATAGGTTCACCGTTCAAGCCAAGCCACATATAGAATTTTTCCACATGAAATACATTTTGGGGCAAGTTCTAGACAACATGTATGTACAAGCATTAATAAAAGCCTTACCACACAAGGCATCACAACCCAACAAATTTTCAAGTTAGTCTCCAAAGAAATTAAGCATAATGACTTTTGACTAACTAGAAGATGTTTTCCTAGTGAGGGAATGAGATGAGACGTATTGCTCGAAGTTTTCGAATTGAGAGGCAAAAAATACAAATAGCATGTGATGAAACACCAAAAAATGTGAAGACTTTTGAGAACTTCTTTTCTGATGTTTTATCTTTCTGACTTGTAATACTGCATTTTCTTTTGTCCCATTGTTGAGCAAAAGAAAGAAAATAATTGTTAGTATAAAAGTGATAGTTGGTTTGCGGACGTGTTCTGATGACTTGACCATACTTTCGACTATTTTGTCTAATTCTAACTGAAATCCTTGGTTGAACCACTTTTCTAAAGCTTCCTCTTTGTTAATTAGAGACCTTAATCTACTTGGTACTACTAAATGCCATGGTGCAATTGATTTCCTTGAGAACGAATATTCCTTTGGAAAATCTTCTCATGACTTAAGAGGCTTTATTGTATTCTTCACACACAATTTATTGGGGTAATGATTCCAGGTGTCTTTAGTCCTTGATCACTTCCATATCGACTCAGGTACTCAACTTTTCCTTTTGGGGAAACCGTCGTGAGCTTTGCAACCGCTTTGAAACAAGATTGTATCAAAAGGGACTAAAAAATGTTAGATTTACGAATATTAAAAGATTGAATCAAGATAAACTTATACTTAAAAAAGGGGTATTCCTTTTAAGGAAGAAGACAAAGAGAAGTTATATAGCGGCATATATCAACTTTGAATGAGTCATGACATGCACTCTGCATATGACTCTTGATGTGTTTGTGTTGTCTATTTCTCAAAGTCTGAACCATTTGTAATCTGAAATTGATTTATGTATACTAGCAGCACTTCATGTAGAGGGTTTGAGAAGCGGTGATCTTTCCATGTTCCCTCCAATTAACCATTTTCATGTTGTTCTCTCTCATTATCTTAAGGTTCTTGTGAGATTTTTCACCGATAAGATCCTCTATCTTGTCGTCTTATGGTGCTTGCGAAGGTTTTCACCAATAAGACTCTTTTTTATTTTCTTTTTTTATTATCTTTTTGTCTTATGGTGCCAACAAGGGTTCACTTTTAAGTCTCTTTTTTCTCTTGATGATCAATTGTCTAAACAAAACATATTGAATGTGGTATTCTTAAAGATTTACATAAAAAGTCAGTTGCCGAACAGAACCATAAACTGATCAACTACAATTTTGGAACTATTGTAACAAAATAAAAAAAATACCCAGCTCTTATGAATAATAGAATATTAATTTTTTTGATGGTATGACCGAACCCAAAATGGTTGCCAATGTATCATTTCAGAATCAGGACGAGCATAGTTCAAACTTTCAAAGAGAGGACTTTTTTATTGATTAATTTTTTTATTTCCTTGGAACGAGGGGCCTTCATCTTCCCAACCATAAAATGCAAACCTCCATTTGTCACTATATGTTAAAATGCATTAGATGTAGTATTTTTTGACTGTGTTTGTATTAATAATTATACATGTGATTTATCCCTCCACAAAAGTAAGGTGCAGTGTTCCTTTGGACAACACTTCCTTGATAAGACATGGACCTTGCCAATTTGGAAAAAACTTTCTCTTCGCTTTTTCCTTGTACGGAAGAGTGCATTTTAAGACAAATTGGCCTACTTCAAAATGTCTTGGGTGCACCCTTTTGTTGTATACACGAGCCATACTTTGTTGATAAAGCTATCCAAAACAAATGCCCACCAACCATTTTTCATCTATTAATGTTAGCTAATCTAATAAAGTTTTAACCCATTCAATATCCTCAATTTTAGCTTCCATAATTCGGAGAGATTGAAATTCAACTTATGCTGGTGTTACCTCCTTGGTTTCATACACCAGCAAGTAAGGGGTTGCACCAATCAAAGTGTGTGTTTTCGTACGATATCCCACTCCGTGAAAGGTAAATTTTCATGCCATTTTATGGTGCCTTAAGCCATCTTTTTGAGGATCTTTTTGATTTTTTTGATGGCATCTTCCACAACTCCATTGGCTTTTGATCGGTATGGAGTAGAATTGTGATGCACAATTTTAAATTGGTATATAGATTTGTAGTGTTGTATGTGATGATAGTTCTTGGGATACCAAAGTGGCAAATGATGCTATAATGGAAAAAATCCACGACCGCCTTCTTAGTAGCTACTTTTAAAGTGACTTCCTCCACACATTTGGTGAAGCAATAAATTGCGACCAAAATGAATCGATGTCCTTTTGAAGCTTTTGTCTCAATTTGTCTGATGACATCCACTCCCAATGCAGTGAAGGGCCAAGGAGTGGCCATAGGGTGTAACTCTGAAGGATATGAATGAATTAAATTACCTTGACACTGATGATCTTTGTTCACAAAGCAAAAGAAATCCCATTCCATCATAAGCCATTAATGCCCTACTCGAAGTATCTTTTATATCAAGGACATATCCATTCATGTGTGATCCATATATCTCAACATGTATTTCATTCATGATTTATTGTCTTCTTAAACATCCACACATCTCAACAAATTTAAATTTACGGTTCGTTTATATTAAATTTCCCGCTAAAAAAGAAACCACTAGCCAAGCGCCTAATAGTTCTTTTCTAGCTTCCATTAGCATGTTCTGGATATTTTTTGTCTGCAAGAAAGTGCTTTATGTCTAGGTACCATTGCTCACTATGTGGTTCTACTTCAATTGTGTTAGAATAGTAGTATTGGTCACGAACTTGAATTTCCAAAGCAGTGATACAAGTTTTGCTAGGATATGGAAGCATTGAGGCCAAAGTAGACAGGGGATCAGTTAATTCATTATGAAGCCTGGGGATATATCTAAAATTGATGAACTTAAACATTTTGCTGAGGTCTTCCACACATTGTTTGTATGGAAGAAGCTTGAGGTCTTTAGTTTTTCATTCGCCTTGAGCTTGCCGAATAAGCAAATCGGAATCTACCAACACAATCAATTCTTGTACTTCCAAATCTATTTTCATATTTAGACCCAAGATTCATGCTTCTTCATTTGTTGTGTCATTTGTATAGAAGAAACAAAGTCGAGCTTTTGTAGGGTAATGTTGCCTTGTGGCAGATATGAGAATCACCCTAGTCCTTGTGCCTTTTGTATTAACTGTTCCATCAAAGTATAATTCCCATTGTGAACAACTAATTTTTGATGTATTTAATTGTATTTATATTTATATTTATTTTTTTGTTAATGTTATTTTTTTATTGTCTTTCTATGTTAAAAAAATGAATCGGATCAAAGGGCTCAATTATGATCGAATTGGGCTAATTTGAATCCGATTATAACAACCTAATCAATTTTAAATCTAGTTCAATAACCATGACTCAAATTTTAATCTCCAGCATTCATATTTTTTTTTTTTGTTGATCCAATGACTCTTGTTTGACCCTATCATAATACAAAACACCTCAAAAATCAGATTTTGGCCCTATTATTTTTTTAATTTTTCCTCTACCCCCTTTGTTTCCAACCAATCCTGCAAAAAGATTGAATACTAATCATCACTTTCTTTTTTGATTTATGGAGTTCCGGTCATCTCCATTTTATACCCCTTACATAAACGTGTAGAGCTCTTCAATGACTATGTTTTGATATAAGTTTCATGTCAAAAACTTCATCGAATAATTTTATAGGGAGTTTTTTTTTTTTGCGACCTCCATTTACCCCAAAATCTATATCAATCTTCTCATCCTCTCATCCCCTATCAAAATTCGTCACTATCACAATTTTTTAAATCATAAAAGTTATTTAGTGCCGGATTATGACTATTTTTGTTAGATTTTTTTTAAAGATTTAGTTCGCTAGTTTGTTTGAATTATATATATTTTTTTTTAATTTTTAATTTTTTATCTTTTATTTAATTTTTAGTGTTTGATCTTCAGAATATATTAGATGTTTGAATTTTGTGTTAGTGAGCTGATTTACTTTTTAATCTTGGGTCTTAATTATTAGAATCAAATGGGTTCTGCATAATACACCTATTTTTCAATTTTAGATATTCCGTTAAACTTTTATTGAATTAATGAATAAAAGAAAATGAGACTCTCTAAAGGGCATTATAGTCTTTTTCTATTAATCTTCTCTTGGAAGAAGAAAAAAAGAAAAAAAAAATATAGTGGTCATCTTGGGTGGTACATTAGCATGACAAACATTCTCTTAAATTTTCAAGAAAGAGGTGGGTGCTTCGTCTTCTCCACCTATTTAATACCCCCTTCTTCTTTCATTTTACAAAGATATCAAACCGCAAAGACAATCTATCTACAATTGGTTTGCGGAATACCAACAAGGCTTCTCTATGTGAGAATATCAACAAACATACCGAATTACTAATACCCAAGAAAAAATCATTTTTTCAGTCTACTCGAGTAACCATATATAGAAAGAATACTTACCCCAATCTCCCTAGACGCCTCAGTTACATAACATCCATATTTTCTCTAATGAGTCTCAGTCCACATTTTACCTCGATCAATATTTTTTCCCTTTGCCTTATGAAATTTTCAAATGGTAAAGCGTTAGTATGATGAATTAAGAACATACTTATCTAAGCACATCATATTAAACAACCATTTCAGCCCTTCTTACCACAAAACTCTTCATATCTCTAGTAGGAGGAGTTTGGTTCTGTCGAATCCATATATTGATTCCTCTTGCAAAGTTTCTACAAATTAAAGAATAACAATATGAATAATTAAATTCAAGGAACAATCAACTTTAGGTTTCGAGTGTGTACACTGAATCGTCAAGAGCACTACAATTCTCTCTTTTTTTTCCCTTCTAGTTTCAACGGAGGGAAATTAGAATGACCCTTCTTTTAAATCTTTACACAATTTCAACCGTCCACAAATTCTTGTGTTATAGAGTTTTTCACAACTTATTTTTGTACAAATTTGAATCTCATTTGTATCGCCAAATATTTTAACTCTAAGTATATGATGACAAAAACACTGTCTGGTTCCAGTTGTCCTTTGAAAGTCTTGTATTGAATATGTTTCATCATCAGTCACGAGAGTCATGTATTGGACTTTGTAATGAAAAGCGCCAACGGGATAAAGAATAGTTGCATGTAAGTAAGAACCTATGAAGAATAATACTTGACTTGCAACTTCAACTTCATCACCAATTTGATATATTGTTGTTTATTGTCCCTTATATGCTATTTCTCTTATTTCATTTGAGATAAAAATCAATTCTTAATTGGTGATTTTCCTATGCCATTGAAAAAATTGAGCAATTTTGAACACAATTGCCTTGCATGCAATTGTGTTTGGTCACAAATATAAACTGGAGTTGTTTTTCACTTTTTATTATTTAAATGAAATGAAAAAAAAAGTAGCAATAGTTTTTGTTGTTTTTAAAATTTTTTGAAAAATTATGAAATTTAACTTGAATGTTATAAAAAAAAAATTATTTTACATATTAAAAGAACGCATCAAAATTGCTCACTTATTTCAATGGCAGAGGAAAATCACCAATTAAAAATTGATTTTATCTTAGATGAAATAAGAGAAATAGCATATAAGGGACAACCAAAAACACTATATCAAATTAATGATGAAGTTGAAGTTGCAAGTCAAATATTAGGCTTCATAAGTTCTTAATTACATGCATTCTTTATCCCATTGGCGCTTTTCATTACAAAGTCCAATACAAGAATCTCGTGACTGCCGATGAAACATACTCAAAGCAATATTCTAATAAAGAAATCTACTATAGTAGATTTTAATAATCAAATATTATAATTTCAACCAAACATAATAAGAATATTACACGTTACTACATTAAAAGAGAAATTAGTATAAATAAGGCAGCTAGACAAGGACTTGAAACATCAAACAAAAGAATATATATTTTAAAAAATCATATAGAAATCAGATTGTAGTAACTAAGAAATTTGTGTTGTAACTAACTAAAATTGCATCAACGATTTCTTACATTAGGAATCATTACTATTACTGATTTACTGTTAATTGAATTCCTAACCTTCATCCAAAAATATGAAGGCTTGAGAAAGTACATCCCCTATGTAAGCCCAAAATAAACTGATACTACTTGTTATTTGCTATTTATGTAAGCCTTCATAGATTATGCTCAGACCATTTTGTTCTTTTCTTGTTTCTCTAAATTTAATTTGTTAACTTATATTTCCTACTTTATCTTATACGGATCTTGAAACTCCCATTTTAGATGTTTTCATTCATAACTAATCTAGTACTATTTCCTGAATCCTATTCATAATTTAAATTTAATGAGTTCAATCTTAAAGTTCTTAATATTGAATATATTATACTTCTGAATTATGTATAATGTATTGATATTAAATGTTTTTCCTCTTGCTAGATTAGTGTAGTGCATGAGATAAGACTAAGAGTCTATTTGTATATGATTATATCTCTTTTCTTATAAGCCAAAAAAATCACAAGTTATGAATAAGTGCTTAAAAATATTTCGTTATTTAAGCTAACACTATAAAAAATACTTAAAAGGTATTCCAGAGTTCAAAGTACATTATGATCTAACTTTATATGGATAAATTATTGTTGGAAGCAAATACATCCCCTTGTTGAATGGAAAAGAGGTTCCCATATTTGGAAACACATGCTGGTGAATGGGGGGGGGGGGGTTACTATAACATCACATATGGTGGGAACCTAGAGGAGACACTTCTACTATATGGTATCATAACTCGTATAATCTGGGACCTTTGCATTTACATGCATTTGAGGTGCAGACTTGTCATCCCATCAGAGACTTAGGTGAGTTTCTAAAGGAGGAAGGTACATGAAACTATCCAACAATGGGAGAGCTTGTTCTTAAGTATGTTGTACATGTCCAATCTAACTTGCATCTTGCATATCTCTGTAATCATGGTGATGAAGCTTGGTGGACTGAAATTAACAGTGGTAAGCTCATTGTTAAATCAGTTTTGAGGTACAAAGAAGAGAAGGTTTAAGACATGGCGAGAATGTGGATAAAAGGAATTTCTTTTGAAATCCCCTTTCTAGCTCGGAGAATTTGGTTCAAAGAGATCCCTATGGCTTCTCTAGTGCATAGATGGAACACTGATAATTCTTGGAATTGTAGACGCTGTATAATTTTGGAAGAAGATACTATGGAACATCTTTTTCTGATATGATAACTTGTTATAAGAATTTGGAGCCGCTTAATTAGCGCTATTGGAATTGTGGACCCTATTCTCAACTTGAAGCAGTTTATAAGGTTGTGGTGGGCAGTAGAAGGTAATTATAGAGTGAAGGTAGTTTTCCAAGCTATCCTTAAATTATTTTATTGTTTCTGTGGAAGCGAATGTATACTATTATTCATGGAGGTTCCTTTTCAGAATTTAGAGTGCTATGGGGTATTAATGATACAATTTTAAAATTCATTCTCGTTAGATTAAAATGGAAATGTAGCAGCAACTCTTGGCCTCTCATTCTTTCAGAATTGGAATAGTACAAACCTAAATTCTCTTTTAGAATTTTTAGATGGAACCCTCATCCTCCTAATTTACGGAAATGCAGCATTGATTGGACATCTAAAACAAATTATGGTCCTAGTTCAAAAGTCTTTTGTATCATAGATCATAGTGGTAATTTAGTAAAAGCTAAAGGTTTCAGAATTCTGATACAACCAACATAGTAGCGGAAGCTAGAGCTATAAAGTAGAGTCTTAATTACTTTATTGAGCATGAAGTTGGTAATATCATTATTCAGACTGACTCTTTAGTTCTGGTGCATATTTTAGAGGGAGAGTGGAAAGTGTCATGGAGTGTGGCATAGGAGATAAGTATCATCACGAGATTGAGAAGAGATATTTTGCAAGAGTATACATTCCCTTAGAAAAGGAAATATGCTTGTAGATTTTTTTACTAATTTAGTTTTATCTTTTGCAGGTGATTTTTGGATTAACCAATTTCAAAAAATTCATAGCAAAGAAAAGAGGATACTTAATCTAGCCAAATATAATACACCATACATAAGGAGGCATCCACACAATTAACAGAGCAAGTAGTGGTATGTGTATCATAGTCATTACATGTAAGTTCAATCTGCTAAGGTAAAAATTTCTAAAATGATAAGCTAAAGTTTGATCTAAATTCAATAGATTTGTGTACTTAAACATGGTGAGAGCTTAGGGTATCCATTAGTACCAAATCAAAATTTTAGTTTCAGCTAAAAATCACTATAAAAAAGGTGGATCTGTAGAAACCTACAAAAGGATGCCACATATATTTTCTCTAATTTCATTGTGGTAGAATTGTCCAAACAATGGCTTAAATAATGGTATTAATCCTTAATGGTGTTCAATCCATTGAGAATTTGTAGGGAGAGAAAACTACAATGAGATAGAGCTAAAACATAGAGCCTTAATTTTGGTCATAGCATATGTGGATAGTGGATCTACACATTTTGAAGGCTAGAGTTAAGCTTCGACACAATAGTAGAACTTGTTTTACATGACGAGTTACATTTACACCAAGATTTGTACATACTAGTAGTAGATCTAACCTAGGGATTCACAACTCTAGTGATGATTGGTTTCAGAGACAAACAAGGTAGAGTGATGAGATGAAGAACTAACCTTAGAGTTTCAATTGGTTCAAATGAGTGAAGACGAGAGCAATTCCATCATTAGGTCATCGCCTGAAAACCATACGAGGATAGACATTAAAAATCTTTTAACATTGGAGGGCAATAATTAAATATCTCACTTTGATTGTAGATAGAATTAAAGATCTCACCTTGATTGTAGCTTTAATCACAATAATGGAAGTGTATGAAGATTGGGATTTTAGAGGAGCGTATAAGGAAGAAGCTGGAAGCTTTTGATTGTTCGTGTTCTCGCATTTCTAATATACTTTTTGTTTTTATTATTTCTATAAGATATTTTGTACCATTTGCTTATGCTTCTGTTTCTTGACCAGATCACTTTTGAGCTCGGTTATTTGTAAACGTTCTCTTTGTTTTTATGAATAAATGGGCCTTGCGCGATTAAAAACTGACTTGTTTTTTTTATAAAGTAAGTCAATTCAAATAGGATCTTAAATGAAAGTACTTTTTTCATTAGAAGATGAGATATCATCCACATTAATTTGGGTAATGTGTCTCACTTATGTTTTTAATTTTTAATTACCTTTCTTTATTTAAACACTATATATGGTTAAGGATTGGTTGATGGTTAATATCCTCATGTCAGAAATTAAGCGAACAGTTGGCCGAAATTGTGAACCTAGCATACACATTTATGTCAAACTGATTTTAACTAGTATAAACATATGGCAATTTTCAGGAAGTGCACATTTTATTTAAACTTTTAAGGCTAGTGTGTAAGAAAAACTTAATGCACATCAGGATCTGAAATACATTAATATTACAAAGATTTGTATTATATAATAATATACGTGAAGCATGAATCACAAAACTGGTCTTTTTACCGCCATGCCTTTCCCTAGCTTATGTTACCACAACCATAAATGATGGAAAAAGTGTAAACTATATTGTAACCCTAATAGAAGGTTGGAGAACCAATTTGTAGAGGTTAATTAAGACTTTATCAGCTACGTCAATCAAATAATTGGTGTACGAATGAGATCTATTATTTATTAAATATTATTTATGGGCTTTACATTAATTAGGCCACAAATAAAATGATAAGTTACATATTCCCACATGGATGGCCCAATGACCACATAACTATAATCTATTTAGTTACACATATAATGATTTTTTTTATAATGTTTATCATACATATGAATGTAACACCCCGAAAGTTGGAAAGTTCAAAGCAAAAGGAAAATATAGATTTTTGGCACTGAAGTAGGTTCTTCAAGTACAACCAACGAACCATAGGAATTTCTATGAGCCGTAGGAAGGGATTCGTTGACTTGAAGATGAGTTTTTGGAATTTCAAGTTTCTGAAGTTTGAACTGTGAATGAGCAGCTGGAACCGTAAGAAGGATGACAAGTCGTAGGTGGGTTTCGTAGGAACGTTCCAAACTCAAAGAAAAATTTAAACTGAAACTTGTTTTTTTTAACAGATGGGTTCTATAAACCATAGGAATTTAGATGGACCGTAGAAATATTGTGGAAAGTAAGGTGAATTTTGGATTTCTAAAGTTGGTACTATGGTTGACTAGTGCATACCATAAGATGTTCTACGGACCATAGGTCCAAACCATAGGAACCATCCGACGGTTATTTTTAAGGCTATTTGGGTTTTTTCTATGCATTAAATGTCTATACTATGTAGTTTTACCCCAATTTCTAAGTCATATAACTATCATTCTACCCCTAAAACTACCCTAACCCTCTCATTCACTCAAATTCCTAATGCAGATCCACATTCATCTTCCTTAACTTTCTCTCAAGTTCACAGAAGAAGAAGCCAGAGTTTTCAAATCAAGTCTCATTTTCACCATTGCTTTTGGGCTTTGATTCTCAAGGTATGTAGAGTATCATCGATGGGTTCCATTCACCCATTAAGTCCCAAAGGTTTCTGAATTATCCAAGTTTAATTTCATCAATTTGATTAGGTTTTCATTCAATTCCTCATGGGTTCTAGTTGTGTTGATTCAATTATTTGATTTGATCTTCTTATTATGGTATTGATTCAATTACATGTTTTCCAATTGACATCACATGAACCCATGCATTGATCATGATTATTGACTATGAACTCTCAAAGACATGAATTTATGACAAAACTATGAATCTATAAATGATGTTTTCACGAAGGTTATGCATGATTTATGAAAAGAAAGGTTTTATGATATAGGTTACTTTAAGATAAGCATGTATGAAATTGTGAAAGAATTGTCACATATTAAGGAATCATGATTGGTGAAAGGTTTTCTCACACATTGCTCTCAAGTACATCAATTTATGAAGAAACTATGAATCTATAAATGATGTTTTCATGAAGGTTATGCATGATTTATGAAAAGAATGGTTTTATGATATAGATTACTTTAATATAAGCATCTATGAAATTGTGAAAGGATTTTGTCACATATTAAGGAATCATGATTGGTGAAAGTTTTTCTCACACATTCTTGATTCAAGATTTAATGAGCTACTCTACGATATTTTAAGCTTTGATTAGTAACTTAATTGTTCTCTTCTGTGTATGATATGATGATTATTAAATTGTCAATTTTGTTGGGATTTAACTTAGCATCAGGCGAACTTTGAGGTGCAGGCTCAAACATGATAGTTTCTAGAAGCAACCTCTAATTTCAAACTATGTGGCCCCGTAGGATTTTATTAAATGACATAGCTAGAGGATCCACAAATATCATATGAATCATGATATGGATTTATGCCTTGGCAAGTAGACTCTCCCTTCTCAGTGTGGGAGTTACATTGGATTTCATGTTATAGCTCACATGGTTTATTGCTGGTTCAAGCTAATATCCCATAAAATGTACTAAAGCTACTTCAAAGGTTTTATGAAGCTTTCCTTATGATTTTAAGATGCATTGACCATGTTCATGATTTATGATTCTTCTTTAAATGATTTCACAATGTTTAGCTTCGTTATGCATATCATGTCTTTGATTATATCCCCTTATGATCATGTTTAAAATTTTTATGCATATCCCTCATACTTAGTACATGGATGCGTACATGTTCCTACATTGTCTAACTAATGTAGGGTCCAATGATCTTTTGCGCCCCGTTCGTTGCTACTAGATTGCTTAGTAGATTGAAGACTTGGTGAGTCCTCATGATCCGAGGACCATGTCACCTTTATTGCTTTCATATGTTTTAAGTTTCCAGATGTTTTACGTGGTGTACGGGTTACATTCGACCACTTCTTTTGATGTATTGGAATGTCTTCTCAAGACTATGAGTAGATTTCCGCTTTTTATGTCAAACTTTCTTATTCTATGATATTATTTTTATTTTTATATATTATATTGTGTTGTATGCATGTCTAGGGACTTGTGTAGGGCCTCTTGGGGTCTTATATTCCATTTCACGTTCAGGATGTACTTTGGGTCGTGACAATGATCTGCAATAATGTCTTAAAGACTTATCATTGAAGAGTATAGAATTGGAATAATGTCTTTATGATTGGATTGGTATTAATAGATTCTTACATTTTCAAGTATTATGATTATGATAAGATTATGTTTATTTATATTGAAAGTTTACTTAGCACTGAGAAGACTTTGGGATGGAGGCTCTCCCATTAATTGTGGTCAGGTCTCTAGTAGCAATTCCTTTTTCCCATAACTACTTGCCCTGTAAGACTTTGTCCCAATTGGACATAGCTAGTGGATCACTTGAGAATGATCCTTACCTTGGCAAGTAGGACAATCTCTTTTTGATATGGAAAAGACATAAGATTACATGTTATAGGTCACATGGTCTATGTCAGTTAATGGTAACCATCCCAAAAAAGATTATGGTTTTCTCAAGAGAGTTTATGATTTCCTCAAAGATTATGATTTAAGTTTATGTTATGATGTTCCAATGTTGCATTGACCTTGTCTCATGATTTATGATTTTTCTTATCAAAATTTGATATGTTTTAACTGGTCATGCATCATCATGTTTATAAGACTTAGCATGTTTCACGTTTATATTTATGCATATTTTCAATATTCAGTACATTGTAAGTACTGATGCATATATCTCTTATGCCTATATTATTACATAATATAAGGACCGACATTCCTCCATCCGGTCGTGAGTAGTTGGATTGTCAGCTTCTTACAGAGATTTGGTGAATCCTCATGGTTCAGGGACCTTGCTCCCACGTGTGTTTTATTGCTTTAAGTCATTCCAGTTTTCAAACTTATTTCATGAGCTAGGGCTTGTCATAGCAACACCTATGATATAGAGGCTTATTGTCAGACTTAGTATCATTCCGCATTTACAGCCTTTGTACTTTGATTTTTGTATCTTGTTGAGAGGATGTAGCGGGGCATATATTCTTCTTTGTATATTTATTTCTATAATGTTTATCTAAGTGTCATGCCTATATCAAGTGGCTTGTTTAGGGTCTCTCAGGTTCTTATTCATCAAGTCATGTCTAGGGGGTAGTTTGGGTCATGACACAAGGAATGCCTGCATATAAGAGAACTAGGGCCTAACCCCCCTCCCCCAACCACAACCACCACCTCCCCTTGCCAACTTAGCATTAAAATATAACATTATTTATGAATTTGAGTCTAATGAGTTGTTAGAATACCAACTCATCAAACCCCCCAAACTTAAACTATTTCTTGTCCTCAAGCAAAACATTCACTAAGCATAGTATTTAAGTGCAGTAACACCCAAGATAATATTTTGCACAATTACATAGTAGACTCAATATAACCAAAACAAAAAAAAAAAAAAAAAAACAAAAAACTCTATATACAAACAAAACTTACAGTTGGTTCCACCACTACTCATTAGGCAACGACTTTTCTTTCAAAATGACTTTCATTCAAAGCACTTTTGAAGCACAACACTTGGATACTTTTTCATTCCAAAATGATTTCAACACTTCTCAAGTAAATGGCATCCGCTTTTAAGGTTTGCCCAAGAATTCACACAAATTTGTCACATTTATGAAGCTTTATTGTAGTAGAGACGTCATAATTCAAATGAATGATGTAATGCCACTCACACAAGAGAGACTCCCGCACACACATATGAATGACAATTATAAGGATTATATATCATGAAAAACACTCACTCTCAATGAATTCAAGTATACACACATTGAACTATACACTTGCCCTGTATATAAATAAGCACTAATAAATATTGACAAGGCTCAAAATCCCAAGAACTTGTGGGTTTAACTTAGGCTTGGGAAAAAGGTATGGTATCATTTGGTTAAGTGACTAAGATGTCTCCCTAATGCTTTCACATTTCTTTTGAGCACTCCACTCAAATTTTCAATCCACTTCAACCTTATTTCTCCGTTTTCATGATGTCCACTCATTTAAAACACCCATTCTTCTTTTTACTGAAGGAATGTGCTAACCATGAGCTAGCACCAACATTTTGTTTTCCTTCTTTATATTCTTTCATCTATGAATTCACTAAAGCACTTCTCATTTTGAATCTTATGGCGCTCTATGTTTTTAGCTAATTTCTCTTTGTTCTCTTGGCGCACAAAACCCCAAAACTTAGGCTTTTGTCTACATCACAACTCATTCAATTTTTCCTCTCCCAAACTTAGGATTTTAGCTTACATCACAAGTTATTAGCATTTAGGGAGACAAGAGGGTACAAAAAAATAGAGGAGCATAATATTTCAAGGTCTTTATCATCGCCTCACAAAAAGCTAGCGAATATGCAATATGGTGTGGCCAACAACATTCAGTTCAAGCCCAAGGGGGCTGACAAAGATTGCATCATTTGGGGAAAATTTTAGTAGAGTGGCTTGTCAAAAAGGAAATAGGTTCACCGTTCAAGCCAAGCCACATATAGAATTTTTCCACATGAAATACATTTTGGGGCAAGTTCTAGACAACATGTATGTACAAGCATTAATAAAAGCCTTACCACACAAGGCATAACAACCTAATAAAAGATATTTTCCTAATGAGGGAATGAGACCAAACGTATTGCTAAAAGGTTTCGATTTGAGAGGCAAAAAATAAAAATAACATGTGATGAAACACCAAAAAATGTGAAGACTTTTGAGAACTTCTTTTGTGATGTTTCATCTTTTTGACTTGTAATACTGCATTTTATTTTGTCCCATTATTGCGAAAAAGAATGAAAATAATTGTTAGTATAAAAGTGATAGTTGGTTTGTGGCCTTGGTGTTCTGATGACTTGACCATACTTTCGACCATTTTGTCAAATGTTAACTGAAATCCTTGGCTGAACCACTTTTCTAAAGCTTCCTCTTTGTTAATCAGACACCTTAATCTTTTTGGTACTACTAAATGCCACGGTGCAATTGATTTCCTGGAGAACGAATATTCCTTATGAAATTCTTCATATGTCTTAAGAGGCTTTAATTTATTCTTCACACACAATTTTTTTGGGTAAAGATTCCAGGTGTCTTTAGTCCTTCATCACTGCCATATCGACTCAGGTACTCAACTTTTCCTTTTGGGGAAACCGTCGTGAGCTTTGCAACCTCTTTGAAACAAGATTGTATAGAAAGAGACAAAAAAATGTTAGATTTAATAATATTAAAAGATTAAATCAAGACAAACTTATACTTAAAAATGGGTATTCCTTTTAAGAAATTGTTTAGAGGCATCTATCGACTTTTAATGAGTCATGACATGCACTTTGTATTTGACTCTTGATGTGTTTGTGTTGTCTAGTTCTCAACGTCTGAACCATTTGTAATCTGAAATTGATTGTTGTATCCTAGCAGCACTTCATGTAGAGAGGTTGAGAAGCGGTGCTCTTTCCACGTTCTCTCCAATTAACCATTTTCATGTTGTTCTTTCTCATTATCTTAAGGTGCTTGTGGGATTTTCACTAATAAAATCCTCTCTCTTGTCGCCTTATGGTGCCTGCGAAGGTTTTCATCGATAAGACTCTCTCGTTTTTTCTTTTTTTTTTTTTTATCTTTTTTTCTTATGGTGCCAGCAAGGGTTCACTTATAAGTCTCTTTTTTTCTCTTGATTATCAATTGTCTACACAAAACATATTGAATATGGTATTCTTAAAGAGCTAATTAGAAAGTCAGTTGCCAAACAAAACAATAAACTGATCAACTACAATTTTGGAACTATTATACCCAAATAAAAAAAATATCCCAGCTCTTATGAATAATAGAATATTAATATTTTTGATGGTATGACCGAACCCAAAAGGGTTGCCAATGTATCATTCATAATCAGGATGAGCATAGTTCAAACATTCAAAGAGACGACTTTTTTTTATTGATTGATTTTTTTATTTCCTTGGAATGAGGGGCCTTCATCTTCCCTACCATAAAATGCCAACCGCCGTTTGTCACTGTATGTTAAAATGCATTAGATGTAGTATCTTTTGACTGTGTTTGTATTAATAATTATGCAGTGATTTTTTCCTCCACATCAGTAAGGTGCAATCTTCCTTTGGACAACACTTCCTTGATAAGATATGGACTTTGTCAATTTGGAGCAAACTTTCGCTTGGCTTTTTTCTGGTACAGAATAATGCATTTTAAGACAAGTATGCCTATGTAACACCCTGCTATCTGAAAGAGCAAGAATTAGAAAGTCATCTTTGGAAAGAATGAGAAATCTATAATTTGACAAAGTTAAGCTGAGTATGAGTTTTGGGTCAACTTAAAAGGACCATAACTCTCAGCACAGGATGAGTTAGGTGTGCTACAAGATACCGTAGGAAATATCTTTGAATTATCTTTCTAACGCCATAGGGTTTGCTAATTTTTGAGTTTGTATGAGGGAGATATGCCCGTTTGAAGTCGGGCTGTCTAGATAAGAAAAGTCAAAACCGGGATTTTGAGGGGTATTATGGTATTTTCATTACCCAATTAATTAAATCCATTTTTAGTAAATCATTTGGGGTCTGAAATGAGTTAGTTTAGTTTACGCAATTGAGAATTATGCTAGGTCATTGAGAGAAGAGAAAAGAGGAGGAAAGGAGAAGAAAAGTTCAAGATTCGTCAAGTTCTTGCGAGTTTGGTTGTGGATTTCGCCAAGGATTCAATCCTACGAGGTATGTGAGTTCACATAGTATTGGGTTCATTCACCCACACGTTAAAAATGTTTATTTCAATATGATTTTCGTCCTAAAAGATTGAGACTTTGATGTTCTTGAATTTGGAATGAGATTGAGGAGTTCTTGAGAGTTTAAGGTTGATTGATATAGTTGTTTTGAGTTAGATTCTTGTGTACATATACTGGGTAAATGAATCTAAAGAGAATTTGAGAAAAAGAACCAAATTTAGGTGAATTGGGGTTTGAAAACGAAGAAGGAAAATGTTGGGCGAATCTGGGTACTATGTCTGCGTTGCAGACCTATTCCTTAGGATTGGGGAATTCTTCTCCGCGTCGCCAAGCGGTCACAGACAGTTCTACTTCAAAATTTATTTTGTGACCAAATATTGAAATGCATCACCGTATCGCGGACTTGCTTCCAGTCAATGATTTCTTGATCGTTTCTCTTGTTTAACTATCTAAAAACACTCCTAAACATCATGAGATCTTTCCTTTCGCAAATCGCAATCCATGAATCCAAAAATTCAAATTCAAGGAAAGTGAAGAGTCAAGTCAAGAGAAGTTCATAGATTTTTCCAAAAGTCTTTTACAAATGTTTTAACTTTGTTTTACGACTTGTGTTTTAAGTTGAGTAAAAAGTAAAGATTGAAGTTCATTTCTTCAAAAGTGTATATCGAGACTGTGTATTCCCAAAGAGTAAATGTTTTCACTTTAAACAAGAAAGGAAACAGAGATTTCCAAAAGAACCTTTGAGCTAGTTTTCAGTAAAGAGTAAATGCTTTCACAATTAAGCAAGAGAGAAAACTTTGATTTCCAAGATAGCCTTTGAGCTAAGTTTTGAGAAATTATGTAGAACCACAGAAGGAAGTTATGTTTTTAAACATAAGAGCTAGTATAATATTTTGGGAGTATTATTGAGCAGACAACTCCCAGCCCCAATAAATCATCTAGCCATCATGGGTAGAAAAGGGTCATACTTTTTTGATGATTCCTTAGTGCTTTTTGGCATAGACTAGTGAATCCACTTAGTAGTTAGGTTCTATACCCTCGACAAGGTATAGGAAGGCCCTTGGAGCGTGAGGCAAAACTCTGTATCATCACAATATCTCTTAAGTGATGGTTGTCGGTTAGAGAAACTCCCAAAGAAGTATTTTGTATTGTTATATACACATAAGTAAATTGTATTTTTATATACATCCCAGAGTTTATATTGTATCTTTGCATACATACAGAGTTACTGTTGTATTTCTAATACACAGAGTTGTTACCAGTGTTTTAAAAACTTTTCTCTATACTACATTCATATTATTGCCTTATATTAAAATGAGTTAAGTTGAGCCTAGGTATGTTCTTTCAGTTCCTTTCAAGCTTATGTCTTATCTTAGTATTCCCCTTGCATGCTCGTACATTCAATGTACTGACGCCATTTGGCCTGTATCATTGTTATGATGAAGATACAGGTAACTAGGATTACCATCTAGCTCTTCGTTGATCCAGTTGAGCATTCAGAGTCTTGTGGTGAGCCTTCTTACTTTTTGGAGGATCCTTATTTACATTGGTTTAGTAGTTTTCAGTTGTTAGGAGGATCGGGGGTCCTGTCCCGACATCTCTCATAGTTTTAGAGGATTCATAGATAGACAGTTAATTAGATCATTTGTCGCTATTTTTTTATTGGCTTGTGTTTTGAGACTTGAGTTGCCATCTTGGCTAGTTGAATGTTCTTTTAAGACATTCTAAGTTTATTTCATGAGTTAATCAGACTATTTTCTTGTGTTTAAGTCTTCTGTGAGTAGTACGTCAGGCCAAGGGTTTACTTGGGGCCAACAATGGTTCGCGAGTGCCAGCCCCACCCATGGCAAAGGCTCAGGGTGTGACAAACTTGGTATCAAAGCACAGAGTCCAAGATTCATAGGAAGTCTATGAAGCCATGTCTGTAGAGTCCTAGTTATCAGTGTGAAGTGCGCCACATCAATAATTAGGAGGTTGCGATACTTAGGAACTACCGCATTTCTTTCATACACATTTCGTGAGATAGAGTGTATCTCTATAGAAAAAAATTTCTAACTCGTGCTTGCACGTGTCTTTTAGATCATTCCTCCACAAAGAGCTGTCTAGGTCGTCCAGTTAGAAGAAATGTTGAACCACAGGAACAAGACCTAATGCACCATAAGTGCAACTCCAAGGAGAGAGTCTATTGTGATTGTACAATGTTCGGCAATCACAAAAGCACCATGGCTAATTTAGTTGAATTAGACATGTTAGATTTTGATGTCATTCTAGGTATGGACTGGCTTTATGCCTGCTATGCCTCAGTTGATTGTAGAACTCGAGTTATCAAGTTCTAGTTTCTTAATGAGCTATAAAGTGGAAGAATAGTTTAGCAGTGCCTAAGGATCGTTTTATTTCATACATTAAGGCAAGAAAGTTAGTTTCCAAGGGGTGTGTCTATCACTTAGTCTGAGTTAATGACTCTAGTGTTGAGATACCACATATTCAGTTAGTTCCAGTAGTGAAAGAGTTTCGAGAAGTCTTTCCAGATGATTTTCCCAAAGTCCCTCCTGAGAGAGGGATAAACTTTGGTATAGATATCTTCCCGATACTCGTCCTATATCTATTCCGCCGTATATGATGGCACCAACATAGTTAAAAGAGTAGTTGAAAGATCTCCTAGAGAAAGGTTTCATTCGACCAAGTGTCTCACCTTGGGGCGCTCTGGTCTTGTTTATGAGGAAGAAGGATGGTACTCTTACAATATGTATAGATTATCAATTGAAAAAGGTTACTATCAAGAATAAGTATCCTCTTTCGAGAATTTATGATCTCTTCGATCAACTTCATGATGCCACTTGTTTCTATAAGATAAACCTCATATTTGGCTATCATTAGTTAAGAGTAAGGGAATGTGATATTCCAAAGACAGCATTCAGGACCCGTTATGGTAATTATAAGTTTTTGTTCATGTTGTTCAGTTTAACTAATGCACCTGTAGCATTCATGGACCTTATGAATAGAGTATTCAAGCCTTATTTAGATATTTTTGTTATCGTATTCATTGATGACATACTAATTTATTCGACGAATAAGGAAGATCATGCTAGTCATCTTAGAGTAGTTCTCCAAACACTGAAGTATAGAGAGTTGTATGCTAAGTTCTCTAGGTGTGAGTTTTGGCTTGAGTTTATGGCATTCTTAGGCCATATTGTTTTCGGTGATGGAATAAGAGTTGACACTCAGAAAATAGAGGTAGTGCAGAATTGGCCTAGACCCACATCTCCAACTGATATTAGGAGTTTCTTGGGGTTGACTGGATATTATAGAAGGTTCATAGAGGGTTCTCATCTATTTCATCCCCTTTGACCAAGTTGACTCAGAAAACAGTGAAGTTTCAATGGTCTGAAGCTTGTGAGAAAAGCTTTCAGGAATTGAAAAGGAGGTTCACTACTGCACCAGTATTGACCTTACCAGAAGGTACGTAGGGCTTTATTGTGTATTGTGATGTGTCTAGAGTTGGTTTGGGTTGTGTGTTAATGCAGAATGACAAAGTTATAGCTTATGCCCCAAGACAGTTGAAAGTTCACAAGAAGAACTACCCAACCCATGACTTAGAGTTGGCTGTCGTAGTATTTGCTTTGGAAATATGGCGTCATTATTTGTATGGTATTTATGTATATGTATTCACTGATCACAAGTGTCTTCTATATGTGTTTAGTTAGAAAAGGTTTAATCTCAGATAGAGAAAGTGGTTAGTGTTACTCAAAGATTATGACACGAGTATTCTTTTATCACCCAGTTAAGGCTAATGTTGTTGCTGATGCCTTGAGTAGATTATCTATGGGTAGTACTATCTATTTTTAGGAAGATAAGAAAGAGTTAGGAAAAGATGTGCACAAACTTTCATGATTAGGAGTTCGATTAATAGATTTCATAGAAGGAGGAGTAGATGTGATGAATGGGGCTGAATCATCATTAATGTTAGAAATGAAAGAGAAGCAAGACCAAGACTCTATGTTGCTTGAATTGAAGGCAAATGTTCATAAGAAAAAGTAATGGCTTTTTAACAATGGGGAGATGGTGTATTGAGGTATCAAGGTAGGTTGTGTGTACCAAGGGTGGATGAACTCCAAGAGAGAATCATGGAGGAAGCTCATAGCTCCATATATTTTGTTCATCCGGGTTCCACAAAGATGTATCATGACTTGAGAGAAGTATATTGGTGGAATAGTATGAAAAAGGGCATTGGAGAGTTTGTTACTAAGTCTCCAAATTACCAACAAGTTAAAGCAGAGCACCAAAGGCCCGGTGGTATGGCTCAGAATATAGAACTTCTGGAATGGAAGTGGGAGATGATCAATATGGATTTCATCATAGGTTTACCACGGTCTTGCAGACAACACGACTCGATTTGGGTGATTGTAGATCAAATGACTAAATCAACTCATTTCTTACCGGTAAAGATTACCTATTCAGCAGAGGACTATGTCATGTTGTATCTTCAAGAGGTAGTTAGACTTCATGGGGTGCCATTTTTGATTATTTCAGACAGAGGTGTACAATTTACTGCATAGTTTTGGAAGTCATTCCAGAAAGGCTTGGGTTCAAAGGTGAACTTAAGTACTGCTTTTCATCCTCAGACAGATGGTCAAGCAGAGCTCACTATTCATACTCTAGAAGATATGTTGAGGGCCTATGTGATTGATTTCAAGGGTAATTGGGATGATCACCTACCTCTCATTGAATTTGCTTATAACAACAGTTACCATTCTAGCATTCTGATGACTCCTTATGAAGCACTTTCTGGGAGAAGGTGCAAATCTCTAATTGGATGGTTTGAGGTTGGTGAAGCTGGGTTGATAGGACCAAACTTAGTTCATCAAGCTATGGATAAAGTGAAAGTTATTCAAGAAAGGTTGAAAACAACGCAGAGTCATCAGAAATCCAACATAGAAGTTAGGAGAAGGGACTCAGAGTTTGAAGTAGATGATTAGGTTTACTTTAAAGTTTCACCCATGAATGGTGTTATGAGATTTTGGTAAGAAGGGGAAGCTTAGTCCCCGGTATATTGGTCCGTACAGAATATCTAAGAGGATTGAGAATGTAACTTATGAATTGGAGCTACCACAAGAGTTAGCAGAGGTTCATCCGGTATTTCACATTTCTATGCTAAAAAAATGTATGGGAGATCCTTCATTGATCATACCAACTGAAGATATTGGTATTAAGGACAACTTTTCTAATGAGGAGATTCCTGTTAAGATTCTAGACCGTCAGGTTCGCAAGTTGAGGACTAAGGAAGTAGCATCAGTCAAAGTTCTTTGGAGAAATCAGTTTGTTAAGGAAGCTACTTAGGAAGCTGAGGAGGATGTGAAGAAGAGGTATCCACATCTCTTTGAGCCCAGAGAAACTTCAACCCAAGGTACTAGTTCTCTTCCTAATACTCTTTATTTGATATGCATGATGTGTTAGATTTTCTTGTTGGGTGTTTGAACTGAGTATTTGACATTACACCCTTAGCCTGCTAAGATTAATCTCATTTGGGGACGAATGTTCCCAAGGGGGAGATATTGTAACAGCCCGCTATTTGAAAGAGCTAGAATTAGAAAGAATAATTTTTGGAAAGAATGAGAAATCTGAAATTTGATAAAGTTAAGCTAAGTATGAGTTTTGGGTCAACTTCAAATGACCATAACTCTCAGCATAGGATGCGTTATATAAGATACCTTAGGAAATATATTTGAATTATATTTCCAACACCACCGAGTTTGCTCATTTTCGAGTTTGTATGAGGGAGATATGCCCATTTGAAGTTGGGATGTCTAGAGAAGGAAAGTCAATACCGCGCTTTTGAGAGGTATTATGGTCTTTTCATTACACAATTAATTAAATCCGTTTATAGTAAATTATTTGGGGGTCTAAACTGAGTTAGTTCAGTTTACGCAATTGAGAATTACGCTAGGGCTTTGAGAGAAGAGAAAAGAGAAGATGGGTTCAAGATTCGTCAAGTTCTTGCGAGTTTGGTTGTGGATTTCACCAAGGATTCAATCCTACGAGGTATGTGACTTCACATAGTGTTGGGTTCGTTCACCCACGCGCCAAACATGTTTATTTCAGTATGATTTTTGTCCTAAAAGATTGAGACTTTGATGTTCTTGAGTTGTGTTCTTTGTAGACACATAATTTTTGACCAAACTTAAGTTTTATACCATTTTTAGAGCTTAAATATTGTATAAAAATCTAATTAAATATTTTGACTTTTATCTTATTTTATTAAGTTTATTTTAAAAGATTTGAAAACAACAAAAATAAAATCACTTTTTAAGGTAAGTTTTATTTTCAATTGTACAAAAAAAGAAATAAAGTTACAAACTTTTAGGTATGTTAAAATTATTTGTTTCGATTAAGAATGTGGTTGCGCATCTTTTTTGAGACATTAAAAAAAATCAAGGATGCAGTGATGCACCTTGTCCAATAATATAATTAGATTTTATTAATTTAAAGCAGAGACTTATAGGAAAAAAATAGATTATTAGGTGTGATGCAAAGAAGACAGTCATGTCTCTAAATGTCAAGATCAAGAATGCGGTTACGCATCTAGGTTGAGACCCAATAAAGTTCAACAATTAAAACATGCGAGAAAACCATGGCCTGAAATAATACATCCAAGAATATTTTGAAGTAAGTATAAGTCAATAAAAAGAGACCGTGCTAGAACCACGGGACTCGAGGGAGGCCTTATACCTTTCCCTCGGTCAACAAAATTCCTTACCTAAATTTTAGTTCGCAGACAATAATAAAGAGTCATTTCATTTTGATTAGGGATAAAAAAAAAAAGTGACTTGGAACACCATAACTCAATTTCAAGTGGCGATTCTGAAAAATAAAAATAATCTTTAATCAATAACGTTACTTTAATTGGAAAAAACCCTTCCGCCGTGCGCGAAAAAGGGTTGTGACATCTCTGGTGACTCCGCTGGGGAATAACCAAAATTCGAGCTTTGTTATATTGACTTTTACTTGATCTTATTATTATTTTTGGGATATATTGTGTATGACGGCCTAATGTTTGCTCATTTATTGCTTTGATATTGTTGAATTGTATTAAATTGTCTTCATTTGTACAACTATTTTAAGTCTTTGAATACACTTAACACACGTTCACAGGAATGCAATTATGCATCCTAATTTTTCTTGAGATAAAACTGGAGTGTCTTGACACCCAGTGAAGGACTTTAAGTCACATATGTTAGGCGGGGTTGGACCAATAATGAAGTCGGAATAGTGCTGCTACCGATAAGTTGCTCCTCCCTAGCTCGAGTTGTCCACTCGGGTAAGTCAATTTAGACACCTATCTCCTCTAGGTCATGTTTACCACTAGTAGGCTCAACTTATTTGCATAATCTGCATTTGACTTAGTGACTTGAAACAAGAGTTGGGTCCGTCCAGGACAAGTATCCCTCTCTTACTTGACCACTTAGCTCATTTTATATGCTACATGAAAATGCATTTATTTAGAAAGTCTCTATAAGTTGACACATTTTAGTGTGATTAATACAATGAAAAAAAAATCTTTTGATCTTATAAAAGAAAAATTATAAAGAAGGAGAAAACACGAAAATATTTCTTCTTTTAGAAGTTATTATACATTTCTTAAAATAAAATAAAAATTTTGCATTACTTAATGAAAAGAATAATAATATTTTTATTTAGAGTTTTTTCATAAAGTTTGTAAAAAGAAAATTCAAAATATTTTACTTTCATAATACTTTGAAAAATTGTATTTGTCAAAATAAAAAAAATTTAATATCTTAAAAGTTTTTTTACTGTCCAATCTGAACGAACTACGCACATTTGATTCTCACCTCGATGAGATACGTAGGCAACATTCCCCGGGTTCGGTGATCCTTATTTAAAAATTCAAAAAAGAAATTTTAATCCTTATTTAAAAATTCAAAAAAAAAAAATTGTTTATCCATTCTTAAAAAAAAGATTTGTCCTTCAAAAAAACCCGAAAGTGTTTCTACTCATATTTTTGAACTACGTTTGACCTGATTCTTGCTTTGACAAGATACGTAGGCAACCTTATTTTGAGGTTCGGTCCAACCAAGGAAAAATCTAAAAAGTCCTTGTCACAAAAACTGGGGACAAAAAAAGGATTTTTTTTATTTAGAAAAATTTGACTTGGTTGGTACCAACATACTTAGGAGTGTGCATAAGAAAAAATAATAAAGTGTTAAACTATTTGGCAAGTTAGACCATGTTTGTTGTGACCTATAGACTTCTTTTGGTACCTCTTGATAAATTTATGTAATATTTGAGAAACTGTTTTACTTAAAGTTAAGGCTAAAACGAATTCAAACTCATGTTTCATGTGCATTGTGTGGTGAGCTTTATATATAAAATTCAATGACATGACTTTGTTGATCTAGAACTTGGCCCGAATGTTGGTTGAAATGAAATTTTGAGCAACATTTGATTTGGTAAAGGATTATAGGTTTTCTTTGATCCGAATGTGCCTTTCAAGCCTACCGAATGACATGTTATCCATAGAACTCCCATTTCGAGCCTGGAACATTTTTATTCGAATAACTTCGAGTGCATAAATGCATTATTCCTTGGTCTCACCTCCTTGAGTGCACTATCAATTATCTACACAGTGCCAACAATCTAAGTTGGGTAACAAAGTGAAAAGGTCAAATATGTGAAGGTCCAAAAAATGACAAAGAAAATCTAGAACGGAAAAAGAAAAAAAAAACCTTCAATGAAAAGGAGAGAAAGATGAAAAAAAGAAGAGGAAAATAAATGAGGAGAAACTTTCGAGAAAACAAAGGTCAAATGCGAAAATGAAAAATATTAAGAGCATTGTGCAAATTCTAAGGAGAAAATACTCACTTTATTCCAAATGAATATCCTACCTTTTCCTAAGACTACATTACAAGCCAATGACAAGTCTTATTTGATCTCATTTTTGGTGTTCTCACATTAGTGGATACTTACATAGGGGCCAAGCATATGATATCTCAATCTCATGCACTGAATATCTTTTTGAGTGTGAGTGATATCTAAAACGTCCTAGGATCGGAACACTTCTATTGTGTGATGTAGGACTTTATTTGTTGCGAGGGCACTTGAAACATGAAGATATGAATAATTTTATCCCTTAATTTAAGCAAGATGAACTTATCTTGTAAATACTTAAAGTATGTTCGAGGTACCATTTGAAACTATAGGGATTACTCAAAGTTAACCTCAAATTTGTCTGAAAGTAGTTGAAAGTGATTCATATGCATCATACTAATTGTTGGTACCAACTAAAGTAAGAACATTGTCAGCCATGAACTGATTCACTTCTCAAAAGATGTCTTTTGTAGGAAAAATCAAGAAAAAGAAAAATACTTATTGATTTATATGAACTACGTTTGACTGATTCTTGCTATACAAGATACGTAGGCAGTCTTACAATAGGGCTCGGTCTCACAGAATAAAATTTTACATCCTTGAATGAGCAAAATTGGATCATTTTTTTTAAAAAAAAAATAAAAAAAATTGATAAATTAAAAAGAGTTTCAAAGTTCCTCAGTTTAAAAACTGGGCATATTTTTATATGTCTTTTTTTTTTTTTTTTTTAAAAAAAACACTCTCAATTTTAGGGAACAAGCACTCTAGTTGCATTTTAACCTTAGGGAACAAATACCCTATCATCTTTCATTTCTAGGGAACAAGCACGCTAGTTACGTTTTGACCTTAGGGAGCAAATACCCTAGAGTTATCATCTTTTATTTCTAGGGAACAAACACCCTAATTACATCAATGTCTTGCATTTTTCTTTTGATACAAGTATTTCTCATTTATGCTAATAGCTTAAATGATATTTTTCTGATGCAATTGAGAAAAAAAATAATGTTGTGGTTATTCTATTTGATGATTCAATTAAGCGAGATAAGTAATGAATTTAGTGTAGCAGGATCCTCCTGGACAATGGGATGTAGCAGGACCCTCCTTAACAATGGGAATTAGTGTGGCAGGACCCTCTTGGACAATAGGAATCAGTGAAGCAGGACCCTCCTAGACAATGGGAATTAGTATAGCAGGACACTACTACATAATGGGATTAACAGGACCCTCATACATAATGGGATTAGCAGGACCTTCCTACATAATGAAACTTAGTTTAGCAGGACCCTCCTACATAATGGGATTAGCAGGATCCTCCTACATAATGGGATTTAGGTTAGCAGGACCCTCCTACATAATGGGATTAGCAGGACCCTCCTACATAATGGGATTTAGTTTAACATGACCTTCCTACATAATAGGATTAAAAGGACCCTCCTACATAATGAGATTTAGATTAGCAGGACCCTCCTACACAATGGGATTAACATGACCCTTCTGCAAAATAGGATTAGTAGGACCCTCCTACATAGTGGGATTTAGTTTAGCAGGACCCTCCTACATAATGGGATTAGCAGGACCTTCCTACATAATGGGATCTAGATTAGCAGGACCCTCCTACATAATGGGATCTAGATTAGCGGGACCTTCCTACATAATGGGATTAGCAGGATCCTCCTACATAATGAGATTTAGGTTATCAATGTTCCTACATAATAAGATTTAGATTAGCTGAACCCTCTTACACAATGGGATTAGCAGGACCTTTCTACATAATGAGATTTATATTAGCAGGACCCTCCTACATAATGGGATCTAGATTAGCGGGACCTTCCTACATAATGGGATTAGCAGGATCCTCCTACATAATGAGATTTAGGTTAGCAATGTTCCTACATAATAAGATTTATATTAGCTGAATCCTCTTACACAATGGGATTAGCAGGACCTTTCTACATAATGAGATTTATATTAGCAGGACCCTCCTACATAATGGGATTTAGGTTAACATGATCCTCCTACACAATGGGATTAATAGGACCCTTCTACACAATGAGATTAGCAGGACCCTCCTACGTAATGTGATTTAGGTTAGCAGGACCCTCCTACATAATGGGATTAGCAGGACCCTCCTACATAATGGGATCGAGATTACCAGGACCCTCCTAAATAATGGGATTAACAGGACCCTCCTACATAATGGGATTAGTAGGACCCTCCTACATAATGGAATTTAAGTTAGCAGGACCCTCCTACGTAATGAAATTTAGATTAGTAGGACTCTCATACATAATGGGATTAGCAGGACTCTCCTACATAATGGGATTAGCAGGACCCTCCTACATAATGGGATTAGCAAGACCTTCCTGGACAATGGGATTTAGATTAGCAGGGCCCTCCTACATAATGGGATTAGCAGGACCCTCCTACATAATTGGATTTAGATTAGCAGGACCCTCCTACATAATGGGATTTCTTTTTTATTTTCTTCTAGTATAAAACTTCCTAGTCCGTGACGTTATTTTTATCTTTTCCTGAGATAAGAACTTCCTAGTCTGAGACTATTACTTTTCATTTTCTCCTAGGATAAGCACTTCCTAGTTTGAGACCTTTATTTTTTATTTTTCTCCTAGAATAAACACTTCCTAGTCTGAGACTTTTATTTTTTATTTTTTCCTAGGATAAACACTTCCCAGTGTGAGTTTATTTTTTTGAAAATTCACATTTACTAATAACTCACAAAAAATTTCCAGTGAAAACTGGGGCAAAATTTTTGTTTATTTCTTTTGTTTGTGATGGTTTTTCAGGTTTCTTCAAGCGAAACATGGATTTGAAATTCAAGACCAAAGTCTCAACTCTTTTCAGAATAATCAATCCCATGATAGCAGAATCAACATCTTCAATGCATGTAGCAACCTGACTTCCTGACATCTATTTCTATTCAACTTCTGATAAAAAAAACACATGCAGTCATTCAAGAACATATTCAAATTGTCGTTTTGAAGAGTGCCAAAAACTCACTCTAAGTGGCAAGTTAAGCATCAAATCCATTCAAGATCAATATACTCACTAAAATCAAGTGATGTCTCAAACTCAAGGCTCAAATGAAGACTCAAGAGAAGCTGCATAGATAGGATCTTGTACTTTTATTTTTCTTTTGACTATTAGCTTTAATTTTTTATGTAAGGATAAGAGCCGCAACCTGGAGCCCCGATGGAACCTCACTTAACTTTCAACTCATCATCTCATCTCCTTGAACTACATGTGACCTGATTCCCTTATAACCCGGGATATGTAGGATGCCCAAAACCAAGACTCGGTCGCACAATTTTTTCCTTCAAATACAAGTCTGGTCAAAATTTTTCACGTTATCTACTTCTTTGTTTGAAAACTATTCTTGTTTCCAGTCAAAAAGGGGCAAACTGTAGGCACGTAATTTTTGACCGAACTTAAGTTTTATATCATTTTTAGAGCTTAAATATTGTATAAAAATCTAACTAAATATTTTGACTTTTATCTTATTTTATTTTAAAAGATTTGAAAACAACAAAAATAGAATCATTTTTAAGTTAAGTTTTATTTTCAATTGTTTAAAAAAGAAATAAAGTTACAAAAAATATATATTTTCTTTAGATTAAGATTCATAATAAGCTAGTAATTCTTAATTATAATTTTATTTTATAATAAGCTAATATTTTTATTATTATAATTTTTATATTAATTATTAAAAATAAATATCCTCCATCTCCCATTACCCCCACTCACCACACTCCCTCACACTACTACCCTACTATCCCACCGACACGATTCTTAAACACAACACTTCCCACAAATAAAAAAAAACGACACGCACAAACCTATAAAAAACACAACACACACACGGACACAAAAAAAAAAAAAAAAAAGAAACCAACAAAGGAAAAAACACGTTGCACAAACATAAACATTCACGCAGGAAAAGAAAAAGAGGAATTCATTTTATTTTTAGTCTACTTTTCTTTCAAAAATTCATCAATACATTCACATATTTTTTTTTCCTTGTTCATTACTACTTTATTTAAACACAACACATATACCATCACAAATCACCTACAAAAACTTAGTGGGTGTTCTAATCGAGGTTTGATCAAAATTTTGCGGTATTCAACTTTTCCTTATCTCTTTAATTTATTTATGGAATTTGATGTAATTTTATGACAAGTTTTCTTATATTATGGTTCATTCATGAATTTGATTGAAATGATTAATTTGGTAGTTGTTATATCTCTATTTCATGAATAAAGGTAGCTTTAATCGATGATTATTTTATTTATTTATTTATTTTTATTTGTTAGTTGTGATCTCTTAAAAATGAATGGGTCGTAACATTGTTCTTGTCTTGATTTTGATAATAATGATAAAGTAGGTATAGTTAGGCTAAAAAACAAATAAATAAACAAATTATTGTTGTTTTATTTTATGAAACAAAAAATAAGATTTATTTTTTACAATTCGTTATTGTTTTGTTTGATTAGAAAATGTATACTTAATTTTGACGTTAATTTTAAGAGTAATAAAAATATAAAATAAAAAGATATGAATATGATCCAAAATTTTATCCTAGAATTTTATTATTTTATTTTATTTGATTTTTCTTTATAAAGGCTAAGTATTTTCTTTTAACATTAGACAAACTTTTAGGTATGTTAAAATTATTTGTTTCGATTAAGAATGCGGTTGCGCATCTTTTTTGAGACATTAAAAAAAAACAAGGATGCAGTGATGCACCTTGTCCAATAATATAATTAAATTTTATTAATTTAAAGTAGAGACTTACAGAAAAAATATATTATTAGGTGTGATGCAAAGAAGACAGTCATGTCTCTAAATGTCAAGATCAAGAATGTGGTTACGCATCTAGGTTGAGACCTAATAAAGTTCAACAATTAAAACATGCGAGCAAACCATGGCCTGAAATAATATATCCAAGAATATTTTGAAGTATAAGTCAATAAAAAGCGACTGTGCTAGAAACACGAGACTCGAGGGATGCCTAATACCTTCCCCTCGGTCTACATAATTCCTTACCCGAATTTCTAGTTTGCAGACCATAATAAAGAGTCATTTCCTTTTGATTAGGGATTAAAAAAAAGGTGACTTGGAACACCATAACTCAATTTCAAGTAGCGACTCTGAAAAATAAAAAAAATCTATAATCAATAACGTCACTTTAATTGGAAAAAATCCTTCCAGCATGCGCGAAAAAGGGGTGTGACACTTGAATTGCTTTCTTTCTTGAATTTGGGATGAGATTGAGGGGTTCTTGAGAGTTTAAGGTCGATTGTTAGAGTTGTTTTGAGTTAGATTCTTGTGTACATATACTGGTATCTAAATCTAAAGAGAATTTGAGAAAAAGAACCAAGTTTAGGCGAATTGGGGTTACAAATGAAGAAGGAAAAATTTGGGTGAATCTGGGTACCAGGTCCGCAATGCGGATCTGTTCCTCAGGATTGGGGAATTCTTCTCTGCTGAGCGGAGCAGCCACAGACTGTTCTACCTCAAAATTTATTTCACAACCAAATAGTTAAATGCATCTCCATGTCGCGGACTTGCTTCCCGACAGTGATTTCTTAATCTTTCTAAAAACACTCCTAAACATCATGAGATCTTTCCTATCACAAATCACAATCCTTTGAATCCATGAATTCAAATTCATGGAAAGTTAAGAGTCAAGTCAAGAGAAGTTCATAGAGTTTTCCAAAAGTCTTTTACAAATGTTTTAACTTTGTTTTAAGACTTGAGTTTTGAGTTGAGTAAAAAGTAAAGATTGAAGTTCATTTCTTCAAAAGAGTATATTAGGACCATGTATTCCCAAAGAGTAATGTTTTCACATTTAAACAACAAAGAAAACTGAGATTTCCAAAAGAGCCTTTGAGCTAGTTTTTAGTAAAGAGTAAATGCTTTCACAATTAAGCAAGAGAGGAAACTTTGATTTCTAAGATAGCCTTTGAGCTAAGTTTTGAGCAATTATCTCAAACCACAGAAGGAAGTTATGTTTTTAAATATAAGAGCTAGCATTATATTTTGGGAGTAGTATTGAGCACCGATATGGGTGAGATTTCAAACATTTCCCAGCCCCCATAAACCATGTAGCCATTGATGTGCCGCAAAATTTTGGCTCATTTGATGCTTGAAAACTTAGGATTAATTCTAGAATCGAGTATATTTATTTGGATATGATGTGTTTGGTAGTGTTTGTACAGGTAAAACATGTGGACGTGAAGGAAGAAAGATGAGAAGAAAATGAAGAGTGAAAATGGATGGAACCAAGTGAAGATCACGGAGGCCTTGACAAATCGTGAAGATCATGAATGATCGTGAAAGGGCTCGTGAATTGGAACCAGTGAGAAGGCATGAAAGATAACATATTGGTGGACCAAGTAAAGCCCACAAATGCTTTCATGGGCCGTGGTCCTCACAACGGTCCGTGGTAGTGTCTGTACAGTGGAACAAGTGTTTGGGTCTAGGGAAGATAAAGTGCAAAGGCGACTAAAGTGAAGACCATGAAATGCCTCATGAGTCGTGGTCCCTATAACGGTATGTGGTGGTGATTGTGAAGTTGAACCAGTGGCCAGAAGCAAAGGTGTTAAAAGGAGAAGTGGCCAAGTGAAGATGACGGACACCTAGATGGACCGTGGTCCCTATGATGGTCCGTGGTGTTGTCCATGGTACCTTTCCAGTGTGTTGGTATAACACCCCATATTCGAAACAGACCAAAAATGCAGATTTTCAGAAGTTGTAGATGCAACCTACAGTCACCACCCACAGACCATGGTCTGACCCATGGCCTGTGCTGTGGGTCCGTGGTTCACCACTGCAACCCCTCCCCAAACCCAGCTCAGAAAATTGGCTAAGTCTCAACGCACGGACAGACCCACTATTCGTAGGCCAGACCACGGTCCGTGGTCTATGTTTGTAGATCAAGTTCCCTTTACCCAGCCTCTGACGCGAACGATGATCAACCAGCACGGACTGTTATTCCATCCACGGTTCGTAGGTCTGATCGTTGGTGAAGGCCAGCAGCCAATTAGGGTGAAATTGCTAATTGCGTCAACTTCAAATGGTCATCACTCCCAGCACAAAAGGAATTATTTGTCCCATGACCTATGATATGATGTATAATTGAATTCTCTTTCCAACGCCATCAAGTTTCCTAAAGTCCGATCTCGGAGTAAAATGTTATGCTCATTTTAGTGAAGCCCTGTCGGGCAGACTTGACCTACGACCCCAATCTACAGACCGTAGGTTGACCTACGGCCCATAGGTCCCATCTGTCTCTCACTCCAACAGCAGTTAAGTCAGGATCTTTTGGTATTTTCCTATTTCGTTGGACCCCTAAGCTACGTTGTTTAGACCCTAAATTATGAGGTTTTAGTTAGTTTAAGACTAGAAACATAACTAGAACTTACCTAAGTCACAACATTTATCAAAACTTAGAAAAATTAGAGCGTAGAGGAGAAGAGAAGTCAAGAACCCTAGTTCAAGAACACAACAAGGTTCCATTAGTTCCAGCCCCGAAATCTAAAGATTTCTCCATGGAATTCGTCACCAGGTATGTGGGATTTCACTAGTGGGTTCCTTTCCATTAGATCCCTAGTTTTCTGTCAGTTTCTTGATTCCCTTATTATGACTAGACCTAGGGTTTCTTGAATGTTAGAATTATTGGGTTCTTAGCTGTTAGAATGATCCAAATCAGATTAGTATGTTAATATTTAGTTTATTGCATGAATTGTAGAACCCTAACTATGTATTTCTTTAGTTATTTAATTACACATACTAGGTTAGATATTTCAGTTATTCAGTTATACATGCCTCAGTTATTAATGCATCAATATCAGTTAATTGTTGCATACTCAGTTCCCATGTCTAGTTTGAGCAATCCAGTAACTTACATAAATTCAGTCATAATGTGTTAATCACTTAATCCATTGGGAGTAGCATAATACCAAGTTGGACTAGGGTTCAGCGTACCCAAATAGTCCCAGAACTACTAGCCACGTAGGTTGTAAGTCCCCTCTATGGGCATCATTTCAGTGATCACGCCAGCATGCCTCTATACCTCTTGCTGGGTATATTGGGTCCTCTCGATGGGGCGTATACATCGGACTCCACATTTATCTCATCTAGTTTTATTATCGGTTATTAGTAGTCCACACATTTCTGTCAGATTCTATTGCATTGACCATGTATCAGTATGTTCAGTATTCAGTCTCAACATGTTATAAATTGGTCATTGCATTTAGTTAGCTCAGTATTTAGTATCTATATCATGTTCATAATATATCATTGCTTATTTTCTTTGTTCAATTATATGTTATTTCAGCTTTATTCTATCCTGCATGCTCAGTACCTTTCAAGTACTGACGCATACTCTGCGCTACATCTTCTCATGATGTAGGTTCATGTTCTCATCATCATGATCACGTTTAGATCGGTTCCCAATCTCTAGTTCAGCAGAATCAGTGGTGAGTCCTCATTCTCCGAGGACAATAGTCATGAGTTTCTTTTCAGTGTTTTTAGTCCTTTAGTTTCAGTTTTGCTAGACTTAGCTAGGTCCTGTCCCAGCCTTTCTAGTCAATTAGAGGCTATTTTCAGACATAGTTAGATTCAGCTTAGTATTGAGTTAATATCTTCTTTGTATTAAACTCATCAGTTTTCATTTATCTCAGTTATAGTATATGGGTATTCCCCATCTTTTCATTTTATTTATGATTTAGCTTCCGCATCTATTTATTATCTTTAGTATGCTCGTGATCATACCAGTAGGGTTAGCTTGGGATCACTTGTGGTCCTAGGTCCCCTGTTCGCGTCTTGGTGGTAGTTTGGGGTATGACAAATTTGGTATCAGAGCTCTAGGTTTAAGTTTCCTAGGATGTCTGAAAAGCCGCACTAAGTAGAGTCCTTTTCATGGGTGTGAGGTGCACTACATCTAATGAGAAGGAGGCTACGAAGTGATTTAGGAAAACTTCATTTGCTTGTTACTCTTATCGTGCGTAAGGTATGATCTAATTCTATTCTAACTCGACGTTCTACGTTTTAGTTATCATGTCTCCCCGTAGAGCTAACGCCAGGAATGCGAATGCCAGGAATGCAAACCCAGCTCCTCCAGTCCTAAATTAGGAAGTTTCTAATGCGGAATTCAGGAACGCCATTCAGATGTTGGCTCAGAGTGTGGCCAACCAGAACAATCAGCAGTTTCAGTTCAGGCAAATGCCAATGTTGGGTCAGCTACAGGTAAAGTACGAGACTTTGTTAGGATTAATCCACCAGAGTTTTTAGGATCGCAAGTTGGAGAAGATCCCCAAAACTTCATTGATGAGGTCAAGAAGATCTTTGAAGTGATGCAGGTAACTGGGAATGATCGGGTTGAGCTAGCATCTTACTAATTGAAAGATGTAGCTCATATTTGGTATACTATCTGATATACTCAGTGGAAGGAAAACAGGGGTACAGATGCAGCTCCTATTAATTGGAATTGTTTCAGTGAAACCTTTCTTGACAGGTTTTCCCCATAAAGTTGAGAGAAGCAAGGGCCCAAGAATTTAAGAACTTAAAATAGGGTAACATGATGGTCCAAGAGTATGGGCTCAAGTTTAACCAACTCTCCAGGTATGGTCCTAACATGGTTGCTGATTCCAGGGCTCAGATGAATAAGTTTCTGTACGGAGTGTCGGACTTGGTAAAGACAGAGTGCATGAATGCTATATTGTTGGGAGATAAGAATATATCTAGGCTCATGACTTATGCCTAGCAGGTTGAGGGTGTTAAGCTTAGGCAACAGGCTAAGGAGAGTAAGAAAGCGAGAACAAGAAACTATGACTATTCGCAACAGAAATCGGGTGGTGGAAATCGCTCGTAGGGCCAGCAAAAATTTTTGACTCCAGCACCTTCATTATCTAGTGTTCTATCCTCCAAGTTTCAAAATAATCAAAATGGTGGAGCATCAGGCTCTAAGTCTCAAGGGAGTGTTACAGGTACCAAAACCTACCCGACTTGCCCTAAGTGTGGTAAGAACCATCTAGGCGAGTGTCTTGCAGGAAAAGAATGATGCTTTGGGTGTGGTCAGTCTAGTCATAGGTTGAGGGATTGTCCTTCTAAATAGGGTCTAGGAGGCAATGCTAATTGAGCCCAATCTACAACTTCAGCAGCACCAACAGGTCGCCCAACTCAGCATGATAACTCTTTTAGTACAGGTGGTGGACAGCTCCAAAATAGGCTTTATGCTCTTCAGGCTCGCCAGGATCAGGAAGATTCTTCTGATGTAGTCACTGGTACGTTACGAGTCTTTGATCTCAATGTTTATGCTTTATTAGATCCAAGGGATACTCTTTCTTTTGTAACTCCTTATATAGAAGTCTAATTCAGTTTTAGTCTAGAAACTCTCATAGAACCTTTCTGAGTCTCTACTCTAGTCAGTGACCTAGTTATAGCTAGACGGGTATACAGAAATTGCCTTGTCACAGTCTCTCAGAAAGTTACCTCAACAGATCTTGTAGAGTTAAAAATGGTAGACTTCAATGCCATTATAGGCATGGATTGGTTACATTCATGTTATACCTCAGTCAATTATAGAACTAGGATTGTTTGTTTTCAGTTTCCAGATGAACCAATCTTAGAATGGAAGGGTAGTAGCATAGCGCCTATGGATCGATTCATTTCTTACCTTAAGGCCAAAAAAATGATTTCTAAGGGGTATCTCTATCATATAGTTTGGTTCAAGGATTCTAACTGTGAAACCCCAACTTTTGAGTCAGTTCCTATAGTCAGTGAGTTTCCAGAAGATCTTGCCGGAGTTCCTCCCGGAAGGGAAATTGACTTTGGAATTGATCTCCTCCTAGATACGTAGCCTATTTCTATTGCTCCTTACAGAATGGGTCTAGTAGAGCTTAAGGAATTGAAAGAGCAGTTGAAACACCTTCTAGATAATGGCTTCATTTGACCTAGTATTTTGCCATAGGGTGCACCAGTGTTGTTCGTAAAGAAGAAAGATGGTTCTCTCAAAATGTGTATTGACTATAGGCAGTTGAACAAGGTCACAATCAAGAATAAGTATCCCATACCCAGGATTGATGACTTTTTTGACCAAATTCAGGGTGCTAGCCATTTCTCAAAGATAGACCTCCGATCCGGTTATCATCAACTTAGAGTCTGAGATAGTGACATTCTAAAAATAGCCTTCAAAACTCGGTATGGTCATTATGAATTCGTAGTTATGTCATTTGGACAAACTAATGCTCTTACAACTTTTATTGACTTGATGAACAGAGTGTTCAATCATTACTTGGACTTGTTCGTTATCATCTTTATTGATGATATCCTCATTTACTCTAGGAATGAGGAAGCACATGTGGGTCATTTAAGGGTTGTCCTGCAAACTCTCAAAGATTGTCAGTTATTTGCTAAGTTTTGCAAATGTGAGTTTTGGTTACAATCTGTTCCTTTCCTTGGGCATATAGTATCCGGCGAAGGGTTCCGATTGGATACTTAGAAAATAGAAGCAGTGAAACAATGGTCCAGACCTACCTCTCTGACAGATATCAGAAGTTTCTTGGGTCTAGCGGGTTATTACAGAAGGTTTGTGGAAGGATTTTCGTCCATAGCCTCTCCATTGACTAAGTTGACTTAGAAGATGGTCATGTTTCAGTGGTCAGATGATTTTGAGAAAAGCTTCGCAGAACTGAAAACCAGGTTGACTACAACTCTTATTTTGACTCTACCAGAGGGTTTAGACGGCTATGTTATATATTGCAATGCATCCAGAGTTGTCCTAGATTGTGTGTTGATGCAGCGAGATAAGGTTATAACTTATGCTTCTAGACAGCTTAAGGTGCATGAGAAGAATTATCCAACTCATGACCTCGAGCTTGCAGCAGTGGTGTTTGCACTCAAGATCTGGAGACACTACTTGTATGGTGTTCACTGACCATAAAAGTCTTCAATATGTGTTCATCCAGAAAGAGTTGAATCTTCGCCAAAGGAGATGGCTTGAGTTCCTTAAGCATTATAATATGAGTGTGCATTACCATCCTGGTAAGGCATATGTAGTAGCAGATGCTCTTAGCAGACTATCTATGGGTAGTGTAGCCTATGTTGAGGAAGAAAGGAAAGAACTAGCGAAGGATGTTCATAGGCTTGCTCGCTTGGGAGTTCGCCTTATGAGTATATCAGATAATGGTGTCATAGTTCAGAATGGGTTATAATCTTCTTTGGTAGTAGAGGTTAAGGAAAAGCAAGACAGTGATCCAATCTTGCTTGAGCTTAAGGGTGCAGTCCACAATCAGAGAGTGGAGGTTTTCTACTAAGGGGGAGATGGTGTACTTCACTATCAGGGTAGATTGTGTGTTCCTGATGTGGGTGAATTAAGACAACATATTCTCGCAAAAGCCCATAACTCTGATATTCTATTCACCCAGGCACCACTAAGATGTACCGCGATCTGTAGGGAGTCTATTGGTGGAATGGTATCGAAAGAGATATAGTAGATTTTGTGGCAAAGTGCCCAAATTGCCAGCAAGTCAAGGTAGAACATCAGAAACCAGGAGGTATGACTCAAGGGATTTACATTCCTACTTGGAAGTGGGAAGTGATCGACATGGACTTCATCACAAGATTACCTAGTACTCGTAGACAACATGACTCCATTTGGGTGATAGTTGATAGAGTTACTAAGTCTTCTCGCTTTTTTAGCGATCAAGACAATAGATTCGGTGGAGGACTACGACAAGCTTTACATTCATAAGATTGTGAGGTTGCATGGGGTTTCTTTATCTATCATCTCATATAGAGGTCCTTAGTTTACCTTTTATTTCTGGAAGTCATTTTAGAAAGGTCTTGGTACTCAAGTTAATCTTAGCATAACATTTTATCCCTAGACGGATGGCCATGTAGAGCACCATTTAGACATTAGAGAACATGTTGAGAGCTTGTGTGATCGATTTCAAGGGGAGTTAGGATGATCATCTTCCTCTCATTGAGTTCGCCTACAATAATAGTTACCATTCCAGCATTCAGATGGCCCCTTATGAGGCATTGTATGGGCGTAGATGTAGATCTCCAGTTGCCTGGTTTGAAGTAGGTGAAACAACCTTGATAGGGCCAAATTCAGTCCATTATGCTATGGAAAAAGTGCAACTCATCAGAGATAGACTTAAGACAGCCCAGAGTCACCAGAAGTCTTATACAAATGTGAGAAGAAAGGAATTAGAGTTCCAAGTTGATGAGTGGGTTTTCCTGAAAGTGTTACCTATGAAAGTGGTGCTGAAATTTCGCGAGAAAGGGAAGCTCAGTCCTAGATATGTAGGCCCTTACAAGATTCTGAAGAGGATTGCTAAAGTGGCTTATGAGTTAGAGTTGCCAGCAGAATTAGCAGCAGTGCATCCGATTTTTCACATTTCACTTTTGAAGAAGTGTGTGGGTGATCCAGCATCCATAGTGCCATTAGAGAGTGTGGCCGTGAAAGATAGTCTCTCGTATGAGGATGTACCAGTTGAGATTCTCGATTATCAGGTTAGAAGTTTGAGAAACAAAGAAGTCACTTCAGTCAAGGTTTTGTGGAGGAATCAGTCCGCAGAGGGAGCTACTTGGGAAGCAGAAGCAGCCATGAAGTCCAAGTATCCTTACCTCTTTCCTTCCAATTCCATTCCAGCTTGAGGTAATAGTTCTTCTTCAGTTTTTCAGTCACTCATGCGCTAATTCAGTCTTAGTATTTTGTTCCTTCAGTCAACCTTGCATTTTCAGTGTATTTGCATGTAATTGGAATTCAGTTCAGTCAGAAATTAGTTTCTAGTACTTAGTGGTAGGGTTTGCAGCTTTTTCCCTGCATACTCAGCTAGTTTAGTCTTCATACGAGGATTGGTCCCAAGGGGGAGATAATGTAACACCCTGTATCCAACATAGACCAAAAATGTAGATTTTGAGAAGTTGCAGGTGCAACCTACGGTCTCCACCCCACGGACCGTGCTCTAACCCACGGCCTATGTTGTGGGTCCATGGTTCACCACTGCAACCCCTCCCCAAATCCAGCTCAGAATATTGGCAAAGTCTCTACCCACAGATAGACCCACGATCCGTAGGTCAGACCACAGTCTGTGGTCTGTGTCCGTGGATCGAGGCCCCCCTTTACCCAACCTCTGACGCGAACGACGACCAACCAACATGTACCGTCGTTCTATCCATGGTCTGTAGGTCTGATCGTTGGTGAAGGCCAGCAGCTAATTAGGGAGAAATTGCTAATTGGGTCAACTTCAAATGGTCATCACTCCCAGCACAAAAGGAATTATGTGTCCCATGACCTATGATATAATAGATATTTGAATCCTCTTTTGAACGCCACTGAATTTTCTAAAATCCGACCTCCAAGTAAAATGTTATGCTCATTTAGTGAAACCATGTAGGGCAGACTTGACCCACGACCCCAATCTACGAACCATAGGTTGACCTACCGTCGAAAGGTCCTGTCCGTCGGTCACTCCGACATCAGTTAAATCAGGGTCTTTTGGTCTTTTCCTATTTTGTTGGACCCCTAAGCTACATTGTTTAGACCCTAAATTATGAGATTTTAGTCAGTTTAAGCCTAAAAACATAACTAGAACTTATTTAAGTCAAAATATTTATCAAAACATAGAAAAATTAGGGTGTAAAAGGAGAAGAGAAGTCAAGAAGCCTAATTCAAGAACACAACAAGGTTCCATCAGTTCCAGCCCCAAAATCTAAAGATTTCTCCGTGGAATTTGTCACCGGGTATGTGGGATTTCACTAGTGGGTTCCTGTCACCCATTAGGTCCCTAGTTTTCTGTTAGTTTCTTGATTCCCTTAATTTGACTAGACCTAGGGTTTGTTGAATGTTAGAATTATTTGTTTCTTAGCTGTTAGAATGATCCAAATCAGATTAGTATATTAATATTCAGTTTATTACATAAATTCTAGAACCCTAGCTATGTATTTCTTTAGTTCTTTAATTACACATGCTAAGTTAGATATTTCAGTTATTCAGTTATACATGCCTCAGTTATTAATACATCAATATTACTTTATTGTTGTATACTCAATTTGCATGTCCAGTTTGAGCTATCCAATAACTTATAGAAATTCAGTAGTCGTAGTGTGTTAATCACTTAATCTATTGGGAGTAGCATAATACTGAGTTGGACTAGGGTTCAACATACCCAAATAGTCCGAGAAGTACTAGCCATGTAGGTTGTAAGTCCCCTCTATGGGCATCATTTCAGTGATCACGCCAGCATGCCTCTATACCTATGACAGGGTATATTGGGTCCTCTCGATGGGGCGTATACATCGGATAGCTCATTTAGTTTTATTATCGGTTATTAGTAGCTGCCGTAGTTCAGTCAGATTCTATTGCATTGACCATGTATCAGTTTATTCAGTATTCAGTCTCAACATATTATAAATTGGTCATTGGATTCAGTTAGCTCAGTATTCAGTATCTATATCATGTTCAGATTATATCATTGCTTATTTGCTTTGTTCAGTTATATGTTATTTCAGCTTTATTCTATCCTACATGCTCAGTACCTTTCAAATACTGACACATACTCTGCGCTATATCTTCTCGTGATATAGGTTCAGGCTCAGCATTCAAATCATGCTTAGATCGATTTTCGATCTCCAGTTCAGCAAAATTAGTGGTGAGTTCTCATTCTCCGAGGACACTAGTCATGAGTTTCTTTTCAGTGTTTTTAGTTCATTAGTTTCAGTTTTGTTAGACTTAGCTGGGGCCTGTCCCAGCATTTCTATTTAGTTAGAGGCTATTTTCAGACATAGTTAGATTCAACTTAGTATTGAGTTAATATCTTCTTTGTATTAAACTCATCAGTTTTCATTTATCTAAGTTATAGTATATGGGTATTCCCTATCTTTTTATTTTATTTATGATTTGGCTTCCACATCAGTTTATTATCTTTAGTATGTTTGTGATCATGCCAATAGGGTTAGATTAGGATCACTTGTGGTCCTAGGTCCCGTGTCCACGTCTCGGGGGTAGTTCGGGGCGTGAAAGTTGGCTTTGAAGATACAAATCTTAGACGTGCCAAGTAAGGAACACGAAGGGCTTCACGGACCGTGAAGCTCTTGATGGATCGTCAAAGTGCCCTTGGAGTTGCTCGACAGTTCAGTCCTACTTCAATAAGGACTCATTTTAAACATTCTATTTGAATTAATTAGATCGCTTTTTAGTTTTTATCTTGTCTTATCTTGAATGAGGGACAAAGTTTCAAATATTCTTAGCTTTAGTTTTTGATGATTAACATTAAATTAAGTTTGAAAGTTGGATTTCTGGTTTTTGAATTATCAAGTGCTTATCGATTTTGCATATTTTCGTAAGTACTTTCTTATCATGTTTTCATTACATAATTCTGTATGTTTACGTGAAATCATGAGTGGCTAAATACCAAAACTGGGATTATGGGATATATGATGTAAATCTAAGTGTAATTTCATAAGACGAGTGGAAGGTGATTTGTTATCTGAAAATTATAATTTAGCTTTCGTTATTCATGTATTCTAATGAGTGCATGCATTAGAGTATAGCCTATATCTATCATTTCTTCGAGAGAAAAATGATGGTTGGGGAAAAGCTGAATTAACCTGATGAAATGGAGTCGAAGTTCGAGTCCGACAGGAAAGAACTTTAACACTATTATAAGCGAGAGTAAAATTATCTAATTAGGCTGAGAAGTTTTAGATATATTAGGCTCGCCTGTATTTTGTAGAGACAAATTGCGTGAAACTCAATTATGGAAGAACATTAGATGAACCGTTATGGGGAACACAAGCCTAGTTTCATTCAATTATAAATACAACTTCAAAATCAAGACTCTGTTAATTGTTCACTTTAGATTTGGCTTAAAAACCTTAATTACTAGAATCTTACAACTAAACCCATTTTACTTTCCGTAATTTTTTTCTTTAGGAAATAATAACAATATTTGGGTTAACATGACAGTGAAATCATTTTTGTAAAGAAATTCTCTATGGGATTGACCTCAACTCACGTTGAGTTCTATAAATTGATTTTGACCATTTATACTTCTTAATTGAAGTGTATGTTTGGATGTATCAAATTTTGGCGCCGCTGCCAGGCAATTTCAATTCAGTAGTGTTTTACTAGCTTTTATTCAAAGCGTAGTTATATTTCCAAATTTTACGTCTTGTTATTTGTCTATGTCTCTTACTGGTGAGTTCGACTGTGTATGCCAAATACTAGTAGTTAGATAACCCCATTGATCCCATACGATACAGAACTTCAGAAAACAATTCACAAAATGGTGAATGCACAAGAACTTGAGGCTCAGAGGCAAAGACTGGGATTGGAAGTTGAAAATGGTGCAAGAGGTATTGAGCTGAATGTTGTGAACAACCCGCATAGGGTGGTGGAAGAACACATATGAATGGATGAAATAATTCCTCCCCGCCGCCAACCACTAACTCCAAGGTGTAGAGCACAACATCCAACTCGTATGATGTACGAAGAGGATGACTTAGACTTGGATGGAGCTGGAGCCATATGAGCAATAGTGTTACCTGCACTACCTTCAGGTGCGAAATTTACAATCACCAGCACTATGATTCAATTATTGAATTTGAAAAGTATGTTCAGAAGTGTAGCTAGTGATGATGAAAATCATCATTTGATGAACTTTGTGGCGATATGCAAATCGCAAGAAATTCCTGGAGTTAGTCAGACAACGATGAGATTGAGGTTGTTCCCATTGTCTCTCATTGGCTGAATGAGATGCCAGATGACTCAATCATGACTTGGACTGAGTTGAAGGAGGCTTTCCTAGAATGATTCTTTCTTGAATCAAAAGAGCTGCAGATGAAGGATAAGATAAGTGCCCGCAAACAGCTACAAGGAGAAGCATGCATGACATTTGGTGCAGATTCAGCCAAGCACTGAAAAAGTGCCTAAACAATGGTCTCACTGAGAGACATCTGAAACAGGCTTTCTATAGATCTTTAAATTATGTTACTAAACCTACTGTTGATGCAGTGTGTGGAGGATCATTCATGAGGAAGCCATTTGCAGAAAGCATGTAGCGGCTGGATGAAGTGTCTAAGAACAACAGAGCATGGTACAATAGGGATGTTGATTAAGGAGATCTTGGGTTCACCTTCAAACTTTCAGCTGAACAAAAGAAAAGAGAAGAAGAAAGGGATCAAGACATGGCACAAATGAAGACCTAGATAGATCTACTCACGAAGCATATTATTGCAAGTTCTGAAAAGGTAAATGATGTAGGACCTCTAAACAGGTATGAAGATCAGGGCATCGATCTAGATGGGGAGGCTAAATACTTAGTCAACCAAGTAGTTTTCTGAAATTATAAGTTGGGAAACGAAGGTTACAATTCTGGAAAGGCAGGTCGGAACTACTCTAGAGTAGGACAGTATGACGGGCTATCAAATAGAGAGCAGGGAAACAAGCAGAATAGAGATAGGTACAAAAATGATCATAGTGGTATGTATGTGCCCCCCAAGTAATAGATACCGTGCAAGTGGTAGTTCAAGCAGGTCTAAGTTGGAAGTCATGTTGGCTAAGGTGCTCCAAAAGATTGAGTCAACTGATGTAGGGGTGAAGAAGATGAAATGTGACTTCTCCAGTATGAGGCAACTGGTAGAATCTCACACTACCTCCATTAAGAAAATAGAGAAATAGTTGGGGCAACTTTCAGCATCACTAAACCAAAGGAAGAATGGGTCACCACAAAGTGACACTATTCAAAATCCCAAGAAGGACGGGAATTGCATGGCTGTCGCTACCAGGAGTGGTAAGATTTTTAATGACCCAATTTCTGTAGGTACTGAGCATGAATAGGTATTGGAGCAAATTGGAAGAGACGAGACTGAAGCTGAGCATGTTGATGATGTGCAGGACGCTGAACCAATAGCAAAACCAACTGGAGAAAAGGAAAAAGGGGTTGAGGGAACCATGCCTCTACAACAGATACCAAGATCACCTCCTCTGCTCTTTCAAAGGCTTAAAAATAAAGCTGAAGATGGGAAATTCACTAAGTTCATCACCATGCTGAGACAGCTATCGGTGAACATCCCATTGGGAGAAGCCCTAGAGAAAATGCCAGGATATGCTAAGTTCATGAAGGACTTGGTCACGAAGAAAGAGCTGTAAGTATTGATTTTACTGACAATGTTCATCACTGTAGTGTTATTGCTACCAGGTCTTTGGTACATAAGAAGGAGGATCTGGGTGTATTCACTATACCGTGCACTATTAGATCAATCAAATTTTCTAAGGCCTTGTGTCACTTAAGGGCTATTATCAACTTGATGCCATTGGCCAACTACAATAAATTGGGGTTAGGAGTTCCAAAACCCACAACAATAAGGTTGATGATAGAAGATAGGTCAGTAAAGCGACCTATGGGCATATTATGTGATGTGCTCGTAAAGGTGGCCACTTTCATCTTTTCAAAAAACTTAGTAATCTTAGATTGCGAGGTGGATTTTGAGGTTCCCATAATCCCTGGAAGACCATTTCTGGACGCAGGATGAGCATTGGTAGATGTTGACAGTGGAGAACTGAAATTCAGACCCAATAAGGAAGAGGTAAAGTTTAAAATCTGCAGGTTAATGTAACAACTGTATGACATGAATGTGGTGTCTCCGATAGAGGCCTTTGATGAAGAAGTGATGGGAGCGGCCATTGAGGAAAATATAGTTGTTGAATCATTAGTAGTCGTGTTGATGAATTTTGTAGCGTATTTTCGGACTGACTATGTGGAGATCATAAATGCTTTACAGAGTATGAGAGAACACTCTTATGCTCCAAAGAAACTGGACTTAGATCTAAAAAACATGCCAAGTCCTCTTGCCAAACCATCCATTGAGAAGCCGCCAGTGCTGGAACTGAAACAATTACCTACTCACATGAGGTATGTATTTTTGGGCACTAACAACACTTCGCATGTGATCTTGGGTGCAGATTTGAATGATGAATAGGTTCAAGTTGTTATCAAAGGGTTGATAAGGTATAAAAGGGCAATTGGGTGGACCATTGTTGACATCATCGATATACCTCTGGGTATATACACTCCTAAGATCCAACTTAAAGAGGACTGCAACCTAAGCATTGAACACTAGAAGAGGTTAAATCCACCAATGTAAGAGGTGGTAAAAAAGAAGATCATCAAGTGGTTAGATGTTGGGGTTGTGTACCCCATTTCTGATAGTCATTGGGTCAATCCAGTGCAATGTGTGCCCCAAAATGGTGGTTGCAAATGCAAAGAATGAGTTGATCCCGCAGAGACCAGTCATTAGATGGCGAGCGTGTATGGACTACAGAAAGCTGAACAAGTGGACCTTGAAGGATCACTTCCCAATGCAATTCATGGACTAGATGCTTTACAGGTTGGCTTGAACATAGTTGTATTGTTTCTTAGATGGATACTGTGGCTACAACCAGATATCAATTTCTTTTGAAGATTAGGAAAAGACCACTTTTACATATCCTTATGACACTTTTGCATTTAAACGCATGCCATTTTGACTATGTAATGTATCAACAACTTTCCAAAGGTGTATGATAACTATCTTCTCAGACATGGTGGAGGACACTCTGGAAGTATTCATGGACAACTTTTAAGTAGTAGGTGATACTTTTGATGAGTGCTTGATTAATCTTAGCAGGGCTTTATAGAGATGTGAGGAGGCCAATCTAGTGTTGAATTGGGAGAAGTGCCATTTCATGGTCAAAGAAGGTATAGTCCTTGGCCACAAGGTGTCATAAAAGGGGTTAGAGGTCGACAAGGCCAAAATTGAGGTGATTGAAAAGTTACCTCTGCCTATATGTGTGAAGTGTGTTCGAAGCTTTTTAGGACATGTCGGATTTTATAAGTGTTTCATCAAGGACTTCTCAAAAATTGCACACCCCTTGTGCAATATTTTGGAGAAAGGTGAAATTTGCTTTTGATAGGCATGTTTAAGAGCCTTTGAATGCCTGAAGGAGAATCTGATTTCTTCCCCAGTAATCATTGGCCCTGATTGGGTTAAATCATTTGAGGTATTGTGCGATGCTAGTCGTACTGCCCTAGAAGTTGTGTTGGGGCAGAAGTGCAACAAGATGTTCCATCTGATCTACTATGCTAGCAAGTCACTAAATGGAGCACATCGAAACTACACAGTCACTGAACAGGAACTATTGGCTATGGTGTATGCTTTTGAGAAATTCAGAGACTACTTGTTGGGTACTAGAGTGATAGTCCAAACGGATCATGCAGCTCTGAGATACCTCATGGAGAAGAAAGATGCCAAGCCAAGGTTGATCAGATGGGTGTTGTTGCTTCAGGAATTTGATTTTGAGGTTACGGATGGGAGAGGTTGTGAAAACTAGGTGGTTGATCACCTGTCTAGGTTGGATACTGAGAAGAAAGAGGAACTTGAGCTAGAAATCAATGATGCGTTCTCGGATGAGCATGTATTGGCTGAAACTCTTGATCTTATTCCTTACTTTGTTGATTTTGATAACTTTCTTGTTAGTGACTTGATGTCTGAGGGGCTGCCATATCATTAAAGGAAGAGGTTCATGCATGATGTGGGTAAGTAGTTTTTGGATAAACGTTATTTGTACAAGGTGTGTATTGCTAATATCATCAGGTGATGCATTCCTAAAGCTAAGATGTTGCACATTCTAGAGGCCTGTCACTCCTCTCTAGTGGGTGGCCATCATGGAGGCGCTCGGATAGCCCACAAGGTACTTTAGAGTGGTACTACTGCCCTACGCTTCATCAAGATGCAATGGATATAGTAAGGAGTTGTGATGTGTGCCAGAGGCAAAGAGCCATCTCTCGGTGCCACGAGCTACCCATGACTCCCATTTTGGCGGTGGAGATATTTGATGTGTGGAGAGTTCATTTCATAGGGCCATTTGTGAGCTCCTATGGGTAGAAGTATATATTGGTGGCACTGGACTATGTGTCGAAATAGGTTGAGGCAGTTGCTCTGCCTGAGAATGATGGCAAAAGTATTGTTGGCTTTCTGAAAAAGAATATCTTTTCAAGATTTGGCAAACCCGGAGCTATTATTAGTGATGGCGAGTCCCATTTTCGTAATATGGTTTTTAGTGCTCTTCTAGCCAAATATGGGGTTAAACAGCACAAGGTGGTAACACCTTATCACCCGTAAACCAGTGGCCAAGTAGAAGTATCCAATATGGAAATAAAGGCAATTCTGGCAAAAATAGTGAATGCCAACAGGACTTGGGCACAAAAGTTAGATGATATTCTATGGGCATATCAGACAGCTTTCAAGACACATATTGGTATGTCTCCATATCAATTAGTGTTTGGAAAGGCATGTCATTTGCAGTTGAGCTTGAGCATAAGGCACTCTGGGCTTTGAAGAAGCTGAACCTTAGTTGGATTGAAACTGCAAACCTGAGACTGGATCAAATCAATGAGATGGATGAGTTTCTCTTGATAACATATGAGAGGTCTACACTATATAAGGAGAGGATGAAGTTGTATCATAATAAGCATATTGAGAAGAGAATCTTCAGTCCTGGTGACTTGGTGTTACTTTTCAATTCTAGACTTCGTTTATTTTTGGGGAAGCTGAGGTCCAAATGATCTGAACCTTTTAAGGTAACTCAAGTGTTTCAGTCGGATGCTATTGAGCTTGAGAATGACAAGGGTGAGAGGTTCAAGGCCAATGGTCAGCGAGTCAAGGCATACTTCGGTGTTCCAGAAGAAGTGAAAATAGTAGAGAAATGTAAGCTTGATGAAGTCTGAGTAATCAAGTAACTTGCGTTGCACCACAACGTTAAATTGTGTGCTGCTTGGGAGGCAACCCAAGATTGTAAATGTACTAGGTAGTTTACATTTTAGCATTTTTTTTTTTATAGAATCACTGGGTGTCGATGCGTGCAGGAAAACTTTAGACTATGAATTGAAGAATTGGTGCAGGAAGCCCTTCATGGGCAGTCCCACGGACCATGGTGTCCTTAATAGGAAGCTTCACAGCACGTGATATGCACCTACATAATAAGGGAGCTACTGGAAAGTGGTTCACGGAAGTGTTCACGGTCCGTCAGACTTTGTACGGACCGTTTAGCCTCTCGTGAACCTCAGGTAAGTGTACTTTGTTTAATTCATGTTCACTGACCACTATACAGACCATGGTGCCCTTTACGGGCCACTTCACGGTCCGTCGTCACAAACCCAGTATCATTGAAACCCGACCCGACCCGCGCGTATGGATAGATTAATACGAAACATATATATGTCTCTTCAAACGCTAAGGGTCAATTTTTTTCTTCCCATTCTCTCTTCCATAACGGTTATCAAACTCATAAAAAGGTCTTTCACCATCCATAAAGTCTCTATTCATCAGGGAATCAAAACCCTAGTCCTAGTTTGTCAAGAATTTCAACTTAAAAATCATCTTCTTCTTTTTGGGTGAAATTTTACTCTAATTCCAAGTAAGTTCTTTTATAACTTGTTATAAGTTTGATCTTGTCTAAAAACAAGTTAGATTTACTTCGAATTAGTCAAATTTAGCATAATTATGTGATGAACTATTGTGGTTGATATTGAATTGTTGTGGGTTAGTTTGAATTGGGTAAATTTGATGGTTCTTGTGTATGGGTATGATTAAGTTAGGAGAAATTGGTGTTTAATGTTGACATTAGTGTGAAGTTGAGTTCATATTGTATATAATCAAGCATAACCATGTGCATTTTTACAATGTAAATTGTGGAGTGTGAGGAGTCAGAATCATTTGTAAGTGAGTTTGTGTGTATTAGATGAGTATTGTTCTTGTTTGCATTATGCTTGATGAATATTAGTGGAGTTAGTCGTCACGTTGTGATCCTGTCCTAAAAAATAGGTGTAGCCTATCCTATAGTGAAGTCGGGGGAAACAATGACTACATGATTGGACAAGTGTAAGACCATGATAGGCTTCACAGACCATGGAAGCCACCACGAGCCGTGAAACCGCTCATGGACCACACTTAGGTATTCCATACATCCACTGGATATGTTCACGAGTGTTATCACGGATGTGGTTCACTCCATGGGCCGTGAAACCTTTTGTGAACAACTCTTATTTTAGTCCCCTGCTGCACATTGATTCTGTTTTAAGTCCATGAGAGGTTTCACGGACCGAGGTACTCACCACGGCTCGTGTGAGCTTCCATATATATATATTAAAAACAATCTGTACTTTTTATTTTTTTTCTATTTTGTATTTCCATTCCATGGCCCTTCCCAATGATAAATTGGGTGACGACATTCTTAAGGCAAGATGTCACGTTGTAATTACACAAGGAAAGTCTGAGTACCTGATAGTATGTCATTTTACTTATTTGCAAACTAATGGGTGTTTGTGTTTATTAGGTGCTATGGCTCCCCAAAGAAAGAACGTAGCTCCACCTTCCTTACCTACTGTTTCTTTACAGAAGGTAGTAGTGCTTTAGAGTATAGTAGTTCCGAGGTTTAGATAAACATTACCATTAAGGAGCATTCACCTCAAACTACTAGATCCTAGACAGCAAGGGCCATTCTCCCGAACACTCCTTCCCAGTCTGAAGAGGGAGGTAGTAGTTTCGATAACGGTGAGGAATCAGGTGGCCAGTATGATAATGGCTTGAGTGGTAGTTCAAAGTCTACAAACGACTCTCAGGAGTATGGAAACACCCCTCCACCTACAGTAGAAACAGAAGCTGAGACTAGAGTAGAAGATGAGACATGTGCTGTAGAAGGGGATGAAGAGATTACCAGCGATGATACCATGATCCGATATGTTCACATCCATGAACATGACCCTGCAGTGAGACAACAGCTGATTGACTGTTTCCATTCTATATGAACTGTGAATAGGTCCGAAAAGTGCTTTAATAATGGAATTATGACCAAGTCTGGCGACTTTAAGATGAGACCAATCATGCCTGAGACCAGAGTTGTGGTGGCTGATATCAAATCATTCCCTGACATTTACAGGATATTTCAGCTTCATCAGATTGACTGGATAAACAACGCACCTGGAGAATATTCTAGCCACCTGACTAGAGAGTTTTATGCTTCTTATGTAGCCACATTAATGAACTTTGTTGTAGAAAACTAAGACAACTAAATGGGGGCAGAAAGACATTGCCAATACCTAGGGTCCACTCAACTCTATTATGGTTCGGGGCACATCTGTGGATATCTTCGAGGCTATTATCAACAGGATGTTGCATGGCCCAGAATACACAGCACCAGCTTTAGTTGGCCTTTTTTAGGGCAAACATCGTATAGTCACCTCTGAAACTGAGATGGAGGTTCAGAGTTCTCGAGAATGGGTCTTGCGCTGGATTGCAAGGCAAATTGCTTTAGAGGGGGAGAATGCAGCTTAGATTACAGGAACACATATACTCATCACTAAAGTTTCATTGTATTTTCTAGCCAAGGTCTGGTGGGCTATTTTTCGTGCACAGTTGCGGCCTATCAGTAATGATAACGCTTTGTCTCCCTCATTAGCATCCTTGGTAGCTTTCCTCTTGGCTGGTTACGTAGTCAATGTGGGTAAGATCATAACGACAGAAATGTGGGACAAGGCACTAAATGAGAGAGCCATACTTCCATTTGCCTGTATGATAGGAAAATTGTGTCAGCAAGCAAACATTCCTCCAAATAACCTAGTGGACAGATGGAGTGAGGCATTCAGACTCACCTACGGATCCAAAATCAAATATGTCGCTAACCATCTCTTTAATGCAAAATTTGATGTTGTGGGTTCTTTGGCAGTTTTTCTTCAGGTACCAATTGACATTTCAAGTGCAGATAGAGGGCCCGATCAAGGATAGTCATCACAACCATCTACTGAGGCACCACCACCAACAACTTCTGCCTCACAGGCTCCAGGTACTTTTGTCACTATTTCTACTCTATTCCTGGAGAAATTGGTTGCAAATAAGCGCTAAACCAGGACCTTAGTCAACCAAATTGTACATCGAATGCCCCATCTAATAAAGAGAAATGTATTAGCTGCGAAAGAGAGGATAAAAGATGAGATGCGAAAGGAACTGGCTGTCTTAAAAGACAGGATAGATGGTTTGGAAATCCTTGTCCAGGATCGGCTGTAGGCTGCAGGTTCAGTAAACACTAATGAGTTCAAGATGTAGTTGGCCGAGGTTTGAGCTTAAGTTGCTTAATTGGCTGAGAAGCTAGTACAGGTGCCTACTCCGGTCATGCTAGACTCATTGATGAACTTTTTCAGTAAGCCGCCTACTACTAAATTCGTTGATGACGTCTGGGGGAACTCCCTAAGAGTAAGTCCGGCAAAAGAAAACACAAAGATGGAGAGTCTGATAAGGAGCTGTCGGCCGACCTATCTAAGGAGGAAATAAGGCAACAAAAGAAAGCCTGCAAAGTTTCGAGAAGAACAACAAGAGAAGCAGAAGCACTTTCGCAATAACAACGAGATACGATGTTAGCTGGCGCTTCTGGTAGTGGAGCACCTGTCTCAATTAGTGGTAGCCAGTCTGATCCAGAGCTGGGTTTTAAGAATGCACCCATTGATAATGGTGTCAATGCTAATTCGACTACTGGCACCTAAAGCGCTCTAGGTATGTCCCCTCCTCATAGCCCTATTTTTTGTTTCTTCATTGACTTTGAGGGAAAAGTCTTTTTGTTTGGGGAGGGGTTGTTGAGAAACTTGCCATTTTTAGCTGCTAGAATGAATGGAGGTTGACTCTGTGGTTTTTCCTCATAAATTGTGATTGTTGTTTTTGGATTCTGACGAAGAGATAAAAGTTTGTGTGTGTTGGGCTGTGTAGTAGTTATTTTTATGTGAAATGAGGACCTTAATATGAAATTTGACTGTTAGGATCTTTAGATGACATCTTAGGTACTTACATGTTGAACATTGCTAGTCTGATGAATAAATTGGTGAACTAATAATCTGGAAAATGTAATCATATATCCTGTGTGTGTAAGGTTTGCTTAAAGTTTAACGCTAGGAGAAGAAACTAGAACTTGCCCGAGTAGTCTTTTTTAAATCTGAGAATAATCGGATAGGAAAGGATTAGTAGGCCATTTTTGCTAAGCCATTAAAAAGCCAAAAATAAAACAACTAAATAAAAAGCTTATCATTTGAACACGATTTGGGCCTGAAAATTAATTTGTTCTTACCCATTAAATATCATATCCTTGGGTCTCCGAAGATACGATGTCATAAATCAGGCCAAAAGCCTAATTTGAGGGTGATTGCAACCTGAGCAGAAAGAAAACGTGAAAAACAAGGCTCAACCAATTAGCTGAAAGCACAAAAACAATTAAAAAAAAGAAAAGAACAAAAAAGAAAATAATGGTTGCTGGGATGTACTGAAATGAAGAAGAGGGGGGAATCGCTCATAAAGAGTTGTGTACAAACAAAACTTTGGAGAACCAAGGGACTAGTCGCTCACAAACCCAAATATCCATTCCCTAGCCTGAGCCTATGTTACAAGTCGATAAAGTCCTAGAGTGATCCTATTTCGAGTGTTTGAAAGATAGAGCGTAGAATGAAAAGGCATGCCTATTGTCTTTTGTTATTAGTGTTAGAAGTTATTTGAGAGTGCGAGCGTAGAACTTAGTCCCAATTATCATGAGTGAGGGACTTCTTTGGTGTGAAGACACATTGATTGCATTCGATAGTTAGATTGTGTTAGCTGATAATACACATGCATAAACATGGTCGACTGTGAGTAATGGGATGTCATATATTGATCCTTGCATGTTAGATTGATGGTTTTGGATACAATTTGTGATTGAGATGGGTGTTGCACAGTTTCGAAAGGATTTTTGAATGTTTGACTGCTAAATGTATTATTTTTCTCATCACTTGAGGACAAGTAATGGTTCTAAGTTGAGGGTGTTGATGTTCCGCAAAATCTTGGCACATTTGATGCTTGAAAACTAAGGATTAATACTAGAACCGAGTGTATTTATGTGGATATGATGTGTTTGGTAGTGTTTGTACAGGTAAAACATGTGGACGTAAAAGAAGAAAGAAGAGAAGAAAATGCAGAGTGAAAATGGATGGAACCAAGTTAAGAACACAGAGGCCTTGATAAGTCGTGAAGATCAGGACTGATCATGAAAATACTCGTGAATTGGAACCAGTGAGAAGGCATGGAAGATAACATATTAGTGGACCAAGTAAACACCACGGATGCTTTTATGAGCAATAGTCCTCACAACGGTCTATGGTAGTTTTTGTACAGTGGAACTAGTGTTTGAGTCTTGGGGAGATAAAGTGCAAAGGTGACTACAGTGAAGACCACAGAAGGCCTTACGAACCGTGGTCCCTATAATGGCCCGTGGTTGTGATCTTGTAGTTGAACCAGTGGCCAGGAGCAAAGGAGTGAAAATGAGATGTGGCCAAGTGAAGACCACAGACACCCAGACAGACCGTAGTCCCTATGAAGGTCTATGGTGTCGTCTGTGGTACCTTTCTAGTGTGTTGGATTTGAAGATCCAAATCTTTGATGTGCCAATTAAGGACCACAAAGGGCTTCACGGACCATGATGCCCTTGACGGATCGTCAAAGTGCCCATGGAGTTACCTGACAGTTCAGTCCTAGTTCCAGTAGGACTCATTTTAAACATTTTATTCGAATTAATTAGGTCTTTTTTTAGTTTTTATGTCGTCTTATCTTTAACGGGGGACAAACTTTCAAATATTCTTAGCTTTAGTTTTTGACTATTAATATTGAATTAAGTTTCGAAGTTGGATTTCCAATTTTTGGATTATCAAGTGCTTATCGATTTTGCATATTTTCTTAAGTACTTTCTTATCATGTTTTTATTACATAATATTGTATGTTTACGTGAAATCATGAGTGGCTAAATATCACAACTGGGATTGTGGGATCTATGACGTAAATCTAAGTGTAATTTCGTAAGATGAGTGGAAGGCGATTTGTATCTACAAATTATAATTTAGCTTTTGTTATTCATGTATTCTAATGAGTGCACGCATTAGAGCGTAGCCTGTATCTGTCATTTGTTCGAGAGAAAAATGATGGTTGGGATAAGGCTGAATTAACTTAATGAAATTGAGTCAATGTTCGAGTCCGAGAGGAAAAAACTTTAACCCTATTATAAGAGGGAGAAAAATTTGTTAACACTCTAGGACCGAGATGACTTTAGTGAAAATTATCTAATTAGACTGAGAAGTATTAGATATATTTGGCTCTCCTATATTTTGTAGAGGCAAATTACCTAAAACTCAATTACGGAAGAATAGTAGATGCAACGTTATGGGGAACACAATCCTACTTTCATTCAATTATAAATACAACTGTAAAAATCAGGACTCTGTTAATTGTTGACTCTGGATTTGGCTTAACAACCTTACTTACTAGAATCTTACAATTAAACCCATTTTACTTTCCGCAATCTTTCTCTTAAGGAAATAATAACAACATTTGGGTAAACGCGACAGTGAAATCATTTTTGTAGTGAAATTCTCTATGGGATCGACCTCAACTCACGTTGAGTTCTATAAATTGACTTCGATCGTTTATACTTCTTAATTAAAGTGTAAGTTTGGATGTATCAGCCATCATGGGTAGAAAAGGGTCATGCTTTTTAGATGGTTCCTTAGTGCTTTTTAGCATAGACTACTAGATCCACTTATTAGTCAGGTTCTATACCCTCGGCAAGGTATAGGATGGCTCTGGCAGCGTGAGGCAAAATGGTGTACCATTACAATAACTCTTAAGTGATGGTTGTCGGTTAGAGAAACTCCCAAAGAAGTATTTTGTATTCTTATATACACAGAAGTAAATTGTATTTTTATAGACATCCCAAAGTTTATATTGTATCCTTGCATACATACAGAGTTACTATTGTATTTCTAATACACAGAGTTGTTAGCCATGTTTTAAAAGCTTTTCTCTATACTTCATTCATATTATTTCTTTATATTGAAATGATTTAAGTTGAGTTGAGTTGAGCCCAGGTATGTTCTTTTAGTTCATTTCAAGCTTATGTCTTATCTTCGTATTCCCCTCGCATGCTCGTACATTCAATTTACTGGGGCCATTTGGCATGCATCGTTTTTATGATGTAGATACATGTAACCAGTATCAGCATCTAGTGCTTCCTTGATCCAGCTGAGCATTTAGAGTCTTGTGCTGAGCTTTCTTTCTTTTCAGAGGATCCCTATTTACATTGCTTTAGTAGTTTTTAGTTGTTAGGATGATCGGGTGTCTTGTCAAGAAATCCCTCCCAATTTTAGAGGCTTCATAGATAGACAATTAATACGATCATTTGTCACTATTTTGTTGTTGGCTTATGTTTTGAGACTTGAGTTGTCATCTTGACTAGTTAAATTTTCTTTTAAAAAATTCTAAGTTTATTTCATAAGTACATCATTTGAGACTATTTTCTTGTGTTTAAGTCTTCCACTGAGTAGTATGCCAGGCTAAGGGTTTGCTTGGGGCCAATAATGGTTCTCGAGTGCCAGGCTCGCCCAGGGTGTAGGCCCGGGGCGTGACAAACGTGGTATTAGAGCACTGAGTTCAAAAGTCCTAGGGAGACTATGAAGCCGTGTCTGTAGAGTCCTAGTTATCAATGTAAAGTGTACCACATCTATAATTAGGAGGCTGCGACACTTGGGAACTACCTCACTTCTTTCATACTCATTTCATGCGATAGAGTGTATCTCAATAAAAGTTTCTTTCTAACTTATGCTTGCACGTGTCTCTCAGATCGTGCTTCCCCAAAGAGCTGTCAGAGGTCGTGTGGTTAGAAGAAATGTTGACTCACAGGAACAAGGGGTACCTAATGCTCTAGAAGTGGAACCCCAAGGAGAGGTCACCAATGTTGAGTTTCATGAGCTCATCCGAATGTTGAGCCAAGTTGTGACCAACCAAGTTGGGAAATAGAGAGAGAATCGATAGGAAGTGGCTTACACTTCAAGGATCCGTGAGTTCTTAAGGGTGAATCCACCTAGCTTCACTAGTTCAAGTGTTACTGAGGATCTAGAAAACTTTGTTGAAGAGGTTTCGAAGGTTTTTGAGATCATGCATGTTGCTGATGCTAAGAGGGTGGAGCTAGCTACATACCAAATGAAGTGTGTCGCTAGGATCTAGTTTGATCAATGGAAGAAGAACTGAGCTGAGGGTGCACCAGCTGTGAGTTGGGCTTGTTTTGAGGAGGCCTTCTTGGGGAATTTCTTCCCCCGAGAACTAAGAGAAGCAATTGTACGAGAGTTCCTCAGTCTTAAGTAGAATTCTTTGAGTGTCCATGAGTACAGTATAAAGTTCACACAATATTGTCGGTATGCTCCGGAGATGGTTGCTAACATGAGGAGCAACATGAGTTTAGTCATTGCTGGGTTGTCTCACCTGTCAAGCAAGGAAGTCAAGGTAGCTATGTTGATAGGGGATATAGACATAGCAAGGCTAATGATCCATGTGCAACAAGTTGAGGAGGAAAAGCTAAAGGATAGAGAAGATTTTAAGAATAAGAGGGCAAAGACATCAGGGAATGAGTTCAGGCAGAAGAAGAGTAATGTGAACCGGTCTTCCTTCCAACAGAAAAAAAGGACATGTTCCATCATCTGCTAGTGCACCTACACCAAAGAACAAAAGTGTGTACAATAGTAAGAATTTTAGGGATGTGTCGTGATGGCTCCACTGGTTGCTTCAAGTGTGGCCAGAATGGTCATTTTATGAGAGAATGTCCAAAGAACATGTAGGGTAACGGTAATGGAGGCAATATAGCCTAATCTTCTTTAGTTGCTCCACTAGATAGAGCTGCATCTAGAGGAGCTACTTCAGGGGTAGGCGGAGGAGGAAACCGTCTTTATGCTATCACCAGTCGCCAAGAGCAAGAGGATTCGCCATATGTTGTCACTGGTATGATCCAAGTCTTTAACTTTGATGTTTATGATTTGCTATATCCAGGAGTGAGTTTATCATTTATAACTCCTTATGTTGCGATGAATTTTGATGTTCTTCCTGATAAACTTATTGAACCCTTCAGTATTTCTACACCTATTGGTGAGTCTATTCTAGTAGAGAAAGTTTATCGTGATTGTACAATTTTCATCAATCACAAGAGCACCATGGCTGATTTAGTTGAGTTAGACATGGTAGATTTTTATGTCATTCTAGGTATGGACTGGCTTCATGCTTGTTATGGCTCATTGATTGTAGAACTTGAGTTGTCAAGTTCTAGTTTCCTAACGAGCCAGTTATAGAGTGGAAGAGTAGTTCAGTCGTGCATAAGGGTCGTTTTATTTCGTACCTTAAGGCAAGAAAGTTAGTTTCCAAGGGTTGTGGCTATCACTTAGTCTGAGTTAATGACTCTTGTATGGAGATACCTCATATTCAGTCAGTTCCAGTAGTAAAAGGGTTTCCAGAAGTCTTTCTAGAGGATCTTCTCAGAGTCCCTCCTGAGAGAGAGATAGACTTTGGTATAGATATTTTTCCCAATATTCGTCCTATATCTATTTCGCCATATACGATGGTACCAAAAAAGTTAAAAGAGTTGAAAGAGTAGTTGAAAGATCTCCTAGAGAAAGGTTTCATTCGACTACATGTCTCATGTTGGGGCGCTCCGATCTTGTTTGTGAGGAAGAAAGATGGTACTTTTAGAATGTGTATAGATTACCATTAGTTGAATAAGGTTACTATCAAGAATAAGTATCCTCTTTCGAGAATTGATGATTTTTTCGATCAACTTCAGGGTGCCACTTGTTTCTCTAAGAATAGAGCTCAAATCTGGCTACCATCAGTTAAGAGTAAAGGAATGCGATATTCCAAAGACAATATTCAGGACCCGTTATGGTCATTATGAGTTTTTGGTCATGTCATTCGGAATACCTAATGCGCATGCATCATTCATGGACATTATGAATAGAGTATTCAAGCCTTATTTAGATATGTTTGTTATTGTATTCGTTGATGACATACTACTCTATTTAAAGAATAAAGAAGATTATGCTAGTCATCTCATAGTAGTTCTCCAAACTCTAAAGGATAGAGAATTGTATGCTAAGTTCTCTAACTGTGAGTTTGGCTTGAATTTGTGGCATTCTTAGGCCACATTGTTTCCAGTGATGGAATTAGAGTTTACACTCAGAAAATAGAGACAGTGCATAATTGGCCTTGACCCATTCTCCAGCTTATATTAGGAGTTGCTTGGGGTTGGTTAAATATTATAGAAGGCTCATGGAGGGGTTTTCATCTATTTCATCCCCTCTGACAATGTTGACTCAGAAAACAATGAAGTTCCAATGGTCTGAAGCTTGTGAGTAAAATTTTCAGGAATTAAAAAAGTGGTTGACTACTGCCCCAGGATTGACCTTACCAGAAGGTACGCAAGTCTTTGTTGTATGACGTGTCTAGAGTTGGTTTGGGTTGTTTGTTAATGCAGAATGGCAAAGTTATAGCTTATGCCTCCAGACAATTTAAAGTTCACGAGAAGAACTACCCAATCCATGACTTAGAGTTGGCTGCCGTAGTATTTGCTTTGAAAATATGGCTTTATTATTTTTATGGTGTTCATGTAGATGTATTCACTGATCACAAGAGTCTTTACTATGTATTTAGTTAGAAAGAGCTTAACTGGTTAGAGTTACTCAAAGATTATGACATAAGTATTCTTTATCACCCAGGTAAGGCTAATGTTGTTGCGGATGCCTTGAGTAGATTATCTATGGGTAGTACCACCCATTTTGAGGAAGATAAGAAAGATTTAGCAAAAGATGTGCACAGACTTGCTTGACTAGGAGTTAGATTAATGGATTCCACAAAAGAAGGAGTAATGGTGATGAATTGGGCTGAATCATCATTTGTGTCAAAAGTGAAGAAGAAGCAAGACCAAGACCTTATTTTGGTTGAATTGAAGGAAAATGTTCATAAGCAAAAAGTTATGGCTTTTGAACAAGGGCGAGATGGTGTATTGAGGTATCAGGGTAGGTTGTGTGTACAAAGGGTGGATGAATTTCAAGAGAGAATAATGGAGGAAAATCATAGCTCCAGATCTTCTGTTCATCCGAGTTCGACAAATATTATATCGTGACTTGAGAGAAGTATATTGGTGGAATAGTATGAAGAAGGGCATTGCAAAGTTTGTTGCTAAGTTTCTGAATTGCCAACAAGTTAATGTAGAGCACCAAAGGCACGGTGGTATGGCTCAGAATATAGAACTTCTGGAATGGAAGTGGGAGATGATCAATATTGATTTCATCACAGGCTTATGACGGTCTCGCAGACAACATGACACAATTTGGGCGATTGTAGATCAAATGACTAAATCAGCCCATTTCTTCCCAGTAAAGACTACACATTCAGCAGAGGACTGTGGCAAGTTGTATCTTCAAGAGGTAGTTAGACTTCATGGGGTGCCAGTTTTGATTATTTCATATAGAGGTGCACAATTTACTGCACCGTTTTGGAAGTCATTCTAGAATGGATTGGATTCAAAAGTGAACTTAAGTACTGCTTTTCATCCTCAGACATATGGTCAAGCAGAGCGCATTATTCAGACTCTAGAATATATGTTGGGGGCTTGTATGATTGATTTCAAGGGTAATTGGGATAATCACCTACCTCTTATTGAGTTTGCTCTTATTGAGTTTGCTTATAACAACAGTTACCATTCTAGCATTTAGATGGCTCCTGATGATGCTCTTTATGGGAGAAGGTGCAGATCTCTAATTGGATGGTTTGAGGTTTGTGAAGCTGGGTTGATAGGACCAGACTTAGTTCATCAAGCTATGGAGAAAGTGAAAGTTATTTAAGAGAGGTTGAAAACAGTGCAGAGTTGTTAGAAATCCTACACAAATGTTAGGAGAAGGGACTTAGAGTTTGAAGTAGATGATTGGGTTTACTTGAAAGTTTCACCTATGAAGGGTGTTATGTGATTTGGTAACCAGGAGAAGCTTAGTCCTCGGTATATTGGTCCTTACAGAATATCCAAGAGGATTGGCAATGTAGCTTATAAGTTGGAGCTACCACAAGTGTTAGCGGTTCATCCGGTATTTTACATTTCTATGCTGAAAAAGTGTATGGGAGATCCTTCATTGATCGTACCAACTGAAGATATTGGTATTAAGGACATCTTGTCTTATGAGGAGTTTCATGTTCAAATTCTAGACCGTCAGGTTCGCAAGTTGAGGACTAAGGAATTAACATTAGTCAAAGTTCTTTGGAGAAATCAGTTTGTTGAGAAAGCTACTTGTGAAGTAGAGGAAGATATGAAGAAGAGGTAACCACATCTATTTGAGCCTGGAGAAACTTCAGACCAAGGTACTAATTCTCTTCTTAGTACTCTTCAATTGATATGCATAATGTGTTAGATTTGATTGTTGGGTGTTTTAACAAAATATCTGATGTTACGCCTTAAGCCTGCTAAGATTAATCTCATTCAAGGACGAATGTTCCAAAGGGGGAGATATTATAACACCCCGCTATTTGAAAGAGCTAGAATTATAAAGAATCATTTTTGGAAAGAATGAGATATCTGAAATTTGACAAAGTTAGGCTAAGTATGAGTTTTGGGTCAACTTCAAACAACCATAACTCTCAGCACATGATGAGTTAGGTGTTCTACAAGATACCGTAGGAAATATCTTTGTATTATCTTTCCAACGCCACCGAGTTTTATCATTTTCGAGTTCGTATGAAGGAGATATGCCAATTTGAAGTTTGGTTGTCTAGATAAGGAAAGTCAAAATCGGGGTTTTGAGGGGTATTTTGGTCTTTTCATTACCCAATTAATTAAATCCATTTTTAATAAATTATTTGGGGTCTAAGCTGAGTTAGTTCAATTTACACTATTGAGAATTACTCTAGGGATTTGAGAGAAGAGAAAAAAGGAGGAAAGGAGAAGAAATGTTCAAGATTCATCAAATTCTTGCGAGTTTGGTTGTGGATTTGGCCAAGGATTCAATCCTACGAGGTATGTTAGTTCACATAGCATTGAGTTCATTCACCCACGTGCCAAACATGCTTATTTCAGTATGATTTTAGTCCTAAAAGATTGAGACTTTGATGTGCTTGAGTTGTGTACTTGAATTGCATTCATTCTATAATCTGGGATGAGATTGAGGAGTTCTTGAGAGTTTAAGGTCGATTGTTAGAGTTGTATTGAGTTAGATTCTTCTATACATATACTAGGTATCTGAATCTAAAGAGAATTTAAGAAAAAGAACCGAGTTTAGGCAAATTAGGGTTAGAAAAAGAAGAAGGAAAAAGTTGGGTGTATATGGGCACCAGGTCCACGTCGCGGACCTGTTCCTCAGGATTGGGGAATTCTTCTCCTCATCGTAGAGCGGTCACAGACCGTTCTGCCTCAAAATTTATTTCGCGACCAAATATTGAAATGAATCTTCGCGTCACAGACTTGGTTCTAGATAGTTATTTCTTGATCGTTTCTCTTGTTTAACTATCTAAAAACACTCCTAAACATCATGAGACTTTTCCTACCATAAATCACAATCCTTGCATCCATAAATTCAAATTCAAGGAAAGTTAAGAGTTAAGTCAAGAGAAGTTCATAGAGTTTTTCAAAAGTCTTATACAAATGATTAAACTTTGTTTAAAGACTTGAGTTTTGAGTTGAGTAAAGAGTAAAGATTGAAGTTCATTTCTTCAAAAGAGTATATCAGGACTATGTATTCCCAAAGAGTAAAATTTTTCACATTTAAACAAGAAAGGAAACTAAGATTTCCAAAAGAGCCTTTGAACTAGTTTTCAGTAAAGAGTAAATGCTTTCACAATTAAGTAAGAGAAAAAACATTGATTTCCAAGATAGCCTTTGAGCTAAGTTTTGAGCAATTATCTCAAACCACAGAAAGAAGTTATATTTTTAAACATAAGAGCTAGTATTATATTTTGGGAGTAGTATTGAGCACTGATATGGGGGAGAGTTCTGGCAATTCCCATCTCCCATAAACCATGTAGCCATCATAGGTAGAAAAGGGTCATACTTTTTAGATGATTCCTTAGTGCTTTTTAGCATAGACTAGTGGATGCACTTAGTAGTCAAGTTTTATACCCTCGACAAGGTATAGGACGACCCTGGCAACGTGAGGCAAAACGTTGTATCATCACAATAGCTCTTAAGTGATGGTTGTCGGTTAGAGAAACTCCCACAGAAGTATTTTGTAGTCTTATATACACAGAAGTAAATTGTATTTTTATATACATCCCAGATTTTTTATTGTATCTTTGCATACATACATAGTTACTATTGTATTTCTAATACACAGAGTTGTTAGCCATGTTTTAAAACCTTTTCTCTATATTGCATTCATATTATTTCTTTATAGTGAAATGAGTCAAGTTGAGTTGAGCCCAAGTATGTTCTTTCAGTTCCTTTCAAGCTTATGCCTTGTCTTAGTATTCCCCTCGCATGCTCGTACATTCAATGTTTTGACACGATTTTGCCTGCATTGTTGTTATGATCTAGATACAGGTAACCAGGATCAGCATCCAGTGCTTCGTTGATCCAGTTAAGCATTCAGAGTTTTATGGTGAGCCTTCTTGCTTTCTAGAGGAATTTTATTTACATTGCTTTAGTAGTTTTCAGTTGTTAGGATGATCGGGGGTCTAGTCCCAATATCCCTCACAGTTTTAGAGGCTTCATCGATAGACAGTTAATTAGATCATTTGTCACTATTTTGTTATTCGCTTATGTTTTGAGACTTGAGTTTCCATCTTGGCTAGTTAAATGTTCTTTGAAGACATTCTAAGTTTATTTTTTGAGTTCATCATTTGAGACTATTTTCTTGTGTTTAAGTCTTCCGCTGAATAGTAAGCATGGCCAAGGGTTTGCTTGGGGCCAGTAATGATTATCGAGTGCTAGTTCAGTCTAGGGTGTAGGCTCGGGGCATGACAACCTACTTCAAAATCTCTTGGGTGCACCCTTTTGTTGTATACACGAGCCATACTTTGTTGATAAAGCTATCCAAAACAAATACTCGCCAAACTTTTTTCATCTATTAATGTCAGCTGATCTAATCGAGTTTTAACCCATCCAATATCCTCAATTTTATCTTCCACAATTTGGAGAGATTGAATTTCAACTTTTCCTGGTGTTACCGCCTTGGTTTCATACATCAGCAAGTAAGGGGTTGCACCAATCAAAGTGTGTGTTGTCGTACAATATCCCAAATCTGTGAAAGGTAACTTCTCATGCCATTTTCTGGTCCCTTGAGCCATCTTTCTGAGGATCTTATTAATGTTTTTGTTGGCATCTTCCGCAACTCCATTTCGTTTTGATCGGTATGGAGTAGAATTATATAGATTTGCAGTGTTGTATGTGATGAAAGTTCTTGGGATACCAAAGTGGCAAATGATGTTAGAATGGAAAAAATCCACGACCACCTTCTTAGTAGCTACTTTTAAAATGACTCCCTCCACACATTTGGTGAAGCAATAAATTGCGACCAAAATGAATCGATGTCCTTTGGAAGCCTTTGTCTCAATTTGTCCGATGACATCCACTCCCAATGCATTGAAGGGACAAGGAGTGGCCATAGCGTGTAACTCTAAAGGATGTGAATAAATTAAATTACCTTGACACTGATGATCTTTGTTCACAAAGCGAAAGCAATCCTAGTCCATTGTAAGCCATTAATACCCTACTCGAAGTATCTTTCATATCAAGGACATATCTAGTCATGTGTGATCCACATATCTCAGCATGTATTTCATTCATGATTTTCTCGTCTTCTTCAACAACCACACATCTCAACAAATTTAAATTTAGGGTTCGTTTATATTAAATTTCCTGCTAAAAAAGAAATAACTAGCCACGGCTTAATAGTTCTTTTCTAGCTTTTATTAGCATATTTTAGATATTTTTTGTCTGCAAGAAAGTGTTTTATGTCTAGGTACCATTGCTCACCATATGGTTCTTCAATTGTGTTAGAATAGTAGTGTTGGTCACGAACTTGAATTTCCAAAGGAGTGATGCAAGTGTTGCTAGGATATGGAAGCATTGAGGCCAAAGTAGCCAGGGCATCAGTCAATTCATTATGAAACCTGGGGATATATCTAAACTTGGTGAACTTAAACATTTTGCTGAGGTCTTCCACACATTGTTTGTATGAAGGAAGCTTGAGGTCTTTAATTTTCCATTCGCCTTGAGCTTGCCAAATAAGCAAATCAGAATCTACCAACATAATCAATTCTTGTTGTTCCAAATCTATTTTTGTATTTAGACCCAAGATTCATGCTTTGTCATTTGTTGTTTCATTTGTATAGAAGAAACAAAGTTGAGCTTTTGCGGGGTAATGCTGCCTTGTGGGCGATATGAGAATTGCCCCAGTCCTTGTGCCTTTTGTATTAATTATTCCATCAAAGTATAATTTCCATCGTGAACAACTAATGTTTGACGTATTTAATTGTATTTGTATTTGTATTTTTTTGTTTGTTAATGTTATTTTTTTATTGTATTTCTATGTTTAAAAAAAACAATTGGCCCAAAGGGCCCAATTTTGATTGAATTGGGCTAATTTGAATCCAATTATAAGAACCTAATCAATTTTAAATCTAGTCCAATAACTATGACTCAAATTTTAATCTCCACCATTCATATTTTTTTTAATCCAATGACTCTTGTTTGACCTTATCATAATACAAAAGAAGTTAAAAATCAGATTTTGGCCCTATTATTTTTTTATTTTTTCCTCTCTCCACTTTATTTCCAACCAATACTGCAGAAAGGTTGAATACTAATCATTACTTTCTTTTTCGATTTATAGAGCTCCGGTCATCTCTATTTTATACCCCTTACATAAATGTGTAGAGCTCTTCAATGACTATCTTTTGATATAAATTTCATGTCAAAACTTCATCGAATAACTTATGGGGAGTTTTTTTTAGCGACCTCCATTTACCCCAAAATCTATATCAATCTTCTCATCCTCTCATCCCCTATCCAAATCCGTCACTATCACAATTTTTTCAATCATAGAAGTTATTTTGGTGCCGGATTATGACTATTTTTGTTAGATTATTTTTTAAAGATTTAGTTTGCTAGTCTCTTTGAATTATATTATTTTTTAAAACAAATTTTGTTTTTATCTTTTATTTATTTGATAGTGTTTGATCTTCAAAATATATTAGATGTTTGAATTTTGTGTTAGTGAGCTGATTTACTTTTTAATCTTGGGTCATAATTATTAGAATCAAATGGGTTCTACATAATACACCTATGTTATAATTTTTAGATGTTACATTTAGCTTTTATTCAATTAATGAATAAAATAAAATGACACACTCTAAAGGGCATTACAATCTTTTTCAATTAATCTTCTCTTGGAAGAAGAAAAAAAAGAAAAAAAAATATGTAGTTGTCATCTTGGGTGGTACATTGGCATTACAAAAGGCCTTATGCACACATTGACTCTTAAATTTTCAAGAAATAGGCAGGTGCTTCATCTTCTCCACCTATTTAACACCCCCTTCTTCTTTCATTTGACAAAGCTATCAAACCGCAAAGACAATCTATCTACTATTGGTTTACGGAATACCAACAAGGCTTCTCTTGGTGAGAATATCCACAAACATACCGAATTACTAATACCCAAGAAAAAATAATTTCTTCAGTCTACTCGAGTAAGCATGTAGAGAAAGAATACTTACCCCAATATCCCTAGCCGCCTCAGTTACATAACATCCATCTTTTCTCGTATTAGTCTCAGTCCACATTTTGCCTCGATCAAATTTTTTTCCCTTTGCCTTATGAAATTTTCAAATGGTAAAGCGTTAGTATAATGAATTAAGAACATACTTATATATGCACATCATATTAAATAACCATTTTAGCTCTTCTTACTGCAAAACTCTTCATATCTCCAGTATGAGGAGTTTGGTTTTGTCGAATCCATATAATAATTCGTCTTGCAAAGTTTCTATAGGTTAAAGAAGAACAATATGAATAATTAAATTCAGGGAACAATTAAATTTAGGTTTCGATTGTGTACATTGGGTCGTCAAGAGCACTACAATTCTCTTTTTTTTTTCTTCTAGGCTCAATGGAGGGAAATTAGAATGACATTTCTCTTAAATCTTTACACAATTTCAACTGTCCACAAATTCTTGTGTTATAGAGTTTTTCACAACATATTTTTGTACAAATTTGAATCTCATTTGTATCGCCAAATATTTTAACTCTAAGTATATAATGATGAAAACACCGTCCAGTTCTATTTTTCCTTTGAAAGTCTTGTAGAATGTGTTTCATCATTAGTTACGAGAGTCTTGTATTGAACTTTGTAATGAATAGTGTCAACGGGATAAAGAATAGTTGGATGTAAGTAAGAACCTATTAAGCCTAATACTTGACTTGCAACTTCAACTTCATCACCAATTTGATATATTGTTGTTTGCTATCCCTTATATGCTAGGTGATTTTCCTCTGCCATTGAAACAAGTGAGTAATTTTGACACAATTGCCTTGCATGCAATTGTGTTCGGTCACAAATATAAACTGGAGTTGTTTTAGACTTTTTATGAGCTAAATGAAGTGAAAACAAAAAGTAGAAATAATTTTGTTGTTTTTCAAATTTTTGAAAAATTATGAAATTTAACTTGAACGTTATAAAAGAAAAAAAATAGTTTACATGTTGAAAGAACGCATCAAAATTGCTCACTTTTTTCAATGGCAAAGGAAAATCACCAATTAAGAATTGATTTTTATCTCAGATGAAATAAGAGAAATAGTATATAAGGGACAACAAACAACAATATATCAAATTGGTGATGAAGTTGAAGATGCAAGTCAAGTATTAGGCTTCATAGGTTCTTACGTAGTTGCAGCTATTCTTTATCCCGTTGGCGCTTTTCATTACAAAGTCCAATACAAGAACTCTCGTGAATGATGATGAAACATACTCAAAGAAATATTCAAATAAACAAATCTACTATAATAGACGTTAATAATCAAATATTATAACTTCAACCAAACATAATAAGAATATTACAAGTTACTACATTAGAAGAGAAACTAGTACAAATAAAGCAGGTAGATAAGAACTTGAAACATCCAACAAAATAATATATATTTTTAAAAATCATATAGAAATCAGATTGTAGTAACTAAGAAATTTATGTTGTACCTAACTAAAATTGCATCAACGATTTCTTACATTGGGAAATATTACTATTACTGATATACTATTAATTGAATTTCTAACCTTCATCCAAAAATATGAAGGCTTGACATAGTACATCCCCTATGTAAGCCCAAAATAAACTGATACTACTTGTTATTTGCTATTTATGTAAGCCTTCATAGTTTATGCTCAGACCATCTTGTTCTTTTCTTGTTTCTCTAAATTTAATTATTTTAACTTTTATTTCCTACTTTATCTTATACGGAACTTGAAACTCTCATTTTACATGTTTTCAGCCATAATTAATCTAGTACTATTTCTCGAATTATATTCATAATTTAAATTTAATGAGTTCAATCTTAAAATTCTTAATATTGAATGCATTATACGTCTGAATTATGTATAATGTATTGAAATTATAGGTTTTTTCTCTTGCTAGATTAGTGTAGTGCATGAGATAAGACTAAGAGCCTATTTGTATAAGATTATAACTCTTTTCTTATAAGCCAAAAAAAATCACAAGTTATGAATAAGTGCTTTACATTATTTCCTTATTTAAGCTAACACTATAAAAATACTTAAAAGCTATTCCAGAATTCAAAGTACATTATGTCCAACTTTATATGGATAAAGTATTGTAGGAAGCAAATACATGCCCTTGTTCAATGGAAAGGAGGTTCCCATATTTGGAAACACATGCTGGTGAATTGGGGGGGGGGGGGGGTTACTATAACATCACATATGGTGGGAACCTAGAGGAGACACTTCTACTATATGGTATCATAACTTGTATAATCTGGGACCTTTGCATTTACATGCATTTGAGGTGAAAACTTGTCATCCCATCAAAGACTTTGGTGAGTTTCTAAAGGACGAAGGGACATGGAACTATCCAACAATGGGAGAGCTAGTTCTTGAGTATTTTGTACATGTCCAATCTAACATGCATCTTGTATATCTCTGTAATCAAGGTGATAAAGCTTGGTGGACTGAAATTAACAATGGTAAGGTCATTGTTAAATCAGTTTGGGAGCTAGTGAGGTACGAAAAAGAGAAGGTTTAAGAGATGGTGAGATTGTGGATAAAAGGGATTTCTTTTGAAATCCCCTTTCGTGCTAGGAGAATTTTGGTTCAGAAAGATCCCTATGGCTTCTCTAGTGCATAGATGGAACTTTTATAATTCTTGGAATTGTAGACATTGTATAATTTTGGAAGAAGATACTATGGAACATATTTTTCTGATAGGAGAACATGTTATAATAATTTGGAGCCACTTAATTAGCGCTATTGGAATTGTGGGCCCTATTCTCAACTTGAAGCAGTCCATAAGGTTGTGGTAGGCCGTAGAATGCAATTATAGAGTGAAGGTAGTTTTCCAAGCTATCCTTAAAAGTATTTTATAGTTTCTGTGGAAGCAACTGAATACTACTATTCATGGAGGTTACTTTTCAGAATTTAGAGTGCTATGGGGTATTAATAATACAATTTTAAAATTCATTCTCATTAGATTAAAAGGGGAATGTAGCAGCAATTCTTGGACTCTTATTCTTCCAGATTGGAATAGTACAAACCTAAATTCTCTTTTAGAATTGTTAGATGTAATCCTCATACTCCTAATTTACAGAAGTGCAACATTGATTAGGCATCTAAAAAAAATTACGGTCCTAGTTCAACAGTCTTTTGTATTAGAGATCATAGTGGTGACATGGTCCTCGGAACATGAGGACTCACCAAGTCTTCAATCTACAAAGCAATCCAGTAGCAACGAACAGGGCGCGAAAGATCATCAAACCTTACATTAGTTAGACAATGTAGGAACATGTATGCATTAGTACATGGAATGTACTAAGTATGAGGGGTATGCATAAAGATGTTAAACATGAAAATAAGGGGACATAATCAAAGACATGATATGCATAACAATGCTAAACATAGTGATATCATTTAAAGAGGAATTATAAATCATGAACATGGTCAATGCATCTTAAAATCATAAGGAAAGCTTCATAAAACCTTTGAAGTAGCTTTAGTTTATTTTGTGAGATATTAGCTTTAACCAGCAATAGACCATGCGAGCTATAACATGAAATCCAATGTAACTACCACACTGAGAAGGGAGAGTCTACTTGCCAAGGCATAAATCCATTTCATGATTCATATTCTATTTGTGGATCCCCTAACTATGTCATTTAAGAAAATCCTACAGGGGCATGTAGTTTGAAATTAGAGGTTGCTACTAGAAACTATCCTGTTTGAGCCTCCACCTCAAAGTTCTCTTGATGCGAAGTTAAATCGCAATGAAATAGTCAATTTCATAATCATCATATCATACACGGAAGAGAACAATTAAGTTACTAATCCAAGCTTAAAATATCATGGAGTAGTTCATTAAATCTTGAATCAAGAATGTGTGAGAAAACCTTTCACCAATCATGATTCCTTAATATGTGACAAAATCCTTTCACAATTTCATAGATGCTTGTCTTAAAGTGACCTATATCATAAAACCTTTCTTTTGATAAATCATGCATAACTTGTCACTCCCCGAGGCTATCCCCTGGACGTAACACGGGACCTAGGATCATGAGTGACCCCAAGCTAACCCTGCTAGCATAATCATGAGCATACTAAAGATAAGATGAGCAATACAACTATGCGGAAGCTAAATCATAATGAACTGAAAGGATGGGGGATACCCATATTCTAAATCTAAATAAAGATAACTGAGAGTTAAAATATAAAATAAAAGTCAAACTCTAAGACTAAAGCTGAAACTAACTATGTTTGAAATAAAGCCTTTACTGATTAGAAATGTTGGGACATGCCCCAGCTAGATCTAGTAAAATTGAAACTAAATCTAAAATCGATAAAGATAGTCATGTCACTAGTCCTCAAAGAATGAGGACTCACCACTGATGCTGCGTAACTGAAGATCGGGAACCGATCTATGCGTGATCTGACTATTGAGGTCCTGAACCTACATTACTAGAAGATGTAGCATAGAGTATGCATCAGTACTTGAAAGGTACTGAGCATGCAAGATAGAGTACAGATGAATCATAACATAACTGAAAATAAACATATATCTGAACAATGACATGAGATAAGCATGATACAATTGGGAATACTGAACATTAAATATTGAATACAATGACCAAGTTTATAACATACTGAGACTGAATATTAAACTATACTGATAACATAGTCAATGCAATAGAGTCTGACTTAACTGTAAGGGAGCTACTAATAACCGACATAAAACCACATGAGCTAAATGTGGAGTCTGATGTATACGCCCCATCGGGAGGACCCAATATATCCAGCCACATGTATAGAGGCATGATGGCGTGATCACTAAAATGATGCCCACAGAGGGGACTTACAACCTACGGACACATAGTTCTAGGACTTGAGGGTTACTGACCCTAGTCTACTCAGTATTAAGCTTCCCATATGATTAAGTAATTAACATTTTATGACTGTAATACTGTAGTACTGGATAGCTCAAAAATGACATGCAAACTGAGAATGCACATTAATATACTGATGATAATGCATTCGAAATCTGGGGCATGTTTATATATATATATATATATATATATATATCTGAATTTACTGACCTAGCATGTGTAATTCATGAACTAAAAGAACTACATAGCTAGGGTTTTGAGTTTATACATGAATCTAGGCAAAACAATACTATAACAATATAATATGATTTGGATACTTCTAACAGCTCGAAACCCAACAATTCTAATCATTCAAGAAACCCTAAGTCTAGATAATAATAAGGGAATCAAGAATCTGACTGAAAACTAGGGGCCTAATGGGTGAAAGGAACCCACAAATGAAATTCCACATACTCGATGACGAAATTCATAGAGAAATCTTTTGATTTCGAGGCTGAAACTGATAAAACCTTACTGCGTTCTTGAACTAGGGTTTGGTCACCTCTTTCTCCTGTTTATGTTCTAAGTTTCTAAGTTTTGATAAAAGATTTGTCTTAGGTAAGTTTTACTTATGTTTCTAGGCTAAAACTAACCAAAACCATGTAGTTTAGGGGTTAAATGACATAGTTTAATGGTCCAACACATAAGGAAAAGACCAAAAGTCCCCTAACTTAAAAGTTGTTAGGGTCACAACGGACGCGACCGAAGGACCATCGATCGACTGACAGTCTATGCTGGTCAACCGTTGTTCACGAATGGAGGCTGGTTCTTGGGGTGGTGATCCACAGACACGGACTACGGTCCGTGGGTCCGACAGTGGGTCAATAATTAGCTAATTTTTTTGGGCTGAGTTCTAGGAGGGGTTGCCGACATGAACCACGAACCACCAGCACGGGCCGTGGGTCACCCTACAATCCATAGGTGGCAACTGTGAGTTGCACCTGCAACTTCTGCAAATCTGTTTTAAGGTTTGTTTTCGAATACGGGGTGTTACATAACCTTCGTGAAAACATCATTTATAGATTCATAGTTTATTTATAAATTCATGTCTTTGAGATCAATGTGTGAGAAAACCTTTCACCAATCATGATTCCTTAATATGTGACAAAATCCTTTCATAATTTCATAGATTCTTATCTTAAAGTAACCTATATCATAAAACCTTTCTTTCATAAATCATGCATAACCTTTGTGAAAACATCATTTATAGATTCATAGTTTCTTCATAAGTTTATGTCTTTGAGAGTTCGTAGTCAATAATCATGGTTAATGCATGGTTCATGTGATATCAACTGGAAAACATGTAATTGAATCAATACCATAATAGTAAGATAAAATCATATAATTGAATCAACACAACTAGAATCCATGAGGAATTGAATGAAAACCTAATAAAATTGATGAAATTGAACTTGGAGAATTGAGAAACCTTTGGGAATCAATGGGTGAATGGAACCCATTGATGATACTCTACATACCTTGAGAATCAAATCCCAAAAGCAATGGTGAAAAATGGGACTTGATTTGAAAACCCTAGCCTCTTTTTTTGTGAACTTGAGAGAGAGTTGAGGAAGATGAATGTGGATATGAATTAGGAATTTGAGTTAATGAGAGAGTTAGGGTTGTTTTAGGGGTAGAAGGATAGTCATATGACTTAGAAATAGGGGTAATACGACATAGTATATACATTTAATGCATAGGAAAAACCCAAATACCCTTAAAAATAATTATCGGATGGTTGCTATGGTTTAGACCTACGGTCCGTAGAAGTTCCTATGGTATGCACTAGTCAACCATAGTACTAACTTCAAAAATCCAAAATTCACCTTACTTTCATGACCTTTCTACGGTCCGTCTAAATTCCTATGGTCTATAGAACCTATCTGTAAAAAACCAAGTTTCAGTTTAAAAATTTCATTGAATCTGGAACCTTTCTACGGAACCCACCTACCACTCTTCGACCTTCTTATAGTTTCACCTACTCATTTGTAGTTCAAACTTCAAAAAGTTGAAATTCCAAAAACTCATCTTCAAGTTAACGAATCCCTTCCTACAACTCATAGAAATTCCTATGGTTCGTAGGTTGGACTCGTAGAACCTACTTCAGTGCGAAAAATCTGTATTTTCCTTTTCCTTTAACCTTTCCAACTTTCGAGGTGTTACATTCATCTTGTGGTATGTATGATAAACATTATAGAAAAAATTTCTTATATGTGCAACTAAATATATTATAGTTATGTGGTCATTGGGCCATATGGGAGAATGTAACTTATTATTTTATGAGAAACTTTCACATATAGCCACTTAAAAATAGCCTAATTACTCTCTATAGCTATAGTTTGATAATTTCAATTCATAGCTACATGTTATAGGGAGGAGAGAGGCTAGCGAGAATGGGAGAGAGAGGAGAGAGGTGAGCGAGAGAGGGAAAAGAGTGGGAGAGAGGTGAATTGTATATGTATATCGATTAGATAATTGTATATTATACATATGTATTTGTATATATAGCAAGCGATATTGGGAGAGAGAGGATAGAGGCGAGCGAGATTGGGAGAGGGAGGAGAGAGGCAAGTGATAGAGGGTAGAGAGTGGAAGAGAGGTGAATTGTATATGTATATCGGTTAGATAATTGTACATATGCATTTGTATATATGGAAAGTGAGATTGGGAGAGGGAGGAGAGAGGCAAGCGATATTGGGAGAGGGAGGAGAGAGGGAGTGAGAAATGACATAGAGTGGGAGAGAGGTGAATTGTATATGTATATCAGTTAGATAATTGTATATTATACATATGTATTTGTATATTTTGGTGAATTATACATATACAACCGTGACTAATTATACAAACTCGAACTCAGTCCACGTAATTAATGTATAATGTTAGTCGCAAGTGGTATTAATAGCAAAATATACCTATGATGAGTAATTAAGTAGTATAAGTTTTCTTAACTGCGTAATTTTCCCTTATTTTATTTGTGGCCTAATTAATGTAAAGCCCATAAATAATATTTAATAAAGAATAGATTTTATTCTAGCGATTATTTGATTGACGTAGCAGATAAAGTCTTAATTAACCTCTACAAATTGGTTCTTCAACCTTCTATTAGGGTTACAACATATTTTACACCTTTTCCAGCATTGATGGTTGTGGTAACATAAGCTAGGGCAAGGCATGGCGTTAAAAAGACTAATTTTGTGATTTATACTTTAGGTATATTATTATATAATACAAATCTTTGTAATATTAATGTATTTGAATCCTGATGTGCATTAAGTTTTGCTGACACACTAGCCTTAAAATTTGAAATAAAACGTGAACTTTCTGAAAATTGTCATATTTTTATACTAGTTAAAATCAGTTTGACATAAATGTGTATGCTATTTCACAATTTCGGCCAACTGAGCGCTTAATTTCTGAAAGTATCATATCAACCATCAACCAATCCTTAACCATATATGGTGTTTAAATCAAGAAAGGTAATTAAAAATTAAAAACATAAGTGAGAGATGTTACCTTAATTAATGTGGACGGTATCTCATCTTCTGATGAAGAAAGTACTTTGTTTTAAGATCCCATTTGAATTGACTTACTTTTATAAAAAAAAAAAAAATAAATAACAAAAGAAGTCACTTTTTAATCAGGTGAGGCCCATTTATTCATAAAAACAAAGAGAATATTTACAAATAACCGAGCCCAAAAGTGATCCGGTCCAGAAACAGAAGCATAAGCAAATGGTACAAAATATCTTATAAAAATAATAAAAACAAAAAGTATATTAGAAAAGTGAGAACATGAACAGTTGGAAGCTTCCTGCTTCTTCCTTATACGCTCTTCTAAAATCCCAATTTTCATACACTTCCATTGTTGTGATTCAAGCTACAGTCAATGTGAGATCTTTAATTCTATCTACAATCAAAGTGAGATCTTTAATTCTTGCCCTCTTATGTTAAAAGAGTTTTAATGAATATCCTTTTATGGTTTTCAGGCGATGACACGGTGATGGAATCAATCTCGTCTTCACTCATTTGAACCAATGAAAACTTTAAGGTTAGTTCTTCATCTAATCACTCTACCTTGTTTGTCTCTGAAACTGATCATTATGGGAGTTGTGAATCCCTCTGTTAGATCTACTACTAGTAAGTGCAGATCTTGGTGTAAATGTAACTCGTCATGTAAAACAAGTTCTACTATTACGCCAAAGCTTAACTATAGCCTTCAAAATGTGCAGATCCACTATCCACAGATGCTATAACCAAAATTAAGGCTCTATGTTTCAGATCTATCTCATTGTAGTTTTATCTCCCTACAAAGTCTCAATGGATTGAACCCCATTCTTGATTAATACCATTATTTAAGCCACTGTTTGGACGATTCTACCACAGTGAAATCAGTGAAAATTTATGTTGCGTCCTTTTGTAGGTTTCTACAAATCTACCTTGTTGATGGTGATTTTTAGCTAAAACTAAAATTTTAATTTGGTACTAATGGACACCCCAAGCTCTCACCATGTGTAAGTACACAAATCTATTGAATTTACATCTAACATTAGCTTATCATTATAGAAAATTTTACCTTAGCAGATTGAACTTACATGTAATCAGTAATGGATAATGGACTATGATACACATACCACTATTTGCTCTGTTAATTGTGTAGATTCCTCCTTATGTATGGTGTACCATATTTGGCTAGATTAAGTATCCTCTTTTCTGTGCTATGAATTTTTTGAAATTGGTTAATCTAAAAATCACCTGCAAAAGATAAAACTAAATTAGTAAAAAAATCTACAAGCGTATTTCCTTTTCTAAGGGAATGTTTACACTTGCGAAATATATCTTCTCAATCTCCTGATGATTCTAATCTCCTATGCCACACTCCATGGCACTTCCTCTAATATATGCACCAGAACTAAAGAATCAGTCTGAATAATGATATTAGTAATTTCATGCTCAATACAATAATAAAGACTTTTCCTTGTAGCTCTAGCTTCCGCTACTATGTTGGTTGTATCAGAATTATGAAACTTTAGCTACTACCATATTACCACTATGATTTCTGATACAAAAGACTACTGAACTAGGACTATAATTTTTTTAGATGCCCAATCAATGTCGCATTTTTGTAAATTAGGAAGATGAGGGTTCCATCCAACAATTCTAAAAGAGAATTTAGGTTTGTACTATTCCAATTCTGAAAGAATAAGAGGCCAAGAGTTGCTGTAACATTTCCCTTTTAATCTAGCGAGAATGAATTTTAAAATTGTATAATTACTACCCAATAGCACTCTAAATTCTAAAAAGGACACTCCATGAATAATAGTATTCATTCGCTTCCACAGAAACTATAAAATAATTTAAGGATAGCTTGGAAAACTACCTTCACTCTATTATTGCCTTTACTGTCCACCACAACCGTATGGACTGCTTCAAGTTAAGAATAGGGCCCACAATTCCAATAGCGCTAAGTAAGTGGTTCCAAATTCTTATAACATGTTATCCTATCAGAAAAAGATGTTCCATAGTATCTTCTACCAAAATTATATGTCTACATTTCCAAGAATTATCAGAGTTCCATCTATGCACTAGAGAAGCCACAGGGATCTTTTTGAACCAAATTCTCTAAGCAAGAAAGGGGATTTCAAAAGAAATCCCTTTTATCCACCATGTCTTAAATGTTCTCTTTTTTGTGTCTCAATAGCTCCCAAACTGATTTAACAATGAGCTTACCATTGTTAATTTTAGTCCACCAAGCTTCATCACATTGATTAGAGAGATATACAAGATACCATTTAGATTGGATATGTACAACATACTCAAGAACAAGCTCTCCCATTGTTGGATAGTTCCATGTCCCTTCTTCCTTTAGAAACTCACCAAAGTCTTTGATGGGATGACAAGTCTGCACCTGAAATGCATATAAATGCAAAGGTCCCAAATTATACGAGTTATGATACCATATAGTAGAAGTGTCTCCTCTAGGTTCCGACCATATGTGATGTTCTAGTAACCCCACTCCCCATTCACCAGCATGTGTTTCCAAATATAGAACCTCCTTTCCATTGAACAAGGGCATGTATTTGCTCCCTACAATATTTTATCCATATAAAGTTAGACCATAATGTACTTTGAATTGTGGAATAGCTTTTAAGTATTTTTATAGTGTTAGCTTAAATAAGGAAATATTTTTAAGCATTTATTCATAACTTGTGATTTTTTCGGTTTATAAGAAAAGAGATATAATCTTATACGAATAGGCTCTTAGTCTTATCTCATGCACTACACTAATCTAGGAAGAGAAAAAACCTTTAATTTCAATACATTATACATAATTCAGGAGTATAGTGTATTCAATATTAAGAACTTTAAGATTGAACTCATTAAATTCAAATTATAAATATAATTAGGGAAATAGTAGTAGATTAATTATGGTTGAAAACACCTAAAATGAGAGTTTCAAGTTTAGTATAAGATAAAGTAGGAAATATAAGTTAAAAAATTAAATTTAGAGACACAAGAAAATAACAAAATGGTCTGAGCATAATCTATGAAGGCTTACATAAATAGGAGATAACAAGTAGTATTGGTTTATTTTGGGCTTACATAGGGAATGTACTTTGTCAAGCCTTCATATTTTTGGATGAAGGTTAGAAATTCAATTAACAGTAAATCAGTAATAGTAATATTTCCCAATATCATATTTTTATTTGATATAGTGTTGTTTGTTGTCCCTTATATGATATTTCTCTTATTTCATCTCAGATAAAAATCAATTCTTAATTGGTGATTTTCCTCTGCCATTGAAAAAAGTGAGCAATCTTGATGCGCTCTTTTAACATGTAAAATAATTTTTTCCTTTTATAACATTCAAGTTAAATTTCATAATTTTTCAAAAATTTGAAAAACAACAAAATTATTTCTACTTTTTTCACTTTTTTCAATGGCAGAGGAAAATCACCAATTAAGAATAGATTTTTATATCAGATGAAATAAGAGAAATAGCATATAAGGGACAACAAACAACAATATATCAAATTGGTGATAAAATTGAAGTTGCAAGTCAAGTATTAGGCTTCATAGGTTCTTACTTACATGCAACTATTCTTTATCACGTTGGCGCTTTTCATTACAAAGTCCAATACAGGACTCTTGTGATGATGAAACATATTCAATACAAGACTTTCAAAGGACAACTGGAATCGAACAGTGTTTTTGTCATCATATATTTAGAGTTAAAATATTTGGCGATTCAAATGACATTCAAATTTGTGCAAAAATATGTTGTGAAAAACTCTGTAACACAAGAAATGGGGGACGGTTGAAATTGTTTAAAGATTTAAAAGAAAGGTCATTCTAGTTTCCCTCTGTTGAGACTAGAAAGAAAAAAAAGAGAATTATAGTGCTCTTGACGACTCAGTGTACACACTCGAAACCTAAAATTAATTTTTCCCTGAATTTAACTATTCATATTGTTCTTCTTTAACCTGTAGAAACTTTGCAAGAGGAATTAGTATATGGATTCGACAAAACCAAACTCGTCATACTGGAGATATGAGGAGTTTTGCGGTAAGAAGAGCTGAAATGGTTGTTTAATATGATGTGCTTAGATAAGTATGTTCTTAATTCATCATACTAATGCTTTACCATTTGAAAATTTCATAAGGCAAAGGAAAAAAATATTGATCGAGACAAAATGTGGACTGAGACTCATTAGAGAAAATATGGATGTTATGTAACTGAGGCATCTAGGGAGAGTGGGGTAAGTATTCTTTCTATACATGGTTACTTGAGTAGATAATCAATACACTTTATGCTAGAACAAATATAATATGCTAGAACACACAATCTTACTGAAATTTAATTCAAGAATTATCTCTTGAAGCATGAGCAGATACCTTCAACCGAATCCCCAAATTAGATTGATCTTCAAACGAATCCACAGGATAGACAACACCTATGATCTTCTACAGTGACCCCAAGTTCACATCCAAACTCTCTCAATACTTTGGTGGGCAAGTATGAAAAGAAAACCTTAGATCTCTTTTCTAGGTTAGGAAAATCCCTACTTATAGAGATTTCTTCCAATTTAAAGAGGAGAACAAAACACAGTTTTCTTGAAAACAAAAAAAACTACACATTTTTTCTTCTTTTTTCAATTTCACACGCTTGCTTTCTTTTTAAAGAAAACTTGCACCTGATTCTTCTTCTCTCCTTAAAAATAGGATTTTGAGTTCTAGTTAAATATGACACTATAGGGACCACAAAATTAATTACTAAGGCTTCCTATTATGGAAATAATTCTAAATAATTAATTTGAATTATTCTTACCATAATAAATTACCAATCATTTCAGTAGAAATTCGTAATTGCACTACTTTATTTATATTTCAAAATTCTCCATTAAACAGTTATGTAATTCCCCATGTTAAGATTACAGATATTAATCCATAAATCAAATTATTGATGAATTTAATTCAATGATTAATTTCCTTTAGAGCACTACTTAACTTATTTCATGTGTCAAATTCATAATTCCACTTGCAAGGTTTGACACGATCTAAACTTATAAGTTTCTCAAAAAGGCACATCAATCAATCTCTATAACGAGACATGGATTTCATCAACTAACTTATTATTTCACCAATATATATTATTATCATCCAATCTACTAGCCATATTGACTCATCTCAGAATCTCACATTTTAATAAATCAAAATGATAATTAATATATACAGATCATAATAGTTATATTAGGATTAAAAATATAAGTGCATTTAATAGTTTAGAGAATATGTTTTTGTCAGTCAGTCTAAAACAACTATCTCTACTCGGTCCCGTTCAATACTACAAAATGCACTAGCACAAGAAGTTTGAACTATACTGTTCCCTTAATCAAGATAAATTACATATAATCTTGTGCTACAGTCGTACCAATGGCATGTTCAATTTCCATCCTAGATTGTGAACAAAAAACTTTATATTTATAAGAACGGAACATTTAATCATCTGTGCATAAGCTAAAACTCTACACACTAAGTCATCTATTATATAAGTAAACAGACACCATAAACGAATATATGATCTATTAAAACTGAGCATTTATTCTCTAATAAATATTATATCTTAACATATGGTTAATAGTATATATCCCAACAATCTCCCACTTAGACTTTTAACCATCACAATTGTTATAATGTACTATATCTAAATGCATGATTAATAATATATACCCTAACAATCTCCCATTTGGATATTTAATCTTGAAAATTGTTAGAATACTATGTCTAAACACATGATTAATAGTATATACCCTAACAATCTCCCACTTAGACTCTTAACTATGCATATACAACTTTCACAAGCATTCCTTTATTTCTGATCAAAAGAAATTTACGAAGTTATTTTCTCATGCAATTTTGTCTAGTAGTGCTTCGTCGTAACAAATTGATTTTGTACTAGATCTTGAGAGAGCTTCTCATGAAACCTTTCAAGAATGTACTTCTTTTTAATAAATCTATCATAAAAGTTCTCTCAAGCATACAAAACAAATCAATATGCGCTATGATTCTCCCACTATGACTAAGCACTACTACATAATCACACTTTCATTATCTTGAGTCTTAATATTTTCTTCAAAATCTTTTGATATTGAAATATTAACAACTTTTCATGTAGTGTTCTTTAATTTGCTCAACATCACTTCCACTACTTGAGGTAGTAGTTTTCTTATGTCTAGTAACGTTTCTCCCACTACTTAAATGCAATGGAACGTCATTTCTGACATATCGATTAGATTTTTTGAGCGTCTGAATTTACAATTGACTTATTTGTTATTTCTTTGTTCAATTCCTATAAAACTAGTTTACTTCTAGGAACATGGTTTACTAAATGATCCTTTTCTAGAAATTAGATAGTTGTGTTAACAATTGTCTTATTTTCTTTAGGACACTATAATAAACCTTCTTTCATTCTTTAAGATATCCAATTAACACACACATTCCGTTCTTAATTCCAGTTTTCTTATTCTCCCACTCAGCACATGTGCTGGACAATCCTATATCTGAACATGTCACAGATTAGACTTACGTCAAATCCAACTAGTTCTATAGTTGTTCAAGGTACTGATTTGAAAGAAATTGAATTTAGAATGTGATATGAAGTTATTAGAACTTATCCCAAAAGAAACAAAATAACTAATAATAAGTCAATAATTAATCTTATCGTCTTCATAAGAGTCTACTTCTTTTCTTTTCTACACCAATCTATTATAGAATATCTGGTGTAGACAATTGAAATGCAATTATTGTATAAGATAAGTTACTCATGAGCTCTGCAGAGAGGTTTATGTCACTACCAGTGACTTTATATATTTTTTATGATGCTATTTTCATGTGTCTTAAATATTATGAGTTTATCAAGACATATAGACTGACAAAACATCAAAAAATATATTCATATCATGAGTAACCTTCTTGAAAACGCAGAATACTAAAATTCACCTCTTGCCCAAATGCTCATTTATAACACAAATCAGAATAGATTAATTATAACTTATCACTACCTCTTTTTCCTTTTTAAGAGGAAAGGTCTCTTAGTCATTTTTCTTACTAAACAAGACTCACATGTTGGTAGTGACTTCACTTTCAATGAACCATTATGTCCATCCATTAACCAACCTCGAAATTTTATTCAAAATAAATGACTTAGACACTAATGTACATATAAGTTTCATTCAATTTAAAATATATTTTCCCTTATCAGAAAGATTAATATAATTCAATTCATGAGAGATAATACTAATAAAAGAATCACGCATCAATACACCACAAGAAATAAAATATTCATCAAACTCAATGATAGGAGAGTTACAAACAAATTTATTAAATACTCATCTCTTATCTAGTTAGAAACTGAAAATAATTCCTTCTAACATAAGGTTCATGCACAATGCATTCTTTGAATTAATATCTTATCTCTATCAAAAGAAAAGCTTAAGTGGTACTAAGTGGGTAGCTATTGAGAATATGAGATATAGTACATTAAATAGATCATAATATTTCGAATAATCCTAAATAACAAACTTCAGGGCTCATTTATACATATATATACATGCATCTCAAATAGCCAATCGTACAATGGTCGATTATTCACTCCATAAACTTATACAGACTTAACTCAGATGGAGAGTCTACTATTAGTTTAAGTCAAAGTGAAAATCCTCTAGTTACATTGATCCAATCCTATATTACTTAGTTTAGGAGAGTTAATACAGATTATCAAAACTAGACGATTAAATACATAGTGACTTGTATCAATTTCATCCTATAGGGAGGAAGGTCTAAACCATCACATAAAACTAATACTTCACTACTATTTAATCAAATGTGATCAAAAACTCATATAACGATAAAAAAAAAAAAAAATTCTTACTAGGTCATTCTTATGAACTGCCAAATTTCAGATCAATCAAAGTTCTTTTTTTTTTTCAAATTCCAAAACTATGATCAATTTGGTTGAAAACGTTATATGGTCAAAATAGAATTTAAAATTTTTCCATTCAAAAATTCTGATCGCATGACAGATATTATCATTTGTGAAATAGATACACAAATCAAGAACAAAGAACAAAATTCTAAAAATGATTTACTTTATCTCAATACTATTTTCCAAAAACCAGCATGTTTATGAATGCATTGAATAAAAAAATCAAAACACACCTCATAGATATCAATTCATCTTGACCAATAAATTTTGATGAAAAAATGACTACTCATGCAACATACATATGTGGTGTCAAATATTCACTTCAACAAATTTAGAACAAAAGCTAACTCAGATGGAGAGTATATGTTAATTTAAGCCAAGTGAATATCATTATCCCTAGATCCAGTGATTCAATCATATATTACTCAGATAGGGAGAGTCATTATCAAAACTAGAGATCAGATTAAATCTAGTGAGTCATATTAATTTCATCCGATATGGAGGAAGGTCTAAGCCAACACATGAACTTAATACTTCACTAAAATTTAGTCATGAATGCCATAGAGAACTATCTCTATCACCACTACATCATAGTCGAGTAATTTTCAAGATAAAAAAAATTATCTAAAAACATTATCTGAACGACCTCAAATTGCCAAATCATCGTTTCTGATGAACTTACCGAATTTCAGATCAATTAGAGTTCAAAATTAATATTTATCTCTAAAGCTATGATCGAATTCAGATTCAATAGATTTTAGCAAAATAATCAAATCTATATCCTTATCATATATCAATTTATGTTAACTCATCATGTGTAATCACGCATCACATTTAACATAAATAAAACAAATATAAAGGATTGATTCATACTAAATCATATTTTGATTCGAAAGAACAACTTGAAAATCATTTTAACGACCTCAAAGAATCATAGCCACATAACAATGAGTACTTCTTACTAGGCCGTTGTCAATGAACTTACCAAATTTCAGGTCAATTGGAGCATATAAAGAATCTTTATTTCCAAAGCCTATGACCAAATTCAAATTCAAGTAATTTAAGTATCTTTAGGAATTAAAACAATATGACATACATTCTTATCACATATCATAAATTTATGTTAAATAACCATGTGTAATCAAGTTCCAAATTTAACATAAACATAATTAACATAAAGAATGATCTTATCATATTCAAATCAAATTTTAATCCGACAAACTACTTAAACCCATCTAAACGATTTTTGTTGGAACCATCAAATTTCAAGTCAATCAGATATAATAAAATTCATGACCGCCTTAACTATGACCAAATTTGAAAAATTAATTGTTTCAAGCATAGCTAAAGATTAAAATAACTTGATTCATATTTTTATTCTCTTTTTATAATTATCTGATGAGCACAAGGTATACATTGTGTCCTTTCTTTGGCTAAGGCACACAACACCTTCGTATAACTAATTGTCCTCTCAATTAATACACTAGAGAAGTCAAGATATCATGTTTCTATCTTTCAAGACGATGAAACCTTAATATCTTTCCTCATGAATTAATTACTAGTATCCAAAAGTTAAAAAATAGAGTAAACAAACCTTTACTAGTATACATTTATGCGGGATAATTTATACATAATACATTAAGGATATTCTAATGACTCAAATAAATAAACCACGTTAGTAGATTATATTTATTAATCATAATTCTCAATTCATGTATTATAATCTCACATATATAAACTTTAAAGAATTTTTGTTGATTCCAAATAAACAAATCACTTTTATGATAACTATTTATTAATCAAAAAATTCTTAATTTATAATGTGTAAGAATAATACTCAAATAATTAATGAACAAAAAGAAAATCCAAAAAAATTATTGAGAAATTGACCATAACAGCCAACCACTTTACTCTCTCCGTCAGAAAGGAATAAATCATGCAAATATATATGCCCTTTTTATAAATTGAATTTGACCATCCAATTAAAAAATTATGCAGCAGTACTAACAAAAACAAGGTGTCTTTCTGCCATTTACTTCTCGCAACACAGAAAATATTTCAATATATTTTATGTAATAAATTGCTAAAAGAAATCTTGCTTTGACTAGAATCCAACACAACTGCTGAATAATTCCATAGGATTTGTTCAACTCAGCCAAGGAATATCTCAAAGCACCTGATCCCTTAACAGAATTCGAGAACCAGTAGACTACTTTTAAGAAAATTTGTGCAATCCCAAACTGGGATCAAACTCGCACAACAAAACAACCAATTAAAGAAAGACTTTTAACGGATTATTTAATCAAGCTTCGCACAACGTTTCTGTCATAGCCGACTAACCATCACCCGTTATTTTCCGCCCCCTATTCTTTAAAATTAAAAGTAAATCACTGTTTGTACATATAATCGAACATACATATACATCACCTAAGTTATCTATTTAGATGCAAGCGTGGCTCTTGATGCCAATTGTTATTAATCTATATGCACAGCGGAAGGATATCAGAATCTTACTGCTTACATGAATAATAGATAATCAATACCATTTATGCTAGAACACATAATATGCTAGAACACACAAACTTACTAAAATTTGATTCAAGAATTACCCCTTGAAGCGTAAGCAGATGCCTTTAAGCGAATCCCCAAATTAGATTGATCTTTAAATGAATCCACAAGATAGACAACACCTATGATCTTCTACAGTGATCCCAAGTTCACATTCGAACTCTCTCAATACTTGGGTGGCAAGTATGAATAGAAAAGCTTAGATCTCCTTTCCAGGTTAGGAGAATCCCTACTTATAGAGATTTCTTCCAATCCGAAGAGGAGAACAAAACCCAGTTTTCTTGAAAAAAAAAAAAACATTTTTTCTTCTGTTTTCAATTTCACACGCTTGTTTTCTTTTTAAAGAAAACTTGCGCCTGATTCTTCTTTTCCCATTATAAATAGGATTCTGAGTTCTAGTTAAATATGGAGACTTTAGGGACCACATAATTAATTACTGAGACATCCTATTATGGAAATAATTCTAAATAATTAATTTGAATTATTCTTACCATACAAATAACAAATCATTCCACTAGAAATTTGTAATTGCACTCCTCTATTTATATTTCGAAATTCCCCATTAAAAACTTATGTAATTCCCCATGTTAAGATTACAAATACTAATCAATAAATTAAATTACTGACTAATTTAATTTAATAATTAATTTCCTTTAGAGCACTACTTAACTTATTTCATGTGTCGGATTCATAAATCTACTTGCAAGGTTTGACACTATGAAAACTTATAAATTTCTCAAAAAAGCATATCAATCAATCTCTATAACGAGACATGGATTCCATCAACTAACCTATTATTTCACCAATATATATTATTATCATCCAATATACTAGGCATATTGACTCATCTCAGAATCTCACATTTTAATAAATCAAAACGATAATTAATATATACAGATCATAATAGTTATATCAGGATTAAGAATATAAGTACATTTAATAGTTTAGAGAATATGTTTTTCTCAGCCAACCTAAAACAACTATCTCTACTTGATCCCGTTCAATACATACAAAATGCACTAGCATAAGAAGTTGGAACTATACCGTTCCCATAATTATGATAAATTACATATAATCTTGTGCTACAATCGTACCGATGACATGTCCAATTTTCATCCTAGATTGTGAATAAAAAACTTTATCCTTATAAGAACTGATGATTTAATCCTCAGTGCATAACCTAAAACTCTACACACTAAATCATCTACTATATAAGTAAACAGACACCATAAACGAATATATGATCTATTAAAACTGAGCAAATATTTATTCTATAATAAATATTATATCTTAACATATGGTTAATAGTATATATCCCAACAACTTATATCAAAAGATAGTCATTGAAAAGCTCTACACGTTTATGTAAGGGGTATAAAATTGAGATGACCGAAACTCCATAAATCTAAAAAGAAAGTGATGATTAGCATTCGATCATTTTGCAGGGTTGGTTGGAAATAAAGGGGAGAGAGGAAATTTTTTTAAAATAATAGGGTCAAAATCTGATTTTTGAGGTGTTTTGTATCATGATAGGGTCAAACAAGAGTCATTGGATCAAAAATTTATGAATGGTGGAGATTAAAATTTGAGTCATAGTTATTGGACTAGATTTAAAATTAATTAGTTGTTATAATTGGATTCAAATTAGCCCAATTCAATCAAAATTGAACCCTTTGGGCCAATTCATTTTTTTAACATAGAAAGACGATAAAAAAATAACATTAACAAACAAAAAAATATGAATACAAATAAAATTAAATATGTCAAAAATTTGTTGTTCACGATGGGAATTATACTTTGATGGAACATTTAATACAAAAGGCACAAGGACTGGGGCGATTCTCATATTGCCCACAGGGCAGTGTTGCCCTGCAAAAGCTCAACTTTTTTTCTTCTATACAAATGACACAACAAATAACGAAGCATGAATCATGGGTCTAAATATGAAAATAGATTTGGAAGTACAAGAATTGATTGTGTTGGTAGATTCTGATTCGGTTATTCGCCAAGCTCAAGGTGAATAGAAAACTAAAGAACTCAAGTTTCTTCCATAAAAACAATGTGTGGAAGACCTCAGCAAAATGTTTAAGTTCATCGAGTTTAGATATATCCCAAGGTTTCATATTGAATTGACTGATACCCTGGCTACTTTGTCCACAATGCTTCCATATCCTAGCAACACTTGCATCAATCCTTCGGAAATTCAAGTTCGTGACCAACACTACTATTCTAACACAATTGAAGTAGAACCATATTGTGAGAGATGATACCTAGACATAAAGCACTTTCTTGCAGACAAATAATATCTAGAACATGCTAATGGAAGGTAGAAAAGAACTATTAGGCGCCTAGTTAGTGGTTTCTTTTTAGTGGGAAATTTAATATAAACAAACCCTAAATTTAAATTTGTTAAGATGTGTGGATGTTGAAGAAGACGAGAAAATCATGAATGAAATACATGATGAGATATGTGGATTACACATGAATGGATATTCCCTTGATAGAAAATATACTTCGAGTAGGGTATTAATGGTTTACGATGGAATGGGATTGCTTTGCCTTTGTGAACAAAGATCATTAGTTTTAAGGTAATTTAATTCTTTCACAACCTTCAGAGTTACACCTTATGGACACTTCTTGGCCCTTCGCTGCATTCGGAGTGGATGTCATTGGATAAATTGAGACAAAAGCTTCAGAAGGACATCGATTCATTTTGGTCGCAATTTATTGCTTCACCAAATGTGTGGAGGGTGTCACTTTAAAAGTAGCTACCAAGATGGTGGTCGTGGATTTTTACCATTCTAACATCCTTTGCCACTTTGGTATCCTAAGAACTATCATCACATACAACACTGCAAATCTATATACCAATTTAAAATTGTGCATCACAATTCTACTCCATACCAATCAAAAGCCAATGGATTTATGGAAGATGCCAACAAAAACATCAAAATGATCCTCGGAAATATGGTTCAAGGCACCAGAAAATGGCATGAAAAGTTACCTTTCATAGATTTGGGATATTGTACGACAACACACACTTTGATTGGTGCAACCCCTTACTTGCTGGTGTATGAAACCAAGGTGGTAACACTAGCAGAAGTTGAAATTCAATCTCTCCGAATTGTGGAAGCTAAAATTGAGGATATTGAATGGGTTAAAACTCAATTATAGCAGATGACTTTAATAGATGAAAAAAGATTGGCGGGCATTTGTTTTGGATAGCTTTATCACCAAAGTATGGCTCGTGTATACAACAAAAGGGTGCACCCAAGACATTTTGAAGTAGGCCAACTTGTCTTAAAATGCATTCTTCCATACTAGAAAAAAGCCAAGCAAAAGTTTTCTCCAAATTGGCAAGGTCCATATCTTATCAAGGAAGTGTTGTCCAAAGAAACATTGCACCGTGGGAAAAATCACAGGCATAATTATTAATACAAACACAGTCAAATGATACTACATCTAATGCATTTTAACTTACATTGACAAACGGCGGTTGACATTTTATTGTTGGGAAGATGAAGGACCCTCGTTCCAAGGAAATAAAAAAATCAATCAATAAAAAAAAGTCCTCTCTTTGAAAGTTTGAACTACACTCGAATTGATTCTAAAATGATACATTGGCAACCCTTTTGGATTCAGTTAAACCATCAAAAAAATTAATATTATATTATTCATAAGAGCTAGGGTATTTTTTTTATTTGGTTACAATAGTTCCAAAAATGTAGTTGATCGGTGTATGTTTCTGTTCGACAACTAACTTTCTAATTAACTCTTTAAGAATACCAGATTCAATATGTTTTGTGTAGACAATTGATCATCAACAGAAAAAAAAAGACTTATAAGTGAACCCTTGCTGGCACCATAAGACAAAAAGATAAGGAAAAAAAAAAAGAAAAAAAGAGAGAGTCTTATCGGTGAAAACCTCGCAGGCACCATAAGACGACAAGAGAGAGAATCTTATCAGTGAAAAATATCACAAGCACCTTAAGACAATGAGAGAGAACAAAATGAAAATGGTTAATTGGAGGGAACATGGAAAGAGCAGCGCTTCTCAACCTCTCTACATGAAGTGCTGCTAGGATACATAAATCAATTTCAAATTACAAATGGTTCAGACTTTGAGAGCTAGACAACATAAACACATCAATAGTCAAATACAAAGTGCATGTCATGACTCATTCAAAGTCGATATATGCATCTATATAACTTCTCTTTTTCTTCTTCCTAAAAAGGAATACCCTTTTTTAAGTATAAGTCTGTCTTAATTCAATCTTTTAATATTCTTAAATCTAACATTTTTAATCCCTTTGGATACAATCTTGTTTCAAAGAGGATGCAAAGCTCAGGACGGTTTCCCCAAAAGGAAAAGTTGAATACCTGAGTCGATATGGCAGTGATCAAAGACTAAAGACACCTGGAATCTTTACCCAAAAAATTGTGTGTGAAGAATACAATAAAGCCTCTTAAGTCATGAGAAAATTTTCAAAAGGAATATTCATTCTCCAGGAAATCAATTGCACCATGGCATTTACTAGTACCAAGAAGATTAATGTCTCTGATTAACAAACAGAAAGCTTTACAAAAGTGGTTCAGCCAAGGATTTCAGTTAGAATTTGACAAAATGGTTGAAAGTATGGTAAAGTCATCAGAACACCAAGGCCGCAAACCAACTATCACTTTTATACTAACAATTATTTTCTTTCTTTTGCTCAACAATGGGAGAAAAGAAAATGCGGTATTACAAGTCAGAAAGATGAAACATCATAAAAGATTCTCAAAAGTCTTCACTTTTTTGGGTGTTTCATCACATGCTATTTGTATTTTTCGCCTCTCAATCCGAAAACTTTGAGCAATACGTCTAGTCTCATTCCCTTATTAGGAAAACATCTTCTAGTTGTAAAAATCATATGCAATACACATCGGTCTTTCATTCATGTGCAATACAAACCATTCCTTTATTCCTCAATACACACCATATGCTTATCTTGGGCAATATGCACCAGTCTTTCATTCATATGCAATACACACCATATTCATACTTTGGGTAATACGCCCCAATCTTATGTAAATCCACAAGGTAAGCTTCCCAATTGAAACTCCCAGGGCAATATGCCTCATTATCCTTTTTTTCCTAGGGTTATACTTCCTAGTTTGAGATTCTCATATCTTTTCTTTTCCTAGAAAAAGCACAACCTGTTTGGAGTTCTCATTTTGTGACATTAAGTTTTTAGTTTCTATCTCCAACTCATGTCAAACACATGCACTTGAGAATGATTCACAATATGCCAAGAGAGCATCCAGATTAATCTTAAGAATGATGCACAGAGCAAGTCAAAGATCAACACACAAACCTAAGAAGACACATCAAGTAGGGATCTTTTTATATTGTAACTATAGACAATATATGGTGATAAGCAACAACAAGAAACATTTTGACCACTATGTTCGATAATTTCGTCTATCTAATTTTCACGAACTACACTGACCTAATTTCCTTCTCGCCAAGCATATGTAGGCAACCTCGAAATCAAGGTTTTGTCATCTTTCTCAAAATGGCTTTCAATGGAGTTAGAAACATTAAAAAATTAGCCATTTCGTCAAATTTCTTTATTTGAAAACTATTTATTATTTTAAGCATAGAGGGGCATGTTGTGAACACCTAATTTTTGCCGTATTTAAATTACCCCTAGAATATATATATATATATAATAGTAAGGTCATTTCTCGTATGTAATTGCTATTTGAGTTTTTCTTATTGTCTTTCTATGTTAAAAATTGATATGACGCAAAGGACTCATTTTAGATTGAATTGGGCTAATTTGAATCCAATTCTGACAGCAATCAATTTCAAACCTGATCCAATAACTATGGCTCATATTTAATCTCTACCGTTCAGAATTTATTGAACCAATGGCTATCATTTGACCATATCACAAATACAAAAGACTTCAAAAAATTAGATTTTTGGTTCTATATTTTTTTAAGTTTCCCTCTCACCCTTGTATTCCCAACCACCATAGACATCGTCAACCGCCACCACCATTGTCGGCCGCCTCCATCGACTCCAACAAATTACTCCAAAATTTTTCCACTTCTTCCTTCCACCCTCCTCTACATAAATCCACAAACCATTTACTCTTATTCCTAGCCAAACTTCATAGATCTAAGAAAACTGAACTCAAATCATCACTTTTTTTTTCGATTGATAGAGTTTCAGTCATCTCCAACCTATACCCCTTACATAAATGTGTAGAGCTCTCCATGATCTATCTCTAGATATAATTTTCATGTCAATACTCTATCAAAAAAGTTGTTGGTGAGTTTTTCAGCGACCTCGATTCACCCTAAAATCTATATCAATCTTTTCATCCTCTCACCCTCTATCCAAATCTGCCACAATCACAATGTTTTCAACCACATAAGTCATTTTATGATCAGATTATGTCTTTTCTTGTTAGTATTTTTTTAAGATTTAGTTCGCTAGTTTTGTTTGAATTTTTTTTTTATCTTTTATTTATTTTATAGATTAGATATTTGAATTTTATGTTAGTTTGCTGATTTACTTTTTAATTTTGGGTCTTAATGATTATAATCAAATGAGTTCTACCTAATGGACATTAAAATTTTCAAATTATCCATTCAACTTTTATTCAATTAATGATTTAAAGAAAATGGGACCCTATAAAGGGCAATACAGTCTGTTTCAATTAATATTCTCTTGGAAGAAGAAGAAAAAAAGGAAAAGAAGAAATTTCATGTCATGCCCCGAGCCTACACCATGGATGTGGGTGGCACTCGAAGACCATTGCTTGCCTCAAGCGAACCCTTGGCCTAGCTTGCTAACTTAGTGGAAAACTCTAAACATTATTACAATGATCAAATGAACTTACTCAATTAGCTTGGTAAAATAACTTAGAATGTATTAAAGGTCAACATTCAACTTGGCCATAATGACAACTCAAGTCTTAACATATGAAATGAAATGTAAAGACAACTGAACTACTAATTGTCTATGAAGCCTCTAAAAAAAGGAGGGATGTTGGGACAAGACCTCCAATTATCCTAACAATGAAATACTAAAAGCAAAATACAAGGAGTCATTTGGAATGCAAAGAGGCTCACCAATAGACTCTGAATTGCTCACTGGATCAACGATGTACTGGATGCCAATCCTAGTTACCTGTGTCTGCATCATAATAAGATACAGGCCAACTGGCATCAGTACATTGAATGTACGAGTATGCGAGTTGGAAAGCTAAACACAACTTAAACTTGAAAAAAAATTGAAAGGAAACTGAAGAACTTACCTGGCTAAACTCAACTCAACATGACTGAACTCATTTCAATAAAAGCAGTTTTAAAACACGTGCAATATAAAGAAAAGTTGTTTAAAACATTATGTCAACTCTGGGTGTATGCAAAGATACACTAAAACACTTAAATGTATGTAAAAATACAAATAACTGTGTATATAAGAATACAAATAACTTCTGTGGGAGTTTCTCTAACCGACAACCATTACTTAAGAGCTATAGTGATGATACAGTGTGTTACCTAACCTTGCCAAGGCATCCTATACCTAGCCAAGGGTATAAGACCTGAACTAGTAATGGATCCACTAGTCTATGCTAAAAAGCACTAAGGGTTCATCTAAAAAGTATGACCTTTTTTCTACCCATGATGGCTACATGGTTTATGGGGGTTGTGGGTTCTCTGAATGCTCCCCCTTATCGGTGCTCAATACTACTCCAAAAATATGATACTAGCTCCTTATGTTTAAAAACATACTTCTTCTGTGATTTGAGACTAGTGCTAAAAAACATAGCTTAAAGGCTATCTTGGAATTTCCCCTCTTGCTTCATTTAGAAAGCGATTAGTCTTTTCTGAAACTAGCCTGAAGGCTCTTTGGAAATCGAGGTTTCCTTTCTTGTTTAAATGTGAAAACATTTTAAACCCTTTGGGAATACATAGTCCCCATATACTTTTGAAGAAATGAACTTCAAACTTTACTCTGTACTCAACTTGAACTTTAAGTCTTAAAACAAAGTTAAAAGCATTTGCAAAAGACTTCTTGAAAAGACTCGAAGAATTTCCTAGACTTGACTCTTGACTTTCCTTGAATTTGAATTTATGGATTCAAGGTTATGATTCATGTTTCTAGATGATTTCTAGGCGTTTAGACGTCATTTAGAGTATTTAGAATCAATGGAAAGTGTTAGTACACTTTAGAAGAACTTAAATAGGCTAGACGATGAAAACCTGACGAAAAATAATGATTTGGGCTCAACCTGGGTACGCCGTACCAGCCCCCAACTTACTGGGGCTCATTTCTGGCGCGCCGCCCTAGCCTTCCTGGCGTTATGGGGGCGCAATGCGCTTGGCCCTCCCCAGGTGAGTCTGACGAATTTTTGATCTCGTTTTCTGGTCCTAAATCATTTTAATCCCATTCTTTTTCTCAAATTCAATTTAGATTCATGTACCCAAATCATATACACAAACTCTAACCCAAACTACTCAAGGAAAGAACACTTTAACATCAAGAAACTCCTTAATCCCAACTCATATTCAAGAACGAAATCAATTCAAGAACAACTATCAAGAACAACAAATTCTCAATCTTTTTAAGATGAAATTACGCTGAATTAATCATGCTTGGCGTGTGGGTGAACTAGCCCAACACTATGTGATCTCACATACCTTGTAGGGATCACCCCCGACGAAATCCACAAGCTAATCTCAACGAATCTTGCTTTCTCTTCTTCTTTCTCTTAGCCCTAGCGTGAAATTCACTTTTTTCTAAACTGACTAAAATATGACTTTACCCCAATTAAACTCCTAAAATGAATTAATTAAGTTGGGTAAGGAAATGACCAAACTACCCTTCTAAAATCCTGATTTGGACTTTCCTAATTCCAACAGCCCAACTTCCAAAGGGCATAACTCACTCATACAAACTCGGAATCGTGCAAACTCAGCAGCGTTGGAAAGATCATTCCATGATCTTTCCTACCATATCTAGAAGTACCTCTAACTCATCCTGAGCTAGAAGCTGTGACCGTTTGAAGTTGGCCAAAACTCAACTTTTCCCAACTTTAGCCAAATTTTCCAGATTTTCATTCTTTCCAAAAATAACTATTTCCAATTATTAGCTTCTTCCTAGTTATTCCAAATTGCGAGATGTTACATTTCATTGGTCATGTTGGGTGAAACATTGGGAAGATAAAGGGTCTTGTGCATGCATTGACTCTTAAATCTTCATGAAAGAGGGGGTGCTTCATCTTCTCCACCTATTTAACACCCTTCTTTCATTTGAAAAAAAAGAAGAGCACAAAAGAAGAGAGTACAAAATTCTTAGATTAAAAAAAAAACAGAGAAAAAATATTTTAGAGTAAAAAGGGAAGACTTAGTAAACAAAAAAAAAAAAAAAATGATTTTCAGTTTTGTTTAGTTTGTGGTTTCAATTAGTATTGCTTCCAGTGCTGTTTGTCATCACTATTCTTAGTTATTTCTCTTTACAATTGACATGAAATTTATAAGTTTACAAAGAATAAAGCATGTTTCTTTTGTTGTTGATTAATTATTTATATTAAGTTTTGTTTGAATTAATTAAGCATGTTTTGATATTTGACATAATTATATTTTACTGTCAAGTACTTTGTGTTCTTTATGTTAAATTGAGTATCTTTTTTTTTTTTTAATTTTTTTTTGAATATGGAGTTAATACATAGATATATGATTTACTAAAGAAAGAGTTTAAAAGGAAAATAAAATATCCAAACTCCTTTTATTGGTATAATATGTTCTAGCCATCAAATCTGTCATTTTTGCAAAAACACAGATCTAGTCATTTTACAAATTCTTTTTGTTGTTTTATAAAAAGGCCTTTTTTGTTTTAAATAAATATGTAAGACTGATTTTTTTTTTTTTTAAATGCAAATTCGGCTATATTTTGATTAGTATTTTGATAAAATTGTTTATTTTCGCTTGCATAAACTTTTTTTGGAAAGAAATATTAATTAAATTGAATTTCCTTCACTGCATTATAAAAAGGGGTTGTGACAGTTGGAACAATACCCAATCCTTGAACCCGTCTCGGATGTTCGGGTTCAAGTACTATACCAAGTGCATCCTTAGGTGAGACTATGGCAATACTTTTGTCCATTGACTTCAAAATTATTCAATTTTCTCTTATAGAGAAGAAAAACAGGCATGAACGACGTGTTAAGTTGGCAAATCATAGAATAACTTCAATCTAGAAATTTAATAGCTAAACATCACCATAATCTGTCAATGGTACATATAGAATAGTTATAAGTTCTTAGGGATGGCAATAGGGCGGGCCGGTTGCGGGGCGGGGCAGGTCTAAGTCTATGCAGGGCGGGGCAGGTTTAACCTTATGTGGGGCAGTTGGGGGCGGGGCGGGTTGGAATAATTTTTTAAGAAATTAAGCGGGGCGGAGTGGGTGGCGGGTTGAAATATTTTTCTCTCACTTTTCTTAATCACTCGGCTCTTAACTGTTAATCTATTACCATCTTCACTCATTCTCTATGGTTTTCAAAGAAGTACTCAAATTTTGTAATAAGTTTTAGTTCAAGAAATTTAATTGAAATGATTTGTTAACAAAATAGAATTTATTTATGATAAATAGATAGCTAGAGGTGTAGAAACGGTTTAATTGGTGTGTTTTAACAAAACAACAACTAAGAAAATAATTAAACTAGATCTTCACAATAAAATTATAAAATATTAAATTTGTGTACTATTTTAGCAAATAACATGATAAAGAAAAGAAAAATAAATCGATATAACATAAGTGGGGCGGGGCGGGTTAAAAATAGAAAAAAAAATGTTAAGCGGGGCAGGGCGGGCGGATTCAAATTTTGCGGGTTAAGCTTCTACTCGCCCCATGCCTGCCCCATTGCCATAACATGAACAATGAATAGATGCATAAGCAAACTTGGATGGGTTATGTCCAACACACTTGACATGAAAAACTTTTACATGCCCCAATTTGGTCACACCCATCAATATGATATAATTTTCCAAAATGTGGTTCATGTTGTTTCAATAACGGCTTTGGGAATGAGAGTTATGCACTAAACTTTAATTTAATCTTATAACACACAAAAGTAACTTATCAACATTATTTTTTTAAATCTCTATATTTTTCTGATCATGAGCTTACAGTTGGATATATGAATACTCACTATCCATTAGTAGCAATAATAGATCAATTCATAGGACTCTAGTTAAGTTTAGATGTGTTGCTGGAATTTTGGGTATAGTTCAGGGGTACTTATGCATTATCCCAATTTTTTGTTTTTTGTTAAGATGCAACACCTTTATCATCTTTTGGAAAAAATTTGAGTGGTGATTCCAACATAAGTGATGTAGAAGACTTATTTACTATAGCTAAAGCATAACTCCATGATGATCAAAATCTTAAAAGTTGTTTAGTCTTTCTTCTATTACAAATCTTCTCAAAAGTTATGTTTTGTACAATTTTGATTCTTATTTGTATCCCCGTGAATTTTAATTGTGTATGATAATGGCAACGCCGATCGATTCCAATTTTCCTTATAAAATCAATGGCGATGAAAATAATTTATTTTCATCAATTGGTGTTCCCACTTCGATGATGTTGATCGAGGTCTACGAGTAAAATCGGTGGCGGAGAAGGTAGTTTTGTTGTTTCACCGGCTTTCGATGGAAATAAAGTGAAATTGGTTGTTCTTGTCAAGAGGAAAACTGACGACAACAACAAGGATGATGTCATTGTAGATGGCAATGTAATTAGTGTTCCTGCTCCGTAGATGTTGAGTTCTATGAGTCAAATCGGTGGTGATGAAATGATGCGGTTTCATTAGTTATAGATAGTAAAACCATATCTTTTTCATCTTCATCAATTTTAGTCAAAGAACATAGCATCTTCGGAGTAGTAACACCAGCGACATTCCTATCAATAACCGGAGAAATGACATCGTCCTTGTCTCTTCTGCCAATAGTCCTTTGGACAAGAATAAAGGTGTAGTAGCATCTTGGAATCACCACTTAACTCTTCTCCAAAAGAGGATAAAGGCGTAGTAGCATCCTACAAAAGATTTAAAAGAGAGGTCATTTTACTTGCAGCAATATACAATAGACAAACCTACCATAACAAAGGTTACTAGCCAAATGATATAGTATTCCTTGAAATTAATTGTAAGATAATTATAAGTTAACCATTATAGAAGAGAAGTAAGTAAATATAAGGTAGGTCACTACCAAAAAAATGGATATGGGGCAACCAACACAGAGAAATGTAATGAATATTAAAATATGTAGGGACTCACATAACAATTATTAATAATATATTAACCCTAAGTTAGTAGTATAAATAGTGAGAAACCATTTGTAAAATAATTAAGCAAGAATCAAGCAGTCTTCACAAAAGCCTCATATTCTATTCCTACTCCTGCCTTCCTCTAGGACCGATTTCAGCTTTCTATTTTTATCAACATTCAATTAGAGGCGTATGCAGGTGAACCCGGTGACCCCCTCCTGAAATCATATATAGTAGTGTAATATTTTTAATTTTTTTAAAATATAGATGTGTGAACCCATAATCGAAGTATCATATAATTGAATGATGATTGGGTGTACCTCTTAGTGAGATTAGAAATTTGAATTTTATACCTATCCTGCACTATTTTTCTTTTTAAGATTAGGCAAGACCTCTCTAAGTGGTTATTGGTAGCATTTTTGGTGTTATAATTAATTAATCATTTCAATTTTGGACCTATATACTTAAAATTTTAACTGTTTTCAACAATACGAAACTAAGTGTCAAACCAATTAGATTCACCTTTTCACAATAGTGCACTATGCACCATCATTCCGAAATCCTGGATACGCCTCTACAGTTAATGTACCTCATAGTTGCTGGCCATGTACTAATGAGAATTGAGGCGTCTGACTGACTCTAATAGTCGTACTAGAAAAAATGTGGTTGCTTGTGCCGGTGTTTATAGGAGTTGGAGAGAAATAATGAAAGAAATTGTCAAAGCGCCTGAAATTTGCAGAAAATTGATGTTCCCATCTCCTTGAACAAGGTTCGACTCTTGATTTTTATGCCTTTGCATTCTTGTTGTTTTGCTATGTGTTAGTTTGGCTGAAGGTAGTTATATGCATTGGGGATGAACCATATAGTTGATGTTTATGTCTTCTACTATATTGTTTGTAGATAACTATCTTTAGTCAAACTAACACATAACAAAACAACAAGAATTCAAAGGCACAAAAATCAAGAGTCGAACATGTTTCAAGGAGATGGGAACGTCAATTTTCCACAAATTTCAGGTGCTTTGACAATTTCTTGCATTATTTCTCTCAACTCCTACAAACACCAGAACAAGCAACCACATTTTTTCGGATGTCAACCAGACGCCTCAATCGTCATTAGTACATGGTCAGCAAGGTACATTGAATGTTGATAAATATAGAAAGTTGAAATGGGTCCTAGAGGAAGACAGGAGTAGGAGTAAAATATGAGGCTTTAGTGAAGATTGCTTGATTCTTGCTTAATTATTTTAAAAATGGTTGCCCTCTATTTATACTACTAACTTAGGCTTAATACATTATTAATAATTGTTATGTGAGTACCTTTTGGAAAAGCAGTTTTCATAATTGCGGGAGTTATGGGGAAGCTTGTTGTAACACCCCAAAAATTTCTAAGTTAAGACTCAAACCATTCTTCATTTGTGCATAAGATCGTATGGGGTGATTCTTAAATTTCCCATATGTGTAAAGTTCAATTCTTTAGAGTGGAAATGAATTTGGATATGAATTAAGGTACTAGAACTCCTAGCACAAAGTTGAGTTGAAAGTTTCCTTACCGATTAAGCTTTGATATATGATTCTACTTGGGTCAACTTCAAGAAGCCATATCTCATAGAATAAATAGAGTTACGTGGCCCATAACCTATCGAGTTAAAGGTATATATTTGAATCTTCTATCCAACACCACCGACTTCGCAACAATCCGAGCGTTGAATAAAAAGCTATGACCATTTTAGTAACCTGATACAGTGCAATGACAAATTATCCGACAAAAGAAGACATTAAAAAGAGTTTTTTTTTTTTTTTTGTTTTTTTTTTTTTTGTTTTTTCACCTCTAAGAAAATCTTAAACGAAGTTCTTGACTAATTAAAGGCCCAAAAAAAATCAGATTTTCATTTCTTAATTCATCATTATTGTAACACCCCACAATTTTTTGAAGTAAGACTTGAACCATCCTTGGTGGTGAGTAGGATTTTTTAAAGGCAGATTTTCATTTCTTAATTCATCATTATTGTAACACCCCAGAATTTTTTGAACTAAGACTTGAACCATCCTTGGTGGTGAGTAGGATTTTTTAAAGGCAGATTTTCATTTCTCAATTCATCATTATTGTAACACCCCAGAATTTTTTGAACTAAGACTTGAACCATCCTTGGTGGTGAGTAGGATTTTTTAAGGAATTCAAAATTTCTTAAGTATTAAGATCACTAGATATAGCACCTTGAGTTCCAAAAAGAATTAACGAGAATTCATTCAAGTCAATCCTAGGTTCTTCTATGTTTTGGGTCAAATTAAAATGAACATAACCTTAAGAATAATATGAGTTAGGTGGCCCATAAGATATCCAATGAAAGGTCTTCGAATTATCTTTCCAACGCCACCGAGTATGCTAAATTTTGAGCTCGTATGAGGGAGACATGCCCGTTTGAAGTCGGGCTATCCAATTAAGGAAAGTTACCCAAAAATATGAGGGGTATTTTGTTCTTTTCCTTACCCAATCGGATTAAAGCGTTTTTAGTAAGATTTTAGGAGTCTAAACTGATTAGAATTAGTTCCATTCATCCCCAAAAGCGTTTAGGGTTTTAGAGAGAAGATTCAATAGGAGAAAAAGTTCAAAGTTTCAAACATTTGTTCAAGAAATTTAAGATATCGCCATGAACCTAGTTCCTTGAGGTATGTAAGCTTCCATAGTGTTGGGTTTGTTCACCCACACGCCAATCATGAGTTTCTTTTGCAAATCTATCCATAAATATTGAGCAATTTAATTTCTTGATGAGTTCTTGATAAGTGTTCTTGAAGTTTCCTTATCAATTATGTTTTTATGTAAGATTCTACTTGGGTCAACTTCACACGACCATATCTCTTAGAATATAAAGATTTACATAAGACATAACCTATTAAATTAAAGGTATTTGAATCTACTTTCCAACGCCACCAATTTTGCGTCAATCCAATTTCTGAGTAAAAAATTATGACTATTTTAGTAACCTATATAGTATTGTTACGAATTTAGCAGACGGGAAAACATTAAAAACGGTTGTTTTTGTTTTTTCTTACCTCCAAGAAAACCCTAAACAAATTTCTTGACTAATAAAAGGCTCAAAACAATCAGATTTTCATCTTTTAGTCATTCATTCTCTTCTCTCTCAAACCCTAGCGCAAAACCTTAAGGAAAAATCAAAGTAGAACACTTCATTCAAGATTCTTTCAATCTTTTTCAAGATCATTCTTCAAGGTAAGTCTTTCTCCAAGAACTCCAACTCCATTTTCTTTCAACTCAAAATCCACCATATAATTATAAATCAGTAATGAAAATCATAATTCTCGGCCATAGATATTTCAAGAAACTAATTCAAGAATCACAAGAAAGATTTTCTCGATCGTTTACCCTCAAGCTAGGGTTTCAAGGCTTCTAATCAAGATTAATCAGTGAAAGATAAATCTAGGATTCTACCCCTAGATTTGAGTATTGTTGAGATAAGTTGATTTTGAGTTCTTTAGTTCATGTTTATTTTAAAAATTTCTATTCCTAATTATCGAATTGCTATATTGTTACTGAGATCCTTCATATCATGAATCATAACTCTTGAATTCATAATTCAAATATTCAAGAAAGAGTTAAAGAGTACAGTTCAAGAAAGTGTTTGAGTTCAATTATGAATCCTTTGAGATCAACTGTCGATTTGAGCTAAGTTTTGAGGAAGTAAGTAAGAGAATGAGTAGAGTCGTATACTTGAGTTCCATATTGTTATTTAGACCCTTGAGTTGAGTCGTTCATGCCCATAAATTCCACATGAACTCTATCAGTTGAGTATCTTTGAGAGGAGTAGTATCTTCAGGTTCTAAGTCTTGAGTATTGAGTTCCTAATCGTTTTGGGATTTTATTCCTAATCATGAGGCTACTACATGTTACCCATGAAGGTCCTTGAGTTGAGTAGTTTAGGACCATAATTCTGCATGAACCCTATGAGTTGAGCAGTCTTGACATAGAGGTATCATTAGCATTCTTGATTTTAGTCGTTCACGTTGATAATTCCTCATGAACCTTATGATTTGAGTTATAAATTTTGAAAAGTTTTTTAACGCCAACAGTTGAGTTTTTAAACTGAGTTTTGAGAAAATAAAGATGAGTTTTCAGAAAAGAGTTTCTAAAGCATGATTAGTATCACAATCGAGTATGTCATCAATGTATGAGCAGTATGGTATTTGATATACCATCAATGTTTATATAGTATGACTTTCCAAGTCATCAATGATCATATTATAATATGATTTTGAAATGTTTTTGAGAAAGAGTTTTCAAGTATGAGTATAAGGGGACTATGTATTCCTAGAGGCATCAATTTTTACATTGATAGAAGAGAAACTGAGCTTTCTAAATGAGTTATGAGTTCAAAAGTTATTTGAAGAGTAGTTACCTCTTTTAAGAGGGTAGTTTGAGCAATTATCTCAAACCTGAGGAAGAGTTATGTTTTTAAGCATATCAGTTGAGAATATTTTTGGGAGTAGTATTGAGCACTGATATGGGGACGAGTTTAGATAACTCAAGTTTCCATAAACCATGTAGCCAACGTGGGTAGAAAGGGTCATACTTTTTAGATGATTCCCTACTGATTTTTAGCATAGACTAGTGGATCCACTTAGTTGATAGGTTTCATACCCCGGCAAAGTATAGGACAGTTCTGGCAACGTGGGCTGGATGATGTATCATCACATAGCTCATAGTGATGTTTGTAGGTTAGAGAAACTCCCACAGAATTATATTGTAATTTTATATATACAAACTGAGTTATTATTGTATTCTTCAATACATTGAGTTGCTATCTACTGTTTTAAAAGCTTTCCATATATTACATCTCTTAATGTTGCTTTATATTGAGTTGAGTATTAAGAGTTGAGTATCCACAGTTTGAGTACCAAGAGTCGAGTGTCTTACTATTTAGTTGAACCTTATTTCACTAAGTTGAATATCTTATTATTGAGTTGAGCCTTATTTCACTGAGTTGAATATCTTATTTTTGAGTTGAGCAATATTTCACTGAGTTGAATATCTTTTCTTTGACTTGAGTATCTTATTCATGAGTTGATTTTAGTTGAGTGAGTTGAGAAGAGGTAAATATGTTTCTTTTTTATCAAGTTCAAGGTTATGCTATCACTACAAGAAATATGATATATAGCTACGAAATTATTAGCTACAACATCAAATTCATCACTAATTGTTCACTTTTAGTGAAAAATTTTATTTTTTGTTCTTAAATAAATGAGACACATACTTTTAGTGATGAAACATAAAAATCCGTAGCAAAGTTTTGTCCACTAAAGTTTCCCACCAAAAAATCAATTGACACCATTTGTTAAGATAGTGTTAGTCGCGAATTTAAAGTTATCGGTGACACATTATTTCATCACTAATAATGTATCTAATTCATGAGAAATTATTTTTTGCCTTAAAATTTATTAATTTTTGGACACAAAAAAATTCATCTAAAAGAAGATGTTGTTACAATATCAACAAATTAGAGTTTGTAATTAATATTATAAGTTTTAGTTATAAAAATTAGATTTAACTATGACATTTATTTTCGTCACTAATAATATAAATAATTGGTGATAAAGATTTTACTGTCTCTAATCAATCTATGATTTAGTGACAAAATAAAATTGTCACAAAATATGTACGGTGTTAAATAGCTACGACTTAAAATTTGTACTAAATAATTCAACTATTGCTATGAAAAAAATTCATAGATAATTTTTTTTTTTGCTACCATAGTTCATAATTACAAGTGGCAACTTACAAAAAGAATAAATGTGCTTCATAAGAAATAGAAAGAGTTCACTCCTTAACTGGCGAGAGAAAATATTACAACCAACAAATTCGGTCAATTTTGTTAAAAAGAAAAAGTTCAATTCATCAATTTTCTTAAATTATGCAATTATAAAATGCATCATTTGAAAAAAAAAAATACAATCCAGGTTATAAGTACCGTGAGTGTAGTACGGTTCTACCACTAGACCACTAATATTTGTTGGTTTAACATTTTTTGTTTTTTATTTGATACACTTTCACCGATAAAGACGATAAAAAAAAACTAATTTCTCAAGTCTTGGTGTTAATTTTTGTGCGTGTCTATTGATTTCTAATTGGTAAACTGCATAGACTAAGTCGATATATCTGCTTCTATCTAAAAATATGTACATATTTAATAGTAATTCCACATACATACGTAGAATAACTACACAGAGATATCGTCGACTTACAAACTTAGACTTTGCAAATGTGCAAAATATTTCATGAGTTTCTATTAACTTTTTCCATTAGTGTGAAAATCGAAATAAACTAAAAAATGAAAGGACAAATAAAAGAAATGAACCAACTAGGATTTCAAATATATTATGTTGAAGTACTATAGTTATGGGTATCGATAATTTTTTCAAAACAATTGATTTACTAATCAAATTGAACCGATTATTCAATTTTTTAATAAATTTGAAAGTTTAATTTTATATAAATTTATAATTGTACTGAATAATTTTAAAAATTTATAAAAATAAATAAATAAAATGACAAAATTGTATTGAATATATTGAAAGATATTTTAAAAAATATACAATTTAATTAAAATATAATCTACATTTGAATGAATTGTGGGTGGTAAATTTCATGCATTTGTGTATGTGTATAAATAATAATATAATATATATTATATCTATAGAAGTTAAATTTGAAAGAAGAGAATGAAGTTAAAAATAAAATAAAAATGAGATACAAGAGAGAATTGATCGGAGGGTAAGCACTCCTCACTTCCAACCTTAAGGTTTTGAGTTCGAGTCCCCAAGAAAGCATAATGTGGAAGCTCCTGGGAAGGGGTTAAAAAAATTGAGATGGGAGATAATAGGAATATCAACCTTTTTTTTAATAATAAATTTATCCCTAATTAATACAATTAAGAACAAAATAATATTTTGTATGTAAAATATAGTCATTAGTGACAAAATTAGATTTTGTTCAACTACAAAATACATACAACTTTAGAGACAATTGATGTCGTCACTAATTGAAGTAAAATAACTAGCGATGATATAATTTTGTCGGTAGTAATAACCTTTTTAGTGACGAAACATACTATTAACTACAAAAAAATATACTTTTATGACAAATAAACTTGTGACAAATTTTTAAGCATTTGGGGACAATTTTTCTTTTTGTAGTTAATATAATACTTTTAGCGATGAAGCACTAGATCGTCTTTGTATACTTTTAGTGACACACCTTTAATGATGACTGATTGACGATTTATTTTTCATTTCATAGACTTTTAGTGATGAAATATGATTTATAAATGATAAAATTATGTGTCCCTTATAATCAAATTTGTTGTAGTGTATGCTTTAGAATTTCCCTTACATGCTCGTACATTCCACGTATTGAGCCATTTGTCCTGCATCGTTTCATGATGCAGATACATGTATTCAAGGTTATCAACAAGCGCTTCGTTGATACCACATGTAGTTCGAGTTAGCTATGGTGAGCCTCCTTACTTCCGAAGGGTTCCACTTGCACTTTCAGTTATATCAGTTATTAGGATGTCATGGGTCTTGTCCCGACTTCCATCTTTGTCAGTTAGAGGCTTCATAGATAGACAATAGATTTTCATAAGTCTGTTCATTTACTTTGTTAAATGTTTTAAAGACTTAAGTTGCCTATTTTATGGTGAATTGAGTATATTATTTTTAATTAGAGTTATTCATTTGAGTTATAGATTTCTAATTAAGTTCAACGAATTTTATTCAGTTTGTAAGCTTTGTATGCTTGAGTTAGTCTACTACTTGAAGTCAGCCAGGATGAGGGTTCGCTTGGGGACCAACAATGGTTCTTGAGTGTCAGCCACGTCCAGGGTATAGGCTCGGGTCGTGACAAACTTGGTATCAGAGCACAGAGTTCAAGTGTCCTATGGTGTCTATGAAGCCGTGTCAAGTAGGATCTTTTTTATGGTTGTAAGGCCCCACTTCCATAAATAAGGGACTACGGACATTCAAGAAAAGTTTCCCTTCTTCCATACTCTACATCGTTCAATAAAGCTAAGTCATAGAGATTTATTCATACTCGTGCATTTCTCAATTTCATTCATTTCACTACCCATCATAATAAAGGTGGTTGAATAGCAAAGTCAGTCCTTTATCGATGGTTTGTTCTTAGCAGAAATCTTGAGGAAGTCGTGAGACTCCAGATGGGCTTGAGAGAAGCGTATGAGTGAGTTAAGTGTTGAGTTTCAGAAGGAATGCACTCATATTATATGAATCATGCATTGAGCTAAAACTGAGTTGTACTCTTTTCCTTAATCCTTGTTTCAGTTCAGATCTTTATGAGGATGTATGATTAGAGCTAGGTTAGTATTTTTGCCCAAAAAGATATCATTAGTTACGAGATCATGAGCGGTAGTAGTGAAAGTGCCCAGAATTAGAAGAAAGTATGCAAAGGTTTAATATTCTAAGTAAGGGAGATGGTGTTTCGACAAGCTATGTTACTATATTCATGCACCTAGTAAGTTATTAATGACGAATTTTCCCTTATGGGTAGACTAAGAAGTGATGAGTTGTGAAGATTCCATCATAGGAGGTAGAGTGTGTTTTAGCTAGAAAGGAGCTTGTGATGAAGTGTCATTGTGTAGGTAATGACCAAGTGTAAGTGTCAAATAGAAGAGCACAAGTATTCATAGAGTGATAGATCTAATCTAGGCTTATGATTTGTTTGAGAGGGTCATGATGTTCAGAAGATTATAGAACTGATCAAGTAATGATGTATATCATAGTAGGTGAGTGATCGTATTGATATTCGAGTTCAGTAATTAACATTAAGCTTGAATTTGAGATGAGTGTCATAATCCAAAGAATGGTAACATGAGGGTGATGATGTTAGTCTTGAGATTTAATGTGGTAGACTTGACATAAGAGTACGTGAGAAATTGAAATATTTGATGCAATGAATATGAGTAGTACCAGTGAAAGATCCTAACGTTTAGATAAGGGCGGTGAAGTGTGGCTAAGTCACAAGAGTAACAAGAATATTACGAGGTGTGCTGAGAGGTTCTGTAATCAGAAGAGGATAACAGGAACACCTTAGAAAGAAGTCTTAGTACCTACTTATGGAGAGCTCGGTAATCATGAGATAAGATTTTCCCTAGTGTTAGAGTAAAAGAGGATGTAGACCAGTTAGAGATGTTGGAATAGGTCCATAGCCCTCAAGTGTCAGCTTTAGACCTAAGGGGAGATGATAAGATTGGAAATCAAGTCAAGTGTTGAGAATAAGATAGTAATGAGTTCAAAAGAGTATAAGAGATATCTTTTTAGAGGTACTTTTATTAATGGAGTAATGTTCGAAAGAGAAGCTTTAATGATCCTATTGTGATAATCATGGTATGATAATTCTAAGGTTATAAATGAGGAGGAAGAAGATAATGAGGTTTTATTGTGAGAAATAGCTCAATGAGAGCCCTTAGTTGGTTGAGAGTAGTAGTGCGGGCAAATTCTAGTTGGTATGGCAGAGATGATAAGAGTAACCTCGTTCCATACCCAGTCCAATCGTCATATGAGGACGAATGATCCCTAGGGGGAAATATTGTAACTCCTAGAAAATTTTTGAACTAAGACTGGAACCATCATTCGTGTTGCATAGGATTTTACCAAGGAATTCAAAATTTCTTAAGTATTAAGATCACTAGATATAGCACGTTGAGTTCCAAAAAGATTTTAAGAGAATTCATTCAAGTCATTCCTAGGTTCTTCTAAGTTTTGGGTCAAATTAAAATGACCATAACCTTCACTAGAGGATGAGTCAGGTGGCCCATAAGATACCCAATGAATGTTCTTCGAATTATCTTTCCAACGCCACCGAGTTTGCTAAATTTTGAGCTTGTGTGAGGGATATATGCCCGTTAGAAGTCGGGCTATGCAATTAAGGAAAATTACCCAAAAATATGAGGGGTCTAATCGAATTTAAGCATTTTAGTAAGGTTTTAGGAGTCTAAACCGATTATAATAAGTTTCATGCATCCCCAAAAGCGTTTAGGGTTTTAGAGAATGATTTAACAAGAGAAAAAGTTCAATGTTTCAAGCGTTCGTTCAAGAAATTCAAGATGTCGCCAAGAACCTAGTTCTTTGAGATATGTAAGCTTCCATAGTGTTGAATTTGTTCACCCACATGCCAATCATGAGTTTCTTTTGAGAATCTATCCATAAATATTGAGCAATTTAATTTCTTGATGAGTTCTTGATATGTGTTCTTGAAGTTTCCTTATCGATAAAGTTTTGATGTAAGATTTTGCTTTGGTCAACTTCAAACAACCATATATCTTATAATATAAAGAGTTATGTGAGCCAAAAGCTATTAAATTAAAGGTATTTTAATTTACTTTCCAATGCCACAAATTTCGCTTTAATCCAATTTTTGAGTAAAAAGTGATGACTATTTTAGTAACCTATACAGTGCTGTTACGAATTTAGCCAATGGGAAAACATTAAAAAGGGTTATTTTTGTTTTTTTTACCACCAAGAAAATGCTAAACAAATTTCATGACTAATAAAAGGCTCAAAACAATCAGATTTTCATCTTTTAGTCCATCATTCTCTTCTCTCTCAAACCCTATGGCAATACCCTAAGGAAAAATCAAAGTAGAAGACTATTCAAGTTTCTTCTTCAAGGTAAGTCTTTCTCCAAAAATTCCATTTTTTTTTCAACTCAAAATCATCCATACAATTATGAATCACCAATGAAAATCATAATTCTTGGCCATAGATATTTCAAGAATCTCAAGAAAGGTTTTGTTGATTGTTTACCTTCAAGGTAGGATTTCAAGGCATCTAATCAAGATTCTTCAAAAACCTTGTTTTTTAGGTATGTAAGGCTATCATTGTGTTGGACTAGTTCGTCCGCACTTCCTGCATCTACTTTCAAATCAATAAAAGAGAAATCTAAGATTCTACCCCTAGATTTGAGGTTAGTTGAGATAGGTTGATTTTGAGTTCTTGAGTTCACATTTCACTTTAAAAGTTCTATTCCTAATTATCAAATTAATATACTGTTATTGAGATCCTTCATATCATGAATAATAACTCTTGAATTCACAATTCAAATTCAAGAAAGAGTTAAGAGTAGAATTCAAGAAAGTCTTTGAGTTCAATAGTGAATCCATTAAGATCAACTGTCGATTTGAGCTAAGTTTTGAGGAAGTAAGTATGAGGATGAGTAGAACTATATACCTGAGTTCCATCTATTATTTAGACCCTGAGTCGAGTTGTTCATGCCCATAAATTCCGCATAAGTAGTATTTTCAAGTTCTAAGTATTGAGTATTGAGTTCCTAATCGTTTTGGGATTTTATTCCTAATCATGGGGCTACTACATGTTACCCATGAAGGTCCTTGAGTTGAGTATTTCATGCCCATAATTCTGCATGAACCCTATGAGTCGAGCAGTCGTGAGATGAGAGATATCATTAACTTTCTTGAGTTGAGTCATTCATGTCCATAATTCCGCATGAACCCTATTGTTTGAGTTATAAATTTTGAAAAGCTTTTTAAAGCCAACAGTTGAGTTCGTAAAATGAGTTTTGAGAAAGTAAAGATGAATTTTGAGAAAAGAGTTTCTAAAACATGATTAGTATGACAATCGAGTATGTCATCAATGTATGAGCAATATGGTATTAGATATACCATCAATGTTTATGCAATATGACTTCCTGAGTCATCAATGATCATATAATAACATGATTTTGAAATGTTTTTGGGAAAGAGTTTTCAAGTATGAGTATAAGGGGACTATGTATTCCTAGAGGCATTAATTTTTACATTGATAGAGAGAAGCTGAGATTTCTAAATGATTTATGAGTTCAAAAGTTATTTCAAGAGTAGTAACCTCTTTTAAGAGGGTAGTTTGAGCAATTATCTCAAACTAGAGGAAGAGTTATGTTTTTAAACATATGAATTGAGTATATTTTTGGGAGTAGTATTGAGCATCGATATAGAGACGAGTTCAAATAACACAAGTCGCCATAAACCATGTAGCCAATGTAGGTAGAAAGGGTCATACTTTTTAGATGATTCCTTAATTCTTTTTAGCATAGACTAGTGGATCTACTTAGTTGAGAGGTTCTATACCCCAACAAAGTATAGGACAGTTTTGGCAGCATGAGCGAGATGTTGTATCATCACATAGCTCATAGTGATGGTTGTCGGTTAGAGAAACTTCCCAAGAGTTATATTGTATTTTTATATATACAAACTGATTTATTATTGTATTCGTCAATACATTGAGTTGCTATCTACAGTTTTAAAAGCTTTCCATATATTGTATCTCTTATTGTTACTTTATATTGAGTTGAGTATCCAGAGTTTGAGTACTAAGAGTCGAGTGTCTTAGTATTGAGTTTAGTCTTGTTTCAGTGAGCTGAATATCGTACTATTGAGTTGAGCCTTATTTCACTGAGCTGAATATCTTATCTTTGAGTTGAGTATCTTATTCCTGAGTTGAGTCTAGTTGAGTGAGTTGAGAACAGGTAAATATGTTTCCTTTTTATAAGTTCAAGCTTATGTTATGCTTTAGAATTCCCCTTAGATGCTCATACATTCCACGTACTGAGTCATTTGGCCTGCATTGTTTCATGATGCATGTACAGGTATTCAGGGTCATCAAGAGGTGCTTCGTTGATACCATATGCAGTTCGAGTTAGCTATGGTGAGTCTCCTTGCTTCTAGATGGCTCCCCTTGTACTTTCAGTTATATCAGTTGTTAGGATGTCGTAGGTCTTGTCGCGACTTCGATCTTCATAAGATAGAGGCTTCATAGATAGACAGTAGAGTTTCAGAAGTCTGTTCATTTATTTTGTTGAATGTTTTAAAGACTTAAGTTGCCTATTTTATGGCGAGTTGAATATATTATTATTGTTCAGAGTTATTTATTTGAGTTAATGATTTCTAATTAAGTTCAATGAATTTTATTCAGTTTTTAAGCTTTGTATACTTGAGTTAGTCTTCTGCTTGTAGTCAGCCAGGATGAGGGTTCGCTTGACCAGCAATTGTTCTCGAGTGCCGACCACGTCTAGGGTGTAGGCTCGGGTCATAACAATTCTCTTCTCTCTCAAACCCTAAGGCAAAACCCTAAGAAAATATCATAGTAGAAGACCATTCAAGATTCTTTCAATCTTTTTCAAGATTCTTCTTCAAGGTAAATCTTTCTCCAAGAATTTCATTCTTTTCAACTCAAATTCCTCCATAAAATTATGAATCACTAATGAAAATCACAATTCATAGCCATAGAGATTTCAAGAAAATAATTCAAGAAATCTCAAGAAAGGTTTTCTTGATTTTTCTCCTCCAAGCTAGGTTTCAAGGCCTCTAATCAAGTTCTTCTTCAAGATTCTTCAAAGAACCTTGTTCTTTCAGGTATGTAAGACTATCGTAGTGTTGGAATAATTCGTCTTCACACCCCACATCAACTTTCAAATTAGTAAAAGAGTAATCTAGAATTCTATCCCTAGATTTGAGTATTCTTGAGATGAGTTGATTTTGAATTCTTGAGTTCCTGATTCTTTTGAAATTCTATTCATAATTATTGAATTGCAATATGTTATGAATTAAGATTCTTGAGTTGATTCGTTCATTTCAATATTTCAACATGAACCCTATGAATTAAGTATTCTTGAGATGAGTAGTGTATTTTCTATACCATTAGGTGAGGGGACCAATTACCAAGCAGAGGTGCAAGCTGCCAGTCATGGCATCCAATAGTGCATTCACCATGGTTACAAAAATGTTATTTTGGGAGTTGATTTGAAACTTTGACTAGATGGATTCAGCATACCACTCAACCGCCTTGGAAACTTCAACACCACATCCAAGAGCTCCAACTTCTAGCAACTCAATGTGATTTTTTCAGATGCATACATACATACAGAGAAGCCAATCTTACAGCAGACTTCCTATCCAGGCAAAGCCATAAGCATTATATTGTACAACACTATTATACTCACTTTTACACACTCAAGAGATTCTTTCTATTTCGTAAGGAAGGTTCATACTTGCTCCTACTGAGTTGCATTACTAATACTAAATTTAATTAACTACTACCATTTATTGTTGATTAACATTAGACCTACGTTAAATCAGAATTTGGGGGAAAAGATTACCCCACACATTTTTCAGTCTCATTCACTTATCAACTAAGCATACAAAAGATAAAACAGAAGCAATGCTCCAGAACGACCCTAAGCTATTGCCCCACTAAAAAGAATTCAACTAACCTTTCAAGGTAAAATTCAAGTGCATAGAGTTGGAACCTAAAATTTTAACCTTTAAGATTTCCAAATATAAAGTCAATGAACTTCAAAATTTTTGACTTACATGGACAATTCGAGAATGCTCACCAACAAAAAATCATGACCATGTGTATGAACGTGAAAATGTAACTCACTTTGTGTTGGATCTCTACCCTCTTCAACAGCCTATACATAAACATAATCACTTCTTTTTAGAGATATCTCTATTACGAGAATGATTCAAGCATATGACAAAAACTGAACTATATAGCATATAAATGAAAACATAATAACTTGAAAGTTCAGCATACCTTCTAAAGTCACAAAATGAAATATAATAAGTGGTAAAACAGACAGTTCATAAGTGGTGAGAATCTGGAAACAATGTTAAACACAAATTAATTTTCAATTGTACCAGTAGTCATCTTATGTCATATTTGAAAGAGAAGAAAATGTTATTAATACTTAGGGGTGATATATGATATTTATAACACAATCCACTTGCTAGATGTTAATGTCCAATATAACTCTCCGATTAAGGAGGTGGCAATAGCCATATGATACAATATCCAACTTTTGAGTCAGGGTCGACTCACAAGAAGTATAGAGGTATATGTTATATTAGAACTTAAAAGTCACAGTAACATAGCATGTGGACTGTGTTGTTAATATCATATATTCAGAACAGAAATATAAATAAAGACACAGTTTTTACAGAAGCAATTTAGTATGATATGTGAAATTATAAGAAGATGAAAATATGTAAATGGCAAAAAAGGGTACAAGAATCATAACTATAAGCCACTAATAACTACATACTCCGCTGCCCCCTATACACATTTCTATAACTCTACAACAATAACATACCCACTGTAATCACCAACATTAACTAATCAAATTTTATAGTTCTCATCATCATAAAGACTAGAAGTATATTGGTCAAAAGCACAACTGTCACATCTTTAAACAGATGCCCATGTCCTTAGAAAGTTCAGCTTAAGTTGATGTTAGAAGAGTCAAATATCAGAAAGGTTAACAAGAAAAAATAAATGCACCAAAAAAAAAAAAAAAAAACTGGACAACTTCCAACAATATGACTTATTGGCCAGCTTCATACAAGAATATTGGTGTAACATCTCGCAAATTGAAATAGTTAGGAAGAAGCTAAGAACTGGAAATAGTCATTTTTGGAGAGAATGAAAAATCGGGAAAATTGTTTAAGTTAGGAAAAGTGAGTTTTTGGTCAATTTCAAATGGCCATAACTCCTAGCTCAGGATGAGTTAGGTGTAATTTAAGATATGGTTGGAAATCTCTTGGAATGACCTTTCCAATGCCACCGAGTTTGCGTGATTCCGAGTTTGTATGAATGAGTTATGCCCTTTGGAAGTTGGGTTGTTGGAATAAGGAAAGTTCAATCCGAATTTTGAAGGGGTAGTTTGGTCTTTTCCTTACCCTTTTATTTTAATTCGGTTTTGGTAATTAATTAGGGGTCTAAGCTGAATTAGATCAGTTTACATTTTTACCAAAACAGTTAGGGTTTTGAGAGAAGAGAAAAGAAGAGGATAAAGGAGAAGAACGTTCAAGATTTGTCAAGATCGTCAAGATTAGCTTGTGGATTTCGTCGAGGGTGATCCCTACAAGGTATGTAAGATCACATAGTGTTGGCTTAATTTGCCTATGAGTCAATCATGATTTATTTCAGCGAATTTAAGTTCTTGAAAGCTTAGAAATTGAATTCTTGATGGGTTTGTTGAAGTTCTATTAAATTCTTGTTTCGTTGAATTCGTTGAGGAGTTGATTGATCCGAAACTATAGTTTTAGGTTCGATTTTGAGTAGAATCTGATGTACTTTGAACATTTAATCGATTCTAAGTAATTGGTGAAAGAACCCATGGAGTTAGAGGGTTTAGAGCTGAAAAACGAAGAAGAAATTTCGTCAAGTGAAATTTGGCAATAGGGGCGCGTCACGGAGCTGGTTCCCAGAACTGGGAATTTTCGTTTCACGTCGCGGAGCTGTCACAGAGCATTCTGCTTCAAAAGTTATTTTCGAAACTAAATTTTAAAAGCTTATCCGCATCGCTGATCCACCCTTAGATATCGATCTTTGGTCTTTTCTCATGTTTAGCTATCTAAAATCATTCCTAAACATCATAAGATCTTTCCAATCACAAATCACAATCCTTGAATCCATAATTCAATTCAAGGAATAGTTAAGAGTCAAGTCAAGAGTAGTTAAGGTCAAAGTCAAGGGAAGTTCTTCAAAGTTTTCAAAAGTCTTTTATAAATGTTTTAACTTTGTTTTAAGACTTAAAGTTCAAGTTGAGTAAAGAGTAAAGAGTAAAGCTTGAAGTTCATTTCTTCAAAAGTATATGGGGACTATGTATTCCCAAAGGGTTTAAAATGTTTTCACATTTAGACAAGAAAGGAAACCTCAATTTCCAAAGGGCCTTCAGGCTAGTTTTCAGAAAAGAGTAATCGCTTTCTAAATGAAGCAAGAGGAGAAACTTTGATTTCCAAGATAGCCTTTGAGCTAAGTTTTGAGCACTAATCTCAAATCACAGAAGAAGTATGTTTGTAAACATAAAGAGCTAGTATGTAGTATTGAGCACCTATATGGGAGAGCGTTCAAAGAACCCATAGCCCCCATAAACCATGTAGCCATCACGGGTAGAAAAGTGGATCCACTTAGTAGTTCAGGTCCTATACCCTTGGCAAGGTATAGGATGCCTTGGCAGCGTGAGGTAACACGGTGTATCATCACTATAGCTCTTAAGTAATGGTTGTCGGTTAGAAAAACTCCCACATAAGTTGTTTGTATTCTTATATACACAGTTATTTGTATTTTTACATACATTTCAGAGTTTAAGTGTATCTTCGCATACACCTAGAGTTGACATAATGTTTTAAACAACTTTTCTTTATATGGCACTTGTTTTAAAACTGCTTTATATTGAAATGAGTTCAATTATGTTGAGTTGAGTTGAGTCAGGTAAGTTCTTCAGTTTCTTTTCAAGCTTAAGTTGTGTTTAGCATTCCAACTCGCATACTCGTACATTTAATGTACGGATGCCAGTTGGCCTACATCTTAATATGATGCAGATATAGGTAACTAGGATCGGCATCCAACGCATCGTTGATCCAGTGAGCAATACAGAGTCTGTTGGTGAGCCTCTTTTCATTTCGGAGGACTCCTTGTATTTCACTTTCAGTATTTCATTGATAGGATGATTGGAGGTCTTGTCCCAACATCCCTCTTTGTTTTTTAGGCTTCATAGACAATTAGTAGTTCAGTTATCTTTACATTTCATTTCATATGTTAAGACTTGAGTTGCCATTATGGCCAAGTTGAATGTTGACCTTTAAAACGTTCTAAGTTATTTTACAAAGATATTTGAGTAAGTTCATTTGATCATTGTAATAATGTTTAGAGTTTTCTACTGAGTTAGTAAGCTAGGCCAAGGGTTCGCTTGAGGCCAACAATGGCCTTAGAGTGCCAGTACCACCCAGGGCATAGGCTCGGGGCGTGACAATTGGCTAGCTTCCTAAACTTAGGTGGCTACTTAATAAATCGAATAACAAGAGAAACAACTGCATCCAGCTAGCAATCTTTATGTTCAGATACAAACACATATACTTAACATAACGGTCTTAGTTTATATGCTGCGTGAAATATATACTTACAAGTCTCTTACGATAATCTTCGATTGAGATAGAGACTCCTGTGTGAGTTCTAGGAGAGACTTCTCGTCCACCACAATGATGCTTTGAATTTATTTCTGACCTCTCAATAGTCTTAGGATCTCCCCAAAGTTGAGTCCAACTTTCCCACACATTTTCAGGTACATAGGATGGCTTTGTGTTACTCACTTTTTTTCTAGCAATGAAATCCCTGTACTTGGTTGCTGCCTTAACTTCCCATTGTCTCCTTACTACACCTTCATAAATGGAATGGAAGAGTCCCAATAGAAATGTTTCTTAAATAAAATTTTCAAATTAAGCGATATATTAATATCCTTTCTATAAAAGTAATAACTTTCTAAACTCAATTATGATGAAGATATACATTGAATTCTCCAAATTATCCATCTATTATATCTTTTGAGACACCTTTCCAGTTGATTCCATTAGGATCGAGTTCATTTTTGAAAAACTTAGTTATGAAATAAGAGCATGTTCTAGAACGTTCCAATCTGTATAAATTTCCAAAGTTATACATCAATATCATATCATAAATAAAAAATAATAGCAAAAACATGGACAAACCCTACAGTAGTTAGAGTAACAAAGGGTACGTTCATGGCTACCACTAGAATCACCTTCACCAATAGGGTTTCTTTGAGTAGATTCACCCTCACCTATTGTGTTGCTCTGAGTAGATGTATTTTGACTTGTTGGGTTACTTTGAGAAACTGTATCCTGACCTATTGGATTACCATGATTAGATGTAATAGGAGACATCTCAGGGATTGTTTGGGGTAGTACTTTGACCTGATGTTTGAATCACTGGCGTACTTCTAGGAATTACTGGTTGCATAACTGGAGGAGTTGATGTTTGAATGGCTGGCCTACTATTAGGGATGAAATTTGTACCACCTTGTTGAGGACTTATTGTAGTGGGAACGGGAATAGTGGGAATGGGAATAGTGGGAATGTTTACACAACTAGCATAATTACTCCTAACCGAGGACTTCCCTACACGACCTATGCTGCCTCGACCTGTTCCTCGAGCCATCTTATTCAAGCCTGCTTAATATCATAGTGTGGTCACGAATAAAAAACATAATAAGAAGATGGAGAAAGAGATATATGTGGTGGCAGAAAACATCACAATGAAAATAGAGACCTTGAGATTGACATCTCAGTGGTGACAGGTGACATAGGCAAGGATACCTATCTCCCTATTTAATGAGGAAACATGAAAATCAGAAAGTGCAGGAAGAAGCATAAATAGAAAGAACGACAGACAGAAAACAAAGAGATACAAGAAATTACTCACTTTTAGTGAATTTTAATCTGGTTTATGAGTATATGAGTACACTACACCATCAATAGTGAGCCAACAGAACAGATATTGTTAGAGTTAAAAGTTTAATAAAGATTGGAATGAGAAATACATTACCTATAAAGTTTCAGCTTGCTTATACTTTAAGGAATAAACAAAGGAGCTCGATTCTTGAAATACAATCAGAAACATATTAAGGAAGTCAATTTTCTGTTAACATCCTGCAAGGTAAGAATAAAAGAATAGAAAAAATGAGCATGTGGCAGTGAATACTTTGTGAAATTATAAGACGAGCTCAATTTTTGATAGCATAAAATCATAAACTGGACTAGTAAAAGTTAATTTTCTATAAAAATTCTTCAAATTATCGGAATAATAAGAGAATAGAAATATATAAGCATATATCAATGGATACTAGCCACAATCAAGAATAATTTATGGTGTTCAATTATAGAACACACATACTTAAAACTCAAAAGGTACTTGTTAATGTTTAAACATCCTAAATTGGAAAGAAAAACTAAGAAAGCACTAGTCACTATCTATGTCTTCTTCAAACTCTTCCTCTTCCTCTTCATCATCCTCCCCAGTTTCCTTAGTTTCATACTATTCTTCTGTAGATTATTCTTGGTTTTTGTGAATATCTTCTAATAAACTATCATCAATGGGTTCATCCATTTCAATTACATCACCATTTGGATCATGCAAGAGTATATTTTCATCAATAGAAGCGGTTGTATCTATGTTGTGGACTTCAACTTCTTCAATTTGGGATGGAACATTCATTTCTATAGTTGTCGCCACTTCCTCATGTGGTAAATCAACAACATTTCAAGGTTTGACCATTAATACAGCTACACAGTCATCCTTGTCCTTTTTTTTGCAAGGATAAGAAACATAACACACTTGAGTTGCTTGCATTGCAAGAATAAAAGGTTCATATTTTTTATATCGACGACGAATGTTAATATCAGCCAAATTGTATTCACTATGCCTTTTAACACCAACATCCATAGTTGGGTCAAACCATTCATATTTGAATAGTACAGTTTGCTTGAAGGGTGCTTCACGGTATTCCACTTGTTAATTTCTTTTATCCTTCCATAGTAATCACCAAAATTTGGATCCGAGATACAAACTCCACTGTTCATTGTTGATCTTCGCTACCATGACAATTTGTGTGAAATTTGTATCCATTAACGAAATACACTGAATGATTTGTAGCACCTATTAATGGTCCACCAGCAAGACTACGCAAAAATTTATTCTTAATATGATTGCATCAGACCTATTTAAAAAAATTGTAAGGCTTGGTTAAGTTTCAGAAGACAATTTAAGTATCATTTATAAAGATGATTACTTTTGAAGCCTTACATATTCCATGAACCATACACATAAATTTGTTTCAACGCTCTCATCTATTTGACCCTGAGATAGATTTGGGAATTCTTCTGCCAAACGTTGTAGGTACATACTTCATTGCAATAAAAGTTAAATTAGAAGTCATGATATATGGATATGTTTATAATATTGAGTGAATAAAACTAACTTTTGTTACCTCAAAAATGGCTCAACCTCTTCACAGTTTAGTAAACTTTATGTTTAGGCTGCCTTTATTTTTTCCAATGATAAATTTCTTTTTTTTGCTTCTCTCCATAGTCGACCTGGATGGGTGAATATTGATATATTTCCTTCAAGATTTTCCATAACACCACCATCATCATTACGATCCACATTATGATTACGTGACATGATATGAGGTTCAAAATAATGAGAAAATAATTGTGTTGACTATGTCATCAAGTATGCTTCACAAATGGAACCCTCAACACTAGCTTTATTTCCAATCATTCTTTTAAGAGTTCCAAGATACCTAAATAGATAAATGGATGGATAATTATATTAGAAAATTTATGTATAGTATACTTGCCACAAGTTTGACATAATGTTTCACATTAACCTTTCAAAAGGATACATCCATTGATATTGCACAGGTCCAGCAATCCTTGCTTCATATGGAAGATGCACAGACATATGTTACATTGAGTCAAAGAATCCAGGAGGAAATATACGTTCTAACTTGCACAAGATTTGCGGGATTTCTCGCTTTACTCTCTCCATGTCATCCACTCGTAGAGTGGTTGATGTATGATCTTTAAAAAATAAGCTCAATTCTGTAAGTGCCTTCCATACATTACTAGGAAGTAGTTCACGAAAAGCAATAGGAATTACTCATTGCTTGAACTCATGGCAATCGTGACTTTTCATGCCAAATAACCTTTTTGTGTTTGTGTCTGGACATCTACCCAAATTAGAAACATACTCATCTGGAAACTTTAAGTTTTCACCCAATTGAACAAGATAGATCTTTGTTCCTTGTCTATCATATATATAGTTTTGGGATATTTTCCACTAGTATCATCTGCCAATTGAGGTCGATCGCAATAACTTACCATATCAAGATGAGATTGTGGATTATCTTTTGTTTTATCATCAATACTAAGAACTGTGTTAAACACATTATCAAAAACATTTTTCTCAATATGCATGACATCAAGATTATGTCGAATCATGTTAGAACTCCAATAAGGCAAATCCCAAAAGATGCTTTGCTTTTTCTATCCACAAGACTTGCATATTCTTTTATTAACTTCTTCTGCGTCTAACTATATGACTTTTCTTAATCCCAAATCACAAATTTGGTTAAGAATTTCCCCTCGTGTCCTATAGGGTGGTGGTGATCTTTTGACAGTCTGGCCTTTAAGAAAGTTTTTACGATCTCTCCTAAGTGGATGATGTTGATCAAGAAACATTCGGTGACAATCGAACCAAGATGTTTTCCTCCCATGTTGTAATTGAAAGGATTGTGTTTCCTCCATACAATAAGGACATGCCAGCTTGCCTATAGTACTCCATCCGAATAACATAGAATATGCTGGTAAGTCACTCATCGTCCACATCAAAGCTGTCCATAGTATAAAGTTTCACTTTTTTGAGATGTCGAATGCATTTACACCTGTCTCCCATAACAAAGTCAATTCTTTTATTAAAGGTTGTAGATAAACATCAATTTTATGTTTTAGATTATTTGGCCCTGGAATAATAATTGTTAAGAACATATAAGCCTCCTTCATACATATCCCTGGAGGTAATTATATGGAGTGAGAATCACTGGCCACAGAGAGTATTTCCTCCTAGACTGACTGAATGGTTGGAAACCATCAGTACATAATCCCAACCTTACATTTCTTGGTTCAGAAGAAAAAAAAGAATGAGTTTCATTGAAGTTCTTCCAAGCCTTAGAGTCTGATGGATGTCGCATTACACTATCCTTTTTTATATGCTCATGATTCCATCTCATATCAGCGGATGTAGCATGGGATGCATATAATCTCTTCATTCTTGGAATCAAAGGAAAATAATACTTTCTTTTGTAAGGGACCAATTTCCTCTTTTGAGAGCCGACACGACGTTTATACCTTTGGCTACTATAAAATTTACAAGATGTAAGGTGCTCATTATCACCCCAATACAACATACATCCTGATTCACAATTATCAATTTTTTCAACCGGCAAACCTAAGCTGTGCACTAGCTTTTTTGTCTGATAATTGCTATCAAGCACTATGTTATCTTTAGGTAAAGCCTCTTTCAACAATTGTGTCATTTGGTTATAACCTCTGTGTGACATATTGTTCTCCATTTTAATATTCAACATACGAGAGACAACTGCAAGTTTAGAAAGGGAAGAACCAAGATATAATTTTGCATCAGCAGGCTGTAGCAAATCATAAAATTTCCGAGACTCTGGATTAGGCTCTTCCTCCATTGAAGGATTAGGATCCTCCTCCATTGAAGGTTCACAAGGATGGGATGACTCAGAGTCAATATTGTTATAGGATTGCCAACTCGAACCATGGTCTAAGTTAGGACCAACTGTATCCAAAACCATTTATCGGTATGAATTATCATATCCTGATATAGATTGAGGACCACCATTCAAATCATACCAGAAGAAATCTCGCTGATCAACTCTTTTTCCCCTTGATGTTTCCAAATAAAATAGTTGTCAACAAATCCATAATAAAGGAGGTGATATCTAACAGTTTCAACATCCATGTATTTTGTGACATTTTTTACATGGACATCTAATGTTGTTACCACTCATGTGATTTCGTTGAGAACATGCAAACTGAATAAAGTTATTTACGCGGTGACAAAACTAGAGTTTATACCCCCTCGACCATCTAACCTCTCATACATCCAACCACGCTGTAGATTATTCATGTTCCTAATAATGTTGAAATAAGCAAAACAAATAGAAATCCTCTTTTTGTAATTTATGCATCCAAGTTATCTTTTTGGAGGCCTAGCCTTTATATTTCTACTCATTTTTGTTGCACTGGTCATTATTGCATGTGCTTATTGCAAAAAGAAATCACGTAATTCATCCATGTCACGGGGTGAAAACAATAGTGGGATGATGATATTACCACAAATGAACATAACCAGATTGACATGATAGTGACAATGAAACCTAAGATTGTGGTTATCATGGCTGGTGATGACAAGCCTTGCCAATCCATCTCTTACTTGACCTAATATAATAAAGTCATTTTTAATTCTTGCATTTCAATAGTTTTATACTAAGCTAGTATGGTAGATAACTTACACTACCATTACTCTGAATATTGGAAAATCTGTCTTTAAAGCCTAGTATTGTATATTTCTGTTTATCCTAATAGGGAGCAACTTTGATGAGACTCTACATAGGCCTTTCTTTTTCCTATTTTCTTTCTCTAGACATCCATATTGTTTGCTCCAAATGGGAAAAAATATTAATAAACTTGTAACAAATCAAGGGAACTCTTATATAATATTGAATGATTCTCATATCATAGAGTGGCTTTTGATATGAGGTGAACCCAAAGTTGATTTTCTTTACATGATATCAAAGGTAGACTCATCCTATTGTCATTTTTTTTTTTTAAAAAAAATGTTAGACATTATGTTAGTTTCATTGCTTGTTTATGTGATCCTTAGATCGAGTTATAGTCAACCAATCTTTAGAAAAATGGCAAAGACACTGTTAGTCCTCTGAAAGTCTCGCACTTAACAATAAATGTACCAACTAGCATACAACACCCCAAGTGCATCTATATTTAGTGAAGGAAATAGGTACTCCCTGTCCGCCTAAGACAAAATTTGTGAAAGATGATTCACTGCACACTTAAGACTTCAGTTCTAAGACCGGGAAAATATTGATCATTTGTTCTAACCACATTATAAAAAAGTGCCAGAAGATTATGTACTAGCTCTAACCCTATTGCCACTATTACAAACTCAACTAAAAAGAGATGAACATAAAAGAGGTCACAAACATTACTGTTAAATTAAAAGAGTAACAAATTGTCCAATGCAACAAGCAGAATTCCCCCAACTTCATAAAAAAAATGCTACCAGAATCTCAAGATGAATTAAAGCAAATACCTAGCAAATTTTTAGGAAAATGAAAGCAATAACCAACTCAATTTTTCATAAGAATCAAAGCAGATGAAAAAACCCTAGAAGAAAGCAACTTTTCATGCATAGACTTGATAAAAATAGATTCACATACCTAAAAACCTCAGAAGAAAGCTTCTATTTCTCTTTGTTGAAGATGGGTTAGCGATTTGGTACTATGGGCTTCAATAGTAGCGATTTGGTCTCAATGAGAAGATGGAAAAGAGAAAAACTTACCTGAAGATGGGCGCTGTAGGTCTCTTTCTATCAATGATCTAGCTCTCATCGTTTCTGCGTGAGTTTTGGAAGAGAGGTTTTGTTCTGGTAGAAAGAAAAAATATGACAATACAAATATCCTAATATTTAATTGATGGTTGCTACGATTTAGCTAGGGAATATATATCTTCGTCGCTATATGTATCTTTGATATATTAAAGAATAAATAACTAACGACGATTTATTTTGTCGCTAAGTCTTTAAATATATTTTTAAGTTTAGCGACGAACACATCGTCGCTAAATTCGTCGCTAAGTTTTGACAAAAATTTCCCTCCCCCTTATGTCGCTATTTTCGTAGGCAAAATTAAGGCACCAATTTTTAGCGCCCAAATATAGCATCAAATTTTGGTTTTTGTCGCTAATTCATCGCTAATATGTCGTTAGTGTGGATACTGATATTATTTTTATTTATTTAGCAACATACATGTTATTTTGTCGTTAATCCATCGTTAGGTAGCGACAAAAACATGTTTGTCGCTAGAGATCTGTCGCTAAACACTATTTTTTTGTAGTGGTTCTTGTGTTATTGAGTTCATGCGTTCTTGAGTTCTTAGTACTGAGTTTCCATATTGATATTTAGACTCCCTGAGTTGAGTCGTTCATGTCCATAATTCTGCATTCACCCTATGAATTGAGTTATAAATTTTGAGAAACTTTTTGAAGCCAACATTTGAGTTTTTAAACTGAGTTTTTGAGAAAGTAAATATGAGTTTTGAGAAAGAGCTTTTAAAACATGATTAGTATGACAGTCTAGTATGCCATCAATGTTTAAGCAGTATAGTATCTAGATATACCATCAATGTTTATGCTGTATGACTTCCCGAGTCATTAATGATCATATCACAATATGATTTTGATACATTTTTGAAAGATTTTTCAAGTATGAATTGAGTAAGAGTATAAGGGAACTAAGTATTCCCAAAGGTATTAGTTTTTACATTGATAAAAGAGAAACTTTGGTTTCTAAATGAGTTATGAGTTCAAAGATATTTCAAGAGTAGTTACCTCTTTTAAGAGGATATTTTGAGCAATTATCTCAAACCAGAAGAAGAGTATGTTTTTAAACACTGAGCATGAGTATATATTATTAGGAGTAGTATTGAGCACCGATATGGGGATGAATTCAGACAACTCACATTCCTCATTAACCATGTATGCCAGCATGGGTACAAGATCATACTTTTTAGATGAATCCTAAGTGCCTTTGGGCAGAGCTTTGTGGATCCACTTAGTTGAGATGTTCAATACCCCGACAAGGTATATGATAGTTCAGGCAGCGTGGGCGAGACGCTATATCATCACGCAGCTCATAGTTATGGTTGTTGGTTAGAGAATCTCCCAAATAGAGTTAAAATGTGTTTTTATTATGTCTCTCTTAATATGTTGAGTTCAAAGATGAGTAAGTACTTTTGTAAAGTTTTAATGATTTTGCTTCTTTATTAATTTACATTCAGTTGAGTTTATATCTATATCTACTGCAGTCCTTTCATTCAACAATTTGTTAATCAATTATATTACATACTCGTGCATCCAATTTACTGATGTCATTTGACCTGCATCTTTTAGTGATTGTCACGACCCAGACCGTCGTGAGTGGCACCCACACTAACCCTCCTGTGGGAGAACTAAAACTACAGCCCAACTAATCAACTTAACCAAAGTAATACACAATTAAAGCTATGGAAGTAGGTTTAAATAACAACCAAAATGGAGTCCCCATAAACTCCAAAGGTTTAAATAAGCTAGCCAAACTAATGCAGAAGAACAAACCCCTAGAACCTGAAAGTCATTGTACCAAAACTCTACTAACGATAAGACTAAGAACAAGGGGTACAACCCCAAAACTAAACAAACACCTTAAACAAAAGTCTGAGTCCGAAAAGAGTGGACTTAAACAAGAGAAATCCATGGCAGCCTAAAAGAACTGGCTCACCCTTGAATCCGGTCATGCTCAATAGTCACCTAGCTGAGGTATATCAATAGCCGCCTGAAGATGCCCTGTACTCAACAAAGAACAAGCAAGTGCAGTATCAGTACACAACCACAGTGTACTGGTAGGATCACGCGACTATCCTAATAAGTGAAACACATGCAAGTAATCACAACATTATAAAACAGGCATATACCGAACATATGCAATATTAATCATCTTTTCAGGATCAATGTAGCATCACACGTTCTCAATAATACACATTGGTTATCAATTTAGAGCAATATACAATCTTCCAATATCAACATCATTAGATATGAATGTAATTATCACAAGTATATACACAACATAATTCAATGGTCCTATCACGGAACCCAATTTAATGGTCCTCTCATGGAACTTACACCCAAACTGTTAGCATACCGAAATGTGGTACCTGATCCAATATTTATGCCAGAACGTGGTAATCGATCCCATATTTATGCCGAAACATGGCAATTGATCCCATATTTATGCCGGAACGTGGCAACGGATCCCAATTAGTGTGTCGGATCATGACACCCGCCTATTCAACACACCATAATCAAAATCACAATGTATATTCTCACAATCATACAACAAGAGATGATTAATGGCATACAACTATTCAATTATCCTCATTTACGATTAGGGTGATCAATAATGCAACATTCTTATACATACATGCATTATAATGAGCAATTACAAGCATATATCACACCAACATGGAATCACAACCATCACCTACCTTGAATCCAAGCTTGAATCCCCTAAAGCACTTGAATCATCCTTTTGGGATTCTTCTCGCTTGTTCGTGTCTACAAACAATAATTTATATGCAAGGATCAACAATCAAAGGTCTAATTATCCGAATTATAACGAACTCAATAACCCTACACCAAAACCTTGATCGCCATACCCATATTAGGTATTTTCAACCATAAATTCCAGATCAAAACCCTCCCCCTTCGATAATTACCCAAGAAACTAGTTCTATGGATTAAAACATAGATTCGGGGAGTGAAAACCTTACCTTTAGTCTCAAGAATGGTGAAAAAGGGTCAAGAACTCATCTCCTGCCTCTCAAAGTTGAAAACTGCAGAATAAACCATTTTTGGGGTTTATTTAGGACTTTAAGTCGCGTCTGGCCCGCCACAGTGGCCCTCACCCCGCTATAGTTGCCCTGCCCTAGCGGCAGAAATCCCTCCCTAGTGGCTTGTACAGAACTAGTAAGATATTTTAATAATTCCAAGACCCCCATTTCGCAACACACTTTCAATCCATGACACTCAGAAAATACCCATTCACGCTAAGTTCAATTCCAGGAGTTCTAATCACCCGAATTCAATTCCGAAGAGTCGTACGGGTTCCTTAACATCTTATCTATCTACTCATGTCATAAAATTCATAAATAGATCACCCAATTATTACCATATTTCCCCAGACCTCACTGACTCCGATTTCATCCAAATCTGGACTAAGTTAGGAAATCTCAAGTTACTACGGAAAGGTTTTCAGCCCCCAATTCTTTCCCCATTGGTTTTTCCATAACGAAGGAAATCAGGTCGTTATAGTGATGTAGATATATGTTCTTAGGATCCTCAACAAGATTCTGTTGAGATCACTTCGTCTGCTTACCAACTTTTGAGTAACACCTTTTTACTTTTAGAGACTCCAATTTTATGAGTTGTTAGTATTAGTAACATTACGAGTAGTCGTGGGTCTTGTCTTGAAAGTCGTCTATATATAGTGGAGGCTTCATAGATAGAAAATTTTGGAGAGTCTTTTAGTTTTTAGATGTTTTATTTAAAACTTATGATTCATACTTAGTATATTCCGCAAAGTTTTGAGATTTAGTAAGTTGTTTTTAACTGTTTCTTTCAATTTGATGCTTATGTATGTTTGAGTTAGTCTTCCACTTGTAGTCGGCTAAAATGAGGTTTCGCTTAGGACCAACAATGAGTCTGGAGTGTCTGCCACGTCCAGGGTGTCACGACCCGAGTCTATACCCTGGACATGGCCGGCACTCAAGAACCATTGTTTGTCCCCAAGTGAACCCTCATCCTGGCTGACTACAAGCAGAAGACTAATTTAAGCATGCAAAAGCTTAAAAATTGAATAGCTTCAAACACTCATCCAAACTTCCCTTGAAGTATAGCGCGCACACCCATAGCATATCCTCTCATGTCAAAATTGTGCTTTCAGACTGGTCAATTGTCTGAGGCTGAAAGGCTGTACTAAGATTAACCTATGTCCCCAGTCCTTTCTGGAAGGACTTTCAGAAGTAGGCGGCAAATTATGCTCCTCTATCAGAGATAATAGATACTCGGACACTGTGTAGCCTAACAATCTCTCTAATATAGAGCCCTGCATAGTCTTCGGTCATAAAAGTAGCCCTGATTGCTAAGAAGTGGGTTGATTTTGTTAGTCTATCAACAATTACCCAAATAGAGTCAAAGTTGTGACGCGATCGAGGTAACCCTGTAATAAAATCCATATAATTGCTTTCCACTTCCCCAAAGGAATGACTATCTCCTGAACTAGCCCAGTGGGCTTTTGGTGCTGAACCTTTACCTGTTAGTAGTTAGGACACTGTGCCGTAAACTCAACAACGTCCTTCTTCTTCCCGTGCCACCAATAGATCTCCTTAATATCATGGTACATCTTCGTCGAACCAGGGTGAATAGATGTCGAAGCCCTGCAACATTTGAAACACACAATCGATTGCTATATCTAAGAATTCAATCTCCTGCAATATCAAATGCTAAAGACTGCTCATCCTGAGCCTTGGCTCTGAGCTGCTCTAAGCTAGGATCCTCTTGTTGGCGTGATTTTACTTCTACAACTAGAGATGATACAACTGTGTCCTGAATTGTGACCCCACTATCTTCTTCCTCTAACAATCTGACTCCCATGCTAGCTAACTGATGAATCTCTCGTGCTAGCTCACACTTCGCAACACCTAAATAGGATAAACTACCCATAGATCTTTGACTGAGGGCATCAGCTACCACCTTCACCTTACCTGGATGATATAAAATATCCATTTCGCAGTCTTTTAGTAACTCAAGTCATCAACGCTGTCGCAGATTTAACTCCTTCTGTGTAAAGATATATTGAAGGTTTTTATGATCTGTGAAGATGTCAACATGAACACCATACAAATAATGTCTCTAGATCTTAAATGAATGCACAACTGCAGCCAACTCTAAATCGTGGGTCGGATAGTTTTCTCATGCTTTCTCAACTGCTTTGAAGCATATGCGATAACCTTACCATGTTGCATTAGAACACATCCCAACCCAACACCAGAAGCATCACAATACACCGCATAGCCTTCTGAATGCTCTGGAAATGCTAGAATGGTGCTGATGTCAACCTATCCTTCAGCTCCTGGAAACTATGCTCGCAAGCCTCAGTCCACTGGAACTTAGCTGCTTTTTGAGTCAGCTTCGTTAATGGGGCTGAAAGTGAAGAAAACCCCTCTACAAACTTTCTGTAGTACCCAGCTAACCCTAAGAAACTACGAACCTTAGGCAGAGTCATGGGTCTTGGCTAAGTCTTTACGACCTCAATCTTTTGTGTATCAACCGCAATGCTTGCATCTGATAGAATATGCCCTAAGAAAGCTACAGAGTACAACTGGAACTCACACTTAGAAAACTTAGCATAAAGTTCTCGATCTTGAAGAACCTGAAGGATTGCTCGGAGATGATTTGCATGCTTAGCTTTTGTACGTGAACATACAAAAATATCATCAATAAATATAATCACAAACTAGTCTAGATACGGCCTGAATATACTATTCATTAGGTCCACGAACATTGCTGGGGCATTAGTTAATCCATAAGACATTACCAAGAACTCCAAGTGTCCATATCTGGTTCTAAAAGCTGTCTTTGGAACATCATTCTCCTGAACTCGTATCTGGTAGTACCTTGATCTTAAATCAATCTTTGAGAAGCACTTAGCACATTATAACTAATCAAACTAGTCATCGATCCTTGGAAGGGGATACTTATTCTTTATAGTCTCCTTAATCAGCTGTCGGTAATCAATACACATTCTTAGTGAGCCATCTTTCTTCCTTACGAATTACACTGGCGCACCTCATGGTGAAGGACTAGGCCTAATAAAGCCTTTATCCATCAAGTCATTCAACTGATCTTTCTACTCCTTTAGCTCATCAGGATCCATTCTATAAGGCTAGATATATATGGGTTGTGTACTTGGTAACATATCGATAGCAAAATCAATTTCCCATTCTAGAGGGCTACTAGAGAGCTCATTTGAAAATACATCTAGAAACTAATTAACTATCGGAATAGACTGAAGAGTAGGTGGTTCTGCATCTATATCATGAACGTGAACAAGATGATAAATACAACCCCTAGTAATCATCCTCCTCGCCTTAAGATAGGAAATAAATCTACCTTTCGGCGTTGCTGTATCGCCTTTCCATTCCCGAATGCCTCTCCTGGAAAGTGGAATCAAACAATCTTTGTGCCAGTACTTAACATTAGCTTAACAAGATGCTAACCAATTAATACCTATAATGACGTCGAAATCGACCATCTCTAACTCTACGAGATCGATAGAGGTCTAACGGTCGATAATTTCTACCGTGCAACCTCAATAGACTCTCCAGGCAATAATAGACTCACCAACTGGTGTATATATAATAAATGGATGATTTAATGACTCTGCTACTATACATAACTTCCCCGTAATAAATGGAATAACATAAGACAGGGTAGATCCAGGATCTATCAAAGCATAAACACAATGGGAGCAAACAATCAATGTACCTGTCACAACATCTGGTGATGACTCTAAGTCCTGTCAGCCGGCTAGTGAATATGTATGGTTCTGTACTCTACCAGAACTAGATGCTCCCTCTCTGCCTCATCCTCTACCTCTACTTGCTGAAGTTTGGGGTCTATGCCCTGTAGGTTGTGCTAATGAAGAGGAACCTACTACTGACCTAGTCGATTGACCTATACCACCATGACCTATGGTTGGGTTGTTTCTCCACTGATGCCCCTCCTATCCACAAGAATAACAACCTGTGGAACCCTGTCTGCACCTCCCGAAATGCATCCTACCGTAAGTAGCACAATGCGGTGGGGCTGTCCTTACTTGGCCTGAACCCCTCTGCTGTTGTGAGCCTAATGCTCGTAAACCCTCACCTGGGCTTTATTGTTCCTAACGATCAAATCTACTACCCTAGAACTGCTATAGTGGAGGTCCAGGTGGGCTAATAGAATATCGTGGTGTGGTACCACCCTGAAAATCTCCCTGTGAACCAACGGGACTAGCCCTCTTCTGTCGCTCTCTCTCGACCCTTTCACTCATATACTATAAATGTCGGTGATCCTCTATGCCTTGTGCAAAAGCCTGAATTTACGAGATATGCATATTATCATTTAGTGCAACGGTAGAACAAGTGTCAATATAGTTTGAGTCGAGCCCTCCTACAAATTACACACCCTATCATGCATCGTATCAACATATGCTGGTGCATATCTAGCCAATGAATCAAATCTCAGCCTGTACTCTCAGACACTCATGCTGCCCTATCAGAGGTTCAGAAATTGGTCCACCCAGCCATCCCTAATCTCTTGAGGCAAATAGTGATCTATGAAAGCTTCTGTAAAACTATCCCAAGTGGGTAGAGATGCATCTTTTTCCCTATATCTCTCCCAACTCTCATACCACAATACTGCAACATCGCGCAATCGAAATGCTGCTAACTCAACTGACTCCGTTGCTGAGGCATGCATGACTCTAAAGATCCTATGAAGCTGATCAACAAAGTGTTGAGAGTGCTCTCTATGATCTATCCTTGTAAACTGTGGAGGATTCAAGGCAAGAAATTCATGAACTCTCGAACGTTCGGGCCCTTTAGAAGGTCCGATAACATTTGGATCAACTGGTTGGCATTGTTTAGCTACTAAATGTGCTAACATACATACTGCACTCTTGAAATCCTGATCAGATAGAATAGGAGGAACTATAGGTGTTACTGTTGGTGGGGCCGAAAGTCCTGTAGCCCTCAGAGGCTCTTAAAGTGGTGGAAAAGCTATAAGGGGCTGAGAAGATGTCTCCCCCTCGGTATCACAATGGGCTACCTCCACCTATGGTACTTTGTCGGTACCCTCGCCTGTAGCTGTATCTAGCCCCTGGCAAGCTTTGGTCTGTCTGGTGTTAGCCATCTCAATCTACATACAAGTATCACTTATAAGCCAGAAACCTCAACCCTTAAGACACCGCTCTATAGCACGAAGTGAGCAAAAGAAGGATAGTCATTCTAACATGCTCGGTAGCTTCTTTCTTATCGTATGTGGTGCACAACACATTTATAAACAAGACTCTACTAGAAACAGCTTTTAGATTCTCTAGGATACGATGTTGCTCGGACACCAAGTTTGTCACACCCCAAACTCGAGGGGTGCAACTGGCTCCCAATGCCAAAACTCAGTCTCGAGCCGATCCTACTGAACATTTACAACTAGCGTATGGTAGCCACACGCAATCAAGAAAACAAATAAGTATATCTCGGCTTAAAATTATGCCCTCGGCCGGCAAGGCCCTTGTCAACTAATCTATAAAAGAAACAACTACTCCTAGGAGATCATATAAATAAATAGCCAACTAGCACAAAAGTCTTGATTGGGCCGTCAAGGCCACCATGATATCTATACCAAAACTGAAAGCAGGCATATATCAGGACAATACATCAAATAACTCACAAGCTTCAGCAAATCAACAAACTAGGTCAGTATGGCCATAACGTAATTATACACCCTACACATTAGTCTGCAAGCCTCTAAGAGTAGTAAAGATTGGCGGGATAGAGCCCTAGCCTACCCATAAAGATATATACAACAAAAGGTAACAAACCTCCCAACTCTAGCAGCTCCGAAGGAAAGGGAAAGCCAATCAGATAGAAGTCAATCCTGCTGCTGAGGAGGTCTATTAGGTTGTCTGGCGGGACCTTCATGCATGAATGCTCCACCCCAAGGCAATGGGGCATCAATAAAAAATAATGTACAGAGTATGAAAGGCTATAGACTAAGTGAGCAAGTATCATAATATACCAAAAGCAATCATGTAAGGAAATCAAAATTTTAAATAAGCATGCTAACCCACTACTGAATCTAACAAAATACAAAAATGATCAAACATTAACCTAATCAAGCCCCCATAAGCTCGGAAGGTACAAAAAACATACCACCTACCTAGGCCCCCATAAGCCTAGAAGGTTCCAAATCAATCTACATATCCCTATATGTAGCCACTTGTCTTTTTAAGAAGTCACATAGCCCTTTTTAGCAACGATATAGCCCCGTAGGCAGCACATAGCCCTCTTAGGCAACATCATAGCTCTGTGGACTGCACATAGCCCTCTTTTGAATCAACATAGCCCTGTAGGCAACACATAGCCCTCTTTGGTGTCTAAATAGCCCCGTAGGCAACACATTAAACTCTTTGGCATCATTATAGCCCCATGGGCAACACATAGCCCTCTTGGAAATAAAATAGTCCTATTAGACAACATCATAGCCCCCATAGGCAGTTCATAGCTCAACAACTAACCACAATAGCCCCAAGGGCGACAACAAACAATTGAATAGGCTAAAGTCGAGCAATTTAGCTATAAACAATATATATGAACAATCTCCAAGTTGTTCCTAACTTAGGGTCGTTGTTAATAGATTATGAGTCCCTAAAATGAGGGTTTATAACCACTCAATCAACCAACCACTCACAATTACATCTACAAGATCACCAACATTAACTACCTCTAAGGAAACATGTCGAACAAAGGGAATAGCCTTAGCATACCTTTCCAATGAACGCTCAAAAGACCATAGTTCCTTCATGAAAGTTGTTCCTTATGTCGTAAGCTTCACAAACACTATATATACACAGCTGGTATGCACCTATATATCGTTCATAATTAATCTTAAATCGGCAGATTTGCCATATTGCCCCAACTTGTCGAAATGTCCATAGAAATTCATAAAAACAATCATAAAAGAGTCCCGAGATGATTACCTTAGTTAACCAAGTTTGAACCTTGAAGAAACACCAATAACTACAAATTTATATCTTCAAAAACCAGCTCCAAACGCAGCTAATAGAATGGAAAAATGATTGCCACGTGTAGAGATCACGTTTCTAGGTACGGGGGCAACGTTTAATGGTAGAAATCGTCAAAAACTAACCTTCATCATGCAATAACTCCATAGGAACCCTCTCTTAAACTTTCTCTCTTGTTTGGAAGTGAAAAAAATGTTTCATGGCTTAAAACGTTGAGTAAGCCGACAAACCACATGTTTTACCCGACCCGGATTCTGCCCAGACAGTGTGTAGTAAAACCACCCTTATAACTTTTTACTCTGATGTCAGTTGGATACGGGGTTTTGTGCGTTGAAAACTAGACTCACAGGCCTTTTATTTAATGGTGATATTCCTTCTAACTCTTTATATATTGGGAGAAAATATCCAAGACATTTGACCCAAATTTGAGAGAAATCTTTAAAAAGGAACTTACGATAACTTTCGCCAACTTTTATTTTGCAACCTACCTAACTTCAGAACTTGAGATACAACCCTTGAACACTTAAAATATGACATACCACATCATTCTTAATTTATTACCCACCCTCATTGTCTTTCTGCGAAGATACGAGTTAATTTAGATGTTATGAAAAGTCGGGGTGTTACAACACGTGCAACACACGTATCCAAAAACTATTATATTGTAGCCATTTGGTCGTTGAGCCATATGGGAGAATGTAACTCATTATTTTATTTGTGTCCCAATTAATGTAAAGCCCATAAATAATATTTAGTAAATAATAGATCTCATTCGTACATCGATTATTTGATTGGCGTAGCAGATAAATTATTAATTAACCTCTACAAATTGGTTCTTCATCTTTCTATTAGAGTTACAACATACTCTACACCTTTTTCATCGTTGACGAATGTGGTAACGTAAGTTAGGACAAGGTAAGGCGTTAAAAAGACCAGTTTTGTTATATAATACCAATCTCTATAGTATTAGGGGTTGTTTGGTAGAGTGTATTAGGAAAAATAATGCATGCATTAGCCTTGTGTATTACTAGTACATTGCTTGGTACTCTTTTCTAACCTATGTATAACTAATGCTTGCATTAGTTGTACACTCTATTGTATATTAAAGTATGCATTACCAATACTATGAATTTCTAGGTATTAGGAATGCAATGGTTTTAATGGGTGCATTAGCTCAATTAAAGACCCATTTGCCCCTCAAATCCCTTTTTACATCTTTTCCATCATAATAGTGGAGGGTATCTTTGTAAATTAATTTTTTTATGCAATGCATGCTATTTTTAATGCATCAAACCAAACAATGCATAAAAATAATCTATGCATAATTTGCAAGCATAACTTATACATGTATTGCTAATACAATCATTACTAATACACTCTATTTAGCACTATTCTTATACACTCTACCAAATGACCCCTTAATGTATTTAAGATCCTGATGTGTATTAAGTTTTGCTTACACATGTCACGACCCGAGTCCACACCTTGGACGTGGCCGGCACTCGAGAACTAATGATGGTCCCCAAGCGAACCCTCATCCTGGATGACTATAAGCGGAAGACTACCTCAAGCATACAAAAGTTCAATACTGAATCAAATCTCATTAAACTTAAATACTCAACTTTAAAAAGTTTGAACAATGCTCAAAAAATATACTGAGAGTTTATGAAACAACTCAAAAGAAAGAAATTACAGAAAATTCCTCAACTTTGTCTATCTATGAAGCATCTACTATTACAGAAGGATATCGAGACAAGACCCACGACATCTATAAACTACTAACTGTAAGGTAAAGGTGAAGTCCTTTGGAATACAAGAAGGCTCACCACAGCTGGCTGGAATACCGCATGACCTTAACAAAACGCTTGTTGATGATCTCGAATCCCTGTATCTGTATCATGAAACGAATCAAGCCAAGTGATGTCAGTACATAGAATGTATGAGCAAGTAAGGGGAACTTTACAACATACGTATAAGCTCGATCTAATAAAAGGGGAGACATACTTACCTCGTCTCAACTCAATATAACTCAAGAATACTCAACTCGTCTCAAGGATACTTAACTCAACTCAAGATACTCAACTTAACTAATGATGCTCAACTCAGCTTAAGATACTCAGCTCAAACTCAAGATACTCAAGTCAAACTCAAGATACTCAACTCAAAATGAAAGCAACAATAAAAGATGATATATACATGAAACTTTTAGAACAGTAAATAATAACTCAAATGTATATAAAAATACAATAATAACTCATTACTCTTATTTGGGAGATTCTCTAACCGACAACCATCACTCTAAGCAATGTGATGATGCAGCGTCATACCCACGCTGCCAGAACTATCCTATACCTTGCTAGAATATAGGACATCCTCAACTAAGTGAATCCACTAAGATATGCTTAAAAGTAATAAGAAATCATCTACAAAGTATGACCCTTTACCCATGTTGGCATACATGATTCATGGGGGCTGTGAGTTGTCTGACCTCTACCCCATTTTGGTGCTCAATACTACTCCCAATAATATATGATCATGCTCAAATGTTTTAAAAACATAACTCTTCCTCTTGTTTGACATAATTGCTTAAACTAGCCGTAACTATTCTCGAAATATCTTTTGAACTCATAACTCATTTAGAAATCTCAGTTTCTCTTTTACCAATGTAAAATTTGATTCCTCTGGAATACATAGTCCCCTTATACTCATACTTGAAAACTATTACTCAAAAAAATTTCAAAATCATCTTGTGATATGATTATTGATGACTCTAGAAGTCATAGTGCATAAACATTGATGGTGTATCTAGATACCATACTACACATACATTGATGGCATACTCGATTGTCATACTAATTATGTTTTAGAGAACTCTTTTCTCAAAACTCATCTTTACTTTCTCAAAACTAAGTTTAAGAACTCAAGTGTTGGCTTTAAAAAACTTCTCAAAATTTATGACCCAATTCATAGGGTTCATGTGGAATTATGAACATGAACAACTCAACTCAGGGATCTTAATAGCAATATGGAACTCAGTACTTAGAACTCAAGGACTCAGGAGCTCGGAACTCATAACTCAACAATACTACTAATCTCAGAAATACTAAATTCATACTGTTCATGCTGAAATATAGACATAAACAAATCAACTCAAGAATCTTAATGTAAAACATATAGCAATTCAATAATTAGGAATAGCATTTCAAAAAGAATCAAGAACTGAAGAACTAAAAATTAACTCATCTCAAGAACACTTAAATCTAGGGATGGAATCCTAGATTACTCTTTGACTAATTTGAATGTATATGTAGGGCGTGAGGACGAACTAGTCCAATACTATGAAAGCCTTACATACCTGGAAGAACAAGTTTCTAAAAGAATCTTGAATAAGAACTTGATTAGAAGCCTTGAAACCCTAGCTTGAAGGAGAACAATCAAGAAAACCTTTCTTGAGATTTTCTAGTTTCTTGAAATCTCTATGGCTAAGAATTATGATTTTCATTAGTGATTCATAATTGTATGGAGGAATTTGAGTTGTAAAGAATGGATTTCTTGGAGAAAGACTTACCTTGAAGAAGAATCTTGAACAAGATTGAAAGAATTTTGAATGAAGTTGTCACGCCCCGAGCCTACACCTTGGGCGGGACTGACACTCGAGAACCATTGTTGGCCCCAAGCGAACCCTTGGTCTGGCTTAACTATTAAAGGAAGACTTCAGTGAACATAAAATCACTTTAAAAGTAAATTGAAAACTCAATAGATAACTTAGAATGTATATAAAAGAACATTCACTAGCCAAAATGACAACTCAAGTCTCAAACATCAAAACTGAAATGGAAAGACTCAAGAACTAACATCAACTAACAGTCTATGAAGCCTCTAACAATTGAGATGGACGTCGGGACAAGAGCCACAACATCCTAACGAACTAAAATGATAAAGTAATAAAAATGTGATCCTTAGGAAGGAAGGAGGCTCACCAACAACTTTGAATCTCAACTCGATCAATGATGTACTGGATGCTGATCCTGTTTACCTGAATCTGCATCATAAAAATATGCAGGCCAACTAGCATTAGCATATTGAATGTACGAGCATGCGAGGGGAATACTAAAACAAGACATAGGCTTGAAAGGAACTGAAGGAATATACTTGGTGTCAACTCAACTCATTTCAATATAAAGCAATAATGGAAATGCAATATAAAGAAAAGCTTTTAAAACATGGATAACAACTCTGTGTATTTAGAAATACAATGGTAACTCAGTTTGTATGTAAGGATAAAATATAAACTCAGTTTATACGTGAAAATACAAGTAATCTCTGTGTATATAAGAATACAAAAATATAACTGTGCGAGTTTCTCTAATCGACAACCATCACTTAAGATCTATGTAATGATACAACGTTTGGCCTTACGCTTCCAAGGTCGTCCTATACCTTGCTGGGAGTATAGAACCTAACTACTAAGTGGATCCATTAGTCTATGTTAAAAAGCACTAAGGAATTATCTAAAAAGTATAACCCTTTTCTACCCACGTTGGCTACATGGTTTATAGGGGCTGTGAGTTTTCTGAACTCTCCCCCATATCAGTACTCAATACTACTCCCAAAATATAACTAGCTCATATGTTTAAAAACATAACTCTTTCTATGATTTGAGATAATTGCTCGAAAACTAGCCCAAAGGCTCTCTTGGAAATCATTGTTTCCTCTCTTGATTAAATGTGAAAAAAATTACTCTTTACTGAAAACTAGGTCAAAGGCTCTTTTCAAAATCGGTGTTTCCTTTCTTGATTAAATGTAAAAACATTTATTCTTTGGGAATACATAGTCTCCATATACACTTTTGAAGAAATGAACTTCACTCTTTACTCTTTTCTCAACTCAAAACTCAAGCCTTAAAACAAGTTTAAAGCATTTGCAAAAGACTTTTGAAAGGACTCTAAGAACTCTCTAGACTTGGACCTTAACTTTCCTTGAATTTGAAATTTATGGATTCAGGATTGTGATTTGTGATAGAAAAGATCTTGTGATGTTTAAGAGTGTTTTTAGATTGTTAAACATGAGAAACGATCAAGAAATCACTGTCTTGAAGCAAGTCCGCGATGCAGAGATGCATTTTATTATTTGATAAGGATATAAATTTTGAGGCAGAAGGGTCCGCAACTCCTCCGTGACGCGGCGAGAAAAGTTCCAGCCCTGAGGAATAGGTCTGCGACACGGACCTGGTACCCAGATTTGCCCGACTTTTTCCTTTTTCATTTTCTAACCCCAATTCACCTAAATTGGATTCTTTTTATCAATTCCCCTTTAGATTCAGATACCCAGTATATTTACACAAGAATCTTATCAAACAAAACTCTAAAATAGACACGATTCCAAAAAGAACTCAACAATTTGATCAAATCTAAAAAACGAAAGCCAATTTCATGAACACAATTCAAGATTATCAAACTTTCAACTGTCTTGAATGAATTTCTCTGAACTAAACATGATTGGCACGTGGGTGAACAAACCAATGCTATGAAAGTCTCACATACCTCTTAGGATCGAATCCTTGGTGAACTCTGTAACTAAAATCGCAAGAACCTAGCATGAACTTTTCTCCTCCTTTGTCCTCTGGAGTTCTTTCTCTAAAAACCCTAGCATGAAATTTGAGTATGTAAACTTAACCAATTCAGTTTAGACCCCAACTAAATCACTACAACGGATTTAATTAATTGGGAAATGAAAAGACCAAAATACCCTTCCAAATTTCAGGTAACTTTCCTTTTTCAGACATCTAGACTTCAAACGGGCATATCTCCCTCATACGAACTCGAAAACTAGAAAAATCGATGGATTTGGAAAGATAATTTAAAGACCTTTCATTTGATATCTTGTAGCCCACCTAAAGCATCATGTACTAGGAGTTCTGGTCGTTTGAAGTTGACCCAAAACTCATACTTAATATATCTTTGCCAAATTTCAGATTTTTCATTCTTTCCAAAAATGGTTCTTTCAAATTCTAGTTCATTCAAATAGCGGGGTGTTACAATGTCTCACCCTTGGGAACATTCATCCTCAAATTAGATTACTCTTAGTAGGCTAAGGGTGTAATATCTAACATTCAGCTCAAACACCCAACAAGCAAATCTAACACATTCAGTATATCAATTAAAGAGTACGAAGAAGAGAATTAGTACTGTGATCTAGAATTTCTCTAGGGTCAAAGAGATGTGGATATCTCTTCATCATATCCTCCTCAGCTTCCTAATTAGCTTTCTCTACAAACTAATTTCTCCACAGAACCTTGACTAATGCTACTTCCTTGGCGGTCTAGAATATGAATAGGAATCTCCTCATAAGACAAGCTATCCTTGATACCAATATCTTCAGTTGAGATAATCAGTGAAGGATCGCACATATACTTTTTCAACATAGAAATGTGAAACATTGGATGAACTGTTGCAAACTCTTATGGTAGCTCCAACTCATAAGCTATACTACCAATCCTTTTGGATATTCTTTAAGGACCAATATACCAGGTACTAAGTTTCCCCTTCTTACAAAATCTCATAACACCCTTCATAGGTTAAACCTTCAAGTACACCCAATCATCTACTTCAAACTTTAGGTCTTTTCTCTTAACATTAGTGTAGGATTTCTGATGACTCTGTGATGTTTTCAACCATTCTTGAATAACTCTCACTTTCTCCATAGCTTGATGTACTAAGTCTGGTCCTATCAACCCAGCATCACCAACCTCAAACCATCTAATAGGAGATTTGCATCTTCTCCCATAAAGAGGTTCATAAGGAGCCATCTGGATGCTAGAATGGTAACTATTGTTATAAGCAAACTCAATGGGCTGATTTTGTCATTTGATCAACAATCACCCAAATAAAATAATGTTGCCTGCGAGACCGCGACAAACAAATAATGAAATCCATATTAATTATCTCCCACTTCCATTCTGAAAGTTCTATATTCTGAGCCATACCATCGGGCCTTTGGTGCTCTACTTAACTTCTTTACAATTAGAGCATTTAGCAACGAACTCAACAATACCTTTCTTCATATTATTCCACCAATATACTTCTCTTAAATCACGATACATCATTGTGGAACCCGAATGGATAGAATATCTGGAGCTATGAGCTTTCTCCACGATCCTCTCTTGGAGTTCATCCACCATCGGTACACACAACCTACCTTGATACCTCAATACACCATCTCCCCCCTTGTTCAAAAGCCAATACTTTTTGCTTATGAACATTTGTCTTCAATTCAAGAAAAATAGGATCTTGGTCTTGTTTCTCGTTCACTTCTGACACTAATGATGATTCTGCCCAATTCATCACTACTATTCCTCCTTTAGTGGAATCCATTAGTCGAACTCCTAATCATGCAAGTCCGTGCACATCTTTTGCTAACTCTCTCTTTTCTTCTTTAACATGAGTGGTACTAACAATATACAACTTGCTCAAGGCATCAACAACAACATTAGCCTTACCTTGGTGATAGAGAATACTCATATCATAATCCTCGAGTAACTCTAACCACCTCTTTTATATGATATTAAGCTCTTTCTAACTAAACATATATTGGAGACTCTTGTGATTAGTGAACACATCTACATGAACACCATAAAGATAGTGACGCCATATTTTCAAAACAAATACTATGGCAGCCAACTCTAAATCATGGGTTGGATAATTCTTCATGTGAACTTTCAGCTGTCTAGAGGCATAATCTATAACTTTACCATTCTGCATTAACACGCAACCAAATCCAACTTTGGACGCATCAAATTACACAACAAAACCTTGCGTACCTTCTGGTAAGGTCAATACTAGGCAGTAGTGAACCTATTTTTCAATTCCTGGAAGTTTTTCTCACAGGTTTTAGACCATGGAAACTTCACATTTTTTTGAGTCAAATTTGTCAACGGGGACGAAATATATGAGAACCCCTCGACGAACCTTCTATAATATCCAACCAACCCCAAGAAACTCCTAATATCAGTTGGAGATGTGGGTCTAGGCAAATTTTGCACAGCCTCTATTTTTTGAGTATCTACTCTAATTCCATCACCGAAAACAATGTGGCCTTAGAATGCCACAGACTTGCGCCAAAAATCGCACTTAGAGAATTTAGCATACAACTCTCTATCCTTTAGAGTTTGGAGAACTACTCTATGATGACTATCATGATCTTTCTCTTTCCTCGAATAGATTAGTATGTTATCAATGAATACAATAACAAACATATCTAAATAAGGCTTGAATACTCTATTCACAAGGTCCATGAACGCTGCAGGCGCATTAGTTAAACCGAACGACATGACCAGAAACTCATAATGACCATAATGGGTCCTGAATGTTGTCTTAGCGATATCACATTCCCTTAATCTCAATTGGTGGTAGCCAGATCTGAGGTGTATCTTAGAAAAGCAAGTGGCACCTTGAAGTTGATATAAGATATCATCAATTCTCAGAAGAGGATACTTATTCTTGATAGTAGCCTTGTTCAACTGACGGTAATCTATACACATTCTAAGAGAACCATCATTTTTCCTCACAAATAAGATTGAAGGGCCCAAAGGTGAGACACTTGTTTGAATAAAACCTTTCTCTAGAACATTCAACTGATCTTTCACCTCTTTCAACTCTGCTGGTGCCATCCTATATGGAGGAATAGATATAGGATGAGTATCGGGAAGGATATCTATAGCAAAGTCTATTTCTCTGTCAAGAGGGACTCCAGGAAGATTATCTGGAAAGACTTCTGGAAACTCTTTTACTAGTGGAACTGACTGAATATGAGGTATCTCAACATTAGAGTCATTAACTCGGACTAAGTGATACACAGACCCCTTGGAAACTAACTTTCTCGCCTTTAGGTAGGAAATAAAATGTCAATTAGGCACTACTGGACTACTCTTCCACTCTATAACTGGCTCATTAGGAAACTGGAACTTAACAACTCAACTTCGACAATCAACTGAGGCATAACATGAAGTCAGTCCATACCTAGAATGACATCAAAATCTACCATATCTAACTCCACTATGTCAGCCATGGTGCTCTTGTGATTGACAAAAATGGTACAATCACAAGAGACTCTCTCTACTTATAGACTTACCAACAGGTATGGAAATACAAAAGGGCTCAAGAAGTTTCACATGAAGAACATCAATTCATCGCAACATAAGGATTGACAATAGATAAACTCGCTCCTGGATCTAGCAAAACATAAACATCAAATTAAAGACTTGGATCATACTAGTGACAACATGTGGCGAATCTTGCTCTTGGCATCTAGTTATAGCATACACATAGTTTCTTCCTCTTCCTACCCCTGAAGTAGTAGCTCCTGTAGATGCAACTCTGTCTGGTGGAGCAACTGAAGAAGACTGAGCTCTATTGCCCCCATTACCATTTTGCTGCATGTTCTTAGAACACTCTCTCATAAAATGACCGTTTTGACCACACTTGAAGCAACCAATGGATTCATTATGACACACCCCTGAGTGGTTCCTACCACACTTAGTACACGCAGGAGTCCTATTACCCCCTTATGCCACACTACCTTGAGAATGTGTAGGTCTTGTTCTGAAATTCTGTGAATTCTGATTTTGGAACTCACCTTCGTTCCTTGGTGTAGGTGCATTAGTAGATGATGCAGCAGGGCCATTTTGTTTCTGTTTGAAAGATGACCGGTTGACATTATTCTTATGTTGTTTGGACTCATTCCCTGTCTTAGCTCTCTTATTTTGAAACTTCTTCCTATCTTTCAGCTTCTCTTCCTCAACCTGTTGTACATGAATAAGTAATATCTCGTAATTTGAAACAACTAGGAAGAAGTTAAGAACTGGAATAGTCATTTTTTGAAATAATGGAAATCTGGAAATTTGTTTAAGTTAGGAAAAAGTTGAGTTTTGGCCAACTTCAATAGCCATAACTTCTAGCTCAGGATGATTTAGAGGTACTTCCATAGATGGTAGGAAAGACCTTGGAATGATCTTTCCAATGCCGCTGAATTTGCGTGATTCTGAGTTCGTATGAGTGAGTTATGCCCTTTGGAAGTTGGGCTGTTTGATTAAGGAAAGTCCAAATCTGGATTTTTGAAGGGTAGTTTGGTCTTTTGTTTACCCAACTTAATTAATTCATTTTTAGGAGTTTAATTGGGGTAAATTCAAATTTTAGACAGTTTTAGAAAAGTGATTTTCATGCTAGGGCTTGGAGAAAAGAGAAAAGAGGAGAAAGGAGAAGAATGTTCAAGATTCGTTTAAGATTCGTCGAGATTAGTTTGTGGATTTCGTCGGGGGTGATCCCTACAAGGTATGTGAGATCACATAGAATTGGGATATTTCGCCCACGCACCAATCATGATTTACTTAAGCGAATTTAAGCTTTTGAAAGCTTAGAAATTTTGAAGTTCTATTAAATTCTTGATTTGTTGAAATCGTTTAGGAGTTGTTTAATCCGAATCGGTGATTTTAGATTTGATTTTGAGTAGAATCTGATGTACTTTGAACATTTAATCGATTATAAGTGTTTGGGGAAAGAACCCATGGAGTTTAGAGGGTTTAGAACTGGAAAACTATGAAGTAATTTTCGCCGGGCAAATCTAGTCGCCGGGGGTGCATCGCGGACCCATTCCCCAGAACTGAGAAAATTTTTTTTGCATTGCGGAGCGGTCACAGACCATTCTACCTCAAAAGTTGTTTTCGAAATCAAAAATTAAATATGTCTCCGCGTCGCGGACCCATCCTCAAATATTGAATTTTGGTCTTTTCTCATGTTTAGCCATCTAAAATCATTCCTAAACATCATGAGATCTTTCCTATCACAAATATCAATCCTTGAATCCATAATTCAATTCAATGATCAGTAAAGAGTCAAGTCAAGAGAAGTTAAGAGTCACATCTAGAGAAGTGTATAATGTTTTCAAAAGTCTTTTACAAATGTTTTAACTTTGTTGTAAGGCTTGAGTTTTGAGTTGAGTAAAGAGTAAAGTTGTAGTTCATTTCTTCAAAAGTATATGGGGACTATGAATTCCCATAGAGTTTAAAATGTTTTCACATTTAAACAAGAAAGGAAACCTCAATTTCTGAAGAGACTTCAGGCTAGTGTTCAGAAAAGAGTAAATGCTTTCATAACTTAGCAAGAGTGGAAACTTTGATTTTCAAGAAAGCCTTTGAGCTATGTTTTTGAGCAATTATCTCTAATCACAGCAAGAAATATGTTTTTAAACATAAAGAGATAGTGTCATATTTTGGGAGTAGTATTGAGCACCAATATGGGGGAGCATTCAGAGAACCCACAGCCCCCATAAACCATGTAGCCATCATGGGTTGAAAAGGGTCATACCTTTTAGATGAATCCTTTAATGCTTTTTAGCATAGACTAGTGGATCCACTTAATGAGTTAGGTCCTATACCCCCGGCAAGGTATAGGATGGCTCTTTGCAGCGTAAGGTAAAGTGTTGTATCATCACTATATCTCTTAAGTGATTTTTGTCGGTTAGAGAAACTCCCACAACAATATTTTTGTACTTTTATATACATCAGATTATTTGTATTTTTACATATATCTCAGATTTATATGTATCTTTGCATACACATAGAGTTGATATAATTTTTTAAACAGTTTTTCTTTATATTGCACTTTTTTAAAATTGTTTTATACTAAAATGAGTTCAGTTATGTTGAGTTGAGCCAGGTAAGTTCTTCAGTTCTTTTCAGATCCTTTTCAAGCCTATGTTGTGTTTAGCATTCCAACTCGCATACTCGTACATTTAATGTACTGATGCCAATTGGCCTGCATCTTATTATGATGCAGACACAGGTAACCAGGATCAGCATCCAGTGCATTGTTGATCCAGTTGAGCTTCAGAGTTGTTGGTGAGCCTCCTTACATTTCGAAGGATCCCCCTTTTTCATTACTTTATCATTTTAGTTCATTAGGATGTTGTGGGCCTGTCCCGACATCCATCTCAGTTGTTTTAGAGGCTTCATAGATAGTCAGTCAGATGTTAGTTCATTCATCATCGTTTTGTTATTGGATTATGTTCAAATTTGAGTTGCCATTTTGGCTAAGTTAAATGTTTATTTTTAAAAGATTATGAATTCAGTTTGAGATATGTTGAGTTATCTTGTATTTGGATTCTCTTTCTCATGTCTAAGTCTTTCGCTGAGTAAGTAAGCCAGGCCAAGGGTTCGCTTGGGGCCAGCAATAGTTCTCAAGTGCCAATCTCGGGTGTGACAAACTTGGTGTCAGAGCACAGAGTTGAAAAGTCCTAGGGAGTCTATGAAGTCGTGTCTGTAGAGTCCTAGTTATTGGTTTGAAGCACGCCACATCTATAATTACGAGGCCGCAATACTTAGGAAAATTTCTCACATCTTTCACACTCATTTCATACGTTAGAGTTTAATCTCTAAAAAGTTTCTTATAATTTGTGCTTGCGCGTGTTTTTAGATAATCATGCCTCCACGCAGAGCTGTCTGAGGTCGTCCTACCAGAAGAAATGTTGAGCCACAAGAGCAAAGGGTACCTAATGCACCAGAAGTGCAACCCCAATGGAAAGTCACCAATGCTAAATTTCGGGTAGAAATTCAAATGCTAAGTTAGGCTGTGTCTAACAAGGTTGGGCAACAAAGAGAGGCTCGACAAGAAAAGGCTGACACTTCAAGGATTCGTGAGTTCGTGAGGATAAATCCTCCAAGTTTCACTGGTTCAAGCATTTCTGAGGATTCAAAGAACTTTGTTGATGAACTGAAAAAGGTGTTTGATGTGATGCATATTGCTGATATTGAGAGAGTTGAGCTAGCTACATATCAACTGAAGAATGTCGCTAGGACTTGGTTTGACTAGTGGATAGGGGATAGAGCTGAGGATGCACCACCTGCTAGTTGGGCCTGTTTTGAGGAGGCTTTCTTGGGGCATTTCTTTCCTCGAGAACTGAAAGAGGCCAAGGTACATGAGTTCCTCACACTTAAGCATGATTCTCTAAGTGTTCATGAATATGGGTTGAAATTTACCCAATTGTCCCGTTATGCTCCGGAAATGGTTGCGGACATGAGGAGTAGAATGAGCTTGTTTGTTGCTGGGTTGGCTCGTCTGTCTAGTAAAGAAGGTAGGGCCGCAATGCTTATTGGAGATATGGACATCTCGAGGTTAATGGTATATGTGCAGCAGGTTGAGGAACAAAAGCTTAGTGATAGGGAAGAGTTTAAGAACAAGCAAGCTAAGACAGGGAACGAGTCCAGGCAATAAAAGAGTAAGGCCAATCGGTCATCTTTCCAATAGAAACAGAAAGGACATGCTCCATCATCTGCTAGTGCACCTGCACCTAAGAACAAAGGTGAATACAATAGTCAGAAATTCAGAGCTAAACCTGCTTATTCTCAGAGTAGCATGACACTAGGGGATAGTAAGCCTTCTGCATGTGCCAAGTGTGGTAGGAACCATTCAGGTACATGTCATGAGGGCTCAATTGGTTGTTTCAAGTATGGTCAGAATGGGCATTTCATGCGAGAGTGTCCAAAGAATAGGCAGGGAAATGGTAATGTGGGCAATAGAGCCCAGTTTTCTTCAGTTGCTCCACCAAACAAAGCTGCACCTATAGGGGCTACCTCAGGTACTGGTAGAGGAACAAATCATTTATATGCTATCAATAGTCGCCAAGAGCAATAGGATTCACCAAATGTTATCACTGGTATGATCCAAGTCTTTGACTTTATTGTTTATGCTTTGGTAGATCCAAGAGCGAGTTTGTCATTTGTAACTCCTTATGTTGCTATGAATTTTGATGTTATTCTTGAGCAACTTAGTGAGCCATTTAGTGTTTCTACACCTGTTGGTGAGTCCATTCTAGTAGAGAGAGTTTATCGTGATTGTCGCGTTTCTGTCAAGCACAAGAGTACCATGGCTGCTTTAATTGAGTTAGACATGGTGGATTTTGATGTCATTCTTGGTATGGACTGGTTTCATGCCTGTTATGCCTCAGTTGATTGAAGAACTCGAGTTGTCAAGCTTCAATTTCCAAATGAGCCAGTCTTAGAGTGGAAAAGTAGTTCAGCAGTGCCTAAGGGTCGTTTCATTTCGTACCTTAAGTTAAGAAAGTTAGTTTCTAAGGAGTGTGTCTATCACTTAGTCCGAGTTAATGACTCTAGTGTTGAGATACCTCCTATTCAGTCAATTTTAGTTGTAAGAGAGTTTCCAGAAGTATTCCCAGATGATCTTCCCGGAGTCCCTCCTAAGAGAGAGAGATTTTGATATTGATATTCTTCCAGATACTCATCCTATATCTATTCCGGCATATAGAATGGTACCAGCAGAGTTGAAAGAGCGTAAAGAGCGGTTAAAGGATCTCTTAGATAAGGGATTTATTCGACCAAGTGTCTCACCTTGGGGTGCTTCGGTTTTGTTTGTAAGAAAGAAAGATGGTTCCCTTAGGATGCGTATAGATTACTGTCGGATGAACAAGGTTACCATCAAGAACAAGTATCCTCTTCCAAGGATTGATGATTTATTCGATCAACTTCAAGGTGCCACCTATTTCTCTAAGATAGATCTCAGATATGGCTATCATCAGTTAAGAGTAAGGGAGTGTGATATTCCAAAGACAGCATTCAGGACCCGTTATGGTCATTATGAGTTTTTGGTCATGTCCTTTGGTTTGACCAATGCACCAGCATCGTTCATAGACCTTATGGATAAGGTCTTCAAACCTTATTTAGATATGTTTGTTATCATCTTCATTGATGACATACTAATCTATTCAAGGAATGAAGAAGATCATGCTAGTCATCTCAAAATAGTTCTCCAGACTTTGAAAGATAGAGAGTTGTATGCCAAGTTCTCTAAGTGTGAAATGAAGAAGATCATGCTAGTCATCTCAAAATAGTTCTCCAGACTTTGAAAGATAGAGAGTTGTATGCCAAGTTCTCTAAGTGTGAATTTTGGCTTCAATCTGTGGCATTTTTAGGCCATGTAATGTCTGGAGGGGGAATTAAAGTTGATACTAAGAAAATTGAGGGAGTGCAGAATTGGCCTAGACACACATCTCCAACTAATATTAGGAGTTTCTTGGGTTTGGCTGACTATTGTAGAAGGTTTGTAGAGGGGTTCTTGTCGATTTCATCTCCTTTGACCAGATTGACTCAGAAGACAATTAAGTTTCAATGGTTTGAAGCTTGTGAGAAAAGCTTTCAGGAATTGAAAAAGAGGGTGACTACTGCCCCAGTTTTGACTTTACCAGAAGGTACGCAAAGCTTTGTTGTCTATTATGATGCATCTAGAGTTGGTTTGGGTTGTGTGTTAATGCAAAATGGAAAAGTTATAGCTTATGCCTCCAGACGGTTGAAAGTTCATGAGAAGAACTACCCAACCCATGATTTAGAATTGGCTGTTGTAGTATTTGCTTTGAAAATATGGTGCCATTACCTTTATGGTGTTCATGTGGATGTGTTCACCGATCACAAGAGCCTTCAGTATGTTTACTCAGAAAGAGATCAATCTCAGAGAGATGGGGTGGTTAGAATTACTCAAGGATTATCACATGAGTATTCTTTACCATCCAGGTCAGGCTAAAGTTGTTGTTGATGCTTTAAGCAGGTTGTCTATGGGTAGTACTGTCAATGTTGAGGAAAAAAAGAGAGAGTTAGCAAAAGATGTGCATAGAATTACACGCCTAAGAGTCAGACTTATGGATTTCACAGAAGGAGGAGTAGTGGTGATGAATGGGGCTGAATCATCATTAGTGTCAGAAGTAAAAGGAAAGCAGGACCAAGACCCTATTTTTCTTGAATTGAAGGCAAATGTTCATAAGCAAAAAGTATTAGCTTTTGAACAAGGGGGAGATGGCGTACTGAGATATCAAGGTAGATTGTGCATACCAATGGTGGATAGACTCTAAGAGAGGATCATGGAGGATGCTTATAGCTCCAGATATTCCATTCATCCAAGTTCCACAAAGATGTATCATGATTTGAAAGAGGTGTATTGGTGGAATAGCATGAAGAAGGGCATTGCAGAATTTGTTGCTAAGTGCCCAAATTACCAATAAGTTAAAGTAGAGAACCAAAAGCCCGGTGGCTTGGCTTAGAATATAGAACTTATGGAATGGAAGTGGGAGATGATTAATATGGACTTCATCACAGGTTTACCAAGGTCTCACAGGCAACATGGTTCTATTTGGGTAATTGTCGACAAAATGACAAAATCTGCCCACTTTTTTCCAGTAAACACCACCCATTCAGCAGAGGATAATGCCAAGTTATATATTCAGGAGGTGGTAATACTTCATGGAGTCCCTGTTTCAATTATATCAGATAGGGGTGCTCAATTTACTGCACAATTTTGGAAATCAATCCAGAAATGCTTAGGTTCAAAGGTGAACTTCAGTACTACCTTTCATCCTCAGATAGATGGTCAAGTAGAGCGCACTATTCAGACCTTAGAGGATATGTTGAGGGCCTGTGTGATTGATTTCAAAGGTAATTGGGATGATCACCTACCCCTTATTGAATTTGCATACAATAATAGTTACCACTCCAGCATCCAGATGGCTCCATATGAAGCTTTTTATAGGAGAAGATGCAGATCTCCTATTGGATGGTTTGAAGTTGGTGAAGTAGGGTGATAGGACTAGATCTAGTTCATCAAGCTATGGAGAAGGTAAAAGTGATTCAAGAGAGGTTGAAAATGGTGCAGAGTCGCCAGAAATCCTACACTGATGTTAGGAGAAGGGCGTTAGAGTTTGAAGTAGATGGTTGGGTATATCTTAAAGTTTCACCCATGTTATGAGGTTTGTTAAGAAGAGGAAACATAGTAGCTTATGAGTTGGAACTACCACAAGAGTTAGCCATAGTTCATCCGGTGTTTCACATCTCCATGTTGAAGAAGTTCATGGGCGATCCTTCATTGATCATACCAACTGAAAATATTGGCATCAAGGATAGCTTATCTTATGAGGAGATTCCTATTCATATACTAAATCGCCAAGTTTGCAAGTTGAGAACAAAAGAGGTAGCATCAGTCAAAGTCCTTTGGAGGAACCAATTTGTTGAGGAAGCTACTTGGGAAGTTGAGGAGGATATGAAGAAGAGATATCCACATTTCTTTGAATTCGGAGAAAGTGTAGGCCAAGGTACTAATTCTCTTCATAGTACTCTTAAAATTATGAATGAGCATGTTATTTGTTTGCATTTGCTTGTTGGGTGTTTGAACTTAATGTTACCAACCTTAGCCTAGTAAGAATAATCTCATTCGAGGACGAATGTTCCCAAGGGGGAGATATTGTAACATCTCGCAATTTGAAACAACTAGGAAGAATCTAAGAACTGGAAATAGTCATTTTTGGAAATAATGGAAATCTAGAAATTTGTTTAAGTTAGGAAAAAGTTGAGTTTTGGCAAACTTCAAACAACCGTAAATTCTAGTTCATGATGATTTATAGGTACTTTCAGAGATGGTAGGAAATATCTTGGAATGATCTTTCCAACACCACTGAGTTTGGAAGATTCCGAGTTCGTATGAGTGAGTTATGCCCTTTGGAAGTTGGGCTGTTGGATTAAAGAAAGTCCAAATCCGGATTTTTGAAGGGTAGTTTGGTCTTTTCCTTACCCAAATTTATTAATTCATTTTTAGGAGTTTAATTGGGGTAAATTAAGATTTTAGTCAGTTTTAGAAAAGTGATTTTCACGCTAGGGCTTGGAGAAAAGAGAAAAGAGAAGAACATTCAAGATTCGTTGATATTAGCTTGTGGATTTCGTCGGGGGTGATCCCTACAAGTTATGTGAGATCACATAGATTTGGGTTAGTTCACCCATGTGCCAATCATGATTTATTTCAATGAATTTAAGTTCTTGAAAGCTTCGAAATTGAGTTCTTGATGGGTTTGTTGAAGTTCTATTAAATTCTTGATTTGTTGGAATCGTTGAGGAGTTGTTTGATCTGAATTCATGATTTTAGGTTTGATTTTGTGTAGAATCTAATGTACTTTGAACATTTAATCGATTCTAAGTGTTTGGGGAAAGAACCCATGCAGTTTATAGGGTTTAGAGATGGAAAACGAAAAAGTAATTTTCGTTTGGCAAATCTGATACCTAGAGGCGCGTCACGGACCCATTCCCAATAACAGAGAAAAATTATTTCACGTCACGGAGTGGTCACGGACCGTTCTGGCTCAAAAGTTATTTTCAAAACCAAAAATTAAATATATCTCTGCGTTACTGACCCACCCTCAAATATTGATTTTTGGTCTTTTCTCATGTTTAGCCATCTAAAATCATTCCTAAACATCATGAGATCTTTCCTTTCATAAATCTCAATCCTTGAATCTATAATTTAATTCAAGGATCAGTTAAGAGTCAAGTCAAGATCAGTAAAGAGTCAAGTATAGAGAAGTTAAGAGTCAGGTCTAGAGAAGTGCATAAAGTTTTCAAAAGTCTTTTACAATTGTTTTAACGTTGTTGTAAGGCTTGAGTATTGAATTGAGTAAAGAGTAAAGTTGAAGTTCATTTCTTTAAAAGTATATGGGGACTATGTATTCCTAGAGAGTTTAAATTTTTTTACATTTAAACAAGAAAGGAAACCTTGATTTCCAAAGAGCATTCGGGCTAGTTTTCAGAAAAGAGTAAATGCTTTCATAATTAAGCAAGATGGAAAACTTTGATTTCCAAGAGAGCCTTTGAGCTAAGTTTTTGAGCAATGATCTCAAATCACAGAAAGAAATATATTTTTAAACATAAAGAGCTAGAATCATATTTTGGGACTAGTATTGAGCACCGATATGGGGGAGCGTTCACAGAACCCACATCCCCCATAAACCATGTAGCCATCATGGGTAGAAAAGAGTCATACTTTTTAGATGAATCCTTTAATGCTTTTTAGCATAGACTAGTGGATCCATTTAGTGAGTTACGTCCTATTCCCCCGGCAAGGTATAGGATGGTCCTTGGCAGCGTGAGGTAAAGTGTTATATCATCACTATAGCTCTTAAGTGATGGTTGTCGGCTAGAGAAACTCCCACAACAGTATATTGTATTTTTATAGACATCAGTTTATTTGTATTTTTACATACATCTCAGAGTTATATGTATCTTTGCATACACACAGAGTTAGCATCATGTTTTAAACAATTTTTCTCTATATTGCACTTGTTTTTAAACTGATTTATATTGAAATGAGTTCAATTATGTTGAGTTGAGCTAGGTAAGTTCTTCAGTTCCTTTAAGATTCTTTTCTAGCCTATATTGTGTTTAGCATTCCAACTCGCATACTCGTACATTCAATGTACTGATGCTAGTTGTCATGCATCTTATTATGATTCAGACACAGGTAACCAGGATCAGCATCGAACGCATCGTTGATCCAGTTGAGCTTCAAAGTTGTTGGTGAGCATCCTTGCATTCTGGAGGATCCCTCTTTTTCATTACTTTATCATTTTAGTTCATTAGGATGTTGTGGGTCTATCCCAATATCCATCTTAGTTGTTTTAGAGGCTTCTTAGACAATCAGTCAGATGTTAGTTTATTCATCATCATATATTGGCTTATGTTCAGATTTGAGTTGCCATTTTTGTTAAGTTAAATGTTTATTTTTAATTATGAGTTCAGTTTGAGACATGTTCAATTATCTTGTATTTCTATTCTCTTTCTTATGTCTAAGTCTTCCGCTGAGTAAGTATGCTAGGCCAAGGGTTCGCTTGGGGCCAACAATGGTTCTCGAGTGTCAGTCTCGCCCAGGGTGTAGGCTCGGGCATAACAGGGTCATTAACCTTGCTATGTCCATATCTCCAATCAACATAGCTGTCTTGCCTTCCTTACTTGACAGACGAGACAACCCAGTAACAAACAAACTCATCCTACCTATTATGGCAGCAACCATCTCCGGAGCATAGTGGGAAAGTTGGGTGAACTTCAAAATATACTCATGAACACTCCTTGATTCCTGTTTAAGAGTAAGGACTTCTCGTACCTTTGCTTCTCTCAGTTCACGGGGAAAGAAATGCCCCAAGATGACCTCCTCAAACAAAGCCCAACTCACAAGTGGTGCACCTTCAGCTCTATTCTTTTTCCATTGATCAGACCAGATTCTAGCGACACCCTTCATTTGATATGCAGCTAGTTCCACCCTCTCAGCATCAACAACATACATAATCTCAAAAACCATTTGAAGCTCTTCAACAAAGTTTTTTGGATCCTCGATGACACTTGAACAAGTTAAGCTTGGAGGATTCATCATTAAGAGCCCACAGATCCTTGAAGTATCAACCACTTCCTATCGATTCTCTCTCTCTCCAACTTGATTGGTCATAGCTTGACTCAACATCCAGATTGCTTCACAAAATTTAGCATTGGTGACCTCTCCTTGGGGTTGCACTTCAGGTGCATTAGGTACCCCTTGTTCATGTGGTTCAACATTCCTACTAGTGGGATGACCTCTGACAGCTCTTTGTGGAGGCAACATCTAAAGACATGCGCAGGCACGAGGTAGAAGGAAACTTTATAAAGATTAACTTTATCACATGAAATGAGTATGAAAGAAGTGAGATAGTTCCTAAGTGTTGCAGCCTCCTAATTATAGATATGATGCACTTTACACTGATAACTAGGACTCTACGGACACAACTTCATAGAATCACTAGGACTCTTGTACTCTGTGCTCTGATACTAAGTTTGTCACACCCCGATCCTACAACCTGGGTGGGACAGGTACTCGAGAACCATTGCTTGCCCCAAGCAAACCCTTGGTCTAGCCTAACTCTTAGCGGAAGACTTTATTCAACATAAAATCACATTAAAAGTAAACTGAAAACTCAATATATAACTTAGAATGTATAAAAGAACATTCACTAGCCAAAATGACAACTCAAGTCTCAAACATCTAAACTGAAATGAAAAGACTTAAAAGCTAACATTAATACATTGAATGTACGAGTATGCGAGGGGAATACTAAAACAAGACATAAGCTTGAAAGGAACTGAAGGAACATACTTGGTCTCAACTCAACTAAACTCAACACATTTCAATATAAAGTAATAATGTAAAAGCAATATAAAGAAAAACTTTTAAAACATGGATAACAACTTTGTGTATTTAGAAATACAATGGTAACTTAGTTTGTATGCAAGGATACAATATAAAATCTGTTTATATATAAAAATAAAAGTAATCTCTGTGTATATAAGAATACAAAAAAATAACCATGGGAGTTTCTCTAATCGACAACCATCATTTAAGAGCTATGTTATAATACACAATGTTTTGCCTCACGCTGCCAGGGCAGTCCTATACCTTGCCGGGGGGTATAGAAACTAACTTCTAAGTGGATCCACTAGTTTATGCTAAAAAACACTAAGGAATCATCTAAAAAGTATGACCCTTTTCTACCAATGTTGGCTACATGGTTTATGGGGTATGTGAGTTATTAGTCGCAAAATATAACTAGCTCATATGTTTTAAAACATAACTTTTTCTTTTATTTGAGATAATTGCTCAAAAACTAGCCCAAAGGCTCTCTTGGAAATCAATGTTTTCTATCTTGATTAAATGTGAAAACATTTACTCTTTACTGAAAACTAGCTCAAAGGCTCATTTGGAAATTGGTGTTTCCTTTTTTGATTAAATGTAAAAATATTTACTCTTTGGGAATACATAGTCCCCATATACTCTTTTAAAGAAATGAACTTCACTCTTTACTCTTTACTCAACTTAAAACTAAGTCTTAAAACAAATTTAAAGAATTTGCAAAAGACTTTTCAAAGGACTCTAAGAACTCTCTAGACATGGCTCTTAACTTTCCTTGAATTCGAAATTTATGTATTCAAGGTTTTGATTTGTGATAGGAAAGATCTTGTAATGTTTAGGAGTGTTTTTAGATAGTTAAACATGAGAAACGATCAAAGAATCACGGTCTGAAAGCAAGTCCGTGACGCGAAGATGCATTTTATTATTTGATCGCGAAATAAATTTTGATGCAGAAGTGTCCGCAACCTCTCCGTGATGTGGAGAAAAAATTTCACGTCCTAAGGACTCGCGGACCTTGTACCCAGATTTGCCCGACTTTATCCTTCTTCATTTTCTAACTCCAAATCACCTAAATTTGATTCTTTTTCTCAATTCCCCTTTAGATTCAAATACCCAATATATGTACACAAGAGTTTAATCAAACACAACTCTAAAATCGATACGATTCCATCAAGAACTCAATGATCCCATCAAATCTCAAGAACGAAAGCCAATTTAGCGAACACAATTCAAGATTATCAAACTTTCAATTTTCGGGAACGAATTTCGCTAAACTAGACATGATTGGCGTGTGGGTGAATGAACCCAACACTATGAAAGTCTCACATACTTCTTAGGATCGAATTCTTGGCAAACTCCGCAACCAAAATCGCAAGAACTAGATGAATCTTGACCTTTTCTCCTCCTTTCTCTTGTGTTCTTTCTCTAAAAACCCTAGTATGAAATTTTAGTGTGTAAACTGAACCAATTCAATTTAGAACCCAACTAAATTACTAAAAACAGATTTAATTAATTGGGAAATGAAAAGACCAAAATACCTTTCAAAATTCTGAGTACCTTTCCTTATTCAGATCGCCCAACTTCAAATGGGCATATCTCCTTCATACAAAATTGAAAACTAGCAAACTCAGTGGCATTGGAAAGATAATTGCCTTTCATTTGGTATCACTTAGCCCACCTAACTCATTCTGTACTAGGAGTTATGATCATTTGAAGTTGACCCAAAACTCATACTTCACATATCTTAGCCGAATTTCAGATTTTTCATTCTTTCCAAAAATGGTTCTTTCTAATTCTAGCTCTTTCAAATAGTGGGGTGTTACAGAAGTCTTCTACTTTGATTTTTCCTTAGGGTTTCAGAGAGAAGAGAATGATGGATTAAGAGATTAAAATATGATTGTTTTGGATCCTTAATTAGTCAAGAAATTTGTTTAGGGTTTTCTTAGAGGTAAAAAGACAACAATGACCCTTTGAATGTTTTCTCGCCGGCTAATTCGTCACTACACTATAGAAGATTACCAAAATAGTCATAACTTTTTACTCAAAACTTGGATTGACGCTAAATTGATAGCGTTGGAAAGATGATTCAAATACCTTTAATTTGATAGGTTATGGGCTACCTAACTCTTTATAGTCTAAGAGAAGTGGTCGTTTTAAGTAGACCTAAGTAAAATCTAATGTCAAAACTAAATCGCTAAGGAAAATTTCAACTCAGCTTTGTTCTAGGAGATTTTAGTGACCTTAATTGATATTCAAAATCATTCTCAAACTAAAGAATTTACCTTAACACCTAAGAAAAATTAAGAGTCACTCAGTACGGCCTTATACACAATTCAAGAATGATTTGGGGCTTAACTTATAAATTTTTGGGGTGTTACAACACACTAGCCTTAAAATCTAAAATAAAACATGAACTTTATGAAATTTTCATATTTTTATGCTAGTCAAAATCACTTTGACATAAATGTGTATGCTAGATTCACAATTTCGGCCAACTATTCGCTTAATTTCTGACAAGGAGGATTCAACCATCAACAAATCCTTAAACCATATATGGTGTTTAATTCAAGAAATGTAATTAAATATTAAAAACTTAACTAAGAGACGTTACCCTAATTAATGTGGATGGTATCTCACCTTCTGATAAAGAAAGTACATATTCATTAAAGATCATATTTGAATTGACTAACTTTAAAATAAAGTCATATTTTAATCGGGCGAGGCCCATTTATTTATAAAAACAATGAAAATATTTACGAATAACCGAGCCAAAAAGTGACTAGGTCTAGAAATAGAAGCATAAGCAAATGGTACAAAATGTACGATGGAAATAGTAAAAACATAAAGTATATTAGAAAAGTGAGAACACAAACAGTCGGAAGCTTCCAACTCCTTCCTGAATACTCTCCTCTAAAATCCTAATCATTATACACTTCCATTGTTGTGATTCAAGTTACAATCAAGGTGAGATCTTTAATTCTAGCTACAATCAAAGTGAGATCTTCAATTCTCATCCTCCAATGGTAAATTAGTTTTAATGCTTATACTTTTATGGTTTTAAGGTAATGACACAGTGATGGAATTGATCTCGCTTTCACTCCATTGAACCAATCGAAACTCTAAGCTTAGTCATTCAGCTCATTACTCTACCTTGTTCATCTCTGAAACTAATCATCATGGGAGTTATGTGAATCCCTTAGTTATATCTACTACCAGTAAGTCCAAATCTTGGTGTAACTGTAACTCGTCATGTATAACAAGTTCTACTATTGCCCCAAAGCTTAACTCTGGCCTTTAAAATGTGCAGATCCACTATCCACAGATGTTATGACCAAAAATAAGGCTCTATGTTTCAACTCTATCTCATTGCATCCTTTTGTAGGTTTATGCAGATCTGCCTTGTTGATGGTGAATTTTAGCTGAAACTAAAGTTTTGATTTGGTACTAATGGACGCTCCAAGCTCTCACCAGGTGTAAGTATACAAATCTATTGAATTTGCTTCAAACTTTAGTTTATCATAATAGAAAATTTTACCTTAGCAAATTGAACTTACATGTAACCAGTAATGGATCATGGACTATGATACACATACCACTATTTGCTCTATTAATTGTGCAGATGCCTCCTTATGTATGGTGTACCATATTTGTCTAGATTAAGTATCCTCTTTTATGCGCTATAAATTTCTTGAAAGTAGTTAATCTAAAAATTAGCTGCTAAAGATAAAACTAAATAAGTAAAAAATCTTCAAGAATATTTCCTTTTCTAAGGGAATGTGTACTCTTGCAAAAAAATATCTCTTCTCAATCTCCTGATGACACTTATTTCCAATGCCACACTCCATGACACTTTCCACTCTCCCTATTGGAACATTCATGCTCATTTCAGTAATTAAGATTCTCCCTTATAGCTCTAGCTTCAGCTACTATGTTGGCTGTATCACTACAACATTTTAGGCCTACAACCACACTAAATCTTGACAACGCTTGTAAAGTGTTGACTAAAATATATTTGGGTACACTTTTAAAGCGTAGCCTATGTTTTTAGCTTTTGGCTTCAGTTGTATTGGCAACACTTATAAAGTGTATTGTTTAATGGCACATGCTACACTTTATAAGCATTGTTACAATATGATTTAATTGGCAACATCTATTTACACATATGACCACACTTTAAAAGTGTATTATTTTTATAATTGTAAAAACAACACATTACAAGTGTGGCCTTAAAGTTTTCACTTAAATGATATATTTCCTCCAATATATTTTGAACTCTCCCTCCAATTTTTCATTGGCCAATAAATAAATAAATTATAAAGCATTAAAACCTCTCAATTGTCAGATCTTTGCCCTAAATCCGAAAAAGCCTCTCAAATGCTCATAAGAATATTGTTTACCCCTATTCTGAAATTTCTCAAAGGCTCACAAATCAACAGGTAATTCTTTAATCAATACATTATGTAACTATTTTTCACAAAGAAAATTGTAGAATGGTTTCAAGAAACTCTTGAGTTTTTTTTCTCAATTTTCAGATTCATGGTTGTTCATCAGGGATAGAACGAAAATACCTCATATTTTTCTCATTTTTCATCAGGGATAGAACGAAATGCTTCACTTAAGCAGCTGATGTCTTAAAGTTGCATCCCATTAAAAGGATTTTGTTGGAGTAGAGTTTATCAGGTAGAAAATTCTATCTTTGAATGTCCGAATTTATTCCATTTGGGTTTATTACATGGGATTACAGATTTGATTTGTTGGTTTTGATTTTATTGTGTTGTTGATACGATTTGTGTTAATTTTGGGGAGTCTAGCATGCAATGTAATACAATTTTTTGTGTTGTTGATACGATTTAGTATACGTTTGTGTTTCTTCTAGAAAGAATTCTAGCTTATAGTAGTATTACATCCTCAGATAACAAAGGATTTCTCTTTTTTCAGATAGATTTTTCTTTGTCCATAGGAAAATCAGACCAATCGAGGGTTTTTTTTTGTGCAACTTCTGGACGAACTCCACATTCTTAAGAGTTTCTAATTTATATGGTAAATCACATGAAATTGTTGTTGTTTTCTCAACTCGATGAACTTCTCTATCCTATATCTAAAATGTGTTATCAGGTAAATCAAAAAACTTCTACATCCCAGTTCTAAAGGGTTTAAAAGGTATCCAAATTGACAATTTTTTGTGTCCAAAAAGGCTTCTACGTTATCAGGTAATCATGTGTTTGTTAGAAGGACAAGAAGTGATTAAATATGGTACAGCGAGAGTGTGATAGTATAAATTATCCATATTGCTTTACCAAAGTAATACCCTATACAACATAACAAAGAAAAGTAACAAATAAAACCGATGAATACACAAATATTAAAAATTAGTTAATCATTTACGCCCCTGCATGTCCTTTCTCGCAAATACTCCTCCACTCCCTGCCGCATGTTACTACTGCTGTGGAGGTTCCGGTAATTCTCTATGTAAGAACGGAGATGGAAATCTATTACATCTTCCAGCCCTCCAATGAAAACAAACTTTTTGTTGTTTATTATTAGTGTTGTCCCCTTGTGAAGAAGAACAAGCCGCTGGAACACACGCTTGCTTCCGTCCATTTCCATTAACTTCTATAATCTTGAATGTTCAATCCTACTCTCTTTTAATTTGCGAGTTTCTTGGGCTTCTGATGTGATCTTTGGGAGACAAATCTAGTGAAATTTGAAAATTCAAGCTTCTGATGTGATCAGTGGATATAAACCCAGTGACTCTTAGTTTCTTTTTCAGTACATGATTTACCATTCTTCTTTTATTAGTTATAGGTTTATTCATTGCTTTCGTTGCTGCTTATGGCTTTTGCTTTTCTTTTCTTATTTCCTGTTAAATTGGTGGGCCTGTGCGCAGCACGGGCATTGATCATCTAGTGATATTTTATTTATGAGGCTTGCACTTCTACTCTTGGCTATGTCTATATGTTGTGTGAGTTGATGTGTTATTTCTTTCTCTACATTGTCCTCAATGCTTCCATATCCTGGCAACACTTGCATAACTCCTTTGGAAATTCAAATTCATGACCAACAATACTATTCTAAAAAATTGAAGTAGAACCAGATGGTGAGCAATGGTACCTAGACATCAAGCACTTTCTTGCAAATATCCAGAACATGCTAATGGAAGCTAGAAAACTATTACGAACCTGGCTGGTGGTTTCTTTTTTAGCAGGAAATTTAATATAAACAAACCACAAATTTAAATTTGCATAGATGTGTGGATACTGAAGAAGACGATAAAATCATAAATGAAGTAAATGCTACAATATGTGGATCACACATGTATGTATATGTCCTTTATATAAAAGTTACTTCGAGTAGGATATTACTGACTTACGATGGAATGGGATTGCTTTCGCTTTGTGAACAAAGATCATCGGTGTCAAGGTATTTCATTCATTCACCTCTTTGAGAGTTACACCCTATACCCTCTCCTTGTCCCTTCGCCGCGTTGGTAGTGGATGTTATCGGATAAATAGAGACAAAAGATTCAAAAGGGCATCGATTCATTTTGTTCGCAATTAGTGGTGGAAATGGGCGGGTTGGGTCAAATTTGGGCGGGTTGAAAATGGGTCAACATAAAATGGGTAATAATTCAACCCATCCATATTTGATATGGGTAAAAATTGATTGGGTAATAAATGGGTTGGGTAAAATACTAGTTTACCCATATTTTCTTAAGTAAATAGTACTTTACTTAAGAATTCACTATGGAGAAAATATTTTAGTCTTTTTGTAGATGAAAAATGTTGGAAATGATTCATTTAGTTTTATTGTATCATAAAAATAAAAATAATAAAACTATAACTTTTCAATATAAAATAAATTTATGTAATAACAAGATGAAAATATTTTTAATTTCAAAGTAAATGAAAATTTGCATTTTAGGACTAAAACATGCTTAATGCACTTTAAGCAATATTAATACTAATACATGATTTGCTTATTTTACACTATTATTTATTATCCAAAATAAAAATTAACATTTAAAAATAATATAATTATAATTAACAAAAGAAATGTACATTAAAAATATATATTTTTGGTGGGTTAAAAGCATCACCTTTTCAATTATAGAAAAGAATAATTAGTTCTATAGAATAACATAAAAAGGAAGAGAAGTTACACTATTTTTAGTGATATCATGAATTTTGATGAATAAAAGTTAGAAGCTTAACCCATTTGGCTAATTCATATTTTACCAATATTTTACCCATATTTTTATGGGTTGAAAATGGGTATCAACCCATATTTTACCCATGTAAAAAAAAACTCACCCAACCCATTAAAATATGGGCAGGTTATCAAAATATGGGCTCATTTTGCCGGCACTAGTTTCAATTGATTAATTCATCAAATGTGTGGAGGCAGTCACTTTTAAAGTAGTCACTAAGAAGGCGGTCTTGGATTGTTTCCATTCTATCATTTTCCATTTTGGTATCCGATGAACTATCATCACATACAACACTACAAATCTGAATACCAATTCAAAATTTTGCATCACAATTCTACTCCATACCGACCAAAAGCCAATGGAGTAGTGGAAGATGCCAAAAAAAACATCAAAACTATCCTCATAAAGATAATTCAAGGCACCAGAAAATGGCATGAAATGTTACCTTTCACACTTTTAGGATATCGTACGACAACACACACTTTGATTAGTGCAACCCCTTACTTGCTTGTGTATGAAACCAAGGCAGTAACACCAATAAAAGTTTAAATTCATTCTCTCCGAATTATTGTGGAAGTCAAAATTGAGGATATTGAATGGGTAAAAGCTCGATTAGATTAGCTAAAATTAATAGATAAAAAAAGGTTGGTGGACATTTGTTTTGGCTAGCTTTATTAGCAAAGTATGACTCGTGTATACAACAAAAAGGTGCACTTAAGATATTTTGAAGTAGTAAAAGTTGTCTTAAAATGCATTCTTCCATACCATAAAGAAGCCAAGGGAAAGTTTTCTGCAAATTCTCAAGGTCCATATCTTATCAAGGAAGTGTTGTGCAAAGGAACATTGCACCTTACTGATGGTGGAGGGAAAAATCACAAGCATTCTTGTTAATACAAATGCAGTCAAAAGATACTACATCTAATGCATTTTAAGATACAATGACAAATGACAATTGGCATTTTATGGTTGGGAAGATGAAGGCACCTCGTTCCAAAGAAAAAAAAATAAAAATCAATCAAAAAAATATCTTCTCTTTGAAAGTTTGAACTACGTTCGTCCTGATTCTGAAATGATACATAGGTAACCCTTTTGGGTTCTGTCATATCATCGAAAAAATTAATATTCTATTATTCATAAGAGCTGGGGTATTTTTTTTCTTGGTTACAATATTTCAAAAATTGTACTTCAGTTTATGGTTCTGTTCGGCAACTGACTTTCTGATTAACTCTTTCAGGATACCAGATTCAATATGTTTTCTGTAGAGAATTGATTATCAAGAGAAAAAGAGACATATAAGTGAAAACCTTGCTAGCACCATAAGAAAAAAAGAGAGAAAAAAAATAGAGAGAGTCTGATCAGTGAAAACCATCATAGGCACCATGATGCGACAAAAGAGAGGATCTTATTGGTGAAAAATCTCATGAGCATCTTAAGATAATGAGAGAGAACAACATGATAATGGTTAATTGGAGGGAACCTGGAAAAACCACCATTTGTCAACACCACTACATGAAGCGCTGCTAGGATACATAAATCAATTTCAGATTCATAATGGTGAGAACTAGACAATTCAAATAGATCAAGAGTCAAACACAAAATGCATCTCATGGTTCATTCAAAGTCAACATATGCCTCTAGATATCTTCTCTTTGTCTTTTTCCTCAAAAGGAATACCTTTTGTTAAGTATAAGTATGTCTTAATTAAATCTTTTAATATTCTCTAACCTAACTTTTTTTAGTCCGTTTCGACATAATCTTGTGTCAAAGAAAAGCAAAAAGGTTGCGAAGCTCGCGACTGTTTACCCTAAAGGGAAAGTTGAGTACCTGAGTCGATATGGTATTGGTCAAGGACTAAAAATACCTAAGATCTTTTCCAAAAATAAATTTGTGTGAAGAAATACGATAAAGCCTCATAAATCATGAGAAAATTTTCAAAAGGGAAATTCGTTCTTCTCCACCTATTTAACACCCCCTTCATCTTCCTTTACTCTCTCTCAAGTTCAAGGAAGAAGAATTTTGGGTTTTCAAATCAAGTCTTCTTTTTCATCATTTCTTTTGGGCTTTGATCCTCAAAGTATGTAGGGTCTCATCAATGAGTTCCATTCACCCATTGAGCCCCAAAGGTTTAGCAATTTTCCAAGTTCACTTTCATCAATTTGATTAGGTTTTCATTCAATTCCTCATGGGTTCTAATTGTTTTGATTCAACAGTTTGATTTTGATCTTATTATGATGGTTTTCATTCAATTACATCCTTTCCAATTGATATCACCTGAACCCATACATTGATCATGATATTTTACTATGAACTTTCAAAGACATGAATTTATGAAGAAACCATGATATAGTATTAATTGAACTTAATTGTAAGATAATTATAAATTACCCATAATAGAAGAGAAGTAAATTTAAGGCAGGTCACTACAAAAAAAATGGTTATGGGGAAACCAATACAGAGAAATGTATTGAATATTAAAATATGTAGGGACTCACATAACAATTATTAACAATATATTAACCCTAAGTTAGTAGTACAAATAGAGGGCAGCCATTTGTAAAATAAGTATGCAAGAATCAAGCAATCTTCACAAAAGCCTCATATTCTACACCTACTCCTGCCTTCCTATAGGACCCATTTCAACTTTCTATTTTTATCAACATTCAATGTACCTCATTGTTGATAACCATGTACTAAGGAGGTTTGAGGTGTCTGATTGGCGTCTGAGAAAAAATGTGGTTGCTTGTGCTTGTGTTTGTAGGAGTTGGAGAGAAATAATGAAAGAAATTGTTAAAACACCTAAAATTTATGGAAAATTGATGTTCCCATCTCCCTGAAAAAGGTTCGACTCTTGATTTTTATGCCTTTGCATTCTTGTTGTTTTTCTATGTGTTAGTTTGACTGAAGGTAGTTAGCTGCATTGGGGATGAACCATATAGTTGATGTTTATATCTTCTACAATTGTTTGTCGATAACTACCTTCAGTCAAACTAACACATAGCAAAACAACAATAATGCAAAGACATAATAATCAAGAGTTCAACCTGCTTCAAGAAAATTGGAACATCTATTTTCCAAAAATTTCAGGTGCTTTGACAATTTCTTTCATTATTTTGCTCCAACTCCTACAAACACCAGCACAAGCAACCACATTTTTTCTCAGACGCCAATCTGAGTAAGACGCCTCAATCCTCATTAGTACATGGTCAACAACTATGAGGTACATTAAATGTTGATAAAAATATAAAGTTGAAATGTGTCGTACTGGAAGGCGGTAGTAGGAGTAAAATATAAGGCTTTTGTGAAGATTGCTTGATTCTTGCTTCATTATTTTACAAATGGTTGCCCTCTATTTATAGTACTAATTTAGGGTTAATATATTATTAATAATTGTTATGTGAGTCCCTACATATTTTAATATTCATTGCATTTCTCTGTGTTGGCTGCCCCATATCCATTTTTTGTAGTGAACTGCCTTAAATTTACTTCTCTTCTATAATGGGTAACTTATAATTATCTTACAATTAAGTTCCACTAATACTATATCATAGTTTCTTCATAAATTCATGCCTTTGAAAGTTCATAGTCAAAAATCATTATCAATGTATGGGTTCATGTGATATGGATATCATGTAAGGGAATCAAAACCATCATAAGAAGATCAAAATCAAACAATTGAATCAACACAATTAGAACCCATGGGGAATTGAATGAAAGCCTAATCAAATTGATGAAACTGAACTTGGAGAATTGTGAAACCTTTGGGGCTCAATGGGTGAATGGAACTTATTGATAAAACCCTACATACTTTGTGGATCAAAGCCCAAAATAAATGATGAAAAAGAAGACTTGATTTGGAAACCCAAGCTTTTTTTTCCTTCGACTTGAGAGAGAGTTGAGGAAGATGAATATGGATGTGACTTGGGAATTTAAGTGAATGAGAGATTTGGGGTAGTTTTATGGGTAGAAGTGTAGTTATAGGACATGGAAATAGGGGTAAAATGACATAGTATAGACATCCAAATACCCTTAAAAATAACTATCAAAGAGTTCCTACTGTTTGGACCTATGATCTATGGTATTTCCTATAGTCTGTATTGGTCAACCATAGAATCAACTTCAGAAATCCAAAATTCACTTCACTTTCATCGAGACCGTTCTACAGTCTATAGATGTCACGCCCCGAAATAGGAGGCGTAACTGGCACTCGATAACCTATTCGATCGAGTTAACCACTAAAACATACTAGTTAACCAAACCATAAGACAAAAAGATTGGGCAGCACAACCTCTAAAAATTGAAGCATGGACCCTGAAGGTCATGACCCAAATGAGAATAAACCATACAAAAACTGGTAGACAAGCCCAAAAAATATGTACTAGCTAGCCGACGAGGCCACAACCAAAGACATACCTACTTACATACACATATATATATACATGCCAAGTCTATGGGCTGGATATTGAAATTTAGAAAAGAAAACCCAGAATATTGTGTCCACAATAGCCTCTATGAGTGACATTAGCATTGTCGGAAAAAGGCCCCGACTATACCCAAACTGTACAACAAAAGTAAATGTGTTATGATAGCCCAGGATAAGATGGAGCTTACCGAATCATAGTTGAACCTGAATCCTAGTGGGTGGGTCAATCAGAATCCCTACCTGAACTGCTCACATGAAACAAAAACCAGCATCCCAAGGCAATGGGACGTTAGTACGAATAAAAATGTACTGGTATGTAAAGTGGAAAGTAGAATCATAAATAGTTACTGTAAAAGGGTAATAGAGATACCACCTGAAACTGAAACTCAAATAATCTCCATCGATGACATTTGGCCTCCTACTATTTAAATATGCATAGTATGCTCGTGTAATTGTATGTCGTGAATACATATATATAGATTCAAATGCATGACATACCCAACCAAATCCTAGCAATGGTGGTGCGTCCCAGTAGCTAACTGACATCATATTAGTCAACCTGTGGCCATTGGTGTATCATATCTATAAATATAGGCAATAGACCCCATACCTCCTGATGATATCTCGAGAGTAGAATGCATAACATGTCATGCCATGAATTTATTATAACACATATATGTTACCGTTGTCATGTTGCCAATCTTGGCCTATTTCTAGTCTTGTTCTCATAACCCCATAATCACTTTCGTATGACATGTAACCATCTCATGAAACCTTATATGTTCCTCCAAATAAGCTTGAAAACTTAACTCGAATTTTAGAAAGATAACCTAACATTGCAGATATTCATAACAATTTTAAGGTGATTTACTTAGTTCCTATACTTGGTTCTTAGATAATTTATAAAAGAAGTATTTCAAAAATCAAGTGTTCTAATAGTTTAAACATTTAAGTTATATTTGAGAGTTTTGAAGATCGTGAGTTACTTTAAATATTTTTGAAAATAAATTTAGTGGGGAAAGAGGGTTGGTTACAAATAATAAGGGTCTCCCAAAATAGTTTAAGTCACATCACCCAAATAAAAATTAGAATTCATACATGCAGACATACAATCAAGGAAACCGATATAATGACATGTAGATGTCAAATATTTTATTTATCCGAATGAGTAGAATATCAAAATAATAGAATTATGAAAATAATTTAGCTGAGATCCCAATGCCTTTCACAGAAGGTCTTTCTAGCAATAGATTAGCAAAATATCACATTCGGCATTTTCGAAATTTCTCAGGAGTGGTGCTAAAATGAAGGACGAAGCTTAGCCTTAACAGACCCTTCCAATGAACGTTCGAATGCTCGTAATTTCTTCATGAAAGTTGTTCCTTACATCCTAATCTTTACAAACACTATATATACACAGCTGGTCCACACCTATAAACAATTCATAATAGAGCTTAAATCGGCAGATTTGTCATATGGCCCCAACTTGGCGAAACTTCTGTAGAACTTCATAATAACAATCATAAAGGAGTCCCGAGATGATTATTTGAGAAAACCAAGTGTAAACCTTGAAGAAACACCAATAATTACCAATTTATATCTTCAAAAACTAGCTCCAAATGCAGCTAATAGAAGGGGAAATCAATTGCCACGTGTATAGATCACGTTTCTAGGCACGGGGTCAACTTTTAATCGTAGAAATAGTCTAAAACTAACCTTCATCATGCGGAAACTCCATTAGAACCCTTTCTTCAACTTTCTTTCTAGTTAGGGAGTGAAAATAAATGCTTTGATAGCTTAAAACGTCGAGTAAGCCTACATATCATATTTTTTACCCGATCCGGATCGCAACCCAAATTCTACCCAGGCAGTCTGCAGTAACACCCTCATAACTTTTTACTCCGATGTCGGTTGGATATAGGGTTTCATGCGTTACAAACTAGATTCATAGGCCTTCGATTTGGTAGGTCATGGGCCTTCTAACTCTTTATATATTGGGAGAAAACATCCAAGACAGTTGACTCAAAGTTAAGAAAATATTATTAGAGAAACTTCGATAACTTTTGCCAACCTTAGTTTTGCTAATTTTCTTGAATTCAAAACTCAACATATGACCCTTGAGCTATTATAATACCTTGTAATACACTATTCTTAGCATGTTAGACACTCATAGGCTTATCCCCAATGTGTGAGATAATTTAAACCTTTCAAATGGGTGAAGTTCTACTTGAGTCATTTCTTTAATCCTAAACTTTGTTTTAGGGGTTCCTTTGACCAAAAAATTAGTTTAGTTCCTTGAATTGACACCTGTTTGCAATCTTAATCTCTAATGTACGATACAAAGTCATATACACCTCATATAACCAGGCCATACTACGCCACATATAATCTTACAATCGAACTTATCCGTAAAACTCTATGTTTATGTTTAAAATTTCACTAAGATTGGAACTTCCTATGAAACCCACTTACAACTCTTCAATCTTCCTATGATTCATCCTGTTCATTCGTAGGTCAAACTTAAGAAATTTGAAATTCCAAAATACTCATCTCCAAGTCTACGACTCCCTTCCTACAGCCGGTAGAACTTTCTACGGTTCGTAGGTTGGACTCTTAGAGTTCCATATATGCACTAGAGAAGCCACATGGATCTTTCTGAACCAAATTCTCCAAGCAAGAAAGGGGATTTTGAAAGGAATCCCTTTTATCCACAATCTTACCATGTCTTCAACCTTCTCTTTTTTGTACCTATATATCTCCCAAAATAATTTAACAGTGAGCTTACCATTGTTAGTTTCAGTCCACAAAGATTCATCACCTTGATTACAGAGATATGCAAGATGCAACTTAGATTGAACATGTATAACATACTCCGAAACAAGCTCTCCAATTATTGGATAGTTCCATTTCTCTTCCTCCTTTAGAAATTCACCAAAGTTTTTGATGGAATGAAAATTCTTCACCTCAAATGCATGTAAATGCAAAGGTCCCTATTATACGAGTTATGATACCATATAGTAGAAGTGTCTTCTCTAGGATCACACCATATGTGATGTTATAGTAACCTCCCCCCCCCCCCCCCAATTCACAAACATGTGTTTCCAAATATGGGAACCTCCTTTCCATTGAACAAAGGCAAGGATTTGCTTCCTACAATACTTTATTCATATAAAGTTAGACCATAATGTACCTTCAATTCTGAAATAGCTTTTAAGTATTTTTATAGAGTTAGCTAAAATAAGGAAATAATTTTAAGCACTTATTCATAACTTGTGATTTTATTGGCTTATAAGAAAAGAGATATATGATAATTATGGTATTTAGGTATTAGTTAATGTATCTACTAAGGGTTATTTATGTAATTATATATATATATAAACTCTTGTATAAATACCTAAATATATGATCAATGAAGGTCACGTTGGGTTCTACTTTACATGGTATCAGAACCCAAAAAAAAAACCTAGTTATGCCAAGAACTTCAGCCACTACCATTGTGTCTACTACTTTTCAACCACAATGCTGCCATACCTATCGTTTAACCCTACACATCAACTCTTAATCGAATTGACTTCAACAAACTTCTTACTTTGGTGAACTCAATTTATGCGTATGATTCGTGGTTATGGATTAGAGCATCATCTTGATGGCTCTCAACCAATTCCAGAAAGATTTCTTGGTGAAAATCAATTGAATTATTTGTATCAGAATCGAGTACGTCAAGATCAAATAGTTTTGATTTGGATTGGGACCTCTGTTTCAGAGAGTGTGTTAGGTGTTGAGACATCTCGTGCATCCTGGGAAATCTGATTTCGATGTATGCTACGACATTGAAGTTGAAAATTCGTGAATTGAAAAATCAGTTATACACTTTTCATCGTGCTTCTGATTCGATTGAGATGTATATCCAGAAAGCTAAGAGTATAGCTGATCAACTTGCTGTTTTACAACATCATATTAATGAGGATAATCTTGTTAAGTATGTTAAAGGTGGCTTAGGTATGTCTTATCACCCTTTTACACGGTCTATTGACGCGACATAGATTGATGTATCTTTTTATACACTATATGGTCTCCTTTTGATAGAAGAGAGACAAATGAAGAATGAAGAATCTATAATAATTGCGCCAACTGCTCACTATGGAATGGCTCAACCTCAGCGAGGGCGGGGTCGGGACTGTGGCAATGGCAATGAAAACCGAGGACGTGGCAGGGGTGGCAACTTTGCTTCTCCATCACCACCTAGTCGTGGGTTTTCTACTTCAGTACAAACTGCTGCCAAAAACAACCAATTCTTTAATCGAGTCATACAAGCAGCACCACTGGATAATTCTACCATTAGTTGTTATAATTGTGGAGGACTCGGACATGTGTCTCGTGTTTGCCCTTCACTGAGGACCGGGAATGCTAATCATGGTGTTAATAAACCATCTTCTAATCTTGCTATAACCTTTTTACAACCATCCCAATCTTGGCTTATGGATAGTGGCCCCACACACCATCTTATTGCTAATCTTGACAACCTCGATATTCCCTTTGAGTATCAAGGTGCTGAGGAAGTTGTTCGAGGTAATGGTTCTAAATTACCTATCTCTCACAATGGTTCTTCTTCTTTGCATGTTCCAAGGGCTTCTTTCAATTTAAACAATATTTTGTGTGTCCCTACAGCCAAGCAAAATTTAATTTCTATTAGTTCTTTTGTTAAGGCTAATAATGTTTCTTGTGAATTTTTTCCTGACTATTTTCTTGTAAAGGATTTGGCAATGAAGGCTTTGTTGTTCAAAGGGCCAAATGAAGATGGTCACTATACCCTTTCAGTGTCTCCATTGTAGTCTCCTGTGGAGTCATACTCTGCAACATTGGGAGACTGGCATGCTCGATTTGGACATGTTTCTCCTTCCACAGTTCTTCATTTAGTTTCTAGTAATAATTTAGGTTCTGATAGCTCTATTAGTTCACGTAGTTCATTTTGTCACTCTTGTACATGTGTAAAGAGAAAAATTCATAAGTTACCTTTTTTAGTCTCTGAATATTCAGCTCATGGTCCTTTAGATTTGATTTGTTCGGATGTTTGGGGTCCAGCCTCAGAAATATCAAATGATGGTTTTTGTTATTATGTTATTTTTTATCACTTTAGCAAATATTCTTGGATATATTTTACTAAGAATAAATCTGACGTGCTTGATAATTTTCATCAATTTTGTTTATTGGTTGAGAAATTTTTTGATTGTTCTAGTAAACAATTTTAGTCAGATTGGGGAGGGGAGTTTCAAGCCTTGACTTCCTATTTGCGCACACATGGGATAACACAACGTGTTTCTTGTCAATATACCTCTGAACGAAATGGGTGTGCCGAAAGTAAACATAGACATGTAACTGAAACTGGTCATGCACTTCTTTTTCACTCCCATGTCCCTTCTAAATTTTAGACAAACACATTTGAAACGGATGTCTTTGTTATCAATCATCTAACCACTCCTCGGTTAAATCATCAAACTCTATTTGAAATTTTGTTTGGTGACAAGCCTGATTATAATCAATTACGTGTTTTTGGTTGCTTATGTTATCCTTGGCTTCGTCCTCATTCGCAAAATAAATTAAGTCCACGTTCAACTCCCTACGTCTTCCTTGGCTATTGTCGCACTCACAAAGGCTACAAGTATTATAATCGTGTCTCTAACAAATTTTTTGTCTCACGTCATATGTTGTTTGATGAACAAGTATTCCCTTTCCAAGAAATTAATGGTGTGTGTGTCGTGTCTACTAAGCCTGAAACAAGTTTGTCTCTTGCTATTCCTATTCCTCATATTGTTCTAGCTGCACATATGCATCTACAAATATAGTAACCTCAACCACCTGCCAACCAAGAACCCACTTAAAATCATTCGCCATCCTCTGTGCACTGTTCTCTTGCACAATCTCCATCACAGGCCTCTCCTATTTCACTTGGTACTGGTCCATAAAATACACAAGTTCAAGGCCTTGATAATTCGATTGGTGGTGTTGTTACTAATTTTCCAGATGACTCTAATTCTAGTGGTGCTATTTCATTGGATGTAGCCACACCTATTCGAAATCATACAATGGTTACATGAGCACAAATAGGAAATCTCAATCCTAAACGTATCCAGTCCTTCTCTACCTCATTTAGCCTTGCTCTTGATCCTACATGTTATACTCAGGCTATTAAAATTACTGAATGGATATCTGCTCTATCTACAGAATATAATGCGCTCATTGCAAGTGGTACTTAGAGGTTGGTTCCACCTCATCAAGCTACGAATATCATTGGTTGTAAATGGGTTTTCAAGACAAAAAAAAACGACTGGATGGCTCCATTGAACAACATAAAGCCAGATATGTTGCCAAGGGTTTCCATCAATGCCCTGGAATTGACTTTGATGATACTTTCAGTCCTGTTGTCAAACCTACAAGTATTTGACTATTGTTTTCTATTATCGTGTCACAGGGATGGATTGTTAATCAACTTGATATCTCTAACGCGTTCTTGTATAGTAAGCTAGAGGAGGATGTATACATGGTTCAACCACCAGGTTTTGTTGATCCTAATCACCCTAATTACATATTCAATCTAGATAAGTCTATTTTTGGTCTTTAACAGGCTCCTCGAGTATGGAATAAATGTTTGATGGAGGCTTTGTGTGAGCTTGGTTTCCAAGGTTCTAAAACAGATTCTTCACTCTTTTTTAGAACCGTGGGCACTGAAAAACTATTTTATTTGATCTATTTTGATGGCATTATAGTCTTGGGCACATCTATGCATCTTGTTTCTTCATTGCTTCAACAGTAAGAAATGTTATTCTCCTAGCGGAACTTGGGCAAGCTTAACTACTTTTTAGGTATTGAAGCTACATGGCGATCTGATGGGTTGTGCTTACATCAGTCTAAATATATACATGATCTCTTAAAACGCAGTAACATGTTAACTTGCAATGATATTTCTACTCCCATGTGCACGAGGAATAAACTGCACAACAGTGACAACACTCAATTCCTTGATGAAAGTCTTTATCGAAGTATTGTTGGTGGCTCACAATATCTCACTTTCACTAGACCTAATATTTCCTTCTCGGTGAATAAAGTTTGTTAATTCATGCATAGTCCGATAGAGAAATATTGGGCAGAAGTTAAGCGTATCTTGCGATATCTAAAATTCACTTCTTCTCATGGTATTCTCTTTTCAAAACAAGGATATTATGATGCCGATTTGGGAGGAAGTATAGATGATCGGAAGTATACTACTGGTTTTACAATTTTCTTAGGTTCGTCTCTTGTTTCTTCATTTTCTCGCAAACAACGATCTGTCACGCGCTCTTCTACTAAGGCCAAATATCACTCTCTTTCTGCTGCCACTAGTGAACATCTATGGATTCGTCTATAGTTGAAAGAAATTGATCTTTCTTCTGGTTCCTTGCCTTCATTGTGTTGTGATAATTTAAGTGCAACCTATCTTACAGCTAACCCGATGTTTCACTTTTGCACTAAACATTTGGAGATCGATTTTCTCTTTATTCGAGATCTTGTACATAAAAAGGAACTTCGGGTTCAATATATTTCTTCTCATGATCAGCTTGTTGATATTCATACCAAGCCTCTGTTGAAGGATCGTTTTTGTGATTTGCGTGGCAAGTTGAAGCTTATACCTAGTTCAACTTGAGGGGCAGTGATAAGTATGGTATTTAGGTATTAGTTAATGGATCTACTAAGGGTTATTTATGTAATTGTATATGTATAAACTCTTGTCTAAATGCCTAAATATATGAACAATGAAGGTCACGTTAGATTCTACTTTACAATATAATCCTATACAAATAGGCTCTTAGTCTTATCTCATGTACTATACAAGCATAAAATCTACCAAGAGAATAAACCTTATTTGCTTGTTTGTTATACTAAAGTTCTTAAAGTTGTGAATTCATAATGACTTTTGTTTGTATAGGTATTTAAAATATTTTGAGATATCTCAAAATTAGAAATAGTCATCTAGTATTCAACTTGTGAATAAGAAGATATTCAACACATAATTTTAGATGTATAATGTATTTAATATTAAGAACTTTAAGATTGATCTCATTAAATTTAAATTTTGAATATACCTTAGGAAATAGTACTAGATTAATTATGGCTGAAAACACCTATAATGAGAGTTTCAAGTGCCATATAAGATCAAGTAGGAAATATAAGTTAAAAATTTAAATTTAGAGAAACAAGAAAAGAACAAGAGGGTCTGAGCATAATCTATGAAGGCTTACATAAATAGCAAATAACAAGTAGTATCAGTTTATTTTGGGCTTACATAAATAGCAACTAACAAGTAGTATCAGTTTATTTTGGGCTTACATAGGCGATGTACTTTGTCAGGCCTTTATATTTTTTGATGAGGGTTGGAAAGTCAATTAAAAGTTAAAAGTTATGTTTATATAGTTTTGATTATTATTTGTATAGTTTTAATCCTAAGTGTATGATGATGAGACCATCGATCGATTCAAGTATCCCTTATAAAATCATGGCGATGATAATAATGTATTTTCACCAATTGGTGTTCCCACTCTGATGTATTGTGACAAAAAAAATGAAAACAAAAATCTAAAAATAAAGAACACCAAGTTTATCATGGAAAAACCCTTCAAACCGAAGGTAACATCCACCGGATCGACAAGATCTGAATTGCTTCACTACAAAACAAGAGGGTTACAAATATTCTTCTAATGCCTACACAACAAGTGCCAAAAGAGAACAAGCAATAGCTACACCAACAAAAGATAAATAGAAAGAAACACCACCCAAACCCAACTGATGTTTGGGACCTAATTCAGGATTCTGCTGACCTTCGAATCCGATCTCACCGTTCAAATCAACCGCCAAGATGTCGTGAACACTCAGTCAAAATTTCAGCCCGATCCAATAGTTAGTTAATTGGGAAACAAATCTGAAGGTTGCAGTCAGAGAAAAAGACTGCAGCAAAAAAACCCTTTTTCTTCTCTCCTCTCTTGTTGAAAGCTCTCTCATAAACCTCTCTTATGTCCTAATATCTTTCAAAGACAATACTAATGAGAAATTGAGTTATTCTCTTAAAACCATCCTTTATTTATAGAGTTATACTTTTCCTTACAAAACCAAAGCCAACTCCAAATAAAATTATTATTCCAATCATTTTCCTAATAGAATTGGAAACTTAATAAAGAGAATAATTTCAATCCTTTTTTAAGTATGATTAGGCCATGAGCCTTTAGCTGGAACATGGGTCATAGCCCAACAGACTCTCCTTCCAGCTAAGGGGCCAAATGGACTTCAAGTGGAGGAACTCTTGACCCATGGCCAAATGGACATCAGATTCGAAATAGAAATAACATTTGAAAGTATCTTACATTAGGAGACATTTATAAGATAGAAATCTCACCAACAGATAATACCCTCAGCGCGACACCCGATCTTTCCTGTATTGACTTGATCGTAGAACAATGTCTACCAATCAAATGAATGGCTTGTGATGAAGCCACCAATAACCTTGAAGAGCAGAATGCAGCACCGGTAGCTGCTTCTCTTGGATCATAATTGTTTAGCCCGGCAACACACTTGAAAATTCTTAAAGCAGCATCCATCGCATTAGATACCTCTGCATCTGGATTTTCTCTACCATGTATTAGGACCTAAAAAACATACGAAGGAAGTCATCATGAAATATAAAATAATATGATTTCGAACATATCAAAAACGAAAAATATACAATTAAAGATGCAACATAAAATAATATGATTCCAGAACTTACCAAAAAGAAAAAAAATAAAGAAACTCTAAGAGGTGTCAGATTAGAATTGAATACCAACTAGAGGCTCCCCTACTCAATAGCAATTGCGAGAGTGAATCTGAACTCATCCCAGAGGGAAGAAATACTGAAAAAATGTTTTATGAGGCAAAGAGGGAAGCCTTTAAGGTTAAGGCCTACTTCTCAAGCATTCAGATACACACTTTTTATGCCTTTTGGATCTATTTTAATATATGAATTACAACTAAGCGAGCATTGGAAAGAAGACCCAATATAACTTTATAACATTTAGCAAAGATTTAAAAAATAGAGTTTTTCCTCTAATTCAATAGTTTATACATTAAAATTGTAAGTCAAGCAAAAAACTAACTAGTAGTATAATCTCAAGAGATACAAATTCATTTCAACTCAAATGTTCACACAAGTTCTTGATGGTGTACTCTGCTGTAACCGACTCATTATTTCCACGAGGGTTGGAACCGAAGTAAACCTTGTTGAATGTGGGTCCTCTCGATGGGGCATATATATCAGACTCCACATTTATCTCATGTGGTTTTATGTTGGTTATTAGTAGCTCCCACAGACAGATTCTAGTGTATTGATCTGGTTATCAGTTCAGTATTCAGTTTCAGTATGTTATAAACTTGGTCACTATATTCAGTTAGTTCATATTCAGTATGTTTAGCATATTATTATGTTTAGATTATATTATTGCTTTATCGCTTTGTTCAGTTATATGTTTTATTCAGCTTCATTCTATACTGCATGCTCAGTATCTTTCAAGTATTGACGCATACTCTGCGCTATATCTTTTTGTGATGTAGGTTCAGGTCCTCAGTATTCAGACCACGCATAGATCGGTTCCCGATCTTCAATTCAGCAGTATCACTGGAGAGTCCTCATATTTCGAGGACAGTATACATGTTTCTATATTTAGTCTTTTTATTTTAGTTTTCAATATTTGCTAGAGTTAGTTGGGGGCATGTCCCAGCATCTCTAGTTAGTTAGAGGCTTTATTTTAGACATAGACAGATTCAAGCTTTAGTGTTTGAGTTATTATTTCAGTATCTTAAACTCTTTCCCATCAGTTCAGTTGATCTCATGTTTTAAGCTTCCGCACATTATCTCTTGTTTAAGTTTATTTTAGTATGCTTATGATAAGCCAGCAAGGTTAGCTTGGGGTCATTCGTGATCCTATGCCCCATGTTTACGCCCTGGGGTAGCTTCAGGGCGTGAAAATGATACCAAGTTGGTCACGCCCCGAAGCTACCCCCAGGGCATAAACACGAGACCTAGGATCACGAGTAACCCCAAATTAACCCTATGCTGGCATATCGTAAACATACTTAAAGATAAAATGAAATAAGATATACTGTACGAAAACTTAAAACACGAGGTCAACTAAAATAATGGGGAATACATAATACTATCCGAATATATATTCGAGCAGAGTTTAAGATACCAAAATAAAACTCAAACACTAAAGCTAAATCTACCTATACCTGAAATAAGCCTCTAATTAACTAGAGATGCTGGGACATGCCCCCAGCTAACTCTAGCAAATAATGAAAACTAAAATAAAAAGACTAAATATAGAAACATGTCTATTGTCCTCGAAACATGAGGACTAACCACTGAAGTTGCTGAACTGAAGATCAAAAACTGATCTATGCGTGATCTGAATGCTGAGGACCTGAACCTACATCACAAAAATATGTAGCGCAGAATATGTGTCAGTACTTGAAAGGTAGTAAGCATGAAGGATAGAATAAAGATGAATATAACTGAACAAAGCGATAAAGCAATGATATAATCTAAACATGACAAATATGTTAACTATGCTAAATATGAACTAGCTAAATGTAGTGACCAAGTTTATAACGTACTGAAACTGAATACTGAACTGGAACTGATAACCTAGTCAATACACTCGAATCTGTTTATGGGAGCAACTAATAAATGACATAAATCCACATGAGCTAAATATGGAGTCTGATGTATACGCCCTATCGAGAGGACCCAATATACCTTGCCAAGGGTATAGAGGCATGACTGGCATGATCACTATGTATAATGCCCACAAAAGGGACTTACCTATGGGGGCACGTAGTTCTGGGAGTATGACGGTGACTGACCTTAGTCCACTCGGTATTAAGCCTACTCCCATCTCATTATGTAATTAACACATTATGATTCAATGTCTGTAATACTGAATAGCTCAAAATACTAACATGCTTACTGAAAATTCAACATTTATATACTAATAATGAAACATTCTTAAGCTGGTGCATGTATATCTGAATAATTTGACGTAGCAAGTGTAACTCATGGACTAAACGAATCTACACAACTAGGGTTCTGAGTCTCAAGTAAGAACTAAACAACAATTCCACGAAAATATGATAATTTAGTTTGGATTCGTTTAACGAATGAATCACAACATAAATTTTTAAATTCTAGAAACCCTAGGTCTAACATGTTTAGAGAATCAAGAATCTGACTGAGTTCTAGGGACCTAATGGGTGAAACGAAACCAGTAGTGAAATCCCACATACCTGGTGACGAAATTCATGGAGAAATCTTTCAATTTCGGGGCTGGAATTCAAGAAAACCTGGGTGCCTGTTCTTCAGGGACTGCTCGACTTTTCTCTCTATTTTGCTCTAAGTTTCTCTTGATTTTTGTGAATGATCGATAAGGGTAAGTTCTAATTAAGTCACTAGGCTAAAACTTACCAAAACTACATAATTTAGGGGTTAAATAACGTAGTTTAGGGGTCGAACGATAGGGAAAAGACCAAACAACCCCTGACTTAAAAGTGTGATGTAGCTGACCACGGCACCTCTGACCGACTGTCAAAGGGACCGTGGACCGTCAAGCTTGTCGTGGTCCTTGTTCAAGTAGCTATTGGTTCTGAGGTGAGCTTCCACAAGTGCCACCACGGTCCATCGTCAGGACCACAACCCGTGAAGGGTCCTGTGGTCTGACATCTGGGCCTGGTGGACTCTTCTTGGCTTCCACGAGCGCCAGCACGGTCCATGAGGTGGTCTACGGCCCATGAAGGGCTCGCCTCAAACACTAAAGCTAAATATGTCTATGTCTGAAGTAATGTCTCTAACTGACTAGATATGCTCAGACATGCCCCCAACTAACTCTAGCAAATACTAAAAACTAAAATAAAATGATTAAATATAAAAACATGTCTATTGTCCTCGAAATATGAGGACTCACCATTGATACTGCTGAACTGAAGATCGGGAACCGATCTATACATGATCTAAATATTGAGGACCTGAACCTACATCTCGAGAAGATGTAGCGTAGAGTATGCGCTACTACTTGAGAGGTAGTGAGCATGCAGGATAGAATGAAGCAGAATAAAACATATAACTGAACAAAACAATAAAGCAATGATATAATCTAAACAATATAAATATTCTAAACATGTTGAATGTGAACTAACTGAATGTAGTGACCAAGTTTATAACATGCTGAAACTTAATACTGAACTATAATTGATAAACTGGTCAACATACTAGAATTTATCTGTGGGAGCTACTAATAACTAACATAAAACCACATGAGCTAAATGTGGAGTCAGATGTATACACCCCATCGAGAGGACCCAATATACCTTACCAAGGATATAGTGGCATAACTGGCATGATCACTAAGTATAATGCCCATAGATAGGACTTACCTAAGTGGGCACGTAGTTCTGGGACTATGAGGGTGACTGGCCCTTGTCCAACTTGGTATTAAGCCTACTTCCAATAGAATGTATAAAATACAACAAAACTATAATAAATTGAATATCTCGATATTCTGAAATGCTGACTAAAAAGGCAACATTAATGTACTGATAATGAAACATTCTTAACTGGAGTATGTATATCTATGTAAACTGACCTAGCAAGTGTAATTCATGAACTAAACGAATCTACACCCCTAGGGTTCTGTATTTCATGCTAGAAACTAAGCAACAACGTTACAAAATCATCATCATCTGATTTGGAGTATTCCAAAAGCTAAATCACAGCAATTATCTGAAGTTCTAGAAAGCCTAGGTCTAAGAAATATTTAGGGAGTCAAGATTCTGACTCAAATCTAGGGACCTAGTGGATGAAAGGAATCCACTAGTGAAATCCCACATACTTGCTGACGAAATTCACGGAGAAATATTTTGATCTAGAGGTTAAACGACGTAGTTTAGGTGTCCAATCTAGAGGGGAAAAGACCAAAATAACGCCACCTAAAATCTGATGAGGGCCGACCACGGGCGCAACAACGGGCCGTTTTACGGACCATGGACCATCAAGCTGGTCATGGTCCTTGGCCAGTAGCTACAGGTTCTTGGAACTTCCCTCTACGGCTCTCTTCACAGACCGTGTGAAGGATCACAGACCGTGAAGGTTGATGTGGTCCTTAACTTAGGCTAGGGGCATACTGTCCTAGCTTAATGGAATCCACCACGGTCCGTCATTAAGACCATGGCCTGTGAAGGGCTTTGTGATTTGATGTCAGTGTTGGAGGGGTTCTATCTCCCTGCCACGAGCGCCAGTATGGTGGTCCACGGCCCGTGAAGGGTCCCGTGGTTCACTATTTCTGGGTTGGGTGTGAACCCATGGGCAGGTCGACGGACCGTAGTCCCTTCCACAGTCCGTGAACCCTGTCGTGGTTCACTGATTCTGGTGATTTCTTGCTGAAATTTTAAGACGATTTCTAAGGTGTTATAGTCTTCCTGCTTCGAAAATGTTGAGTTTTATGAGTAAAAATGGTGGTGATGAATATGATGTGGTTTCACTAGTTACTAGTTATAGATAGTAATAAAACTGCATCATTTTCATCCTCATCGATTTTAGTCATAGAACTTAGCATCTTGGGAACAACGATATCGTTGGTGGTCCTCTTGACAAGAATAACAATTTTCACTTTGTTTCCATGGACAATTGATGAAACAACATAGATTCCCTCTCCATTTTTTATTTTACTCATACAACTTAACTTTATCGGAGCGGGAATACGAATCAGTGAGACCATATTATAAATTAGATTCAAATTTGTACAAAAATATGAAGTGAAAAACTCTATAACACAAGAATTTCTGGACGGTTGAACATCATGTGGTTGTGTTTGTAACTTGTGTAAAGTAGTATTCTACCTCACTTATTTTGGAATAACCACTTATGTAGTAAGAGTTTTTTTAAATGAAATTTCCCTTGTGCTAATTTTTTTTTATTACCCTTTTATTTTTCTACCTTAAGAGTATACACTTATATATTCACTTCTACTAATTATTATACAGTTGTACCACCGTCTCTTCTCATTAAAAATATAGAGAATAAAATAATATAAGATCTCTATTGTTTGGATTAAAAAAAACATATCGTATGCCTTTGGATAAAGTATTTTTGACGATTCAGTGTACACACTCGAAACCATATATATCACCCTTATTAAGGTAGTTCACCACCATACCATATGCCTTTGGATAAATATTTCTTTTTTCTATTGCTTCACTTTTTTCCTATCGTTTCGATGCTTATTTCCTGTTACTTGCCTAACGTTAGTTGTTCCCTAAAATTAATTCTTAATATTTTTCTTCTTGAACTTTTAGAAACTTTGCAAGAGGAATCATTATATGGATTCGACAGAACCAAACTCCTCATACTGGAGATATGAAGAGTTTTGCAGGAAGAAGAGCTGAAATGGTTGTTTAATATGATGTGCTTAGATAAGTATGTTCTTAATTAATTATACTAGCGTTTTACCATTTGAAAATTTCATAAGGCAAAGGGAAAAAATATGATTGAGGCAAAATGTGGACTGAGACTCATAAGAGAAAAGATAGATGTTATGTAACTGAGGCGGCTAGGGAGATTGGGGTAAGTATTATTTCTATACATGGTTAGTTGAGTATACCGAAGAAATGACTTTTTCTATTGTATTAGAAATTCGGTATGTTTGTGGATATTCTCACCAAGAGAAGCTATGTTGGTATTCCACAAACTAATAGTAGATCGATTGTCATGCGATTTGATAGCTCTGTCAAATGAAAGAAGATGAAGTTGTTAAATAGGTGGAGAAGATGAAGCACTTGCCTTTTCTTGAAAAAAAATTAAAAGTCAATGTTTGCACAAGGCCCTTTGTCATGCCAATGTACCACCCAAGATGACCACTGTAATTTGTTTTTCTCTTTCAAGAGAAGATTAATAGAAAAAGATTGCATTGCGCTTTAGAGAGTCCCATTTTATTTTATTCACTAATTGTATACAAGATAAACAGAACATCTCAAAATTACAAAATAGGTGTATTATGTAGAACCCATTTAAATCTAATAATTAAAACCCAAGATTAAAAAGTAAATCAATTCACTAACACAAAATTCAAACATCTAATATATTTTGAAGGTCAAACATTATAAAATAAATAAACTATAAAAAAAATATTTTAAAAAAAATATTCAAACAAACTGATTGAGAAAATTGTGATAGTGGTGGATTTGGATAGGGGATAAGAGGAGGAGAAGAATGATACATATTTTGGGGTGAATGGAGGTCGCCAAAAAAACTCCTTGTAAAATTATTTGATGAAGTTTTGATATGAAACATAGATCAAAAGATATTCATTGAAGAACTCTACAAATTTATGTTAGGGGTATAGAATGGAGATGACCGAAACTCCATAAATTTAAAAAGAAAGTGATGGTTCGTATTCAATTTTTCTTAAATCTATGAAGTTTAGCTAGGACTAAGAATAAGTGGTTTATGGATTTTATAGAGGAGGGTGGAAGGAAGAAGTGGTGAAAATTTAAAGTAATTTGTCTACGACTGTGATGGTGGCCGACAACGGCGACTGACGGTGGTGGAGGCGGCCAGTGGCAGTAGTGGTTGGAAATAAAGGGGAAAGAGGAAAAATTTAAAAAAATAAATAAGAACAGAATCTGATTTTTAAGGTCTTCTGTATTATGATAGGATCAAACGAGAGTCATTGGATAAAAAAAATATGAATGGTGGAGATTAAAATTTGAGTCGTAGTTATTGTACTAGATTTAAAATTGATTGGGCTATTAGAATTGGATTCAAATTAGCTCAATTCAATAAAAATTGAGAGTTTTGAGCAAATTTGTTTTTTTACATAGAAAGAAAATTAAAAAAAAACATTAACAAACAAAAAAAAAATAAAAAATACAAATACAATTAAATACGTCAAAAATTAAGTGTTCACAAAAGTCAGGCCTAAAAATTATACTTTGATGGAGCAGTTAATACAAAAGGCACATGGATTGGGACAATTCTCATATTGCCCATGGGGCATCATTACCCTACAACAGCTCGACTTTTGTTTCTTCTATACAAATAACACAATAGAGTATGAACCATGAATAATAGGTATAAATATGAAAATAGATTTGAAAATACAAGAATTGACTGTGTTGGGAGATTCTGATTTGTTTATTCGGCAAGCTCAAGGCGAATGGAAAAATAGAGACCTCAAGCTTCTTCCAAACAAACAATGTGTGGAAGACCTCAACAAAAGGTTTAAGTTCATTTACTTTAGATATTTCCCCAAGTTTCATAATGAATTGACTGATGCCTTGGCTACTTTCGCCCCAATGCCTCCATATCCTGGCAACACTTGCATCACTCCTTTGGAAATTCAAGTTCGTGACCAACACTACTATTCTAACAAAATTGATGTACAACCAGATGGTGAGCAATGGCACCTAGATATCAAGCACTTTCTTGCAGACAGAAAAATACCCAGAACATGTTAATGGAAGCTAGAAAATTATTAGGCGCCTAGCTAGTTGTTTCTTTTTTAGAAAAACATTTAATAAAAACAAACCCCAAATTTAAATTTTTTGAGATGTGTGGATGTTGAATAACACAAGAAAATCATGAATGAAGTACATGCTAAGATATGTGGATCACACATGTATGGATATGTCCTTTATATAAAAGTTACTTCGAGTAGGGTATTACTGGCTTACGATGGAATGGGATTGCTTTCGCTTTGTGAACAAAGATCATCAGTGTCAAGGTAATTTAATTCATTCACTTCCTTGATGTTTACACCCTATGCCCACTCCTTGTCCCTTTGCTGCATGGGGAATGGATGTCATTGGACAATTTGAGACAAAAGCTTCAGAAGGACATCAATTCATTTTTGTCGCAACTGATTAATTGACCAAATGTGTTGAGGGAGTCACTAAGAAAGAGGTCGTGGATTTTTTCCATTCTAACATCATTTGTCATTTTGGTATCCCAAGAACTATCATCACATACAACACTACAAATCTGAACACCAATTCAAAATTGTTCATCACAGTTCAACTCCATATCGAATAAAAGTCAATGGAGTTGTGGAAGCCACATAAAGATAATTTAAGGCACTAGAAAATAGCATGAAAATCTACCTTTCACACTTTTGGGATATCATACGGTAACACACTTTGATTGGTGCAACCCCATACTTGCTGGTGTATGAAACCTAGGCAGTAAGACCAACAGAAGTTGAAATTGAATCTCTCTGAGTTATTGTGGAAGTTAATAATGAGGATAATGAATGGGCCAAAACTCGATTGGATCAACTGACATTAATACATGAAAAAACATTGGTGGACATTTGTTTTGGTGAGCTTTATGAGCAAAGTATGGCTCCTGTATACAACAAAAGGGTGAACCCATGACATTTTGAAGTAGTCAAACTTGTCTTAAAATGCATTCTTCTATACCATAAAGAAGCCAAGGGAAAGTTTGCTCCAAATTGGCAAGGTACAAATCTTATCAAGGAAGTGTTGTCCAAAGGAACATTGCACCTTACAGATGTGGAGGAAAAAATCACATGCATAATTGTTAATGCAAACGCAGTAAAAAGATACTACTTCTAATGTGTTTTAAGATACAGTGAAAAATGACGGTTGGCATTTTATGGTTGAACTAAAACCTCATTCCAAAGAAATAAAAAAAAATCAATCAACCAAAAAAATATATCTTCTCTTTGAAAGTTCAAACTATATTCGTCCTGATTCTGAAAGGATACATAGGCAACCCTTTTGGGTTCAGTCATACGATAAAAAATAATTTATATTCTATTATTCATAGGAGCTGGGGTATTTTTTTTTATTTGGTAGCAATAGTTCCAAAATTGTAGTTCAGATTATGGTTTTGTTCGGCAACTGACTTTTTGATTAACTCTTTAAGGATACCAGATTTAATATATTTTGTGTAGACAATTGATCATCAAGAGAAAAAAGAGACTTATAAGTGAAAACCCTTGCTGGCACCATAAGACAAAAAGAGAAAAAAAAAGTCTTATCGGTGAAAACCTTCGCAGACACTATAAGATAACAAGAGAGAAGATCTTATTAGGAAGAGCACCGCTTGTCAACCCATCTACATGAAGTGCTACTAGGATTGTTACGCCCTGAGCCTATATCTTGGGCAAGACTGGCACTCGAGAACCATTTGTTGCCCCAAGGGAACCCTTGGCCTGGCTTAATTACTCAGCGGAAGACTTAAACATAAAAGATAATCAAATAAGAAACTTATGAATTAAACTTAGAATGTCTTTAAGGATATATTCAAACTAGCCAAAATGTCTATTCAAGTCTCATAGCAGAACATTGAAATACAAGACTAAAGGACCGTAGCTACTCGTCTATGAAGCCTCTAAAACAAAGAGAGATGTCGAGACAAGACCCCCGATCATCCTAACAACTGAAATACTATAAAGCAATGTAAAAAAGAGCCCTCTGGAAAGCAATGAGGCTCTAACTACTCAACTGGATCAATGGGGCGCTGGATGTTAATCCTGGTTACCTCTGTCTTCATCATGAAATGATGCAGGCCAAATGGCATCAGTATATTGAATATACGAGTATGCGAGGGGAATACTGAACATAACATAAGCTTGGAAGGATTCCGAAAGAAATACTTACCTTGGCTTTACTCAACTCATGAATAACTTAACTCAATATAAAGCAACAATACACATGCGATATATAGAAAGCATTTAAAACAGTAGAAAGCAACTCAGTTTGTTAAAGAAATGCAATAACAAATCGATTACATATAAAGTAATATAATACTGTGGGATTTTCTCATATCGACAACCACCACTATGAGCCTAAGTGGTAATACAACGTCTGGCCCACGCTGCCAGAACTGTCCTACACTTTGCCGTCATAAAGAACGCCTTAACTAAGTGGATCCACTAGTCTATGCTAAAAAGCACTTAAGGAATCATCTAAAAAGTATGATCCTTTACTACCCATGATGGCTACATGGTTTATGAAGACTTGAGTTATTATGAACTCGCATTCCCATATCAGTGCTCAATACTACTCCCAAAAATATACTTAGCTCATATGTTTTTAAAACAAAACTTATTTCTTTGGTTTGAGATAATTACTCAAAACATATCTTAAAAGCTCTCTTGGAATCGATGTTCCCTTTCTTGCTCAAATGTGAAAACATTTTTAACTCTTGTAATACTTAGTTCCCTTATAATCTTTGAAGAAATGAACTTTGCTCTTACTCTTTACTCAACTCATAGCTTAAGTCTTAAAACAACGTTAAAACGATTGTAAAAGACATTTGGAAAACTTTATGAACTTCCCTTGACTTGATTCTTAACTTTCCTTGAATTGAATTATGGATTCAAGGATTGTGATTTGTGATAGGAACGATCTGATGATATTTAGGAGTGTTTTTAGATAGTTAAACAAATGATCAAGAAATCACTGTCTGCAAGCTAGTCCGTGACACAAAGATGCATTTAGATATTTGGTTGCAAAAATAAAATTTGAGGCAAAACGGTCCGTGACCACTCCAAGATATGAGGAGAATTTTCCCAGCTTGAGGAACAGGTCCGCGACGCGGACCTAATACCCAGATTCGCCCAACTTTTTCCTTTTCCATATTCCAGCCCCAATTTGCCTAAACTCGGTTCTTTTTCCTAAATTCTCTTTAGATTCAGATACCCAACAAATGTACCCAAGAACTTAACTCAAAAAAACTCTAAAACTCGATGCAATAATCTCAAGAACTCCTCAATTCAGCCTAATTCAAGAACGAAAACAAATTCAAGAACACATATCAAGAACATCAAACTTTCAACCCTTTTTAGGATGAATTTCATTGAAGTAGACATGATTGGCGTGATGGTGAATGAACCCGATGCTATGAAAGTCTCACATACCTCATAGTGATCACACCTTGACGAAATCCACAAGCGATTTCTGAAGAACTTGACGATTATTGCTCCTTCTCCTCTTTTCTCCTCTTATTTTCTCTTCTCTATAAACCCTAACAAAGTTTTCAAAAGCGTAAACTAACCAAGTTTAGTTTAGACCCCAATTAAACTCCTAAAAATGAAATAAAATAATGGGGTATGGAAAAGACTAAACACCCTTCCAAAATCCTGTTTGACTTTCCTTATTTGAACAACGCAACTTCAAATGGGCATATCTCACTCATACAAACTCGGAATCACTCAAACTTGGCAGTATTGGAAAGATTATTCTAAGATCTTTTCTACAATATCTAGAAGCACACCTAACTCATCCTGAGCTAGGAATTATGGTCATTTGAAATTGACCAAAAACTCAAACTTAACATAACAAATTTTCCAGGTTTTCACTCTTTCCAAAAACAACTCTTTCTAATTCTAGCTCTTTCTAGGTCTTTCAAATAGCGAGGTATTACAATATCTCCCCCTTGGGAACATTCATCCTCAAATGAGATTACTCTTACTAGGCTAAGGGTGTAACATCTAACATTCAGCGGAACACCTAACAAGCAAGGCAAATACAACAAGCCAACTTATAAATTAAAGAGTACTAAGAAGAGAATTAGTACCATGGTCTGGAATTTCTCCGGTTTCAAAGCGATGTGGATATCTCTTCTTCATATCCTCCTCAGCTTCCCAAGTAGCTTCCTCAACAAACTAGTTCCTCCAAAGGACTTTGACTGATGCTACTATCTTAGTCCTCAACTTGCAAACTTGATGATCTAGACTCTAAACAAGAATCTCCTCATAAGGTAAGCTATCCTTGATACCCATATCTTCAGTTGGTATGATAAATGAAGGATCTCTCATGCACTTCTTTAACATGGAAATATAAAATATCGGATGAACCACTGCTAACTCTTGTGGTAGCTCCAACTCATAAGCTACCTTTCCAACCCTTTTGGATATTCTGTAAGGGACAATATACCAAGGACTAAGCTTCCCCTTATTACTAAATCTCATAACACCCTTCATGGGTGAAACCTTCAAGTAAACCCAATCATTTATTTCGAGCTCTAACTCCCTTCTCCTAACACCAGTGTAGGATTTCTGATGACTCTGAGTTGTTTTCAACCTTTATTGATTCACTTTCACTTTCTCCATAGCTTGATGAACTAAGTCTGGTCCTATCAACCCAACATCACAAACATCAAACCATCCAATAGGAGATCTGCATCTTCTCCCATAAAGAGCTTCATAAGGAGCCATCTGGATGCTAGAGTGGTAACTATTGTGGTAAGCTAACTCAATGAGAGGTAGGTGATCATCCCAATTACCTTTGAAGTCAATCAGACAAGCCCTCAACATATCCTCTAAAGTCTAAATAGTGTGCTCGGCTTGCCCATCTATCTGTTGATGAAAGACAGTACTTAAGTTCATATTTGAACCCAAGCCTTTTCGGAATGACTTCCAAAATGTGCAGTAAATTGCGCATCTCTATCTGAATTAATAGGGACCGAAACCCCATGAAATCTAAATACCTCTTCAATATACAACTTAGAATAATCTTCTGTTGAATGGGTAGTCTTTACCGACAAAAAGTGGGCTGATTTTGTCATTCTATCGATAATCACCCAAATAGAATCATGTTGCATGTGAGACCTTGGTAAACCTATGGTGAAATCCATATTAATCATCTCCTACTTCCATTCCAGAAGTTTTATATTATGAGCCATACCACCGGGCCATGTATGCTCTATCTTAACTTGTTTGCAATTCGAATATTTAACAACAAACTAATCAATGCCCTTCTTCATACTACTCCACCAATACACTTCTCTCAAGTCACGATAAACCTTCATGGAACCCGAATCAATGCAATATATGGATTTATGAGCTTCCTCCATGATCTTCTCTAGGAGTTCATCTACCCTTGGTACACACAATCTACCTTGATACCTCAATACACTATCTCCCCCTCTAGTTCAAAAGCCATTACTTTTTGCTTATGAATGTTTGCCTTCAATTCAAGCAAAATTTGGTCTTGGTCTTGTTTCTTCTTAACTTCAGACATTAATGATGATTTAGTCCCATTCATCACCACTACTCCTCCTTCTATGGAATCCATTAGTCAAACTCCCAAGCGTTCAAGTCTATGTACATATCTTTACTAGTTCTTTCTGATATTCCTCAAAATGGGCGGTACTATCCATAGGCAACCTGCTCAAGGCATTTGCAACAATATTAGCCTTGCCATTCTAGATCATGGGTTGGGTAATTCTTATGAACTTACAACTATCTGGAGGCAAAAGTTATAACCTTGCCATTCTGCATCAACACACAACCCGTCATAATATACGACAAAACCTTAAGTACCTTCTGGTAAGGTCAACATTAGGGCAGTAGTCAACCTCTTCTTCAATTCCTGAAAGCTTTTCTCACAAGCTTCAAACCATTGAAACTTCACTGTTTTCTGAGTTAACTTGGTCAAAGGGGATGAAATAAGTGAGAAACCCTCTATGAACCTTCTATAATAGCCAGGCCAAACCCAACAAATTCCTAATGTAAGTTGGAAATGTGGGTCTAGGCCAATTCTGCACTGCCTCTACTGTCTGGGTATCAACTTTAATTCCCTCTCCAGACACAATGTGGCCTAAGAATGCCATAGACTCAAGCCAAAACTCACACTTAGAGAACTTGGCATACAACTCTCTATCCTTTAAAGTCTGGAGAACTATTTTGAGATGACTAGTATAATCTTCTTCATTCCTCGAATAGATTAGTATGTCATCAATGAATACGACAACAAACATATGTAAATAAGGCACTTGAATACTCTATTCATAAGGTCCATGAATGCGGCAGGTGCATTGGTCAAACCAAAGGACATAACTAAGAACTCATAATGACCATAACGGGTTCTAAATGTTGTCTTCAAAATATCACATTCCCTCACTCTTAACCAATGGTAGCCTAATCTGAGGTCTATCTTAGAGAAACAAGTAGCAGCCTAAAGTTGTTTGAAAAGATCATCGATTCTTGGAAAAGAATACTTATTTTTATGGTAACCTTGTTCAACTAGCGGTAATCTATAGAAATCCTAAGGGAACCATCCTTCTTTCTCACAAAAAAGACTGGAGCACCCCAAGGTGAGACACTTGGTCGAATAAAGCCCTTATTAAGGAGATATTTCAACTGTTCTTTAGGCTCTTTCAAGTCTGCTGGAGCCATTCTATATGGATGAATAGATATTGGAAGAGTATCTGGAAGAATATCTATACCAAAGTCTATTTCTCTCTTAGGAGGGACTCTAGGAAGATCACCAAGAAAGACTTCTAGAAACTCTGTTATTACTGAAATTGAAAAAATATGAGGTATCCTAACACTAGAGTCATTAACTCAGACTAAGTGATAGACACACCCCTTGGAAACTAACTTCCTTGCCTTAAGGTACAAAATAAAATGACCTTTAGGCACTGCTGAACTGCTGCTATACTCTATAATTGGCTCATTAGGAATTTTGAACCTACAAACTCGAGTTCTACAATCAATGGAGGCATAACAAGCATGAAGCCAGTCTATACCTAGAATGACATCAAAATCTACCTATCTAACTCAACTACATCAGTCATGGTGTCCTTGTAAATGATGGAAATAACACAATCACGATATACTCGCTCAGCTAGAATAGACTCCCAAATAGGTGTAGAAACACAAAAGGGTTCACGAAGTTTTTGAGGAAGAACATCAAAATTATTTGCAACATAAGGAGTTACAAAAGATAAACTTGCTCCTGGGTCTAGCAAAACATAAACATCAAGAGTAAAGAATTTGATCATACCAGTGACAACATATGGAGAATTCTCTTGCTCTTGATGACTAGTGATCGCATAAAGGCAGTTTGCTCCTCCGCCAGTACCGAACGTAGCTCCTTAAGGTGCAGCCCTGTCTAGTGGAGCAACTGATGAAGATTGGGCTATATTGCCCTGATTCCCATTACCTTGGCAGTTCTTAAGGCACTCTTTCATGAAGTGACCATATTATCCACAATTGAAACAACCTATGGAGCGATCACGACACTTACTTGGGTGAGTTCTACCACACTTAGCATATGCAGGAGCTCAGTTACCTCCTTGTGCCACACTACCTTGAGATTGGGCAGGTCTAGCCCTGAAGTGCTGTTAATTCTAAATATTGTGCTTACCTTTGTTCTGGGTGTAGGTGTACTAGTAGATGATGGAGCAGGTCCCTTTTACTTTTTTTGGAAAGAAGATTGGTTCGCATTATTTCTTTGCTGCTCGGATTCATTCCCTGACGTCTTAGCCTTCTTATTTCTGAATTCCTCCCTATACCTTAGCTTATCCTCCTCAACCTGCTACACATAGAGCATCAAACTTTCTATATCCATGTCACCTATTAGCATTACAGCCTTACCTTCCTTACTCGATAGACGAGACAACCCAGCAACAAACAAACTTATTATACTCCACATATCCGCAACCATCTCTGGAGCATAACGAGATAGTTGGGTGAACTTCAACCCATACTCATGAACACTTAGTAAATCTTGCTTAAGAAGGAGAAACTCTTATACCTTGGCCTCTCTCAGTTCTCGAGGAAAGAAATGCCCCAAGAAGGCCTCCTCAAAACAAGCCTAACTCACAGGTGAGCATCTTTACGCTTCTTCCACTAGTCAAACCAAGTCCTAGCAACATTCTTCAGTTGATATGGAGGTAGTTCAGATTGCTCAGCTTCGGTAACGTGCATGACCTCAAATACCTTTTACAATTCCTCAACATAATTCTCGGTTCCTCAGTAGTGCTTGAACAAGTGAAACTTGGAGGATTCATCCTCAAGAACTCTCGGATCCTCAAAGTATCGGCTTCTTCTTGTCAAGCCCCTATTTGTTTCCAGCTTGTTTGGTCACAACATGGCTTAACATCCTGACCACTTCGCCGAACTCTGCATTGGTGACTTCTCCTTGGGGTTGCACTTCAGGTGCATTAGGTACCCCTTGCTCCTCAATGTTCCTCCTAGCAAGACGACCTTGGCCAACTCTTCGTGGAGGCAGGATTAACTGAAAAACATGCGCAAGAATTAATTAGAAAGAGATTCTATAGAGATGAACTCTATCGCACAAAATGAGTATGAAAGAAGTGAGATAATTTCCTAAGTGTCGCAGCCTCCTAATTATAGTTGTGGCGCGCTTCACACTGATAACTAGGACTTTACTGGCACGACTTCATAGACTCCCTAGGACTCTTGAACTCTATGCTCTGATACCAAGATTGCCACACCCCGAGCCTACACCCTTGGCTGGACTAGCACTCGAAAACCATTGTTGGCCCCAAGCAAACCGTTGGCCTGGCTTAATTACTCAGCGACAGACTTAAACATAAAAGATAATCTCAACTAAGAAACTTATGAATTAAACTTAGAATGTCTTTAAGGAAACACTCAAACTAGCAAAAATGGCTACTCGAGTTTCATAGCAAAACTTCTTAAATACAAGACTAAAGGACTATAACTACTCATCTATGAAGCCTCTAAAATAAAGAAGGATGTCGGGACAAGACCCCCAATCTTCCTAACAATTGAAATACTAGAAAAACGATAAAAAGGAGCCCTTCGAAAAGCAAGGAGGCTTTGAGTGCTTAACTGGATCAACGAGGCACTAGATGTTGATCCTAGTTACTTGTGTCTGCATCATAAAATGATGCAGGCCAAATTGCTTTAGTACATTGAATGTACAAGTATGCGAGGTGAATACTAAACATAACACAAGCTTGAAAGGAGTCGGAAAGAAACACTTACCTTGGTTTTACTCAACTCATGAATAACTTAACTCAATATAAAGCAACAATACACATGTGATATCTAGAAAGCTTTTAAAACAGTAGAAAGCAACTCAGTTTGTTAAAGAAATGCAATTTACAACTCAATTACATATAAAGTAATATAATATTGTGGCAGTTTCTCTAACCGACAACCACCACTATGAGCCTAAGTGGTGATACAATGTCTTGCCCATACCACCAGAATTGTCCTATACTTTGCCTTCATATAGAACGCCTTAACTAAGTGGATCCACTAGTCTATGCTAAAAAGCACTTACAAAATCATCTAAAAAGTGTAATCATTTACTACCCATGATGGCTACATGGTTTATGGAGACTTTAGTTATTATGAACTCGCATCCCCATATCGGTGCTCAATACTACTCCCAGAAATATACTTAGCTCATATGTTTTTAAAACAAAACTTCTTTCTTTGGTTTGAGATAATTACTCAAAACTTAGCATAAAAGCTCTCTTTGAATCGATGTTCCCTTTCTTGCTCAAATGTGAAAACATTTTTAACTCTTGGGAATACTTAGTTCCCTTATAATCTTTGAAGAAATGAACTTTTCTCTTACTCTTTGCTCAACTAAAAGCTTCACTCTTAAAACAAAGTTAAAAAGTTTGTAAAAGACATTTGGAAAACTTTATAAACTTCTCTTCACTTGACTCTTAACTTTCCTTGAAAATTGAATTATGGATTCAAGGATTGTGATTTGTGATAGGAACGATCTCATGATGTTTAGGAGTGTTTTTAGATAGTTAAACACGAGAAAAGATCAAGAAATCACAGTTTGGAAGCTAGTCCGCTACGCGGAGATGCATTTAAATGTTTGGTCGCGAAAATAAAATTTGAGGCAGAACATTCTGTGACCATTCCGCAACGTGAGGAGAATTTTCCCATCCTGAGGAACAAGTCTGCGATGTAGACCTAATACCGAGATTTGCCCGACTTTTTCCTTCTTCGTTTTCCAACCCCAATTCGCCTAAAATCAGTTCTTTTTCCCAAATTCTCTTTAGATTCAAATACCCAACAAATATACCCAAGAATAAAATACAAAACAACTCTAAAACTTGACGCGATAATCTCAAGAACTCCTCAATTTAGCCCAATTCAAGAACGAAACAAATTCAAGAACATAAATCAAGAACATCAAACTTTCAACCCCTTTTAGGATGAATATCGCTGAACTAAACAGGATTGGTGCATGGGTGAATGAACCCAATGCTATGAAAGTCTCACATACCTCGTAGGGATCACCCCTTGACGAAATCCACAAGTGATTCTTCAAGAACTTGACGATTCTTGCTCCTTCTCTTATTTTCTTCTATTCTTTTCTCTTCTCTCAAAACTCTAACTTAGTTTTCATAAGTGTAAATTGACCAAGTTTAGTTTAGACCCCAATTAAAGTCCTAAAAATGAAATAAAACAATAGGGTATGGAAAAGACTAAAACACCCTTCCAAAATCTAGTTTTGACTTTCCTTATTTGAACAACCCATCTTCTAATAGGTATATCTCAGTCATATGAACTCAAAATCGTGCGAACTCGCGGCGTTGGAAAGATCATTCCAAGATATTTCTAAAGATATCTATAAGCACAACTAAATCACCCTTAGCTAGGAGTTATGGTCGTTTGAATTTGACCAAATACTCAAACTTAACATAACTTAACAAATTTTCCAGATTTTCATTCTTTCCAAAACCAACTCATTCTAATTCTAGCTCTTTCTAGTTCTTTCAAATAGCGAGGTGTTACAAGAATACATAAATAAATTTCAGATTCATAATGGTCCAAAATTTGAGAACTAGACAACTCAAACAGATCTAGAGTCAAATACAAAGTGTATGTCATGGTTAATTCAAAGTCGACATATGCCTCTAGATAAGTTCGCTTTGTCTTTTTCCTCAAAAGGAATACCCTTTATTAAGAATAGGACTGTCTTAATTCAATCTTTTAATAGTCTCAAATCTAACATTTTTAGTCCCTTTCGATATACTCTGGTTCCAAAGAAAAGCAAAAAGGTTGCAAAGCTCACGATGATTTCCCCAAAAGGCAAAGTTGAGTATATGAGTTGATATGGCATTGATCAAGGATTAATGATACCTGTGATCTTTTCTCGAAAAAAAATTTGTGTGAAGGAATACTATAAAGGCTCCTAAGTCATGAGAAAATTTTCAAAAGGGAAATGCGTTCTCCAGGAAATCAAATGCACCATGACATTTAGTAGTATCAAGAACATTGGGGTCTTTGATTAACAAAGAGGAAGCTTTAGAAATGTGGTTTAGCCAAGGATTTGAGTTAGAATATGACAAGTTGGTCGAAAGTATGGTCAATTCATCAGAACATCAAGGCCGCAAACCAACTATCACTTTTAAACTAATAATTTTCTCTTTGTTTTGCTCAACAATGGAGTAAAAGAAAATGCAGTATTACAAGTCAGAAAGATGAAACATCACAAAAGAAGTTCCCAAAAGTCTTCACATTTTTTGGTGTTTTATCACATGTTATTTGTATTTTTTGCCTCTAAGTTCGAAAACATCTTGTAATACGTCCGATCTCATTCCCTCATTAGGAAAACATCTCCTAGTTGGAAAAATCATGTGCAATACACACCGGTCTTTCATTTATGTGCAATATGCAGTAGTCTTTCATTCATGTGCAATACACACCAATCCTTTATTCCTCAATACGCACCATATACTTATCTTGGGAAATACGCACCATTCTTTCATTCATGTGGAATGCGCACCATATTCATACTTTGGGTAATACGCCCCAATCTTATGTCAATGAACAAGGACAATACTTCCCATTTGAAACTCTCGGGGCAATATGACTCACTCTCCCTTTTCTTCCTAGAGTTATATATCCTAGTTTGAGATTCTCATATCTTTTCTTTCCTAGAAAAAGCACTACATGTTCGAAGTTTTCATTTTGCGACATTAAGTTTTTAGTTTCTATCTCCAACTCAAGTCAAACACATGCACTTGAGAATGATCCTCAATATACCAAGAGAGCATCAAGATAACTCTTAAGAATGACACACAAAGCAAGTAAAAGATCAACACACAACCTTAAGAAGACACATCAAGTAGGGATCTCATAACTCCTTGAATGTAGTGAAGCATAGTACTCTAGGAATTTTTTTTATAATATAATTATAGACAGTAGATGGTGACAAACAACAACAAGCAACTTTTTGACCACTATGCTTGATAGTTTCGGCTATCGAATTTTCACGAACTACACTGACCTAATTTCCTTCTAGCCAAGGATAGGTAGGCAACCTCGAAAGCAAGATTTTGTCATATTATTTAAAATTTCTGTCAATGGAGTTTGAAATAATAAAAAATTAGCCATTTCGTTCACTTTGTTTTGTTGAAAAGCTCTTTATTATTTCAAGCAAAGAGGGGCATGTTGTGAACACCTAATTTTTTCCGTATTTAAATTACCCCTAGAATATATATAGTAAGGTCATTTCTTGTATTTAATTGTTATTTGATTTTGTTTTGTTGTCTTTCTATGTTACAAATTGAATTGGACCAAATGATTCATCAATTTTTATTGAATTGGGCTAATTTGAATCCAATTCTGACAGCCCAATAAATTTCAAACCCTGTCCAATAACTATGGCTCAAATTTAATCTCTACCATTAATAATTTATTCATCAAATGGCTCTCATTTGATCCTATCACAAATACAAAGACTTCAAAAATCAGATTTTTGGCCCTAATATTTTTTTTTAATTTTTCCTCTTCCCCTTATATTCCCAACCGCCCTGCATCATCGCCATCAAATTACTCTAAAATTTCACCACTTTTTCCTTCCACCCTCCTCTACATAAATACACAAATAATTTACTCTTAGTTCTAGCCAAACTTCATAAATCTAAGAAAATCGAACACAAATCATCGCTTACTTTTTTTATTTATAGAAATTCGGTCATCTCCATCCTATATCCCTTACATAAATGTGTAGAGCTCTCCATGAACTATATCTGGATATAAGTTTCATGTCAATACTCTGTCAAAAAAAATTCTGGTAAATTTTTCAAAGACCCCGGTTCACCCTAAAATCTACATCAATATTTTTAGCCTCTCACCCTCTATCCAAATCTGCCATAATCACAACATTTTCAACCACATAAGTCATTTTATTGTCATATTATATTTTTTCTTGTTAATTTTTTTAAGATTTCGTTTGCTAGTATTGTTTGAATTGATTTTTTGTTTTTATCTTTTATTTATTTTATAGATTGGATGTTTGAATTTTATGTTAGTGGATTGATTTACTTTTTGATTCTGGGTCTTAATGATTAGAATCAAATGAGTTCTACGTCATGGACCTATTTTAAAATTTTCAGATGATCCATTTAGCTTTTATTCAATTAATGAATAAAAGAAAATGGGACCCTCTAAAGGGAAATGCAGTCTTTTTCAATAAATATTCTCTTGGAAGAAGATGAGAAAAAGAAAAAGAAGAAATTTCATTGGTCATCTTAGATGACACATTGGGATGACAAAGGGTCTTGTGCATGCATTGACTCTTAAATTTTCATGAAAGAGGGGGTGTTTTATCTTCTCCACCTATTTAACATCCTCTTCTTTCATTTGAAAAAGAAAAGAGCACAAAAGAAGAGAGTAAAAGATTCTTAGATTAAAAAAAAAAAAGAGAGAAAAAATATTTTAGAGTAAACCGGGAAGACTTAGAAAACAAAAACGATTTTCATTTTTGTTTGGTTTGTGGTTTCAACTAGTATTGCTTCCATTGTTGTTTGTCATCACTATTATTAGGTATTTCTGTTTACAATTTACAATGTAATTTATAAATTTACAGAGAATGAAAGATGTTTCTTTTGTGGTTGTTTAATTGTTTATGTTATGTTTGAATTAATTAAGCATGTTTTGATATTTAACATAATTATATTTTACTGTCAAGTACTTTGTGTTCTTTGTGTTAATTTGATTATTTTTTTATTATTATTTTTTTTTTTTAATATGGAGTTAATACATAGATATATAGTTTGTTAATAAAGAGTTTAAAAGGAAAATAAAATACCCAAAGTGCATTTTTATGGTATAATAGGTTCTCGCCGTTGTTTTTTAAATAACTTTTTCGCAAAAACGCAAATCTAGTAATTTTTGTAAAAATGCAGATCTGGTCGTTCTACAAATTATTTTTGTTGTATTTTAAAAAACAAGCCTCGTTTGCCTTAAATAAATATGTAAGAATGATTTTTTTTTTAAAAAAAAAATGCAAATTCAGTTATATTTTGATTAGTATTTTAACTATCAGGTAAAACTGGTTGTTTTCGCTATTTCTTTTAAAAGGGAGCAATGTGAGCATTTTGTAAAATTGAAAATTTTATAAGTTTGGTCATTTATGAAATTGCATAAACTTTTTGAAAAAGAAATATTAATTAAATTGAGTTTTCTACACTACCTTAATAAAAAGGGGGTTGTGACAGTAGGAACAATACCCATTCCTTGAATCCGTCTCGGGTGTTCGAGATCAAGTACTATACCAAGTGCATCATTAGGTGAGACTTCAAAAATACTTATGTCCTTTTGACTTTGAATTATTCAATTTTCTCTTGTAGAGAGGAAAAACAAGCATGAACGACATATTAAGTTGGCAAAACTTAGAATAACTTCAATTTAGAAATTTAATTAGTTAAACATCACCATAATTTGTCAGTGGTACATATAAAATCATTATAAGTTCTGAACATAAAAAAATTGCTAGACAACTATACAAAAGAATCACCTCCCATCATGAATAGATGAATAAGCAAATTTGGATGGGTTAGGTCCAACCCACTTGGCATGAAAAACTTTTACATGCCCCAATTTGGTCACACTCGTCAATTTGACACTCCTAGATCCCATGATCGGGAATGAACTTAAGGGTGATTATATGATATTATTTCACAAAACATGGTTCATGTTGTTTCAATAACCGCTTTGGGAGTGAGATTTATGCACTAAACTTTGATTTAACCTTATAACACACAAAAGTAACTTATAAACATCATTTTTTCAGATCTCTATGTTTTTCTGATCATGATCTTACAGTTGGTTATATGAATACTCACTGTCCATTAGTAGCAATAAGATATCAATTCATAGGACTCTAGTTAAGTTTAAATGAGTTTATGGAAATTCGGGTATATTTTAGGGGTACTTATACATTATCCCAATTTATTTTTGTTAAGATATTATACCTTTATCATCTTTTGGTGAAAACTTGAGTGGTGATTCCGACATAAGTGATTTAGAAGACTTATTTACTATAGTTAAAGCATAACTCCATGATGATCAAAGTCTTAAAAGTTGTTGTTTAGTCATTCTTCTAGTACAAATCTTCTCAAAAGTTATTTTTGTACAGTTTAGATTGTTATTTGTATCCCCGTAAATTTTAATTCTAAGTGTATGATGATGACAACACCGATCGATTCCAATTTTCCTTATAAAATCGATGGCGATGAAAATAGTGCATTTTCATTGGTTAGTGTTCCCGCTTTGATGATGTTCATTAGGTCTATGGGTAAAATCGGTGGTGGAGAAGGTAGTTTTCTTGTTTCACTAATTTTCGATGGAAACTAAGTGGAATTTGTTGTTCTTGTCCAAAGGACAACTGACGACAGCAACAAGGATGATTTCATTGTAGATGGGAATGTAATTGTTGTTCTTGCTCTGCAGATGTTGAATTCTATGAATAAAATCGGTGGTGATGAAATGATGTGGTTTCACTGATAGTAAAACCACATCATTTTCATCTTCATTGGTTTTAGTCAAAGAACTTAGCATCTTCGGAGCAGTAACACCAACAACATGCCTATCAACAACCGGAGAAACGACATTGTCTTTGTCGCTTCTGCTAGTTGTCCACTTGACAAGAATAACAATTTTTACTTTCTTTCCATCGACAATCAATGAAACAAAATATATACCCTCTTCATATCTTATTTTAATCATAGAAATCAACATCATCGGAGCGAGAATACAAATCAGTGAAACCATATTATTTTCAGCACTATTGATTTTCGAACGAGAATTGGAACTGAATGGTGTTTTTGTCATCATACACTTAGAGTTCAAATATTTGGTGATACAAATGAGATTCAAAATTGTACAAAAGTATGTTGTGAAAAGCTCCATAACAAAAGAAAGAGTAAACATGAATTTCTGGACGGTTGTGCATCATGGGGTTGTGTTTGTATCTTGCATGGAGAAGTCTTCTATCTGACTTATTTCTAAATTTCCACTTAAATCTTCTCCAAAAGAAGATAAAGGTGTAGTAGCATCCGACAAAAGATTTAAAAGAGAGGTCATTTTACTTTAAGCAATATACAATAGACAAACCTACTATAACAGAAGTTACTAGTCAAATGATATAGTATTCATTGAACTTTATTGTAAGATAATTATAAGTTACCCATTATAGAAGAGAAGTAAGTAAATTTAAGGCAGGTCACCACAAAAAAAATGGATATGGGACAGCCAGCACAGAGAAATGTAATGAATATTAAAATATGTAGGGACTCGCATAACAATTATTAATAATATAGTAGCCCTACGTTAGTAGTATAAATAGAGAGGATCCATTTGTAAAATAATTAAGCAAGAACCAAGCAATCTTCACAAAAGCCTCATATTCTATTCCTACTCATGACTTCCTCTAGGGAGATTTTCAGCTTTCTATTTTTATCAACATTCAATGTACCTCGTAGTTGTTAACCATGTACTAATGAGGATTGAGGCGTCTGACTCTGATTGGTGTCTGAGAAGAAATGTGGTTGCTTGTTCTGGTGTTTGTAGGAGTTGGAGAGAAATAAAGACAGAAATTGTCAAAGCGCCTGAAATTTGCAGAAAATTAATGTTCCCATCTCCTTGAAGAAGGTCTGACTCTTGCTTTTTATGCCATTGCATTCTTGTTGTTTTGCTATGTGTTAGTTTGACTGAAGGTAGTTATTTGCATTGGGGATGAACTATATAGTAGATGTTTATGTCTTCTACTATTGTTTGTAGATAACTATCTTCAGTCAAACTTACACATAGCAGAACAACAAGAATATAAAGGCATTAAAATCAAGAGTCGAACGCCTCAATCATCAATAGTACATGGTCAGCAACTATGAGGTACATTGAATGTTGATAAAAATAGAAAGCTGAAATGGGTCCTAGAGGAAGGCATGAGTAGGAGTAGAATATAAGGCTTTTGTGAAGATTGCTTGATTCTTGCTAAATTACTTTTACAAATGGTTGCCCTCTATTTATACTATTAGCTTAGGGTTAATATATTATTAATAATTAGCATGTGAGTCCCTACATATTTTAATATTTAGTGAAACCACATTATAAATGAGTTTCAAATTTGTACAAAAATATGTTGTGAAAAACTCTATAACACAAGAATTTCTGGACGGTTGAACATAATGGGGTTGTGTTTGTAACTTGTGTAAAGCAGTCTTCTACCTCACTTATTTTGGAATGACCACTTATGTAGTAAGATTTTTTTAAAATGAAATTTCCCATTTGCTAATTCTTAATCCAAAAAAGAAGGAGCAGCCCTACCCCCTTCGAGTCATCTTTTTGCCCAATTTAAATTTTCAAAGACAACTAAAGAATTTCCATTTCTATTTCTTTTTTTTTTCTATTCTATTTCTTTTCAATATTCAAAAAAAAATAATTTAAAAATGAATCAAGTAACTGAATTTGCAAGAAAAATAACGAAAGCAGATTTTTGAACATTGGGATGACAAAAGTTAGTCGACGTTCCATCTCATATTCTGGTAACCTTCGAATAAATATCACCATTCAAATTAAAATGTAAATCCACTAAACTTATCAAAAACAATATCAAATAATTCAATAAAAATAATTTAGGTCCTCTTGATTTCTCCTTGCAATCGATTTCAAGTTGATTAACCATTGACAAACTTCGTTTCTTCATCACCGAGAGAAGCCTTGTTGTTATTCCGCAAACTAATACTAGATCAATTGTGTTTGTGGTTTGATAGCTATGTCAAATGAAAGAAGAATGGGGTGTTAAATAGGTGGAGAAGACGAAACACACGCCTTTTTCTTGAAATTTTAAGAGTCAATGTGTGCATAAGGCCTTTTGTCATGCCAATGTACTACCCAAGATGACCACTGCAATTTTTTTTCTTTTTTTTTTTTGTCTTCTTCAAAGAGAAGATTCATTGAAAAAAACTGCATTGCCCTATAGAGAGTCTCATTTTATTTTATTAACTAATTGAATAAAAGCTAAACGAAAATGTAGTCATTTAAAATTAAGTAAATGTAAATTTATAAAATGATTCAGATTATATTAAATTTATGAATATAAGAGCCTTTGAGTTAGTTTTCAGTAAAGAGTAATGCTTTCACAATTAAGCAAAAGAGGAAACTTAGATTTCCAAGAGAGACTTTGAGCTAAGTTTTGAGCAATTATCTCAAACCACATAGTTATGTTTTTAAACATATAGAGCTAGTATATTTTGGGAGTAGTATTGAACACCGATTTGGGGGAGAGTTCAGACAACTCCCAGCCCCCATAAACCATGTAGTCACCATGGGTAGAATAGGGTCATACTTTTTAGATGATTCCTTAGTGCTTTTTAGAATAGACTAGTAGTTACACTTATTAGTCAGGTTCTATCCCCTCGGCAAGGTATAGGATGGCCCTGACAGTATGAGGCAGAATGATGTATCATCACAATAGCGCTTAAGTGATGGTTGTCGGTTAGAGAAACTCCCACAACAGTATTTTGTATTTTTATATACATTTCAAAGTTACATTGTATATTTGCGTACACACAGAGTATTGTTGTATTTCTAAATACATAAAGTTGATATTCATGTTTTAAAATCTTTTCTTTATATTGCATTTATGTTATTGATTTATATTGGAATGAGTTCAGATCACTTCAGTTGAGTTCAGTTCAGAATAGGTTTGTTTTTTCAGTCCCTTTAAAGCTTATGTCTTGTTTAGTATTCCCCTCGCATACTCATACATTCAATGTACTGATACCATTTGGCATGTATCTTTTAATGATGCAGTTACAGGTCACCATGATCAGCATCCAACGCTTCCTTGATCTAGTTGAGCATTCAGAGTTATTGGTGAGCCTACATGCTTCCAGAGGATCCCTTTTATTGCTTTCAGAATTTAGTTCATTAGGATGTCGTGGGTCTTGTCCCGATATCCATCTCAGTTATTAGAGGCTTCATAGATAGTCAATTAGTTCATTTGTCACTACTTTATTATTGGCTTATGTTATGAGACTTGAGTAGCCATCTTGGCTAGTTTGAATGTTTCTATAAAGACATTCTATTTGAGACTATTTCTTGTGTTTAAGTCTTCTGTTGAGTAAGTAAGTCAGGCCAAGGGTTCACTTGGGGCCAACAATGGTTCTCGAGTGCCAGTCTTGCCCAAGGTGTAGGCTCGAAGCATGATAAACTAGGTATCAGAGCCAGGTTCAAAAGTCCTAAGGAGTCTATGAAGCCGTGTTTGTAGAGTCCAGTTATCGTTATGAAGCGTGCCACATCTATAATTAGGAGGTTGCGACACTTAGGAACTATCCCACTTTTTTCATACTCATTTCATGCGATAGAGTTTATCTCTAAAAGTCTCTTTCTAATTCATACTTGCCCATGCCTTTCAGATCATTCCTCCACAAAAAGCTGTCAGAGGTCTTCCGGCTAGAAGAAATATTGAACCACAGGAACAAGGGCTACCTAATGCACCAGAAGTGCAACCCAAATGAGAGGTCACCAATGTTGAGTTTTGTGAGGCCATCCGGATGTTGAGCCAAGTTGTGACCAACCAAGCTGGGCAACAGAGAGAGAATCGACACGAAGTGGCTGATACTTCAAGGATCCATGAGTTCTTGAGGATGAATCCATCGAGCTTCACTAGTTCAAGTGTTACTGAGGATCCAAACAATTTTATTAAAGAGATTCAAAAGGTTTTTGAGATCATGTATGTTGCTAATACTGAGAGGGTAGAACTAGATACATATCAAATGAAGGATGTCGCTAGGATATGGTTCGACTAATATAACAAGAACTGAGCTGAGGGAGCACCACCTGTGAGTTGGGCTTGTTTTTAGGAAGCTTTCTTAAGGCATTTCTTCCCCCGAGAACTGAGAGAGGCTAAGGTATGAGAGTTCCTCACTCTTAAGCATGATTCTTTGAGTGTTCATGAGTACAGTCTCAAGTTCACACAACTTTCCCGCTATGCTCCAAAGATGGTTGCTGACATGAGGAGCAGAATGAGTTTATTCGTTGCTAGGCTATCTCGTCTATCAAGCAAGGAGGCAAGGCAGCTATGTTGATAGGTGATATGGATATAGCAAGGCTAATGATTCATGTGCAACAAGTTGAGGAGGACAAGCTGAGGGATAGAGAGGAGTTTAAGAAGAAGAGGGCTATAACAATAGGGAATGAGTCCAGCCAACAAAAGAGTAATGTGAACCGGTCTTCCTTCCAAAAGAATCAAAAGGGACCTGCACCATCATATGCTAGTGCACTTGCACCAAAGAACAATGGTGAGTACAATAGTTAGAATTTCAGAGTTAAACCTGCCTATTCTTAGGGTAGTATGGCACAAGGGGGTAGTAAGCCTCCTGCATGTGCTAAGTATGGTAGGAACCACTTAGGGATATGTCGTGATGACTCTACTGGTTGCTTCAAGTGTGGCCAGAATGTTCACTTATGAGAGAGTGTCCAAAGAACAAGCAGGGTAATGGTAATGGGGGCAATGCCTAGTCTTCTTCAGTGGCTCCACCAGACAAGGTTGCATCTAAAGGAGCTACTTCAGGGGTAGGCAGAGGAAGAAATCATCTTTATACTATCACTAGTAGGCAAGAGCAAGAGGATTCTCCAGATGTTGTCACTTGTATGATCCAAGTCTTTAACTTTAATGTTTACACTTTGCTAGTTCCAGGAGTGAGTTTATCTTTTGCAACTCCATATGTTACTATGAATTTCGATGTTCTCCGTGAGCAACTTAGCAAACCCTTTAGGGTTTCTACACCTGTTTGTAAGTCCATTCTAGCAGAGAGAATCTATCATGATTGTACGATTTTCGTCAATCACAAGAGTACCATGGCAGATTTAGTTTAATTAGACATGGTAGATTTTGATGTCATTCTATGTATGGACTGGCTTCATGTACAACTCAAGAAGTCTAGTTCCAGTTTCCAAATGAGCCAGTCTGAGATTGGAAAAGCAGGTCAACAGTGCCTAAGGGTCTTTTTATTTGGCACCTTAGGGCCAGAAAGTTAGTTTCCAAGGGGTGTGTGTATCACTTAATCCGAGTTAATGACTCTAGTGTTGAGATACCTAAAAGAGTTTCGAGAAGTCTTTCCAGATGATCTTCTTAGAGTCCAACTTGAGAAAGAAATAGACTTCGGTATAGACATTCTTCTTGATACTCATCCTATATATATTCTACCATATAAGATAGCACCAGCAGAGTTGAAAGAGTTAAAAGAGCAGCTGAAAGATCTCCTAGAGAAAGGTTTTATTAGACTAAAAGGTTTTATTAGATTAAGTGTCTGAAAGATCTCCTAGAGAAAGGTTTTATTAGACCAAGTGTCTCACGTTGAGGCGCTCCGGTCTTGTTTCTGAGAAAGAAGGATGGTTCCCTTAGGATGTGTATAAATTACCATCAGTTGAACAAGGTTACCATCAAGAATAAGTATCCTCTTCCAAGGATTGATGATCTCTTCGATCAACTTCAGGGTGCTAAGTGTTTTTCCAAGATAGATCTCAGATTAGGCAATCATAAGTTAAGAGTAAGGGAATGTGATATTCCAAAGACAAGTTTTAGGACTTGTTATGGTCATTATGAGTTTTGGTCATGTCGTTCGGTTTAACTAATGCACCTTCAGAGTTAATGGACATTACGAATAGATTATTCAAGCCTTATTAAGATATGTTTGTTATCGTATTCATTGATGACATACTAATCTATTCGGGGAATGACGAAGATCATGCTAGTTATCTCAGAATAGTTCTCCAAACTTTAAAGGGCAGAGAGTTGTATTCCAAGTTCTCTAAGTGTGAGTTTTGGCTTGAGTTTGTGGCATTCTTAGGCCACAATATTTCCAGTGATGGAATTAGAGTTGACTCCCAGAAGATAGAGGCAGTGTAGAATTGACCTAGACCCATATTTCCAACTGATATTAATAGCTTCTTGGGGTTGGATGGATATTATAGAAGGTTTGTAGAGGGTTTCTCATCTATTTTGTCCCCTTTGACCAAGTTGACTTAGAAAACAGTAAAGTTTCAATTGTCTGAAGCTTGTAAGAAAAGCTTTCAAGAATCCAAAAAGAGGTTGACTACTGCCCAGTATTGACATTACCAGAAGGTATGCAAGGCTTTGTTGTATATTGTGATGCATCCAGAGTTTGTTTGGGTTGTGTGTTAATGCAGAATGACAAAGTTATAGCTTATGCCTCCAAGCAATTGAAAGTTCATGAGAGGACCTACCCAACCCATGACTTAAGAGTTAGCTACCATAGTATTATGTACGGTGTTAATGTTGATGTATTCACTAATCACAAGAGTCTTCAGTATGTGTTTAGTCAGAAAAAGCTAAATCTCATACAGAGAAGGTGGTTACAGTTACTCAAAGATTATGACATGCGTATTCTTTATCACCCAGGTAAGGCTAATTTTGTTGTTGATGCCTTGAGAAGATTATTTATGGGTAGTACCGCCCATTTTGAGGAAGATAAGAAAGATTTAGCAAAAGATGTGCATACAGTTGCACGATTAGGAGTTTGACTAATGGATTCCACAAAAGGAGGAGTAGTGGAGATGAATGGGGCTGAATCATTATTAGTGTCAGGATTGAAAGAAAAGCAAGACCAAGATCCTATTTTTCTTGAATTGAAGGCAAATGTTCATAAGCAAAAAGTAATGACTTTCGAACAAGGGGGAGATGGCGTATTGAGGTATCAAGGTAGGTTGTGTGTACCAAGGGTGGATGAACTCTAATAGAGGATCATAGAGAAAGCTCATAGATTCAAATATTCTATCCATCCGGGTTCCACGAAGATGTATCGCGACTTAAGAGAAGTTTATTGGTGGAGTAGTATAAAGAAGGGCATTGCAGAGTTTGTTGCTAAGTGTCCGAATTGCCAATAAGTTAAAGTAGAGCACCAAAAGTCCAGGTGGTATGGCTCAGAATATAGAACTTTCAGAATGGAAGTGGGAGATGACCAATATGGATTTTATTACTGGGTTACCACGGTCTCGCAGGCAACATGATTGTATTTGGGTGCTTATTGATAGAATGACAAAATCAGGCTACTTTTTTTCGGTAAAGACTACCCATTCAGTAGAGAATTATGCCAAGTTGTATATCCAAGGGGTAGTCAGAGTTCATGGAGTTTCGGTCTACATTATTTCAGACAGAGGTGCGCAATTTAGTGCACAGTTTTGGAAGTCATTCCAGAAAGGCTTGGGTTCAAAGGTGAACTTAAGTACGGCCTTTCATCCTTAGAGAGATGGTCAAGTAGAGTGCACTATTCAGACTTTAGAAGATATTTTAAGGGCCTGCGTGATCGATTTCAAGGGTAATTAGGATGATCACCTACCTCTCATTTGAGTTTTCTTATAACAAATAGTTACCACTCTAGCATCCAAATGGCTCCTTATGAAGCTCTTTATGGGAGAAGATGCAGATCTCCTCTTGGATGGTTTAAAGTTGGTGAAGCTGGGTTGATAGGACCAGACTTAGTTCATCAAGCTATGGAGAAGGTGAGATTTATTCCAGAAAGGTTAAAAATAGCTCAGACTCATCAGAAATCCTACATTGATGTTAGGAGAAGAGACTTAAAGTTCGAAGTAGATGATTGGGTTTACTTGAAAGTTTCACCCATGAAGGGTGTTATGAGATTTGGTAAGAAAGGGAAGCTTAGTCCCCGGTATATTGGTCCTTACCGGATATCCAAAATGATTGGTAATGTAGGTTATGAGTTGGAGCTACCACAAGAGTTAGCAGCTATTCATTCGGTGTTTAACATCTCCATGTTGAAAAAAATGTATGGGAGATCCTTCTTTGATCATACCAACTGAAGATATTGGAATCAAGGATAGCTTATCTTATGAGGAGATTCCTGTTCAGATTCTAGATCGCCATGTTCGCAAGTTGAGAACAAAAAAGGTAGCATAAGTCAAATGTCTTTAGAGGAATCAGTTTGTTGAGGAAGCCACTTGGGAAGCTGAGGAGGATATGAAGAAGAGATATCCACATCTCTTCGAATCCGGAGAATTTCCAAATTAAGGTACTAATCCTTTCTTGGTATTTATTTATAAGTTGGCATGCTGTTTTTACATTTTGCTTGTTGGGTGTTTGAACTGAATGTTAGATTTTATGCCCTTATCCTACTAAGATTGATCTCATTCGAGGAAGAATGTTCCCAAGAGGGAGATATTGTAACATCTCACAACAAGAAAGAGCTAGAATTAGAAAGAGTGATTTTTGGAAATAATGAAACTCTGGAAATTTAACAAAGTTAAGTTAAGAATGAGTTTTGGGTCAACTTAAAATGACCATAACTCTTATCTCAGGATGAGTTAGGTGTGCAAAAAGATATCGTAGGAAAGATCTTTGAATTATCTTTCCAACACTGCCAAGGTTTCTCAGTTTTGAGTTTGTATGAGTGAATATGTCCATTTGAAGTTGGGCTGTCAAGATAAGGAAAGTCAAAATCAAATTTTAGAAAGGTATTTTGGGCTTTTCCTTACCCAATTGAATTAATTCATTTTTGGTAATTACTTAGGGGTCTAAACTGAATTTGGTCACTTTATGCACTCAAAGATTTCATGCTAGGATTTTTAGATAAAGAATGCAAGGGGAGAAAAGAGGAAAAAGAGTCAAGGTTCATCGTTCTTGAGGATTTTGCTTGTAGAGTTTGTCAAGGGGTGATCCCCACGAGGTATGTGAGATCACATAGCGTTGGGTTAGTTCACCCACATGCCAATCATGATTTACTTCAGTGAAGTTAGATTCTTGAAGGTTTATAAATTGAGTTCTTGATGGGTTTTGTTGAAATTCTATTGAGTTCTTGATTTGTTGAAATTGTTGAGGAGTTGTTGAATCGAATTTATGAAATTAGGTGTCGTTTTGAGTAGATTCTTTCATATTTTGGTTATGTAGTCAAATCTAAGTGTTTGGGGAAAGAACCAATTTAAACTAGATGTTTTAGAGTTGAAAAACAACCAAGAAAAATCAGAGTTTTCTTGGCAGGGGTCCGGGGAGCCACACCAACTAGCACACCCCACTGTGGGTTCTGAAATTTTTTGCCCCTAGGGTGCTGCGCCAGCCAGCACTCCCCAACTTCAGTTTTGAAGTTTTGGGTCTGGTGCCCCCACCACTCTGAGTGCCAGGTGTTCTACTTCTTCCCACATCTTTCCATACTAGTTCCCTTGAAACGTACATATGTTTCCTAGTTGATTTCTACACTCTAAGGTACATCTAAACAACATGAAATCATTAATAACATGAGATCATGAGCCTTGAATCCATAATTTAATTCAAGGAAAGGTAAGAGTCAAGTCAAGAAAGTTCATTGAGTTTTCCAAAAGTCTTTTACGAATGTTTTAACTTTATTTTAAGACTTGTGTTTTGAGTTCAGTAAAGAGTAAGGATTAAAGTTCATTTCTTCAAAAGAGTATATCTGGACTATGTATTCCGAAGAGAAAATTGTTTTCACATTTAAACAAGAAAGGAAACCTTGATTTCCAAAGAGCCTTTAAGCTAGTTTTTTCAGTAAATAATAATTCTTTCACAATTAAGCAAAAGAGGAAACTTTGATTTCCAAGAGAGCCTTTGAGCTAAGTTTTGAGAATTATCTCAAACCACAGAGTTATGGTTTTAAACATATAGAGCTAGTATATTTTGGGAGTAGTATTGAGCACTGATATGGGGGAGAGTTCAAACAACTCTCAGCCACCATAAACCATGTAGCTACCATGGGTAGAAAAGGGTCATACTTTTTAGATGATACCTTAGTGCTTTTTAGCATAGACTAGTGGATCCACTTTGAAGTCAGGTTCTATACCCTTGGCAAGGTATAGAATGGCCCTGACACCGTGAGGCAAAATGTTGTATCATCACAATAGCTCTTAAGTGATGGTTGTCGGTTAGAGAAACTCCCATAGCAGTATTTTGTATTTTTAGATACATTTTTAGAGTTACATTGTATCTTTGCATTCACACATAGTATTATTGTATTTCCAAATACACAGAGTTAATATCCATGTTTAAAAGCTTTTCTTTATATTGCATTTTTGTTATTGCTTTATATTGAAATGAGTTCAACTGAGTTAAGTTAAGACCAGGTTTGTTCTTTCAGTTCCGTTCAAGCTTATGTCTTTTTTAGTATTCCCCTCGTGTACTCGTACATTTAATGTACTAATGCCATTTGTCCTGTATCATTTAATGATGCAGATATAGGTAACCAGGATCAGCATCTAGCACTTCATTGATCCAGTTGAGCATTTAAAGTTATTGGTGAGCCGCCTTGCTTTCGGAGGATTGCTTTCAGTATTTAGTTCATTAGGATGTCGTGGGTCTTGTCCCGACATTCATCTCAGTTATTAGAGGCTTCATAGATAGTCAGTCAGCTAGCTCATATGTCACTACTTTATTATTGGCTTATGTTATGATACTTGAGTAGCCATCTTGACTAGTTTGAATATCAATTTGAAGACATTCTAAGTTTATTTCATAAGTTCCTTATTTGAGACTATTTCTTGTGTTTAAGGCTTCCGTTGAGTAAGTAAGCCAGACCAAGGGTTCACTTGCGGCCAACAATGGTTCTTGAGTGCTAGTCCTGCCCAGGGTGTAGGCTCGGGGCTTGACAAATACAATGTTTCTCATCGCATCTGCCTAAACAGCAACTTGAAATGCTCTTAGATGCACAAGCCTAAAATGTATATCATAAGACTCTTCAAATTCAAGCTAAATCTCTAGATTGGAAAGCTCTTTACATTTGAGCTAAATCTTCAAGTTGAAATGCTCTTCGTAACACGAGCTTAAATTGTACGTCATAAAACTCTTCAAATTTGAGTTAGATCTTCAAGTTGAAATGCTCTTGGAAACATGAGCCTAAACGGCATGTCGCAAAACACTTCAAATTTGAGTTAAATCTTCAAGTTAAAATACTCATTGAAACACGAGTTAAATTTATATGTCACAAAGCTCTTCAAATTTGAGTTAGATCTTCAAGTTGAAATGCTCTTCGAGACATGAGCCTCAACTTTATATCATAAAGCTCTTTAAATTTGAGCTAAATCTTAAAGTTAAAATGCTCCTTGAGACATGAGCCTAAACTGTATATCATAAAGCTCTTTAAATTTGAGTTAAATATTCAAGTTAAAATGTTTCTTGAAGACGAGCCTAAACTATATATCATAATGCTCTTTAAATTTAAGTCAAAATTCTCCTTAAGGTATGAGTCGAAAGTGCATGTCATTCTTGGCCCGCAAGAGTATAAACTGTGTACGATACAAAAAAAAACTCTCTACCAAAACTACGTTGTGACTTGATCCTTTTCATTCAGGTACGTAGGCACTTAGAACCATAAACCTTCAAACACTTAGACACAGTTGCATGAGTGTCAAAAAACCAAATGTTCCCACTTTATCTGTGACATGAAAGTTAAAACTATGAGTAATCTTTCGTAAAACTTCATACTTGCACAAAATGGTGGTGACTCAATGGGGGAAAAACCCCTATGAATAAAAGTTGTTTCAAGATGAAGTCTTCAAAATCTCCAAGTACGTAAGTTGAAGTCTTCAAATTCTCCAAGTATACAAGTTGAAGTATTCAAATCTTCCAACTATGCAAGTTAAAGTCTCAAAATTTGTCAAACCTGCAGGTTGAAATCTATAAATTCTTCAAGCCTGCAAATGGAAGCCTTCAAATTCTTCAAGCCTGGAAGTTGAATTCTTCAAATTCTCCAAGTTGAAGTCTTCAAATTCTCCAAGTCTGCAAGTTGAAATTTTCAAATTCTTCAAGTTTGCAAGTTGAAGTCTTCAAATTCTTTAAGTCTGCAAGTTGAAGTCTTCAGATCCTTCAAGATCAAGTTCAAGTCTTCAAATTCTTCAAGCCTAGTCTTTGAAAGATAAAATATCTTGACAAGACTTGAAGAAGGGGGCATTTGTAGTCATTTAAAATTTATTAAATATACATTTATAAAATGATTCAGATTATATTAAATTTATGAATATATAAGTCCAAATAAATATTATGGATTAATATGATTGAGTTAGTTATTTAAATCTTATAAATATAGATTTAATTAAAGACCGCTCCATAAAGCCCATATGCCATGTCACTTAAATCTGATTGGCTAAAGGGAATCCTATTCCTATCATAAATCCTCTATTTTAAAACTATAAATAGGGGTCCTCCTAATTTAGAAAAGAGAACCAAGACTTCTAACAAGAAGCTAGAGAAAGCTCGTGGATCAAAAGCCTCAGATTTCTCTACAAGCTTAAGAGTTCAAAAATTGAAGCGTTCAAGAACGATCAAGATCAAGACCACCAGATTAAAGATCAAGCTCGAAGCCCTTGGATTCAACTAGAACTCAAGATCAATATAAATTTCAAGATCAAGACCGTCCGATTCAAGATCACGCTCGAAGCCCTTGGATTCAACTAGAAGTCAAGATCAAGATAAAGTTCAAGTTCAAGAACGATCAAGATCAAGACCGTCGGATTCAAGATCAAGCTTGAAGCCCTTGGATTCAACTAGAAGTCAAGATTAAGATAAAGTAAGTTCAAGAGCGATCAAAATCAAGACTGCCGAATTCAAGATGATGCTCGAAACCCTTGGATTCAACTAGAAGTCAAGATCAAGATAAAGTTCAAGTTCAAAAAGGATCAAGATCAAGACCACCAGATTCAAGATCAAGCTCGAAGCCCGTGAAATCAACTAGAAGTCAAGATCAAGATAAAATTCAAATTCAAGATCAAGATACAGTTCAAGTTCGAGTTCAATAATGATCAAGATCAAGACCACCAGATTCAAGATCAAGCTCGAAGCCCTTGAAATCTATTAGAAGTCAAGATCAATATAAATTTCAAGATCAATATAAAGTTCAAGTTCAAGATGAAAGATCAAGATCAAGCTCAAGTTCAAGATAAATTCAAGATCAAGCTCAAGAGCACTTGATTTATATCTGAAAGGCGAATTCAGAAAAATCATAGAGAATGTAACACTCGCACTTTAAATCAATAAATACGATTGTTGCCTAATTTTTCGTTATTGATTATTAATTTCTCGACGCAAATTTTATTGTCTACAGGAATATCGATAAATTAAAAAATAGGCGTATTATGTAGAATCCATTTAAATCTAATAATTAAAACCTAGGATCAAAAAGTAAATCATCTCACTAACACAAAATTCAAACATCTAATATATTTTGTAGATCAAACATTATAAAATAGATAATAGATTTAAAAAAAAAAATTAAAAAAATTCAAACAAACTGATTGAAAATATTGTGAGAGTGGCAGATTTGGGGGATAAGAAGATTGATATAGATTTTGAGGTGAATGAAGGTTACCAAAAAAACTCCTCGCAAAATTATATAATGAAGTTTTGACATGAAACTTATATCAAAAGATAGTCATTGAAGAACTCTACACATTTATATTAGGGGTATAGAATGGAGATGACCGGAACTCCATAAATCTAAAAAGAAAGTGATGTTTAGTATTTGATTTTTCTTAAATCTGTGAAGTTTGGCTAGGAATAAGAATAAATGGTTTATGGATTTGTATAGAGGAGGGTGGAAGGAAGATGTAGTGAAAATTTAAAGTAATTTGTTTGCGACTGTGGTGGTGGTCGACGGCAGCGACCAGCGGTGGTGGAGGCGGCCATTGGCAGTAGTGGTTATAAATAAAAGGGAAAGAGGAAATATTAAAAAAAAAAAAATAGGAGCAAAATCTGCTTTTGAGGTCTTTTGTACTATGATAGGGTCAAACGAGAGTCATTGGATCAAAAAAATTATGAATGGTGGAGATTAAAATTTGAATCATAGTTAATGGACTAGATTTAAAATTAATTGAGCTATTAGAATTGGATTCAAATTTGCCCAATTCAATCAAAATTGAGCCCTTTGGGCCAATTCAGTTTTTTTTTTTCATAGAAAGACAATAAAAAAATAACATTAACAAACAAAACAATACAAATATAAATACAATAAAATACGTCAAAAATTAGGTGTTCACAAAAGTTAGGCCTGTAAATTATACTTTGATGGAGCAGTTAATACAAAAGTCACATGGACTGGGGTGATTCTCATATCGCCCATAGGGCAGAATTACCTTCAAACAACTCAACTTTGTTTGTTCTATACAAATAGTACAATAGAGTACGAAGCATGAATAATGAGTCTAGATATGAAAATAGATTTTGAAGTACAAGAATTGGTTGTGTTGGGAGATTCTGATTTGCTTATTCGGCAAGCTCAAGGCGAATGGAAAACTAGAGACCTCAAGCTTCTTCCATATAAACAATGTGTTGAAGGCCATAGAAAAAGGTTTAAGTTTATCAACTTTAGATATATACCTAGGTTTCATAATGAATTGACCGATGCCTTTGCTACTTTGGCCTCAATGATTCCATATCTTGGCAACACTTGCATCACTTCTTTGGAAATTCAAGTTCGTGACTAACACTACTATTCTAACACAATTGAAGTAGAACTAGATAGTGCGCAATGGTACTAGACATCAAGCACTTTCTTGCAGACAAAAAATATCCAGAACATGCTAATGGAACCTAGAAATCTATTAAGCGCCTAGCTAGTGGTTTCTTTTTTAGCAGAAAATTTAATATAAACGAACCTTAAATTTAAATTTGCTGAGATGTATAGATGCTAAAGAAGGTGAGAAAATCATGAATGAAGTGCATGCTGAGATATGTGGATCACACATGTATGGATATGTCCTTGATATAAAAGTTACTTCGAATAGGGTATTAATGGCTTACGATGGAATGAGATTGCTTTTGCTTTGTGAACAAAGATTATCAGTATCGAGGTAATTTAATTCATTCACCTCCTTGAGAGTTACACCCTTTGTCTACTACTTGTGCCTTCGCTGCATGGGGTGTGGATGTCATCAGACAAATTGAGACAGAAGCTTCAAAAGGACATCGATTCATTTTGGTCGCAATTGATTAATTCACCAAATGTGTGGAGGAAGTCACTTTTAAAGTAGTCACTATGAAGGCGGTAATGGATTTTTTCCATTCTAACTTCATTTGCCACTTTGGTATCCCAAGAACTATCATCACATACAACACTACAAATCTGAATGCCAATTCAAAATTGTGCATCAAAATTCCACTCCATAGCGACCAATAGTCAATGGGGTTGTGAAATATACCAACAAAATCATCAAAAAGATCCTCATAAAGATAATTCAAGGCACAACAAAATGGCATGAAAATTTACCTTTCACACTTTTGGGATATTGGACAACAAAAGATACTTTGATTGGATCAACCCTTACTTGTTGGTGTATGAAACCAAGGCAGTAACACCAACAAAAGTTGAAATTCAATCTCCCCGAATTATTTTGGAAGCTGAAATTGAGGATACTAATTGGGTCAAAACTCGATAAGATCAGCTGACATTAATAGATGAGAAAAGATTAGCAGACGTTTGTTTTGGCTAGCTTTATTAGCAAAGTATGGCTCGTGTATACAACAAAAGGGTGGACCCAAGATATTTGAAGTAGTCCAACTTGTATTAAAATGCATTCTTCTATACCATAAAGAAGTCAAGGGAAAGTTTTCTCGAAATTGGCAAGGTACATTTCATATCAAGGAAGTGTTGTCCAAAGGAACATTGCACCTTACTGATGTGCAGGGAAAAATCACAGGCATAATTGTTAATGCATACATAGTCAAAAGATACTACATCTAATGTGTTTTAAGATATAGTGACAAACGACTGTTGGAATTTTATGGTTGGAAAGATGAAGGCCCCTCGTTCCAAATAAATTTTAAAAAAATCAATCAAAAAGAAATATCTTCTCTTTGAAAGTTTGAACTACGTTCATCCTGAGTCTGAAAGGATACTTAGGAAATCCTTTTGGATTCGGTCATACCATCAAAAACAAATAATCTTCTATTATTAATAAGAGCTGGGGTAATTTTTTTTTTATTTGATTACAATAGTTCCAAAATTGTAGTTCATTTTATTGTTCTGTTCGGCAACTGACTTTCTGATTAACTCTTTAAGAATACCAGATTCAATATGTTTTGTGGAGACAATTGATCATCAAGAGAAAAAAGAGACTTATAAGTGAAAACCCTTGCTGACACCATAAGCCAAAAAGAGAAAAAAAAAAGTCTTATTAGTGAAAACCTTCACACACACACCCAAAGATGACAAGAGAGAGGATCTTATCAGTGAAAAATCTCACAAGCACCTTATGATAACGAGAGAGAACAACATGAAAATGGTTAATTGGAGGGAACCTAGAAAGTGCACCGCTTCTCAACCACTCTACATGAAGTGGTACTAGGATATATAAGTCAATTTCAAATCCATAATAGTTCATACTTTGAGAACTAGACAACTCAAACAGATCAAGAGTCAAATATAAAGTGCATGTCATGGTTCATTCAAAGTCGACATATGCTTCTAGATAAGTACTCTTTGTCTTTTTCCTCAAAAGGAACACCCTTTGTTATGTATAAGTCTGTCTTAGTTCAATCTTTTAATAATATCAAATCTAACATTTCTTAGTCTCTTTCAATATAATTTTGTTTCAAAAAAAAGTAAAAAGGTTGCAAAGCTCATGACGGTTTCCCCAAAAGGCAAAGTTGAGTACCTGAGTTAATATGGCATTGATTAAGGACTAAAGACACCTAGGATCTTTTCCCAAAATAAATTTTTGTGAAGGAATATGATAAAGTCTCGTAAGTCAGTAGAAAATTTTAGAAAGGGAAATTCGTTCTCCAGGAAATCAAATGCACCATTGCATTTAGTAGTACCAAGAACATTAAGGTCTCTGATTAACAAAAAGAAAGCTTAAGAAAAGTGGTTTAGCCAAGGATTTGAATTAGAATTTGACAAATTTGTCAAAAGTATGGTCAAGTCATCAGAACATCAAGGCCGCAAACCACTTATCACTTTTAAACTAACAATTTTCTCTTTGTTTTGCTCAACAATGGGATAAAAGAAAATGCATTATTACAAGTCAGAAAGATGAAACATCATAAAAGAAGTTCTCAAAAGTCATCACTTTTTTTGGTGTTTCATCACATGCTATTTATATTTTTTGCCTCTCAATTCAAAAACATCGAGTAATACGTCCGGTCTCATTCCCTCATTAAAAAAATTTCACCTAGTTGGAAAAATCAGGTGCAATACAATCCACTCTTTCATTCATGTGCAATACGCACCAACCTTTCATTCATGTGCAATACACACCAGTCCTTTATTCCGTAATACACACCATATACTTTTCTTGGGAAATATTACCAGTTTTTCATTCATGTGCAATCTGCACCATATTCATACTTTGGGTAATACGCCCCAATCTTATGTTAATCAACCAGGACAATACTTCCCATTTGATACTCTCAGGGCAATATGCATCATTCTTCCTTTTTTTCTAAGGGTTATATATCCTAGTTTGAGATTCTCATATCTTTTATTTTGTTGGGAAAACCACAACCTGTTCGGAGTTTTCATTTTGTAACATTATGTTTTTAGTTTCTATCTACAAATCAAGTCAAACATATGCACTTGAGAATGATCCTCAGTATTCGAAGAGAGCATCAATATCACTCTTAAGAATGACACACAAAGAAAGTCAAAGATTAACACACAACCCTAAGAAGACACATCAAGTAGGGATCTTGTAACTCCTTGAATGTAGTGAACCATAGTTCTGTAGGTCTTTTTTTGTATTGTAATTATAGACAGTAGATGGTGAGAAATAACAACAAGCAACTTTTTGACTACTATGTTCGATAGTTTCGGCTATCGAATTTTCATGAACTACACTAACCTAATGTCCTTCTAGCAAAGGATATGTAGGCAACCTAGAAATCAGGGTTCTGTCATATTTTTCAAAATTGTTTTCAATGGAGTTTGAAATAATAAAATTTTGTCATTTCGTTCACTTTCTTTTGTTGAAAAGCTCTTCATTATTCCAAGCAAAGATGGGCATGTTGTGAACACCTATTTTTTGTCGTATTTAAATTACCCCTAGAATATATATAGTAAGGTCATTTCTCGCATTTATTTGTTATTTGAATTTTTTTTTATTGTCTTTCTATGTTAAAAATTGAATTGGCCCAAAGGACTCATCATTTTTAATTGAATTGGGCTAATTTGAATCCAATTCTGATAGCCCAATCAATTTCAAACCCTGTCCAATAACTATGGCTCAAATTTGATCTCTACCATTTATAATTTATTAATCCAATGACTCTCATTTGACCATATCACAAATACAAAGACTTCAAAATCAGATTTTTGGTCTTAATAATTTTAAAATTTTTCCTCTCCCCCTTGTATTCCAAACCACCACCACCATCACCAGCCGCCGCCACCATTGCCGGCTGCCTCCATCGTCGCCAACAAATTACTCCAAAATTTCACCACTTCTGTCTTCCACCCTCCTTTACATAAATCCACAAACCATTACTCTTAGTTCTAGCCAAACTTCATAGATCTAAGAAAATCGAACACAAATCATCACTTACTTTTTTTATTTATGGAATTTCGGTCATCTCCATCCAATACCCCTTACATAAATGTGTAAAGTTCTCCATGAGTTATCTGTAGATACAAGTTTCATGTCAATACTCTGTAAAATAAATTGGTGAGTTTTTCAGCGACCTCAATTCAGCCTTAAATATATATCAATCTTTTCATCCTCTCACCCTCTATCCAACTCTAGCACAATCACAACGTTTTCAACCTCATAAGTCCTTTTATTGTCATATTATGTGTTTTCTTGTTAGTTTTTTCTTAAGATTTCGTTTGCTAGTTTTGTTTGAATTTATTTTTTATTTTTATCTTTTATTTATTTTATAGATTAGATGTTTGAATTTTATGTTAGTGGGCCGATTTACTTTTTGATTTTGGGTCTTAATGATTAGAATCAAATGAGTTCCTACCTAATGAACATTAAAATTTTCAGATGGTCCATTTAACTTTTATTCAATTAATGAATAAAAGAAAATGAGACCCTCTAAGGGGCAATGCAATCTTTTTTGATTAATATTCTCTTGGAAGAAAAAGAAAAAAAATTATTGGTCATCTTGGATGGTACATTGGGAAGACAAAGGGCCTTGTGCATGCATTGACTCTTAAATTTTCTTGAAGAAAGGGTGCTTCATCTTCTCCACCTATTTAACACCCCCTTCTTTCATTTGAAAAAAAAAAAAAAAAAGAGCACAAAAGAAAGGAGTACAAGATACTTAGATTTAAAGAAGAGAGAAAACTATTTTAGAGTACAAAGGGAAGGCTTTAGAAAACAAATTAAAAATTATTTTCATTTTTGTTTGGCTTGTGATTTCAACTAGTATTGCTTCCATTGTTGTTTGTCATCACTATTATGTAATTTATAAGTTTACAAAGAATGAAACATGTTTCTTTAGTTGTTGATTAATTATTTATATTAAGTTTTGTTTGAATTAATTAAGCATATTTTGATATTTGACATAATTATATTTTACTTTCAAGTACTTTGTGTTCTTTATGTTAATTTGATTATCTTTTTTATAAAAAAATTTTTGAATATGAAGTTAATAAATAGATATATGATTTACTAAAGAAAGAATTTAAAAGGAAAAATAAAATATACAAAGTCCATTTTTTCGTATAATAGGTTCTGGATTTTTTCTAAAAAAAAAAAAAGATTGTTTTTAAATCAGGTAATTTTTGCAAAAACACAGATCTGGTTGTTTTAAAATTCTTTTTGTTGATTTAAAAAAAAAAAAAAAAAAGCTTTTTCTTGTCCTAAATAAAAATATAAGAATGATTTTTTTAAAATGCAAATTCGGCTATATTTTGATTAGTATGTTAACTATTAGATAAAATGGTTATTTTTGCTTGCATAAACTTTTATGGGAAAGAAATATTAATTATATTGAGTTTCCTTCACTAGCATAAAAAAGGGGTTGTGACAGCTGGAACAATACCCAATCCATGAACCCGTCCTAGGTGTTCGGGATCAAGTACTATACCAAGTACATCATTATGTGAGACTTTGGCAATACTTTTCTCCTTTGGCTTCGAAATTATTCAATTTCTTCTTGTAGAGAAGAATAACAAGCATGAACGACATCATAAGTTGGCAAAAATTAGAATAACTTCAATTTAAAATTTTAATTAGTTAAAAATCACCATAATTTGTCAGTATTACATATAGAATAGTTATCAGTTCTGAATATAAGCAAATTGCTAAACAACTATATAAAAGAATCACTTCCCATCATGAATAGATGAAAACTTGGATGGGTCAGGTCCAGCCCACTTGGCATGAAAAACTTTTAAATGCCCCAATTTGGTCACACCCATCAATTTGACACCACTAGATCCCATGATCGGGAATGAACTTGAGGGTGATTATATGATATTATTTCCCAAAACATGGTTCATGTTGTTTCAATATTTCTTTGGGAATGAGAGTTATGCACTAAACTTTAATTTAATCTTATAACACACAAAAGAATTTATCAACATCATTTTTTAAAATCTGTATGTTTTTCTAATCGTGAGCTTATAGTTGGTTATATGAATCCTCACTAACCATTTGTAGCAATAATAGATCAGTTCGTAGGACTCTAGTTAAGCTTAGATGAGTTGCTGGAATTTCGTGTATAGTTCAGAGGTACTTATGCATTATCCCTTTTTTTTTTGGTAAGATGCTACACCTTTATTATCTTTTGGCGGAAACTTGAGTGGTGATTCTAACATAAGAGATGTAGAAGACTTATTTACTATAGTTAAACCATAACTACATGATTATCAAAGGCTTAAAAGTTGTTGTTTAGTCTTTCCACTATTACAAATCTTCTAAAAAGTTATTTTTGTATAATTTTGATTCTTATTTGTATTCCCATGAATTTTAAATCTAACTGTATGATGATGACAACACCGATCAATTCCAGTTTTCCTTACAAAATCGATGGCGATGAAAATAATGTATTTTCATCGGTTGGTGTTCCCGCTTCGATGATGTTCGTGAGGTCTACAAGTAAAATCGGTGGTGGAGAAGGTATTTTTGTTGTTTCACCAATTTTTGATGGAAACAAAGTGGAATTTGTTGTTCTTGTCCAGTGGGGGAGTGACGGCATCAACAAGGATGATGTCATTGTAGATGAGAATGTAATTGGTGTTCCTGCTCCACAGATGTTGACTTCTATGAGTAATCGGTGGTGATGAAATGTTGCGGTTTCACTAGTTATAGATAGTAAAACCACATAATTTTCATCTTCATTGGTTTTAGTGAAAGACCTTAGCATCTTCGGAGCAGTAACACCAACGACATTTCTATCAACAACTGGAGAAACGACATCGTCGTTGTCTCTTATCACAGTTGTCCTCTTGACAAGAATACCAATTTTCACTTTCTTTCAATCGCCAATCGATGAAACAACATGTGTACCCTCTGCATCTATTATTTTACTCATAGAACTAGTTGCTCCCAAATATACACGCAAGTGTACGTGGTCGCTTAAGTAATATAGTTTCTTTTAGGAAAACTAGCCCTATGGGTCTATTTATAAAATTTAGGAAAACTATAGTCCAAATCTAATCCAACAATGAGTCCTATTTAAATCGATTTTCATTAAAATGTCCGACAAACCTTGGGGCATCGCACCCAACTCGCACCTGGCAAGCTGGCGTGCCGCACTACTTGCGCCAAAATGGAGCCTCTAAACTCTTGGGCCTGGCGTGTCGCGGCCTTGCTGTACCAGTGATACTGGGGTGCCGCGCCAGCTAATGGTCATGGCGTCACTTTTCATCTTTAGCTCCTTTTCTCTCATGATTCAATCGCTTTCCTTAGGAACCGCGCAAATAGAAGTAATCATGTATATTAGTATGCAATCATCGTAATCCTACGTCAAACACATTAGTTTGATTAGTGAATGTAACTTATGTTAAAAGATGGGTAATGTGTAGTAATTGGGCATAGAAATATGCCCAAGATCACCACCCCACACTTAAACATTTCTTAGTCCTCAAACAAACTCTATCTTATCAAATCACACTCTTAACCTTTGAACTCCTCACCTCGCTTTACAATCGGCCAAACATATATAATCATGATCTTGTCGCATACACTACATGCAATAATTTTCATTCTTTCTTATAGTCTGCAAATTAACAATTCATAACCTCAATGAATGACTCTTCTTCAATAATTCTGGGCTAATGCAATATCATAGAGACACACAAAACAAGAGTTTGCACCAAACATGTAGCATGAATGCCCTCACCATCTTAAGTATAGCCTTTCTTTTGCACAAAACACTATTGTATTTCAGCTTTCTGTTTTTATCAACATTCAATGTACCTCATAGTTGCTGACTCTGATTGGCGTGTGAGAAAAAATGTGGTTGCTTGTGCTGGTGTTTGTAGGAATTGGAGAGAAATAATGAAAGAAATTATCAAAGCACCTCAAAATTTACGGAAAATAAACATTCTCATCTCCTTGAAGAAGGTTCAACTCTTGATTTATATGCCTTTGCATTCTTGTTGTTTTGCTATGTGTTAGTTTGAATGAAGGTAGTTATCTGCATTGGGGATGAACTATATAGTTGATGTTTATATCTTAAACTATTATTTGTGGATAACTACCTTCAGTCAAACTAACACATAGCAAAACAACAAGAATGCAAAGACATAATAGTCAAGAGCCAAACTTGCTTCAAGGAGATGGGAACATCAATTTTCCACAAATTTCAGGTGCTTTGACGATTTCTTTCATGTTTTCTCTCCAACTCCTAGAAACACCAGCACAAGTAACAACATTTATTCTCACACGCCAATCAGAGTCAGCAACTATGAGGTACATCGAATGTTGATAAAAACAGAAAGCTGAAATGGGTCCTAGAGGTAGGCCAGAGTAGGAGTAGAATATGAGGCTTTTGTGAAGATTGTTTGATTCTTGCTTAGTTATTTTACAAGTAGTTGCCCTATATATATATTTTACACTACTAACTTAGGGTTAATATATTATTAATAATTGTTATGTGAGTACGTACCTTTTGGAAAACATCTGTCATAATTATGGGAGTTATGGGAAAGCTTGCCACAAATCCTCTGTGCTTCCCTATCATCTTTAATAGATGGTTAGTCATGTCCAATTCCTGTGTGGATAGTGTTTTTGATGAATCCCTAATGGTTCTGCCTTGTATGTTTTTTTTCTTAGCTTCAATCTTTTAGTAATATTAGTTTTAGGGTATGTGTGTTGCACGTGTGTCCCATGTAAATTTTATTATGATTACAACTCTAAGAAAAAAGGCATATAATGAGTAATAAAAGAAACAATCGTATCATATATATTTATATATAAAAAGAGGATCCTAGACCTGGTGACATGATGCAACCAGAACATAGGGAATTAGATTTATCTTTTCATACATGTTTTTGCCAATTCCTTTGCACAATTTTTTTACAAATCCTCTAAGGAGGTGCGATACAAAAATTGATGCCACAATACACTTTTTATTCCTTCTTCCTTATTTCTATTCTCCCTATTCTTGCGTATCAAAATATGCCCTCTCAGTTTCCTTCCTTCATTCCTCCTCAGGAGCAATGACTCAGGTATGCTTAAAATATCATAGAGTAGCTCATTAAATCTTGAATCAAGAATGTGTGAGGAAACCTTTCATGAATCATGTGATTCCCTAATATGTGATAAAATCATTTCATAATTTCATAAATTCTTATCTTAAAGCAACCAAGATCATTAAACCTTTTTTTCATAATCATGCATAACATTCATGAAAACATCATTTATAGATTCATAGTTTCTTCATAAATTCATGTCTTTGAAAGTTCATAGTCAAAAATCATGATCAATGTATGGGTTCATGTGATATCAATTGGAAAACATGTAATTGAATCAAAACCTTAATAATAAGATCAAAATCAAACAATTGAATTAACACAATTAGAGCCCATGAGAAATTGAATGAAAAGCTAATCAAATTGATGAAAATGAACTTGGAGAATTGAGAAACCTTTGGGGCTCAATGGTTGAATAGAAATCATTGGTAAAACCCTAAATACATTGAGGATCAAAGCCCAAAAGAAATGGTGAAAAAAAAGCTTGATTTGGAAACCCTAGCTTCTTCTTCCTTGAACTTGAGAGAGAGTTGAGGAAGATAAGTGTGCATGTGAATTGAGAATTTGAGTGAATGAGAGAGTTGGGGTAGTTTTAAGGGTAGAAGGGTAGTTATAGGACTTAGAAATAGGGGTAAAACGACATAGTATAGGCATTTAATGCATAAGAAAAGACCCAAATACCCTTAAAAATAACTGTTAGAGGGTTCTACTGTTTGGACCTACGATCTGTAGAACTTCCTACGGTCTGTGTTGGTCAACCATATAACCAACTTCAGAAGCACAAAAAATTCACCTTACTTTCCATGAGACGTTTCTACGACCCATATAAATTCTTATGGTCTATAGAACCCATCCGTAAAAATCCAAGTTTATGTTTAAAATTTCACTAAGTTTAGAACCTTCCTACGGAACCCACCTATGACTCATCAACCTTCCTATGGAACCCACCTACGACTCATCAACCTACTTACAGTTCGTCCTGTTCATTCGTAGATCAAAACTCAGAAACTTGAAATTTCAAAAACTCATCACCAAGTCTATGACTCCCTTCCTACAACCCATAGAACATCATACGGTTCGTAGGTTGAACTCGTAGAACCTGCTTCAGTACCAAAAATCTATAGTTTCCTTTTTGACTTCCAACTTCCGGGGTGTTACAATCATATTATGGTATGTATGATAAATATTATAGAAGAGATTTATTATATGCGCAACCAATATTCATTTCATTATTATTATATTATGTTATTATCTATATTACCTTAAAAGCATGAACTCCTAACTTGAATGTTAAATGACTATAATATCCCTAACTTAGGTTGTATTTTTTCAGTGAGTTGTGACTTTTTTTAAAGGGTTGTGATTTTTCGATGGGTTGTGACTTTTCCAAAGAGCTATGCCTTTCCCAAAGAGTTGTGACTTTTCCAAAGAGTTGTGATTTTTTCAATTAGTTGTGACTTTTCGAAAGGGTTGTGACTTCTCGGAAAGGTCATGACTTTTCAGATAAGAAACAAAAAATACTTGTTTATACTACCCTTTGTTGACTATAAATAGAGGAGTTTCCTTTCATTTTTCAACCACAATTTTTTTCCCAATCTTCTACTCTTCTTCTTCTTGCATTTTAAAAAAGTTTGTGTGATTTCTTGTCGTTGAGTGAGTTCGAAGTTCAGCGGAATATGAGGTACAACTATTCTAATGAAATAAATTGTTATATCCTAAGAGGGTATATTCTTTAACCTCGAGTATTTGAGAAAAATAATTTTGATGATATAATAATTATTTTTTTGCTTAGTATATACATTAGTGTTTAATGTTTCAATATATGGAGTTAACATGATATAGTCTAAATTCATTTATTTTAGTTAACAATTTCTCTTGTGCTATAGATATATGCTTCTCAATATCTTTTTCAAAAGTAATTAAACTTCTCAAGAGTTAGAGAATTGTCACGATTTATTTTTTTGATGCTCAAGACAAAAGAATGACTTTATTTATCAATCTTACTTACGTGATTTATATTCAGTTCACTCAACGATTGCCTTTGGGTTCCGAACTCCATATCGGGAAGGAACATTGTTGTTTGCGAGGTCTTCATCATTTACATGGACCCACTTTTCATTCCATTTGTGAGAATTTATGATCTATAAACCGTCCCTAATGAGCGATTGGCCCATGTTTGAGCATGATGAATTGTTAGAAAGTTTGCTTTAAAATAGTTATTACTATATAAACATTGCCCTTCTGTTTTACTTATTTACTATTTCTTAATATTTAAGTATTTTCGACAAAGAAAAATTTATATGACTTGTAATAACGTCAGTTGAAGTTTGTATTAGATTAATTTTTATTGTAGTCTAAATTCATTTGTTTTTGTTAACAATTTCTCTTTTGATGTAGATATATGCTTCTGAATATTTTTTCCCAAAATTAATAAACTTCTCAAGAGTTTGAGAATCGTCATGATATATTTTTTTGATGCCCAAGACAAAAGAATGAATTTATTTATCAATGTTACTTACGTGATTTAAATTGTCAAGAAGTTTGCTTCAAAATAGTTATTACCATATAAACATTGCCCTTTTGTTTTACTTATTTACTATTCTTTAATATTTCAGTATTTTCAACGAACAAAAGTTCATATGACTTGTAATAACGCCAGTGGAAGTTTGTAATAGTTTAATTTTTATTGTAGTCTAAATTCATTTATTTTGGTTAACAAGTTCTCTTCTGATTTAGATATATGTTTCTCAATATCTTTTTCCAAAATTATTGAACGTCTCAAAAGTTAGAGAATTGTCACGATTTGTTTTTTGATAATTTTTATGAGATATATATTTTCATTAATTCAAGTTAACAAGATTTTCTAACTTCAAAATATATTATTTTAAAAATTTCCAGGTTCTATTCTTTTTTAAAAAAAATCTCACAATAATTGTGAAAATATGTGAATATATATGAAGCATTTAAAAGTTATCATTAAAAAAATAAATTTTATATTCAGTAATTTGGAATAAACTTTTTCATTTTGAAATTACACTAAATTAAAATATAATAACTATTAAAAAAATAGTGACATTAATGAAAACTCCTATTTTTGTAATTATAAAATTTATTAGAAATTCATCTATTGCACATTAATTCTTTAGTTATAACATTATAGATTCTCTTAGTTATTACTAATTATTGCAAATGTTATTCATACTCTTTTATATTCTTTAGTTATAACATCATGAATTCTCATAGTTATTACATTATTTGTTTCTATCTTTCATCTTCCCTTATATTAACTTTTGACCAACAATTTTTCATATTATTATACTGTCCCTATATATGTGATAATACGGTGTTGTTATTTTTTATTAGACAAATCATGCTTGGTTGAATAAAATGAAAATTGTTTACAAGTATATGAACTATATCATATTTCGTTATAAGATAAAAATATGATTTTATGATTTCACAAATAGCATATATTCTTTAATTCAAATTTTTAGTTTTTTCGGTAAAAAAAGAAAACCTTTCTTAGTTAACAATGGATAGTCAGATAATTATCTTTGATTTATGTACATAGACAATTGAGAAGTCAAATATGTGAGCCAACAAAAAAATGTCATCTGTTATGTTATAACTTATAAAATAAATATTAGTATAAATAAATAGTTCTAAAAAAAAATGTAGTAGTTCTCCACATGTTCACATGACATCTACACAGATTAAGTGGAATACATGTGCAAAACACATCTGGTTAGATGATAAGAAAAATACACAATAAATATAGTTTATAGGCTATATTAGTGAGATACGACTATTACATGATTGAACCTCATCAAATTGAAATACATATATACATTATTGCATTTAACTAATAAATTTTTTCACTGGCCATCTTTATAGGTTTGTGTGAATAAGAGATATATATGACGATCCCCATTTAACATTTACAAAAGAATCTGCAATATTATTTTGTGCAAAGCTTATTATTCAAATCTTCACTTAAATTTTCTGAATTGATAATCACGTGCAAGCACATGTCGAAAATCTAGTATATTACTAAAAGTGGGAACAAAAATAGTTAAAAATTGAAATACCAAAATAACCCTATAAAGTTGAGTTACTACAATAGTACCATTAAAACAAGAAATAATGATTTTCTAACAAAATCTAAAATCTAAATTATTCATTTATGACAATGTACAAAACTATTTCATGATAAATATTGCTGATAATCACTATAATAAATTAATAATGCAGTTACATCACTTCTACTTCTTTCCTTTTTCATTTTAGTTTTTGGTGTCACTTTCTTACTCTCCTTTTTTGGCATAACTTCTCATTGACTTATTGATTTTAGATTTGTTGTCTTTGAAGGTTTAAACGATTATATTATTTGAACTATTTTTTTGTTATTTATTTATTTATTTATTATTTTTCTCCTTTATTCGCATTTAATATTTATTTTTATAACTTATATCTAATTATTTATTTAATTACTATCCTTAATATTTATAACTCTCGTGTTTTTCATATGCATAACCTCTAACTATTTTATTTAAAACTTTAAGATATCTTTTGATACTCCTCCATTTTTAGCTATATAATTCATCTTTTTTGTTTCATGAGACCCTTATCCAAGGTCATTCTTTTCATTCAATAGTGATAGTAGTGAAGCATTTATCACTATTTTATGTATCATTTAATTCATGCTTTAGTTTGAATTGATGAAGAAGACTCTACTATTTTGATTAGTTGTTGGAGCAATATCAACAACAACTCAAAAAATTATGTACTTTCTAAATATTTCTTTTTTTCATCTATATTGTTATTATTAAATTCTTTAAAATGATATATATGTTGTATTTTTCTTCACTTTTTACTTTTTATATATATTTCTCTATATTAATCTTATTTAATTCAGTTTTCTATAAAAAAAAAAAAATTATTGTTGCAAGTTTTTTATTTGGACTTAAATTAGTCATTTCTGAATTCATTGGAAGTTTGCTAACCAATACTAACCAAAGTTCAAAGCACACATGTTTTCATAGAATTTAATCTTCTAACTGATCTTTAAAATTTACATGGGACACACGTGCAACGCACGTATCCATATTTGAGTATATTATAGTCATGTGGTCATTGAGTCATTTGGGAGAATGTAGCTTATTATTTTATTTGTTGCCCAATTAATGTAAAATAAATCATATTTAATAAAGAATAGATTTCATTCGTACACCGATTATTTTATTAACGTAGCAGATAAAGTCTTAATTAACCTCTACAAATTGGTTTCCCATCCTATTATTAGGGTTACAACATATTTAATTTTATAGCTTTTTTCATCATTGATGAATATGGTAACGTAAGTTGGGGTAAGGCAAGACGGTAAAAAGATCAGTTTTGTTATATAACACCAATCTCTGTAATATTAATGTATTTAAGATCCTGATGTGTATTTAGTTTTGCTTACACACTAGCCTTAAAATTTGAAATAAAACATGAACTTTTTGAAATTGTCATATTTTTATGCTAGTCAAAATCACTTTGCCATAAATGTGTATGCTAGGTTCAAAATTTCAGCCAACTGTTTGCTTAATTTATGACAAGGAGGATTTCAACCATCAACAAATCCTTAAGCCATATATGGTGTTTAAATTAAAAAAAAAGGTAATTAAAAATGAAAAACTTAATTGAGAGACGTTACCCTAATTAATGTTGATGGTATCTCATCTTCGAAAGTACATATTCATTAAAGATCCTATTTGAATTGAATAACTTTTAAAAAAACAAGTCATTTTTAAAATCAGGTGAGACCCATTTATTCATAAAAAGAAAGAGAGTATTTACAAATAACTGAGCCCAAAATTGACCTGGTCCAGTAACAGAAGCATAAGCAAAGGGTACAAAATATCCTATGGAAATAATAAAAATATAAAGTATATTAGAAAAGTAAAAACATGAATAGTCGGAAGCTTCCAGCTCCTTCCTTATATGCTCCTCTTAAATCCTAATCATCATACACTTCCATTGTTGTGATTCAAGCTACAATCAAAGTAAGATCTTTAAATCTTACACTCCAATGGTACAAGAGTTTTAATGCTTATACTTTTACTAATTTTTGAACACGTACAACGCACGTGTATACTATGATAATTAGTATAAATACTTCTGAAAAATAAGTGTACGATGTGTAAAATAGAAGCTCGAATCAATGAAAGTGCAACATATTCAACTAATATTATGATCATTGCAAGACACATCATACAAAAATATTGTTATCAAGTGAATTGTATATAAAACTATACTATAACGACTTCAATTATACAATTCTTATAATATATCAAGTATTCAACTTGTTAAAATTTCTTTTTTTAATATGTTACAACACATAATTTAAATGTCGACATTATAGTTACAAAATATTTAATGCCTTCAAGTTTATGCCTTCTTTTTAAGGAATAATACCCTCCATTTTTTTTATTGATGCATACATATTGAGAACTTGTCGTCAAAGCAGAGTTCTATTTTGTAATAGTTGTAGAGAAATTCGATCAACATATGCCTTCCTTAGGATGGATAGTAGATCATTATCAATTTCATAGTCTACACCTACAAAATAAAAGTATTTATTTGTTATAAAATAATCATTATTTAAATATTTAATTGACATATATAAATAATAATTACATATATATGTATCCTTCGTCTTTTTTGGCGCATTCAAAATTATTAAATCTGCCATCCGTAAATTTTGACAAAAGAATTTTTTGTCAAGTAATATACATATAATTGAATTATGAAATACAACACAATCATTTGTGAGATATTAACAGTAAGGTAGAAAAGAGAAAACAATATAAATAAAAAATTATATGGTGCAAAAAATAAATGCATATAAAAAAAGATAACTTTAAATTTGTGTGTGTATATATATATACACACACACACTCACACACACTTATGGACCAACCTAAAAAACAAATGAATTGCATATAACAAAACTTGCATCAAATATTACTAAAATAAAACCAATAGAGCTACATAAGAATAAAGATAAAAGAGATCATGCATTAAATAAGATAAATGAGAGGATTTAAGCTTTTAAGCTACAATACAAAATGAAAGAAGAAGAAGCATACATGTTGAGCTTGTTTCATCCAATGGTGATGGTTACACATATACTTGATATCCATTTATATAACATATTTAATGTGTAAAACTTAATATAAAATTATTATTGATGGTGTTAGATTAATGAAGGAAAATAGAGGGCCAAAAATTTTTTAATGCTAAAAGATCTTACTGTGCACAATTTTTTAAAGGTTGTAAATGATATTATTAGTAGTTAATATAACATTAAAAAAGACAACCAAAAACCTTGTGAGTGTGAAGTGGCGGTAGAAGAAAGGAAATTATTAACATTATTTAGCTTACCTTTAAATAAGGCAACAACGTATGGAATTTTTATTAGGAATTTGAAGAGGCTGGAAAAGTGTAACGACCTAATTCCTTCATTATGGAAAAGTCAATGAGGGAAAGAATTGGGGCTAGAAAACTTTTTCGTAGTAACTTGAGATTTCCTAGCCTAGTCCAGATTTGGACGAAATCAAAGTCAATGAGGTCTAGGGAAATCTGGTAACAAATGAGAGATCTATGAATGATTTTGATTACATGAGTGGATAGCTAAGACGTTAAGGAACCCGTACGACTTTATGAAATTGAATTCGGGAGAGTAGAACTCCCAAAATTGATCTTAGCATGAACGGGTATTTTCTGAGCGTCATGGGATGAAGGTGTGTTGTGAAATAGGGTGTTTTGGAATTCTAAAATCTGCTCATTGTTTCCATACGAAATGGTCATCCATGGAGTGAAATAATTAATTAAGAATTTGGACTTATCTGGGAATTGTATCTTGGAAACTTTGAATGCGTGCTTCTGGTTGCCTGAATGAACTGCTAATGTGAAGTTGCAATAGCTTGAAAGTGATGAGATGATTATGTGCACAATAAATGTGTGTTCTGAACTTTGATGCGTACAATATGTTGGCCTGGTTGTTGAAGTTATGCAAGTTGTAAATACTTAAGTATCGTGAAACTCGTTGTGAAAGGAAGATCTTGACTAAGGATCGTGTGAGTGTTTGGGTGTATCTTGGGGATGTGTGGGTTGTGGTGTTGAATTAACAAGAATTAATTGATTCGTGTATCATGGGATTGACGGGGGGGCGGGGGGGGGGGGGGTGTAAACAATGATAATCCTAGTTATGAGGATTATTCTAAAATTGCTAAGTAAAACTGGGAACCTTTGTGGAATTTAGAAAAGAAAAGGACCCCATAACAAAATTATTGGCAGGGGTTCTGTTTCCGTTTTGGCTACTGGGGTGGGACTTTTCCCGCCAAAACGAGGCTGCCAGTGCAGGATTTCTCTCGCTAGAGCGGGACAGGGTGAGACAAAATCTCAGCCCTATCTGTCCTGTTTTTTGACTCACAATTATGGACCCTGAATCGTACCCGAACTAACCACGTGATCTAATTCAATGTTCAGTAATCAAATATAAGTTATAAGGTGTGTTAAAATTGTGGGGAACCTGGGCATATGAGGAAGAAATCAGCTAGACCATGGAGGCTAAGCAAATTGTAATGCATGTAGAGGAGTAGTGCGGCCAGGCAATGAGGTTGCCCGTTAAGAGGACATGGCTCAGTTTTATATTTTTCCGAGTAAGGCCAAGATTGAGGGTGTGATGAAGTGGTCATAAGAGCTAATCTCGTCTGTACCCGAGTGACTATGGTTTTGTTTGATCTAGGTTCTTCTTATTCGTATGTGTCAGTTCAATTGTCTTGGGATTTGATATGGTTTTTGATATACTTTATGCCCCCATCCATGTTTCTACCCCAGTTGAATAGTCAGTCATAGTCACCCATGTATATCGTGCTGTCCTATTATGTTTATGGATTTTCAGAGTTGGGTTGATTTTGTTATGTTGGATATGACTGACTTGATATAATCTTAGGCATGACTTGTTTGTCCCCCTATTATATAGGGCTTAATTATAATACTAAGTCGGTAACTCTAGAGATCCCCGGTAGGGAAAAATTAGAGTGGGAAGGTGTGTACAAGCCTAAGCTAGCTAAGATCATATCCTCCATTCAGGCGATGAAACTGGTAGGGCTGGGTTGTTTGGCTTGGTTGGTTCATGTTCGGGGTGTTGAGGTTGAGTCTCCCTCTATTTAGTCTATTCCTGTGGTATCTGAGTTTTAAGAAAGTGTTTCTTACGGATTTGCTTGGTATGCCTTCATATAGAGATATAGATTTTTGCATTGACTTAGAAACTGACCCTCACCCCATTTCCATCCCTCCATATTGTATGGCTCTAGCAAAATTAAGAGATCTTAAGGCTCAAATCCAAGAGCTTCTTGATAAAGGGTTCATCCGTCCTAGTGTTTCCAAGTGGGGTGCTCATGTCTTGTTTGTTAAGAAGAAGGAGGGTAGTACGAGGAGTGATGATTTTATCTTAATCCATAAGAGAGTGGATTGATACCAGAATGACTAGCTTATGGATAAAGAAAGTCTCATTGAGTATACTTGGGTGAAGGAAATTGAAGTATTTAGCAAGAATGTGCGTATAAAATGGGGTTAGTCCTTTAAATTTGATGAGTTTACCTATGTTTGAGGTGTCTTGTTGATGAAATATTGGTTTCGTAGTGATAGTCAAGGCTGACTGAGCGTAATGGTAATAAGTGTTCGTGCTGGATTGTGATGGGATGCAACTATATAATAAAATTGTTGGTTAAGCGAATTTTTGTATAGTAATTATGACTTGCGAGTATCTAAGGTTGTGGTTTTCTAATATTTGGTGCGTAACGTGGTAGTATGGAAAGTTTGAAGAGATGGCGGGACACCATTCAAATAGAAATTAAAGAGCTAGAGTCATAATGAAGAAAAATAGTAGGATGTAGTACAACCTTTAGAGAGAGGCGAGAGCAAAAATATTTTATTTGATTGCAAAGGCTAAAAAGATATCTTCAGAGGGGTAGATAATTGGGTTCAGAGACATGTGATTTCATTCGTTTTGTTGTGGCTATGGTAATAGTGTTACAAGTACGTCAGATTTGGTTGAAAACTATTGGAAAGGAGTGTACAGACATTAGCTCAAGTATGATGATAAGTGCTTTGTCTTTGTTTGAGTTTAGTAATGAGTACGATTGAATTTTTAGCGAAAGGTATTGTAAGATTGATGGATAGGTGATCAATGATAAGTGAAGGTCTATGAAACTCATAAGAATCTTCAAGGTATAGGCTAATGTTGATAGATAAGGGGATTGTGTTATACGGTTAAATTTACAATGTAGAATTTTTCATTATAAATCTACATTCATGGTGATATATTTTGTCAAGGTATGAATTGGAAAGGTGAGAAATGATCAATTGCATTCGGTATTGAGCATTTGAAAGGACTTACACCTTAGTTGAGGAGTAAAGTTTATTATTATTGATTGTTTAGTACCTAAGAAGGGTTTCATTTAAAAAGTGTTGGGTTATAATATGGTAAATGTTGGGAGTGTTATGAAAGTTGTTAGTATTGTGAGTATGATTCAGTAGCTATGCTCTCGTGTGTTTTCACTTTTGTGGGTGGATTCCTAGTGGTGGATGAGGGGTACCAAATCCTGTGATGTTCTCTTGGTTGAGCGGGAAGATTTGGTTATTTTGAATGACATAATTGGTGTTGTCTTGGAGTTGTTAAAGTATTTTAGTGGTTCGATATGTACCACATTCTTATGAGAGTTCATACAAGAGATATCATGCATATTTATGGTTGTCCGACAATCTAATATTTCATCTTGTCATTGAGGTCATATATCAATTACGTATGGTTGAATGTAAGGATCATTGTGTCCAATTCTACTTTTCTTAAGAGGTAATCTATATTTTCTAAATTTAGCATTTTGATAGTGTTGTTGGAGGGTTTGAATGCTTGGACATATCCCTCGATGAGTATCTGATTTCTAAAGACCAAAATTTTTATAACTTAAACTCATGGGAAATTGGATTGTGAGATGGAGATGTTGATAAGAACTATGATTGTTTGGGTATTAGGATTGTGTGTTCGTTGGTTCAGGTTCACCTCTAATTGTGACGAATTTTGATTTAGGATTTTATCATGGTTATGTGAGAAAGGATTTGTCCGGATGGTTGTGTCAAAGTCCTTGATAGCATGTCGCAGACATGTGTACGATCAAACTTTAGTGGTTATTGGGAATAGCTTTGTGGTTAGCTAAGTGTACATACAACAATAATTATCCCTCGAGCATTGTGATGACTTCATTGATGTATTGTAAGGGAGGATATGTAGGTATTCAATTGGTTGATTTAGGGTTGGAGATGTGAAATCCTTAGGGGGTAATGAGATTCGGTAAGATGGGTAGGCAAGATAAGTATCCCCTATAATTTGACGATTCAGATACTACTCTACCTTTATTTTAGCCAGTCTTTCCTAGTTGATCACTCAGGGATGAGTGATGGGTAAATTGGTATTTATTTTAACGATCTGATTTCCTCGTTATTGAAAAGCCAATGGGGAAAGAATTGGGGCTAAAAAACTTTTTCGTAGTAACTTGAGATGTCCTAGCCTAGTCCAGATTTCGACAAAATTGGAGTCAATGAGGTCTAGGGAAATCTTGTAACAAATGAGAGATCTATTAATGAATTGGATTACATGAGAGGATAGCTAAGACGTTAAGGAACCTGTACGACTTTACGGAATTAAATTCGGGTGAGTAGATCTCCCTAAATTGATCTTAGCATGAACGGGTATTTTCTGAGTGTCATGGGATGAAGGTGTGTTATTCTCGCCAGGGTGGGGCCGCTTTAGCGGGATGGATCCCGCTCTAGCGGGACAAACACGACTTAAGTCAGAAATAAAACCCCAAAAACGTTTTACTCTGCACTTTTTGACTTTGAGAGCTAGGAGACGACCCAGACGAGTTCTAAATCGTTTTTCACCATACTTGAGGCTAAAGATAAGGTTTTCACTCCCTGAATCTATTTTTCGATCCGTAGAACTCAGTTTCTTGGGTAATTATTGATGGGGGAGGATTTTGATTAGGAATTTATGGTGGAAAAAGCCCTAATCTGGGTATGTGGATCAAGGGTGTTGTCTAGGGTTATTGAGTTTGCTATAATCATGATAATTAGACCTTTAATTGTTGATCCTTGCGTATAAATTGTCGTTTTTAGACCACGAACAAGCGGGAAGAATCCGTAAAGGGAAGATTCAAGTGCCTTAGGGGATTCAAGCTTGGATTCGAGGTTGGTGATGGTTGTGATTTCATGTTGGTGTGATATATGTTTGTAATTGCTTCATTGTAATGCATGTATGTATGTGAATGAAATCAATTGAGTATGAATGAATGATTGTACGCCATGAATAAACACTTGATTGTATGATTATGAGAATGTACATTGTGATTGTGATTGTGGCTTGTTGAATGGATCGGTTGCCACGTTCCGGCAAAAACATAGGATCAGTTACCACATTCCTGAATAAAACTGGGATCGGTTGCCACATTTCGGCATAAACATGGGATCGACTGCCACGTTCCGGCACACTAACTTGAATCGGGTACCACGAACCGGTATGCTAAAATAGTAATCCAACTTTTCAGCTTTGGACCTTCCCACTTATAATAATATATGATATGATGGTTTTGAGGTGCTGACACAATGATGGAATCGATCTCGTCTTCACTCCATTGAACCAATTGAAACTCTAAGCTTAGTTCTTCAGCTCATCACTATACCTTGTTTGTCTGTTAAACCAATTATCATGGGAGTTGTGAATCCCTTAGTTAGATCTACTACCAGGAACTGCAGATCTTGGTGTAAATGTGATTCGTCATGTAAAAAAAGTCTACTATTGAGCCGAAGCTTAACTCTAACCTTCAAAATGTCCAGATCCACTATCCACTTATGCTATGAACAAAATTAAGGCTCTATGTTTCAGCTTTATCATATTGTAGCTCTATCTCCCTACAATGAATCAATGGAGTGAACCACATTCAAGATTATTTGTTTTAATCAAAATAGGGAAATGCCCATAAATGCCTAAAAAGATAAAAGTATTCAAGCACTGACCTAGACCAAAAGTGACCCGGTCCAACAACAAGAACACCAGCAAAGAGAGTAAATATCTGATACAAACAAAAAGGTGCAAATTAGGAAAGTAAAGGTCAAAACTTCCAACTCTTTCAACCTCTGTCATCACCACTGATTCCCTTGCACATCCATTGATGGGTCAATCTACACAAACATTAAGTGCATATCTCTTACCACTCCAAGCATCGTATTGGATATTTGATGATTTTTAGGTGGTAATCTAGATCCATCGAACGAGCTCAACTCGGTTTTTGTGTTTGTCAATTATTCGATCTAATTCCTAGCTTGTAGCTTGCATGGCTCGACCAATCCTGCATCTCACATATAATCAGTTGATGAAGCTCAACCTCTAATATCAAGCCTTTTGTCAATGCAGATCCCCCAGAATAGGTCTACAGTAACTATACGCAAAGCTAAGTCTCAAATTGTTGTAAGTTTTTTATATGGACTTAAATTTGTCATTTGTGAATCATTGGAAGTTTGCTAACCAATACTAACCAAAGTTAAAACCACACATGTTTTCATAGAATTTAATCTTCTAACAGATCTATAAAATTTACATGGGACACACGTGCAATGCACGTATCCAGATTCTAGTATATCATGGTCATGTGGTCATTGAGTCATTTGAGAGAATGTAACTTATATTTTATTTGTGACCCAATTAATGTAAAGCCCATAAATCATAACTAATAAAGAATAGATTTTATTTGTACACCGATTATTTTACTGGCATAGCAGATAAAGTCTGAATTAGCCTCTACAAATTGGTTCTCCATCCTACTATTAGGGTTCACAATTTTAGCCAACTGTTCACTTAGTTTATGACAAGGAGGATTTCAACCATCGACAAATCCTTAATCCATATATGGTGTTTAAATCAAGAAAGGTAATTAAAACTGAAAAGCTTAATTGAGAGACGTTACCCTAATTAATATAGATGGTATCTCATCTTCGAAAGTATATATTCATTAAAGATCCTATTTCAATTGACTAACTTTTAAAAAAACAAGTCATTTTTTAATCAGGCGAGGCCATTTATTCATAAAAACAAAGAGAATATTTACAAATAACTGAGCCCAAAAGTGACCCGGTCTAGAAACAGAAGTATAAGCAAAGGGTACAAAATATCCAATGGAAATAATAAAAACATAATGTATATTAGAAAAGTTAGAACCCGATTAGTCAGAAGCTTCAATCTTCTTCCTTATATGCTCCTCTAAAATCCTAATCTTCATACACTTCCATTGTTGTGATTCAAGCTACAATCAAGGTGAGATTTATAATTCTAGCTACAATCAAAGTAAGATCTTTAATTCTTACCCTCCAATGGAAAAAGAGTTTTAATGCTTATACTTTTACTATTTTTCGAACACGTGCAATGCACGTGTATACCGTGCTAATTATTATAAATACTTATAAAATATAAGTGTACGATGTGTAAAATACAAGCTCGAATAAATGAAAGTTGTAGCGTATTCAACTGATATTATGATCAATACAAGACACATTATACAAAAATATTGTTATCAACTGAATTGTTTTGAATGCTATACTATAACGACTTCAATTATACAATTCTTATAATATAGCAAGTATTCAACTTGTTAAAAATTATTTTTTTTAATATGTTACAACAAATAATTTAAATGTCGACATTATAGTTACAAAATATTTAATGCCTTCAAGTTTCCGCCTTCTTTATAATGAATAATACCCTTCATTCTTTTACAGATGCATACATATCGAGAAATTGTTGTCGAAGGAGAGTGGTGTTTTGTAATAGTTGTAGAGAAATTTGATCAAAATATGTCTTCATTAGTATGGCTATTAGATCATTATCAATTTCATGGTATACACCTACAAAATAAAAGTTTTAAATAATTAATTGACATATATAAATAATAATTACATATATATGTACCCTTTTCTTCTTTGGCTCATTCAAAATTATTAATTTTGCCATCTGTAAATTTTGACAAAAGAAATTTTTGTCAAGTGATATACATATAATTGAATTATGAAATACAACACAATCATTTGTGACATATTAACAGTATGGTAGAAAAAAGAAAACAATATAAATAAAAAATTATATGGTGCAAAAAATAAATGCATATAAAAAAATGATAACTTTCAATTTGTATGTATGTATGTGTGTGTGTATATATATATACACACACACACAAAATAGTAACAAGAAATTTCAGAAAGAGAAACAATCATAAATAAAGAACTAGAATTGAAGCAGTCCTTTCTAATTTGAAAAAAATCTATAAATGGTAATAATGTTACAAACAAACAATAGAAGATTGAAAAAGAAGGAATTCTACCATAGGTGTACGTAGAAATGCTAGTGGAAGAATTCAAGATAATAAATTTGTATTTGGTAGTGGTATATATTGATTTGACTACACCTCCTCATGTTCTTTAATTTAAGATTAAAAGGGGGGAAATCTTAATTCATGTACTTATTTAAAATTCAAGAAACAATGACTCCTTTTCTTCCACATTCCCTTTCTAATAAATAACTTACAATTCAAAAAATAACTAAAATAATATTATTTAATTAATTAGACGTTTAATTTAGTCTAGGGGTAGATTAAAAGGGGGGAAATACTGATTCATATACTTATTTTAAATTCAAGAAATCGTAATTGACTCTTGTTCTTCCACATTCCCTTTCTAATAAATAATTTAAAATCCAAAAAATAATTAAAATAATATTATTTAATTAATTTAATTTAGTCTAAGGGTGTAAAATGGTAATCCAACTTTTCATATTTGGAGCTTCCCACTTATATATATATATATATATATATATATATATGATTAGTCCGAGATTTGGACTCATTTGGGGCTTTGTTTATATAGTTTTAGTGTCCTCGAATGCTTAATTTGTGCCATAAAATGATGTTAAAGCCTTGATTTTTAGGTATATGGATTGAGGAGAAAAGCAAGGACACTAAGAAGCAAAAGGGAACCAAACAAAGTGAAGAAGTGAAGAAAGGTGAGCCTGATGATCGCCAAGTGGCTATTTTGACTGCCTAAAGTTCTAGTGTACCAGCCCTGAGGGAAAAAACCAAGTCGGTGATAGGAAAGGGGCAGTCGGCGAATCGCAGACTAGTTCTGCGATTACAAGAGTAATCGCCCAAAGTTACATGACTTGAGGATGCTGAGAGCCAATGCAAAATGGCGATAGAAGAGAGCAGAGGGCAGTTCGCCTAGCCATTCGGCGAAACTGACTTAGCTCGCCTAATGGCCCTTCATGGCTAATTTTTGGCAACTATAAATTGAACTTAAACTATTAATTTATGAGTTCTCTTTTATAGTTTAGACCCTACTACCATTTTAGAATAGTTTTTTAGTAGACTTGAGAGCTTTTGAAGATTTTGTTCGGAGATTTTGCAAGTGGGTTACTGATTTTCTTCGATTTTGAGCTTTGTAAAGGCTTAATTACTCTTACCCAGTTGATGGATAATCAATTTGGTAATCGAGTTTTACCTTGTTATGATGTTTGGCTAAAACCCCAATTCTTAAGGTGTGATTATGTGATTATGGGTTAAATTAGTTTATAGGTATTGTTAATTACTAGTTTAAATGCTACATTGAAGTGAGTTTAATCATTAGTTGTGGTTTAATTTATGAATTGTAGTTGCTAATGCAGTTCTAACTTTGTGTTCTTAGCTTGCTCGAGATAAAGGTTTTAGAACCAAGGTTATTGATTAATGGTTTGTAGGTATTGGGTTGAGCTAGGTTCAGCTCGAGAGAGTGAATCCTAAACCTAGTCCTACCCATCTAGCTCGAGAGAGTGGATAAAGTAAGGTGTGGGTTGTTCTTCATTGCTATGCTTGTTGATGTTCGAAAGAAATCACCTGATTAAGGATAGTTGTTCGAGAGAAAGCTATCTCCCTTATAGTCTAGCCTACCCACTGGTATGTAGTAGTTCACTAGTAGTTACAATTACCCATATACTAAAATTTGCCTATAATCGATCACATTATGGGAATTTATCTTTGTATTGTTTGTTTAGTTATGTGTGACTGTTTTGTAGTTGCTAATTGCAAACCAAAACCCCCCATCTGACATTCGTGTCCACCCTTTTAAATTTATTCATGTCTTTTTCGATAATATTTATTCCTATAGCTAGCTAAATCACATTTGTACTTCATAACTTAACTTTGAACTCGTAACACACCCTATTGGTTCGACCTCAACTCATTAGTTGGATTTTATATTGCTTAATGATCGTTTACACCTAGAATTAGATGAGGTGCGCTAGAATTGTTAAATCAAAATGGCGCCGCTGCCAAGGAGTGGTGTTGTTTAAAATTCTTTTATTGAAGTTCAATTGTGATCTTTTTAGTTGTAGTTGAATCGACTTACTTTGGTTTTTGTTTTGTGTTGCTTATGCTGAACAGAGGAGGAGATGAGAGTGAATGGAAGTAATGGTAGCCAAGTGGGTCACCAAGACGACACTGTAACCTCAATGATGTCAATGACACAAACGGCAACGAACCAATCCAAGTGGGTAGTGTTGGTGCCATTCGTTGACCTCCGGCTGAAGGAAACATTATTTTTCACATCACAAGCACAATGCTTCAACTCCTACAATTGAAATGATTATTTGGGGGGTTGGCTCATGAGGATCCCCATGAGCATATTAGGAATTTTGTGGATGTCTGTGGACCGTTCTCATTTAAGAATATATCGCAAGAATCGGTCTGTCTCAGGTAGTTTCCATTCTCTTTAATGGTGAAGCTACTAAATGTTTGGGTGAGTTACCGAGGGACTATCACCTCTTGGGATGAACTGACCACATCATTTCAAGTGAGATTCTTTCCTCCATCGAAGATGATGACTCTAAGGGATGGCATCCAAGGTTTCAAATGCTTGGAAGGTAAGCCAATCCATGAGACATGGTTGAGGTTTAAGAAGCTAGTGCTTCAGTGCCCAACTCATGGACTTCCAGATAATGTGATGCTGTAACATTTCTATAGGAGCCTTCATTCGGTAAATAAATGAGTAGTTGATCAACTCTCACTGGGTGGTATAATGCAATAGCCATATGCAGTGGCATCCCAACTCTTTGATTGCATGACCAAGATCAACAGGGCATGGTACACTCGTGAAGACCAAGTCTCTTCTCTCACTTATAAAATGAAAAAAGAGTAGATCGAAAAGGATCAAGAAAGAGACCAAAACATGGCCAAAATGATGACCCAACTAGATATCTTGGCTAAGAATGTCATGGATGTGGGTGCAAAAAGTGTTAATGTTGTGGCTGTTGGTGGAGTAAACCCCGATGACGCAAAAGTTAAAGCATTGTACAATGAAGAAGTGAACTTCCTAGCAAATCAAGGAGGAGGTTATCGTGCAAACTACCCAAGACCGGGTGGAAATCAAGGATGGAATAGAGATGACGGCCAGAGAGACCGTGATAGAGATTGGCGTGATCTGAATGCCACTTGGAATGAAAGGGAGGTGACAAAGATAGGTATGTACCTCCCCATGAGCGTCAACAACCCAAGGAATCTGAAGGTGGCGGTATGGAAGATATGCATTCACGCATTCTTATCAGAGTTGAAGGGTCAGACAAAGTGTTGAAATAGATGATGGAGGATGTCTCAACTCTCAATCAGATGGTGACCTCTCACTCAGTCTCTATGAAGTAGCTAGAGACCCAAATGAGTCAAATTTTTTCGCATTTGAATCCAAGACAACAAGGGGGGTTGCCTAGTAACATAATGGTAAACCCCAAAAATAAAGCTTCATTTGGTATCCTTGTCATGCCATGACATTAACTAAGGCATGTCTTGGGAGGCAACCTAAGTTTTTAATGCTTTAGTTTTGATTTTGAATAACAGGTGTTGAGTGTGTAGGTTGAAAAGTGAAGAGTGTTTGAAAATGAGTAATTTTGCAAGCCAAAATTCCATTTGGTGACTCGTCGAACAGGTCGATGAGCCCTGACTTGGACCGTCGTTGGAACCATCAATCTTGAAGGGGCACTCTATAAAACTCGGTGAACAAAAAAAATAATAGGTGACTCGCCGAACAGGTTGGCGAGCCCGACTTTGTTTGCCATTTGAACCCCCAAAATTACTGAAGGTTCCGTACAACTCGATGAGAAAGATACCATTCAATGCATCACCGAGTAGTTCGGCGTGGACGACTTACTCCACTCAAGGTCTCATAAACTAAAAGGTTTTAAAGGCCAAACAAGTTAAAATTTCAAAATTTTTCATATTCTCTCATTTCTAACCCTCGTGCACTCTCACAAGAACTTTAAATCTTTAATATTTTATTGTTTTTACCCATTTTTCTTGTGTGAAATCATGCTTGGAATTGGAAAACTTTGCCTCCTAGTTTTTCAACTTCTAAATCCGGCATACAAGTTGGTTTTCCGAACCCCGTAATTTCATTTTGTCGTCAAATGCAATAGGTAAATGTATGTGATTTGTGTTGGGTAATTGCTTTAATTGTATTTTATGTGTTGGATTGCCTGTAATTTGTGTGAACTTGTACCTAAATGCTTAAATCAATCAATTCTCATGTTTTGTGCGTTAAAATTGGTTCTAAATTTGTGGCTTGTGGTAATTTTGTAATGGGTCGATTTGGGTGAGGTCTAAGTAACCCCGAGTTGTGCTAGATGACATAATTTGCCCAATGATGGAGTGTTTGACGTCATTCTTAAGGGCAAAAGTCATCAAATGGCCAATTTTAGCCAAATCGGGGGAAGTCTGGGTACCCCGAGGGCATAAGACGTATAGGTCTAGTGCTAATTGCATAGTGTTTGAGTTTGATTTTGAATTTGGAGACTGCGGGATTCATTTTGGGAAATGAGGTTGAAAATTGGCACGTTGTACCGTTTGGCGAGCTGTGTCAAGCTCGCCGAGTGGTTCGACAGTTCGCCAAAGTCCCCTTTTGATCGCCCTTAATTTCATATTTTGGCTTAGTGGATCTGTAACTTTCGGCGGGAATCCTACGCTCGCTGAGTTCACTCGGTGACTCACCAAACGGTTCTCTTAATCGCCCTTTCTGTGCCCTTAACCCCTAAAATGCACTATAATATTCGGCGGGCTATTCCAAGCTCGCCAATTGATGTTAGCGATTCACCTATTGGCCCTGAGCATCACCGACATGCCTTGATTCTGGATATTTTTCATGCTAGTACTTTCGACATGCCTGATTTTGCTATCCTAAATGACTCGACGACTCACCAACTGGTTCGACGAGTCTTTCTGCAACCTTAATTTCAGAACTTTTCTTGAAATATTTCTAACTCATTTCTATGTGTTTTACATATATCGCTAGACCCAATGTGCCAGGAAGAGACATGCTGCCCTGCTAGTGGGTAAAAGGATTCATTATAAATAAGGGTGCAGTGGCATCCAAGGCAAAGACAACTAAACTCCCTACCAAAGGTGGGAAAGGTAATAGAAAGGGCAAGATGCCTGTGGTTGTGTCACCGGAGGTCAGCTCAGACAGCAAGGGAGTCTACGTGACTCACCTTACCTCATCAGACAGTGAGGGACAACCCTAGGATTCTCAGGCTTCCATCTCCTTCTACTTGCCTGAAGAGTAGAAATTCGCTCCAAGGGGATCCATGATCTGTCTAGGATTCGGGTCCCTCAGACCTCTTCTCCTCCTCCAACTTCAGTGCAAACTTTTGTCCCAGCACCACCTGTACAAGATCCTTCTCCCCGGTCTCTCAACATACTAAAGGCCGAGGGATTGAGGACTATTATTGAGGAGAAGAAGTAGTCCACAGATTGTGTGGTGGATAGATATCTGGAGATATGGAGCACCCTTAAGTCCCACAAATTCCAGCTCTTAACTAAACCTCAGGGTCCCTACATTCCTTATTGGGTCTAAGAGTTCTATTCAGCCTATGGAACTTTGGTACCATAAGGGAAGAGGAAGGCCAGTACCTTCAAACCAGTGGATTATGAGGTTGTCCGGGGGAAGAAGGTAAAATGTGATAGTGATGATATAAACGCTGTCTTGGAATGCACATACAACTTTGCAGATTACTACCAGAGTATGATCAAGAAAATGACATTGGAGGATATGAAAAGTTGGTTGGCTCCTCTCCTTTGTGACAATATGATTTCACGTATCAGGACACTTCTTCCAATTCTAAATGCCAACGATCGTTAGTTAGTAATATAACCCAACTAAGTGAGTTGGGGTCAAATCCTACATGGAGTGGTACATATTTGAGAATCAATAGAAAAACATGAATATGTTCAAGTCAATCATAGGTAAAGACATTTATGAATAAAAGCATAGCTCAAATTTAGGGTGACACATGTGCCAAATACGGGGGTTTTGGTTTCAACTATAAGCTACACAACATCAAATAACATGAATTAACAAGTAATGAGACGAGTTCTTGGGATGTGATAGAATTATGGGCTAAGGGAGACAAATGGGTGATTGCGATTAATAGTAAATAGTTGAAAATAAGTGAATAAGCTAGACTTTAGTGGGGATAAACTTTCTGTGGAACAATTTACCCTGAATCAAATTAGTTTCTCTCGAACACTAATAAGCAGCAATTAAGAACAGCCTACACTTTAGTCCATTCACTCTCTCGAGCTGAACCTATGATAACCCAATACCCACACACCATAAATTCAGTAATCTTGGTTTTAAAACTCTCTCTCGAGCAAGCCAAAAACACGAAGGTAGAGTTGCATTTGTAACTATAACCCTTTAGATTAGGCCATAATTACTGAATGAAATCACTTTTAAACAACATTTAAACTATCAATTAGCAATACCCAGGAGCTAAATCAACACATAATCACATAATCACACCCCAAGAATTGGGGTTTTAGTTAGACATCATAAAAAGATAGAAATCGTTACCAAATTGTGTTTCGATCTACTAGGTAAGATTAATTTCATCTTTACAAAGGTCAAGGTTGAAGAATCTTAAAGATCCACTTTCAATTTATCAAAAATGGAAATCTTCAATTCTTCAAAGCTAAGAAAATATTGTCTCTATACTCTCAGTTCTAAGCACTCAAAACTTGAAAACTGATTCTAATGATAGATACTAAAGATTGATTCTAAACTAAATATTCAAAAATGTATTTATAGTCGCAAAAATATGCTGCGAAGGACTATTCGGTGTAGATAGTTGGGATCACCGATCCACTCGGCAATCTGCCCTTTGGTCAATTCCATCGCGTTTTTGCTTTGGCATTCAACATTTTTAAGTTCTCTAACTTTTGGCGATATAGCACTGCATCACGGAACCATTTGGTGACACGCCGACTGCTTCATTATATCACCCACTGGATTTTCTCCTTCAGGGTTTGGCACACTAAAACTTTAGGCGTGATCATGGCCATTTGGTTACTCGCCCAATGGGTTAGGCGATCATTAGGCCTTGTTTTCTTCGTTATTTCAACTGCCTTGTTCCTTTTTGCTCATTAGTGTCCATGCTTTGTTCCTCAATCCAAATACCTGAAAATCAAGGATTTACATCAGTTATTGGCATAAAATAAGCATTTGAGGACACTAAATCTATTAAAATAAAGACCTAAATGAGTCCAAATTGTGGACTCATCACAGCACTCCCGATGGATTGAGGCCAAAGTACCAATAGAGAAGAAAGACATCAATGTGGCAGTGAGGTATCAGTTCAGGTTTATTAGCAACACAATCATGCCATCCCAGAACAAGTATATACTCTACCATACAAATGCAACCTATCTTGGATCCATTATTGCAAGGAAAAGACTAATTTTAGGTGTGATCATTGGGCAAAAGATAGCCATGAGGGCCAAGCAGCACCAAACATATCTTCAATTCCAGTGTGTTCTGATATGCCTCCGGCTACCACTAGAGATGAGGTTAGAGCTGATGATGCGGCTGTAGAGTCCAAGGCTGAGACAAATGAGGAGTTGTTTGGTGTTCGGGAGGAGACTGTGCTTGAGGGCCTGAGTGAAGTAGAGGAGGGTATGGTACATGCTGTTGTTCAGACCTCATTTAGGGATACTTATGTGGCAGGTTCTAGTGCAACTACAGTTGATGAGACACCGGGCACTGATACTTAACTTCAGAGTGTTACACCAGGCCTGATGCCCCGACCGATGAAGTAAATGAGATGCAGACTTCACCCCAGGCTTAGCCTAAAAGGATGACATTTTTACCTCCCTTTCTGTTGTTTTTACTGATTATTCTTGTTTTAGTTGCATTTGAGGACAACTGCTTCTTTTTGTGGGTGGGGTGAGGTATTTCCATACCTACCTCTTGTGATTCTATTTTGTTTGTGAATATTGGGTTTTGTTGATTTATATATGTGTTTTAATCTTGACCTTGTGGATGTTTTAGCTTATGGCCCCTTTCTTTAAATGGAAATGGTTTTGAATCCAATTTTAAAATTTTCACCACCTCCCTTGTGTGTGATTGTGGTTGTTCTTATGTGAATTTGAGTGTAACGACTCGAAATATGATAGGTTAAACTAGATCCTAAATGTGGGGGTTAACGTCAAGAGTTTAGGGCAAGGGCTAAAGGTTTTGGGTGTAGGCCATGGTTTGGGAACCTAGGTTACCTAAAACGAGGACTAGCTACAGCCTTCCTAGACAACGAAGGACTTCACGACCCGTAATGGCCACCACAAGTCGTGGTGCCACCCGTGGTTGGCTAGGCAGTAAGCCCTAAAATGGTGCCAAGCTAAGGCACCCCTTCACGAGCCACTTCACAACTCATGGTCTAGACCACGGGCCATGGAAAGGCTTGTGGGGTTGCCTTAGCTTTAGAAGGGTTGTGTCTTGATGAGAGAGCTAGTTCCCCAAAGACCACAGGCACCACCACTAGCCGTGGTTCCCTAGACGGTCCATCAAAGTGGTCATCAAGATCACTTGGTGGTAAGGCAAGCAAGGAAACTTGGCCAAGCTACTGCCTCCATGACCACGATCATCACAGCGACTCGTGGTATTGACCACAGATCATGGGATGTCTCGTGGACTTGCCTTAGGGCTTGGAGGGCTTGGCATGTTGGAGGAGTACACTGCCTAGGGGACTACAGGCACCACCGCGAGCCGTGGTGCCCCTCACGACTGATTGAGTTGGGCGTGGTCCCTGACGGGCTGTCTTAAGTTGAGGGTGTTTGAGTAATTTCATTTTAAATAATTAATGTGTGGGGTTGAATTTAATTGTTTTATATCACTAGTATATATAGTTTTAAGTCTTAAAACAAGTCATTTACTCCTTATTTCCCCAAATCAACCAAAGAGTTCCTCCTTTCAAAAATTTTCTCTCTAGAAGTTCCCAAAGAAGAAGAAGAAGTGGGAGTTAGGATTGTGGATTCAAGGAGTTTCTCCTTCAAATTTCTTGGGGAATCACAAGAAAGGTATTTTGATCCTTCATTTAGGGGTAGCTTTCACCCCTAAAGTCAATTTAAAGTGATTTTTCAAAGTTTTCAAGTTCATGAAAAACCTAGGGTTTTACTCAATCTCATGGGTTCCTTCTTCAACCAATTTCAAATGGTTATTAATGACATATTATATTTTTGTTAGTGTTTAATTGATGATTTATGATGAAAATACTCTATGAACCCATGAAATCTCTCAATTCCTAAATTGTGCCTTTATGAACTGGGTTTGTTGATTATGAAATATTATGAATGGAATATGTCTAAATTGCTTTGGGTTATTGAATTTTCTCATTGTCCATGCCTTAATTATGGTGAATTGTTGGTGTATGGATGATTTGAGATTCATGGCCTTGAAGGCATGGTATGAGGAATTGAAGTATTATCATAATATCTTGTATATGAATATGAATCCAATGAAGTTAAGGTGATCACGTCTTGAAAGTATTTGTGTTGTTATTGAAAGGCTATTTCTCAATTTGACATTTAGGAATGTTGATGATAGAATATGAAGGGTTTCTATGATGAGATGTTCTAACTTGAATTGGTAGGCCAATGCATCCTTTTTTTGTATTGATGAATGTGACCTTGAATGTAATATCATGTATCGAATTGGTAGGCTTACACACCCTTTCTTGTATTGATGAATGTGTCTTGACTAGATGAATATGAATCGATAGGCCAATGGCATTACTTTCATAAATGAATGATGAAGTACTCTAGGCTATGTCTTTTATCGGTAGACCTAATGTTGGTATCCCTTCATGATGAGTCTAGAAACTAATGTGATGGAAAACCTTGAATCGGTAGACCTAGTGTTGATAGCCCCTTCATCTGTGAAATGATGAACCTTGTATCGGTAGGCCCAATGTTGATGGTACCCTTCTTGGAAGGTCAATGAGCTATCCTTAATGTATCATAAATCGATAGACTTATGACATTCCTTTCATGTGTAATGATGTGTCTTGGGTCGATAGGCCTATGGCATTCCTCTCAAGCACAATAATGAAATGTAAATGACATACTCTATGGGAATGGAGGCTAAGCACCGAGCGCATATGGTAAGATGGAAACTCTCCCGATGTTAGGCTAGGGTTCCAATGAACATCTTCCTATCCCATAACTATGTGCCCACATAGAATTTTAGCTAGTGGATTCCATTCAAACTAAATTTACCTAGTTCTACCTTGGGCAAGTAGGACACCTCTTTACGGTATGGGGCCATATGACACCGGATTCCATGGTTAGCTCTCATGGTCAATGTTGGTTAACGCCTATTCCTATCATGTGAGATGCACATTATGGTTTCTTGAGAAGTTTTATGAAGTATGGGTGGTAGTATGGGATGCCATCCATGCATTGCATGAGTAGGCTTTGAGAGGGTCATAATGAGTTCTTTAAGTCTTAATGACTAATGTATGAAAGTGTCCTAAATGAAGTTATTGAAGAATGTTGTCTCTTAAATGCTTAATGTGATAATGCATGCTATACTTGGGTTGTATTATGAGTTATTTTCCCCTTGTCATGTCTTATAAAATATTTATGTCTCTTGTTGAGTATTGTGTAAAGATGGAAAGGATGAATGGTAAGTTCACTTTTGGTGACCTTAATGTGGTACTTTAGTGTGGATGGTTGTATGAGACGCTATCCATACATTGCACAAGGTATAGCATGAGGGTTACTTGAGGTGAAGGTCTAAGGTGAAGGCAAAAGGGTTTACATATTGATTATGCTCAAAAGTGATGTTATGAGTTGTATGATGATTATACTTGTATTTGATGTCTCTTAAACTATTGTACATGATATTTATAAAAAATGGCATAATACATGGTGTCCAACCAAAATGTCCCTTTTTAAAGCATGTTTTTGCATGGTCATCATACTTAGTACATTTTTGTGTGCTAACCCATATTTCTCTTATTTTATTACAAGCGTAGGTTCCGGCAAATGATTGCTTCTTTCTACTTCAAGGGCTTGGATCGAGATTCCTCCAAGGCTAAGTGGTATGTCCTCATAGATCGAGGACAAGTGTTTAGAAGTTTCTTTTATTTTATGTAATAGACATTGTTAGACGCTTTCGATTGTAAAGGGCTGCGACCCTACTTTAGTTTTCAAGATATTGTTTAGATGGCCATGTGAGACGATAGGCTTCCATTGTGTTTCAAATGTTTTTTAATGAATTTTGATTGTTTGGATCTTAATAAGTTTTAAATCTGCACTATTTCTATATATAGAATGTTATAAATGCTAAGAGGTATGTATGAGACCCCTTCGCGGTCAAGTACACTGTGCGCATCCGGGGCCTAGCCCAGGTCCTAACATTGAGTATCGGTTGTGATCAATAACGATGACTTGAATAGTGATCTTAATAGAACGAAATTTATGTTCGGCTATGATGAGGCCAATGAAGTTGCATAGAAAATGTGTGAACTTTTAACATCTCGTTGTGACTAAATTGTTATCGAATGAGTCTCTTGTGATGAACATTGTGTGTGATGACACCTAGAATTTTCCCTATTAGTCCGGTTGTCTGAGTAATGTAAGCACTTGAAATGATCTTAGGCAACAATTTTGAAGAGTGCAACAATTTGATAATATATCTCTTTTATTACCAACCTTGTGAGATCTATGAACCTTCTTGAACCCTCTTGAACCTTACCCTTTTCTTGGAAGAAACTTAAACAATTGTGACCTCTCTTTATCCATTCACCCATAACTTTCATGATGTGTGGTTTGTTTGAATAGCCAACTTAGGCCAATAGTGTAAGTTGGGAGTGTGGTGAAAAGAGAAGGAAAGTCAAGAAGTGTGAGAAATCCCCCTTTGAGTAATGGTTTTGAAAAAGATGGAACCCCTCCATGTAAAAAAAAGAAAAGAAGAAAGCAAAAAAAAAAAAATGAAAGAGTTGTGAAATAAAGTAGAGGAAGTTGCAAAAGAAATGGGGTATCCGGTAGTTCATATGAAGTTGACTAATGGGGTGGATTATGAGCATGATTTAAATGTTAAAGAAAAGAAGGAAAGTGATGTTTAGACCACACTTCATGAAGGTAGAAGCCACTAAGCCTAATTGACCATACCTTGACACTCAGCCCCGTTACAAGCCTTGAAAAGACCTTTGTGAACTTGAGTGAGATGAAAAGAATGTTGATTGGAAAATAACGGCTAACCTGTGGGTGAAGTCATGCATGTGTTCATCTTTGTGAGTGTGAGAGTTATATGTGATTGCAGAACTCTAAATTATTGAAGAATTTTTTCTTAATATGGAATCATCTTTGTTGTGAGGGCATTTGAGTACCTTTGTTGAGCTTGAACTTGCATTTGAAGCAGGTATAGTGAACTTGAGCATCTTTCATAATGGTGAGTCACAATTTGAATCTTTGAGTGCATAATTGATCATTTACATGAGTAAGTTGAACCTTGTTGTGTACAATCATGCTAAGTCTTATGTAGTACTATTTGAGACATCCTTTTGAATTGTTGATCTTGACGTTTACTTGAGGACAAGCAAAAGTTTAATTTTGGGTGTTGATGAGTCTAAGATTTTGACTCATTTCGTCCTTTGTTTATATAGTTTTAGTGTCCTCAAATACTTAATTTGTACCATAAACTGATGTTAAAGACTTGATTTTCTGTTATATAGATTGAGGAGCAAAGCAAGGACACTAAGAATCAAAAGAAACAAAACAAACTGAAGAAGTGGAGAAAGGCGAGCCTGATGATCGCCAAGAGCACTTGGTGAATCGCCTAGTGGCTATTTTGACCGCGTAAAGTTCCAGTGTGCCATCCTTGAGGGAAGTGTAACACCCCAAAAAAAATTTTGAACTGAGACTTGAACTATCCTTTGTTGTGAGTAGGAATTTACCGAGGAAATTAAAATTTATTGTGTGTTAAGGTCACTAAATGTAGCACCTTGAGTTCCAAGAAGAACTAAAGAGAGTTCATTCAAGTCATTCCTAAGTTCCTTTAAGTTTTGGGTCAATTTCAAATGACCATTACTTTAAGTGAAAGATGATTTAGGTGGGCGACAAGGTACTCAATGAAAGGTCTTGGAAGTATCTTTCCAACGCCGCTGAGTTTGCTATGTTTTGAGTTCAAATGAATGATATATGACCTTTCAAAGTTAAGCTGTCCAGTTAAGGAAAGTTACCCGATAATAGTAAGGGGTATTTTGGTCTTTTCCTTACCCAATTAGATTTAATTCATTTTTAGTAATGTTTTAGGGGTCTAGTCCTATTAGTTTCGGTTTTATAACCCTAATATATGCCTAGGGTTTTAGTTGAGAGTTCAAGAAGTGAAAATATGAGAAAAAAGGAGAGGATCAAAGCGTTCATCGAGAGTCTTGCGTTTTGTTGTGGATTTTCACCATGGGTTTAATCTCTAAGAGGTATGTAAGCTTCCATTGTGTTGGGTTTGTTCACCCATACACCGATCATGTTATTTTTAGCACAAATTTCATTCTTAAAGTTGAAAGATTAGAGCTCTTGATAGGTGTTCTTGAAGTTCATTCTAATTCTTGTTTTGTTGGGATTTTTATGATTTCTTGAGATTAAAGTGAGTGTTTTGAGGGCTTTATTGAGTATATTAGAGTGTACTTATGTAAATAAATCGAACCCAAGTGATTGGGGTAGAAACTGTTCAATTCTAGATGAATTAGAAAACAAGCAAATAAACTTGTCAGGTTTTCTGGGTTGGGGCCTGGCGCATCGCGCTAGTCAGTGCAGCCCAAACCCTCTTATGATGTTTAGGGGCTCGCGCCCTACACCATTCAGTGCACTAGGGTTGCCTGCCCTATCGAGTTTGTCGTTGGTTGCTCCGTTTGAGTTCATTTAAACTGCACCTTCACTCCTTTTCGATTCTAACTACTCTAAGCTACTTCTAAACACCTAGAAATCATTCATAACATGATCATAACCCAAAATTCATAATTCAAATTCAAGGTAGAGTTAAGAGTTAAGTCTTTGAGAAATCTTTTGAACATTTTAAGAAAGTCCCTTTGAGTCCTTTTGTGGAGTCTTCTACAACTTCTAATAACTTGTTTCAAAACTCGAGCAAGTGAGTATGAGAATGATGAGAATGTATTCATGAGTCTACTTTTTCATCACGAGATCTTTGTTATCATAGACCATAACTCTTGAATTCACAATTCATATTCAAGAGAGAGTTAAGAGTAGAGTTCAAGAAAGTCTTTGAGTTCAATTGTGAATCCTTTGAGATCAATTATTTATTTGAACTAAGTTTTGAGGAAGTAAGTAAGACAATGAGAAGATTCGGATACATGAGTTCTATGTAGTTATGTAGACCTTCGATTGGAGTCATTCATGCCCATAAATTCCGCATGGACTCTATAAATTGAGTATTATTGAGAGGAGTAGTATCTTCAAGTTCTAAGTCTTGAGGATTGAGTTCCTATTCCTCAATGAGATTATATTTCTTATCATGGGACTATTACATGTTACCCATTCCTTGAGTTGAATTGTTCATACCCATAATTCCGCATAAACCCTATAAGTCGAACAATCTTAAGATGAGAAGTATCTTTGAGTCCTTAAGTTGAGTAGTTCATGCTCATAATTCTGCATGAACCCTCTTAGTTAAGCATTCTTGAAATGAGTGGTATCATTGAAGTTCTTGAGTTCCAAGTATTGAGTTCTATCTATGGTTATTGAAAACCTTGCATTGAGCCGTTCACGACCATAATTCGGCATGAACCATATTTTAACAAGTCTTTTGCAAACATTTTGTCTTTTTTTTAAGACTTAAGCTTTCAGTTGAGTAAAGAGTAAGAGTAAAGTTCATTTCTTCAAATATTATATGGGAACTAAGTATTCCCAAGAGTTAAAATGTTTTCACATTTGAGCAAGAAAGGAAATACTGATATCCAAGAGAGCTTTTAAGCTAAGTTTTGAGTAATTATCTCAAACCAACGAAAGCATTTTGTTTTTAAAAACAAATGAACTGAGTATATTTTGGGAGTAGTATTGAGCAGTGATATGGGTATTTGAGTTCATATTAACTCAGGTCTCCATAAACCATGTAGCCATCTTGGGTAGAAAGGGATCATACTTTTTAGATGATTCCTTAGTGCTTTATTCGCATAGACTAGTGGATCCACTTAGTTAAAGCGTTCTATATAATGGAAAAGTATAGGACAGTTCTGGCAGCCTGGGCAAGACATTGTATTATCACTTAGGCTCATAGTGGTGGATTCCAAGTAGAGAAACTCCCACAGAGTTATATTGTATTTTTATATACACATTGAGTATTATTGTATTTTCAATACATTGAGTTGTTATCTACAGTTTTACAACTTTCGATACATATTGCATCTTTTGCTATTGTTTTATTCTTGAGTATCATGAGTTGAGTATCTTGAGTTAATCTGTGCTTCATTGTGTTGAGTACCTTATTGTTGAGTTTTACTGAGTTGAGAACCTTATTGCTGAGTTGAGTATCTTATCCTTGAGTACTTCTGCACTGAGTATGTTTGAGTAGTTTTGAGTACCTTTGAGTATTCCTTGAGTTGAGTTGAACCATGTTTCTTTGAGTTGAGTTGAGTTGAGTGAGTTGAGAAGAGGTGAGTATTTTTCCTTTTTATCAACATCAAACTTATTTTTATGCTTTAGAATTCCCCTTACATGCTCATTCATTCCATGTACTAAGCATTTTAGCTTGCATCCTTTCATGATGCAGATTCAGGTATTCGGGATCATCAATAGGAAAATCGTTTATACCCCATGGAGTTCGAGTTAACTATGGTGAGCTTCCTTGCTTCCGGAGGATTTCATTTACTTTTAAGTTTTGTCAGGATGTCATGGGTTTTGTCCCGACTTCCATCTTTGTCATTTAGAGGCTTTATAGATAGACAATATATTTTCAGAAGATTGTTTCCTTTATCTTATTAAATGTTTTAAATACTTGAGTTTCCTATTGTTGGCTAGTTGAATATTCCATTTTTATTCAGAGTAACTCATTTGAGTTAAAAATTTGTAATTGAGTTTCATGAATTTTATTCAGTTTTTAAGCTTTGTATGCTTGAGTTAGTCTTTTGCTTGTAGTCAGCCAGGATGAGGGTTTGCTTGGGGACCAGAAATGGTTCTCGAGTGCCATCTACATCCAGGGTGTAGGCTCGGGTCGTGACAAACTTGGTTTCAGTGCACAGAGTTCAAGTAGCCTAGGGTGTCGATGAAGCCATGTTAGTAGGAACTTATTTACGGTTATAAGGGCTCCATTTCTATAAATGAGGGACTACAAACATTTAAAAAAAGTTTCCCTTCTTTCATACTATTGATCGTGCAATAGAGCTATGTCATAGAGATTTTATTCTTACTCGTGCATTTCTCAGATTCATTCATTCGACTACGCATCATACTAGAGGTGGTTGAATAGAAAAGACAGTCCTTAGTCAATGAGTTGTTCTTTGTAGAGTTTTGATAAAATCATGAGACTCTAGAGGGGCTTGAGAGAAGCCCATGAGTGAGTTAAGTGTTGAGTTTCAAAGGAATGCCTTCATGTTCTTATGAATCATGGGTTTGAGCTAAAAGTGAGTTGTACTCTTTTCCTTAATCCTAGTTTCAACTCAGATCCTTTTGAAGAAGTATGTTTAGAGCTTGGTAAGATTTTCACCCAAAAAGGTGGGATGAGTTACGAGATCATGAGCAGTAGTAGTGAAAGAGCCTAGAGTTAGAGGAAAGTATGTAGAGGTTTAGTTATCTTAGAAAGGGAGATAGTGATGGGGCAAGCTAAGTTATTATAGTCATACACCTAGTAAGTTATTGATCAGGAGTTTTCCCTTATGGGTAGAGTAAGAGTTTCTAGTCAAGATGAGATAAAGTATATGTTTGTTAACCATAATAGAATTGGTGTCGATGTTCCATCGTATTAGAGGAGACTAAATTCATGTGTTAAATAAGAGAGCAGGGTATTTATGAAGTGAAAGATCTAAGCTAGGCTTATAATTTGTTTGAGAGGATTATGATGTTCCCAAGGTTACAGAACTGATCAAGTAATGAGGTATAGTATGGTAGGTGAGTAATCATATTGATATTCGGGTTTAATAATAAACATCAAGCTTGAATTTCAGATGAGTGTCATGATCAAAAGAATGAAAACATGAGGTTGATGATGTTAGTCTTGAGATTTGATCTAGTATACTTGACATATAGTAAGTGAGGAATTGAGATGTTTGGTGCAATGAATGTGAGTAGTACAAGTGAGAGACCCTAACCTTTAGATAAGGGCAGTGAAGTGTAGCTAAGTCACAAGAGTAACAAGAACATTAAGAGGTGTACCGAGAGGGTATGTTACCAGATGAGGTTCCAATTTCCATGTGTGCCTACATAAAATAATTGAGTTGTCCATATGGAATATGTCCATAGATTTCAAGTGTTAGCTTTAGATCTAAGGGGGAGATGGTAAGATGACAAATCAAGTAAAGTGTTGAGAATTTCTTAAGGAGATGGTTAATAGGAGTCCATGGAGATGTTAGAGTACTAAGCTTGAATTTGGTGTTTTTAAACATTAGGTGGGTCTTGATATAAGCCCAATGTGGTGGTAAAGAGTAATAGTCTTGGGATGAAATTCCCTCTATAGAGACGCATAGAACCTGAACCTAAGGATTTGGGTTAAGCTTGAATATAGTAAGAGCATACCATTAGACTTAGGCCTTAGTAAGAGTAACCCTGTTCCATACACAGTCCAACCGTCATTCGAGGACGAATGATCCCAAGGGGGAGATATTGTAACACCCCAGAAATTTTTTCAAACTGAGACTCGAACCATCCTTCATTGTAAGTAGGATTTTACCAAGGAAATTAAAATTTCTTGAGTTTTAAGGTCACTAGATGTAGTACCTTGAGTTCCAAGAAGAACTAAAGAGAGTTCATTCAAGTCATTCCTCAGTTGATTTAAGTTTTGGGTCAACGTCAAATGACCATTACATTTAGTGCAGGATGAGTTATGTTGGCTACAAGGTACCCAATGAAAGGACTTAGAATAATATTTCGAACGCCACTTAGTTTTCTAAGTTTCGAGTTCAGATGAGTAAGATATGACCTATTGAAGTTAAGCTGTCCAGTTGAGGAAAGTTACCCAAAAATAGTGAGGGGTATTTTGGTGTTTTCCTTACCCAATCATATTTATTTCATTTTTTAGTTATTTTTTAGGGGTCTAATCCTATTGGGTTCCATTTTATAATCCTAATATACGCCTAGGTTTCTAGTTCAGAGTTTAAGAATAGAAAAGAAGATAAAAGAGGAGAAAAGAGGAGAAAAGAGGAGAGGATCAAAGCGTTCATCTAGAGTCTTGCATTTTGTTGTAGATTTTCGCCATCGGTTTAATCCCTAAGAGGGATGTAAGCTCCCATAGTGTTGGGTTTGTTAACCCACACACCAATCATGTTATTTTCAGCGTAAATTTCATTCTTAAAGTTGAAAGATTAGAGTTCTTGAAGTTCATTCTAAATCTTATTTTGTTGGGGTTTTGATGATTTTTTGAGATTAAAGTGAGTGTTTTGAGGGATGTATTGAGTAGATTAGAGTGTACTTATGTTAAGAAATCGAATCCAAGTGATGTATTGAAGTTCGTTTAAAGTGCACCTTCACTCCCTTTCCATTCTAACTACTCTAAGCTACTTCTACACACCTAGAAATCATTCATAACATGATAATAAACTTGAATTCATAATTTAAATTCAAGGTAGAGTTAAGAGTTATGTTTTTGAGAATTCTTTGGAACATTCTAAGATAGTCCCTTTGAGTCCTTTTGTGGAGTCTTCTACAACTTCTAGTAACTTGTTTCAAGACTCAAGCAGGTGAGTATGAGAATGTATTCATGAGTGTACTTTGTCATCACGAGATCCTTTATATCATGAACCATAACGCTTGAATTCATAATTCACATTCAAGAGAGAGTTAAGAGTAGAGTTCAAGAAAGCCTTTGAGTTCAATTGTGAATCCTTCGAGATCAACTATTGATTTGAACTAAGTATTGAGGAAGTAAGTAAGATAATGAGAAGAGTCGTATACATGAGTTCCATGTAGTCATGTAGAGCTTCGAGTCGAGTCATTCATTCCCATAAATTCCGCATGGACTCTATAAATTGAATGTCATTGAGAGGAGTAGTATCTTCAAGTTCTAAGTCTTGAGTATTGAGTTCCTATTCCCCTTTGAGATTATATTTCAAATCATGGGACTATTACATGTTACCCATGAAGTCCTTGAGTTGAATTGTTCAAGCCCATAATTTCGCATGAACACTATAAGTCGAAAAATCTTGTTATAAGAAGTATATTTGAGTCCTTGAGTTGAGTGGTTAATGCTCATAATTCCACATAAACCCTCTAAGTTGAGCATTTTTGACATGAGTAGTATCATTGAAGTTCTTGAGTTCCATGTATTGAGTTCTATCTATGGTTATTGAAAACCTTGCATTGAGTCGTTCACGACCATAATTCAGCATGAACCATATTTTAACAAGTCTTTTACAAACGTTTTGACTTTTTCTAAGACTTCAGCTTTGAGTTGGGTAAAGAGTAAGAGTAAAGTTAATTTCTTCAAAGATTATACAAGAACTAAGTATTCCCACGAGTTAAAATTTTTTCAGATTTGAGAAAGAAAGGAAACACCGATTTCCAAGAGAGCTTTGAAGCTAAGTTTTGAGTAATTATCTCAAACAAAAGAAAAAGTTTTCTTTTTAAAAACATACGAGCTGAGTATATTTTAGGAGTAGTATTGAGCACAGATATGGGGACGCGAGTTCATTATATCTTAAGTCTCCATAAACCATGTAGCCATCATGGGTAGAAAAAGGTCATACTTTTTAGATGATTCGTTAGTGCTTTTTAGCATAGACTAGTGGAACTACTTAGTTAAGGCATTCTATATGACAACAAAGTATAGGACTGTTCTAGCAGCGTGGGCAAGATATTGTATTATAACATAGACTCATAGTAGTGGTTGTCGGTTAGAGAAACTCCCACAGAGTTATATTGTATTTTTATATACCCATTGAGTATTATTGTATTTTTCAATACATTGAGTTGCTATCTACAGTTTTACAACTTTACATACATATTGCATATTTTACTATTGCTTTATCCTTGAGTATGTTGAGTTGAGTATCTTTTGTTAATCTGTGCTTCATTGTGTCGAGTACCTTCTTGTTGAGTTTCACTAAGTTGAGAACCTTAATGCTGAGTTAAATATCTTATCCTTGAGTACTTCTGAGCTGAGTATGTTTGAGTAGTTTTGAGTACCCTTGAGTATTCCGTGAGTTGAGTTGAACCATGTTTCTTTGAGTTGAGTTGAGTTGACTGAGTTGAGAAGAGGTAAGTATGTTTCCTTTTTATCAAGTTCAAGCTTATGTTTATGCTTTAGAATTCCCTTTACATGCTCATACATTCTATGTACTGAGCCATTTGGTGTGTATCCTTTCATGATGATTCAGGTATTCGGGATCATCAACAGGAGCTTCGTTAATACCACACAGAGTTCGAGTTAACTATGGTGAGCCTCCTTGCTTCAGGAGGATTTCATTTACTTTTCAGTTTTGTCAGGATATCGTGGGTTTTGTCTCGACTTCCATCTTTGTCATTTAGAGGGTTCATAGATAGGCAATTGAGTTTCAAAAGTTTGTTTCATTTATCTGATTAAATATTTTAAAGACTTGAGTTGCCTATTGTTGGCTAGTTTCATTTTTATTGAGAGTTACTTATTTGACTTAAAAAATTGTAATTGAGTTTTATGAATTTTGTTTAGGTTTTTAGCTTTGTATGCTTCAGTTAGTCTTCCGCTTGTAGTTAGCCAGGATGAGGGTTCACTTGGGTCCAAAAATGGTTCTCGAGTGCCAGCCACGTCCAAGGTGTAGGCTCGGGTCGTGACAGGAAGAAACCAAGTCGGTGATAGGAAAAGGGCAATCGGTGAATCACCTAGTAGTTCTGTGATTTCAAGAGTGATCACCTAAATTTACAGGACTTGAGGATGCTGAGAGCCAATGCAAAAAGGTGATAGAAGAGAGCAAAGGGTAGTTCGTCGAGCCATTCGGCGAAACCGACTTATCTCGCCTAATGGCCCTTCATGGCTAATTTTTGGTAGCTATAAATTGAATTTTGAACAGTTAATTTAGGAGTTCTCTTTTCCAGTTTTGAGTTTACTACCATTTAAGAATAGTTTCAGTGCAACACTCCAGAAACTAGTAGCCAAACCAGAGCTTGACATTAGGGTTAGAGCCTTGAAATATACCTCCCTATACCTCAAAATTAATCTTAACGTGTTAGAACATTAAGGTTCAAACCCCAAGGACCAACCATTGGTCGTGCAGGAAGACCCTTAGAGGCTGCCTGGGCAGTGGCCCACGAAGGGCACCCACTCCTCTTGGGACAGGCCACACCTCGTAGTTGAGAGGTGTAGGTCGACACCGTGAGAGTTGAGACTCTGAACCTAGACCACGCTTCACCAAAATAGGCCGTGGGTCTAACCACGGTCCATCAGTGAGGGGTCATGGGTCAAGCTTGTGAAACAAGCCTCAGGATCTTAGTCCACGGATGGACATCATAAAATGTGACTCCACCCACGGATTGTGGTCGTGGAGTCGTGGATGAGGCCACTAACTACCAATAGGCAGTTTCACTTAGGGGCATTAGAGGGTTTTCCTTTTTAAGTTAATGTTAAGTGACATCATTTCATATTAATTTATACTAACTGTATAATGTTTCAAGACCGCAAAATCAAATCATCTTCCTCATAATTCCAAATTTCCAAATCAAAACCACCTTTTCCCTAAAACTCTTTCTATAGAACTCCAAGGAAGAAGAAGAAGAAAGCTAAAGCTAGGGTTGAACGAACAAGATCTTTCACTCAAATTCGTTGGATTTCTTCACCTAGATATGGTAGCTATTCATCCATGGAGCCTCTTTAAAACCCCCAAATTTCAAAGCTAGAAATCCCAAAAGTTAGGGTTTGACTTCAATCTCATGGATTCCTTTCAAATTTGTTTTTAATGATTGAATCATGTTTATTATGGATATATTGATGATTTTATATGGTTTTATGTTGAATCTCCCAAGAATCCATGAATTCCCTTATTTTCCCAATTTAGATCTCAAAGTGTGGGTATTGATTGATGCAAGTAGAATATGATAGAATTATGCATGTAGTAATTGAACTACTTGAGTTATGTTATCATCCATGTCTAATGTAGTAATTCTAGATGTGTTGATGGATTGTGATCTATGGTCCTTGAAGGGCAAAGTATGAGAATTATGCAAGAGTATAATATCTATGTATATGCTTAAAGAACACTTTGAGAGTAAAGTAATTATGATTATGAACTAGTTGTTGTGTTGTTGATTGATTATCCTCATGTGCACACTTATGTATGATTATGATATGATGTGAAAGGTTTTCTCACACTATGATGATTCTATGGTTGAAAGGTTATTTTGACACATTGAATCCATGAGTTATCTTCCACAAATATGAATCTAAGTTAATAACTTAATATGAACTTAATGGGAATTATACTTAGCACCAAGTGGATATTGAATATGAGATGAAAGCCTCTACGCTATTTGAGTTCGGCTTTCCAAATGGGTTCCTTCTACGCAAGTTGAGTCCAGGTTCCCAAAACATGTATCTTATGATATGGAAACCTTCTACCTTAGTCAAGTCTGGGTTTCTAGTAGCAATCTCTTTATCCTATAACTATGTGCCCCCATAGGTCTTTAGCTAGTGGATCCACCTAAAATATAACAAACCATGGTCTTACCTTAGGCAAGTAGGACACCCCTTTTCAGTGTGGGTAACACCAGATTCCATGTTAAGCTCACATGGTCTATGTCGGTTAAGGATATTTCCCATTATGATGAAATAGGAACAAGAACATGAATTATGAACTATGGTTACTCAAGAAGCTTTACTTAGCATGGTGGGATTATAAGATCTTGTTCATGCATTGCACAAGTATGCTCTGAGGGTATTTATGGTATGCTTCTACTATGTTATGATGATTTATATATTGACTATGCTTCTGACTTATGTTTTTACCCTAATCTTCATGATGATCCTTAAACTTGGTAAGTGTATGATTTTCACTAAAATGTCCTTTTTAGCATGTTTTCATGATTTCTATGCATGGCTATCATACATGGTGCATTTTTGTATGAACCCATATTTTCCTACATTTTTCCCAAGTGTGAGGTCTGGTTTTTAAGGTGGTCATCATTTGGTTCAAGCTTGGATTCGACTATTCTCCTTTCTTGTTTGGTGAGTCCTCATGATTCGAGGACGGATACTATCATTGAAGTTTCATTCTTGTATTTTTACTTTCGGATTATGTTGTTTTGGGATGTGACCCTATTTTGACTCAAGTATTGTAATAGATGGCTAATTGAGACAAGTCTAGACTTTTGCTTTGCTTTAATGAAAAAATTTTAAGACTTGAAATGTATTTTTACTCTTATTGTTCTAATGCTTTCTGTTATGCTAGCTAAGTGGCTTACATGGTGCCTTTAGGGGTATTATGTGCCTTGTTATGTCTAGGGGGTACCCTTAGGTCGTGAAAAACTTTATAATCAGAATGCAATGTTTAGAATGATTCTAGGATGATATCTCATAAGCCAGGTCTTGTAGAGTCTTGTTCATAAGTGTGAAGTGCACCACATTTATGAATGAGAGGCTATAACATGTTAGGAAATTTAACTTCTTTCATTACTCTTAAGTCGTGCCTTAGATTTTAACTCTGTAAAAGTACCTCTCCTAATCTTTCTCTTCTGTCTTCAGGATATGAATACACGAAGGGCTAATGCAAGAAGAATTAAGTGTGACACTCTGAATGAAGGAGATCCTCCTCAAGCTAATCAAGATCCAATTAATCCTTTGGCTATGTCGAATGTGGAGGTTAAGTTGGCTTTTCAAATGTTGGCCCAAGTATGACTAATCAAGTTCAAGCTTTGACTACTCAAACTCAAACAGTGAAGGCTCAGGTCAATAGAGATGTTGGAACTCATGTGAACTGTATTGTGAATTAGACCGCTTCAAGGGTTAGGGATTTTGCTAGAATGAACCCTCCCAAATTTCATGGCTCCAAAGTGGAAAAAGATTCACAAAGGTTTTTTGATGAGGTTTATAATGTACTTGATATTATAGGAGTGTCTCCATAAGAGAAGGCGGAGTTGTCCACCTACAAATTAAAAGATGTTGCTCAAGTTTTGTATGAACAGTGGAAGGGTGAGAGGCCAATAGGAGCGGGTCCCATTGAGAGAGAGATGTTCAAATCGACATTCCTTGATAGGTTCTTTTCCATAGAGTTGAGGGAACAAAATATGCAAGAGTTCATTAACCTTCGTCAAGGAGGTATGAATTTAAAAGAGTATGCTCTTAAGTTCACCGAACTATCAAAGTATGCTCCAACTATAGTGGCGAACTCAAGGACTAAAATGAAGAAGTTTGTGATGGGAGTGTCCGTCTTGGTGGCTAAAGAATGTTGTTCGGTAATGCTCATTGGTGATATGAATATCTCATGTCTTATGGTGCATTCCCAATAAATTGAGGTGTCATTGTTCAAAAGAATGAATAGGGAGGGGAAAAGAGCAAGGACCAGTGAAGGGAATTTCTCCAATGCTAAGTCCAATGGACAAGGTCAACCAAGGTTCAAAAAAAGGTTCTCCAACCAAGGCTCCTCTAGTGCTCTAAGGGTCAACAAGGATAGGGTTTCCAACCCTAAACCTCAAGGAGGAAATAGTGGTGGATCTTCTATGTCTAAGCCTACTTGTGTTAAGTGCGGTAAAAAGTATGATGTTAAGTGCCTAGTTGACACGGATGGTTTCTATGGTTGTGGGAAAAGTGGTCATAGGAAGAGAGATTGTCTAATGCTTAAGGTTCAAGGAAAAGCAGGCAAGCAAGCTCCTCCTAGTGGTTCAAACTCCGATGCTCCCAAGAAAAACTAAGAGAGCTCCCCAGATGTGGTGACCGGTACTTTAAAAGTCTTTTCTGTTGATGTAAATACCTTGTTAGATCCCGGCTACTTTGTCCTTTGTGACACCTTTGTGGCCATGAAGTTTAAAATGCCCCCGAAGTTTATAGAAGTTGTCCCTAGTGGTGGCTAGGAAAGTTTATAGAAGTTGTCCCATAGAGTTACTTTGGTGGAGTTGGTGGAGTTAGACATGTTATATTTTGATGTGATTTTGGGTATGGATTGGTTGCATGCATGTTATGACTCTATCGATTGTACGACTCAGGTGGTTAAATTCTAATTTCCAAATGAGCCTATTTTTGAGTGGAAGGGGGGAAATTCTATCCTTAGAGGTCAATTTGTTTATTGTCTTAAAGCTAGGAAAATGATCTCCAAAGGGTGTATTTACCATCTCTTTAGGGTGATGGATATTCAGTCCGAAAACCCTTCTCTAGAGTCGGTTCTGGTGGTGAATGAATTTTCGCAAGTTTTTCTCGATGACTTACCGGTATTCCTCTTGAAAGGGAAATAGATTTTGGTATTGACCTTCTTCCGATTATGCAACCTATCTCCATTCCCCCTTATTGAATGGATGTGGCCGAGTTGAAAGAGTAACTAAAGGATTTGTTAGACAAGGGTTTTATCCGACCGAGTATCTCTCCATAGGGTGCTCCGGTGTTGTTTGTTAGAAAGAAGGATGGGTGTCTTATAATGTGCATCAATTATCCTTAATTGAATAAAGTGACCATCAAGAATAAATATCCCTTTCCGAGAATTAATGATTAGTTTGACCAACTTCAAGGGGCTAGCTGTTTTTTGAAGATTAATCTTCGTTCGAGTTATCACCAATTAAGGGTGAGAGGGGCTGATATTCCCAAGACGGCCTTTAGATCCCAGTATGGTCACTATGAATTTTTGGTTATGTCATTTGGGTTGACACATGCCTGGCGACATTTATGGATTTGATGAATAGAGTGTTTAGGCAATACCTAGACATGTTTGCGATTATGTTTATCGATGATATATTGATCTATTCGAGGAGTGACAATGAACATATGGACCATTTGAGAATTGTGTTGCACATTCTTAAGGACCAAAATGTTTTTGCAATGTTTAGCAAGTGTGAATTTTGTTTAAGGTGTGTAGCTTTCCTAGGTCATATTATGTCAAGTGAGGGCATTGAGGTAGATCCGAATAAGATGGATGCGGTCAAGAATTGGCCTAGACCTCTAACTCCTTCCAACATTAGAAGCTTTTTGGGTTTGCACGATTACTATAGGAGGTTTGTTGAGGGGTTTTCCTCCATTGCTTCTCTATTGACAGCTTTGACTCAAAAGGAAGCTAACTTTGTGTGGTCAAAGACTTGAGAGAAAAGCTTCCAAGAGTTGAAAGATAGACTTACGTCCGCCCTAGTGTTGACCATACTAGACGGAACAGATGGTTTTGTTGTATATTGTGACGCCTCTAAAGTGGGGTTGGGATGCGTCCTCGTGCAAAATGGTAAATTGACTTTCTATACTTCTAGGCAACTTAAAATTCATGCGAAGACTTATCCGACATATGATCTTGAATTAGCGGCAGTGTGTTTGCCTTGAAAATATAGAGACATTACTTGTATGGAGTCCATGTGGATGTTTTCACCGATCACAAGAGTCTTCAATATATGTTTAGTCAAAAAGACATGAATCTTCAACAAAGAAAGTGGTTAGAACTTTTGAAGGGTGATGACATGAGTGTCCTTTACCACCCCAACAAAAAAAATGTTGTAGCGGATGCACTTAGTAGACTATGCATGGGTAGTGTGGCTCATGTAGAGGATTTGAAAAGAAAGAATTGGTTTGTGAGGTGTATAGATTGGCCCGACTAGGTGTCCAACTAGTAGATTCAACCAAGGGTGGTTTCATGGTCCATAATGGCTCTGAATCTTCCTTTTTGATGGATGTGAAGTCTATACAAGGTCTTGATCTTATATTAGTTGAGTTAAAAGAGTCAGCACTCAAGAAGTCCATTGAGGCTTTCTCCGAAGGGAGAGATGGGGTACTTAGATACCAAGGTCGGTTATGTGTTTCGGATGTTGATGATTTGAGGGAATAAATTTTAGAGAAAGGTCATAATTCTCAGTATTCTATTCATCTGGGAGCCACTAAGATGTACCGTGATCTACGAAAAGTCTATTGGTGGAACGGATGAAGAAATATATTGCGGGATTTATGGCCAAATGTCTGAATTGTCAACAAGTTAAGGCTGAACATCAAAGGCTGGGAAGTTTAGCCCAAGATATAGATATCCCCACTTGGAAATGGGAAGAGATTAATATGGATTTTATTGTGGGTTTTCCTAGTACCCGAAGGCAACATGATTCTATTTGGGTCATTATAGATCGGATGACAAAATCAACCCACTTTATTCCCATCAAGGTTTCTCATACGATGGAAGACTATGCCAAGTTTTATATAAGGGAGATAGTGAAGTTGCATGGGGCCCCTTTATCAATTATTTCTGTTGGGGGTACGCAATTTACTTCATACTTTTTGAAGTCATTCCGAAAAGGGCTTGGTACTACGGTTAAGCTTAACACGGCTTTTCGTCCCCAAACTGATGGGCAAGCGGAGCGTACCATCCAAACATTAGAAGATATGTTGAGGACATGTGTTATAGACTTTAAGGGTAATTGGGATGATCACTTGCCATTAATAGAGTTTGCCTACAATAATAGTTATCAGTCAAGCATTGGTATGGTTCCTTTTGAAGCCTTGTATGGTAGGAGATGTAGGTCTCCAGTTGGTTGGTTTGAGGTAGGTGAAACTGCTCTTATTGGTCCCGAATCGGTTTATGAAGCTATTTAGAAAATTTGGCTCATTAGAGAGAGGTTGAGAACAGCTCAAAGTAGACAAAAGTCTTATGCTGATGTAAGAAGAAGAGATCTAGAATTTGAAGAGAATGATTGGGCCAATTTGAAAATCTCACCCATGAAGGGTGTAATAAGGTTTGGCAAGAAAGCGAAACTTAGTCCTCGGTATGTAGGCCTATATCAAATTTTGCAACGTATTGGGAAGATTACCTACGAGTTGGATTTGCCAAATGAGTTGGCTCCGATTCATTCAGTATTTCATGTTTCTATGCTTAAGAAATGTATTGGAGGTCCGGTGTCCATTATTCACTTAAAAGGGTTGGGAGTTGATGAAAGACTTTCCTATGAAGAGGTTCCGGTAGAGATTCTAGACTGGAAAGTCAAGCGATTGAGAAACAAGGAAATACCTTCCATGAAGGTTTTATGGAGAAATCATTTTGTTAAGGGTACTACTGGGAGGCAGAGGCAGATATGAAGTCCCGATTTCCTCAGCTCTTTCCTTCTACTCCTATTGAAGCTTGAGCTAATTAGCTCCTCTTGAGTTTTAGTATTTTGGGAGTCATGTGAGTGGTATGTGCTTTTCCATGATTTCTTTATGTTATGCATGATCTCGATGAAATTTATGTTTAGTAAGAAAATGAGTTTTTATGATTTATGTTCCTCATGTTGTTGTGCATTTAGTATGAGTTGCCTATTTGACTTCATGAGATGAGCTGATGAACATGCTTTAGTATGCTTTTGAGAGTAATTGCATATTGGTTCCATGATATTGTTGAACATGATTTTAGTTGGAGAAGGTAGTTCCTCCTATGAATATGATAAATATTCAGTTTCATGTATATTGGTTTGTTAGATTTAGTTCCTACTTCCTTGCATTACATTGATTATGTTTTAGATGGAGTTGAAGTTCCCTCCTTTTAATTGTGCATTATTTTGATCTTTCATGCATGATGGGCTGCTAGTCTTGAGTCTTTACTTCCGTAAGGTGTCTAGATCATCATTCAAGGATGAATGTTCCCAAGAGGGAGATATTGTAACACTCCAGAAACTAGTAGGCTAAACTAGAGCTTGACGTTAGGGTTAGAGCCTTTTTAATATGTTTTCATGATTTCTATGCATGTGTCACGACCCAGGGGTACCCCCTAGATGTAACACGATGTGCTCGACCCCGAAGGGGTCTCATACAAGCCCTTAGCATATCATAAACATAAGTAATATAAATGATGCGGAATTAAAACTTTTTACAATCGAAGTCTTTTCTTAAAAGCAAAGGAAGTCTAGACATAGTCTCAATAACCATCTAATACAATCGAGTATCAATAAGGGTCACAACCCTTTACAACATTGTCTCAAAAGAGAATGTAAGAAAGAGGGAAGAACACCTCAACAACCAGGCCCTACACTAATAGAAAAATGTATAAAATACGGGTTAGCACAAAATTTCACTAAGTATGGAAGCCATGCACAAAATTCCTTAAAACATGCTAAAAGGGGCAATTTAGTTGAAACCATGCTCTTTATCTACTTTAAGAATCATTATGCATAATAGTGTAAATATATAAGTCAAACCATTTCAAAAGTAACCCTAAGCTATACTTGTGCAATGCATAGACAAGATCCCATAATCCTATCTAATACTAAGTACCACTTGTGGGCCACCATGTTCATGCATATCATATCTTGACCTCATCTATAGCCAATACTCAAAGACAAGGAAACATTCGTATTCATAACTTGCAGCAAGAAAGGTCACTCTTAGCAACAATCCATATCATAAATGTATAAATTCATATATCTTCATAGCATAAGGAAACCACACCATAACCCCTCTCAAAGTCTACTTGTGCAATGCATAAGTGAAGTCCCATACCTCACTCACAATAAGTAGAGCTCATTGAAAAGTTATAAGTATAGTTCATGTTCCTATTCATGTCATAGTTCATATTCTTCTCATGTAGGGAAATAGCCTTAACCGACATAGACCATGTGAGTTACATGGAATCCGGTGTCATGTCCCCACACTGAAAAGAGGTGTCCTACTTGCCTTAGGTAGAACTAGTTTGTAAGCTTAGGTGGATACACTAGCTAAAGACCTATATGGGCACTTAGTTATGGGATAGGGAGATTGTTACTAGAAACCTGGACTTCTGTCATAGAAGGTTTCCATCTCTTGAGATAGCTGTTTTGGGAACCCAGACTGCTGGCGTAAAAGAAACCCATTGGGAAGCCGAACTGCTAGCGTAAAAGCTTCTATCTCATATTCATATCCACATGGTTCTAAACATATTTCACTTTAAGTTCATGTTAAGTCTTTACTTAAGTTCATATTCATGAAAGAATACCCTATCACTCAAAGCAACATGGTATCATGATAGCTCATAGATTCATTAGATAGTAATGGCCTTTAAACCTTAGAATCATTAATATGTGAGTAAACCTTTCACATCATGTTCATAGTGTGTTCATGAGAATAGCCTTTCAATCAATACAACAACATTATCATAATCATATACATTTCATACATAGTCATGTTTAAGGGTATAGGGAGAATGATCTTTCAACAATACCACAAATACACCATAGTCATAGGATCTTCATTTTCTAAGTGAATCATAAGCTCATAAACATTTCTCATAAACATGTACAAACCCTCATAATTTGCCCTTCAAAGACCATGACTCACAATCAACCCAAACATCTAGAATTACTACCTTAGATATGGCGAATATCATGATTCAATACTCAATCAATATAGACATAATAAATTGACATGCTTCTATAATCAATCAACCCATATCATAAAATCACAATTTAGTAATATGGGGAATTCATGGGGGGATTTTTATCATAAATCAACAATAAATCATCAATTCAATCATAATCCATCATAAATCAACCATTGAAAAAATTTTGAAAGAGAACCCGTGACTTAGATTGAAACCCTAGCTTTTGGGGAAATTGGAAGCTTTGAAATCATGTTTTGAAGGGACTCTAGGGGTGAAGGCTACCCATAGATGAAAAGCCATCATACCTTGATTAAAAATCTTAAAAGAATTTGAGGGAGACGCCTTGAAATCACCAAACCCTAGCTCCAATTCTACTCTTGTTCTTCTTTGAGTTTTAGAGAGAGAAATATTGTGAGGAAGATGAGCTTTTAGTTTGATTTGGGTGTTTGAGAAAAATGACCTAGTTTATGGAATTTTGACTCAAAAATAACTTATATAGTACCCCTAAAAATACCAAAAATGATCCTACTTTAATTGGACTAAAATAAGAAACGACTTAACTAACCTTCATTAAGTGACCACGCCTAGGTGCCACGAGCCACCTTCACGAGCCATCGTGAGGACCACGATCCGTAGTCCCACTCATGAAGTTGGGGCAGTAGCTAGGCTGGTGCCACAAGCTCACAAGCCCAAGGCATTCCTACGAGGGGCTCCACGAGCCATCGTTAAGGCCACGAGCCGTGGTCCCTCTAATGGTCTTTGAGGCAGTACCTATGCTACTTGGGGCTCCTAGGTAAAATTCCTAAGGTATCTTCATGAGGTACTCCACGAGCTATGGTCAAGACCACTAGCCGTGGTCCCTCTCGTGAAACTTGAGGAAGTGGCTAGGCCACTTGGAGGCTTCTCCTTTTTGGCCAACTCTTCTCCACGAGCCTTCGAACGGGTCATGGTCTTCACCACGAGCCGTGAAGTGTCTTGTGAAGGCGAGTCTCCTTTTGGCAGATTTTGTGAAGAACACTGCCTAGGCTACCACGAGCCACACCACGATCCGTGGTCCCTACCACAAGTCATGGGGGTGATCGTGGTCACTAGGGCAGTATCTAGGGGGGAGTAGACTGTTTTGGTCCTCTCCCTTGGCCCTTGCCCTTAACTCATGACATTAACCCTCATGTTTAGGCTCTAGTTTCACCAACTGTTTCTGCAGTGTTACAGCATGGCTGTCATACTTAGTGCATTTTTGTACTAACCTATATTTTCCTATAGTTTTCCCAAGTGTAGTGTTTGGTTCTTAAGGTGTTCATTGTTTAGTTCAAGCTTGGATTCAACTATTCTCCATGCTTGTTTGGTGAGTCCTTATGATTCGAGGACAGTTACTATCGTTGTAGTTTCATTCTTGTATTTTTACTTTCGGATTATATTGTTTTGGGCTATGACCCTATTTTGACTCAAGTAATGTAATAGATGACTAATTGAGTCAAGTATAGACTTCCGGTTTGCTTTTCTGAAAACTTTTTAAGGCTTGAAATGTGTTTTTACTATTATTGTTCTAAAGCTTTATGTTATGATATACTAAGCCTTACACATATCCAACTTTATTTTCACATTTTTAGTCTTTCCCATCTTAGAGATATCTGTAACAATCTCCTGAGTTAATAAGACATTCTCAATGATGCTCCTACCTTTAACAAATCCAGATTGATTAACATAAATCAGTCTTGGGAGAATCTTCTCTAGTTTGTCATAAATAATTATTGATACAATCTTATTAATGAAGTTACTTAGACTAATCAGCCTCATATCTGAAAAGGACTAAATTTTATCCTTCTTAGGTATGAGAATGAAATTAGTATGAGTAATAGATTTAGGTAAGGAATTTCTATCATAAAAGGCCTGAACCATTCTCCAAATATCATTACCTATAATGTCCCAGCAAACCTGGTAGAATCTACTTGTAAGTTCATCCAGGCCACTAGAGCTATCCCATTGAACTTAAACACAATATTTTTCACTTTTTCTTTATCTAGTACAATTCCTAATTATTTGTTATCATCCTCAAATATTATTTCTGGAATATGTTATAGTAAAGTGACATTAGTTTGATCTCTCTCCTACTTGAATTGGTTCTGAAAGTGAGATATTGCCTCCTAAGAGATTGCCATATCATCTTCTAGCCATTGCCCAAGTGCATTCTGTATTCTTGTTACCTTCATTTTTTGTCTTCTCCCTTTCACCAAGCTAAGAAAGAATCTTATGTTCCTATCCCCACTTTCAAACCTGTCATACCCTACCTTTTATTGCCAAAAACTTTCCTCCAATTGTAGATATCTAGCGTATTTAGTCTTTTCCCTTTGCATAATACCTCTATTATCTGGAGAAGGAAATTTCTCAAAGTGCTTTTCCTTAATTTTTGCAATTTCTTCTCTTATGATGAGTTGTTTGTAAATTTCCCCATAAGTCTCCCTACTCCATGATGCCAGAGCAGTCTTTACTTTTTTTATCTTCCTTTTGAAGTCTAAAAATGGATTAGTTGAATAATTATCATCCTAATTCTGTCTAACCACATCCTTAAAACCTTTATGATCCGTCCAAAGATTCAAAAAACTTGAAAGGTTTCATGAATGTGGATACTCTATTTTCACATGAGAATAATATAAGAGCATGATCTGATCCTGTTCTGGGAAGATGCTCCACTTTAGAGATGATGAATTGGTGAAAAAACATATTATTCACCAATAGTCTATGTAATCTTTCAAATATGCAGTCACAACCTACTCTACCATTCAACTAAGTGAACGGACTGCCATTATATTGAACCTGGAACAAATCATTTGATTTAATACAATTTTGAAAATCTTCAATCTCATGTCCCATTAGTGGAAGGCCACCGATCTTTTCATCCTGGTTAAGAACCACATTAAAATCCCCTCTTATAATCCATGGATAATCTAGACCATCAACAATTTGGGACAATTCTTCTTGTAGTTCCATTATGTGGGTCGTGTCACAGTTAGCGTAAATAATAGTAACACAAATTATTAAATTAGAAGTCTATTTCCTAATCAAAATAGAAAGTTGTTGCTCAAAGTTTCTTACTTCTGTGACATCAAATCCATAATTCACAAACAACCAAATGTTTCCATTTTTTTAAGCATACCCCTTTGACATCTTTAGTCTTCTAATATATATGTTCATCTCTCTCACATGTTGAAAGGTTTCCATCAGAGCAACAAAGTTGAATTTGTGAAAACGATGTAACATCTACACTCTTTGGGAAGCATTTGAAGTCCTTACCGACCTAATATTCCATTTGAGAGATTGCATTAACAACATTGGTGCTTATTAGTCACATGCCTTTTAGGCTACGTTCTAATGGGATTAATAATATCTTCACTTCCTTGATGTTTACCCTTTCTTGTGGATCTCATTGATTTAATACATCTAGGTGACAATCAGCATCTCCATATATTTGATCTTCTACCTCATGTATCTGATTACTGCCATATAATTGTAGCTTCTCAATCCCTGTTTCTTTGTGTATGAGAATGTCATGAAGAATCTCTTTAGGAGACTAAAATATCTCCCCTTGAGAATCTTGTTCAATAACTGTAGGGAATGCTACAATAGCTAGCTCATTTTCTTTATCAACTTCCTTATCCTTTCTTAAAATGTTGCTTGTATCAGATTGCTGAGAGACTTCTGTAAATTGACCTTTATTTTCCTTTGTTATCTCCTTTTCATACAAATTTAGTTGTTGTATTGCATGACTTACAAGGCTACTCAAAATATCAATCAAGGAATCAACACTAGCTTCATCCTTCTTCTCATGCTCCCCTTCCCCAATAAATTGAACTTCATCTTCCTGGATAGAGTTGCTTGGATTATTGTGGACATTTTGCACCACCTCTTTCCCCACATGTACATGACCAAGTGATACCACCTCATGGTGTTATTGTTGATCCACCTACTCTATGTCCATTAGACTTCTTTCATTATAAGCCATCATGTGTTAATTTGTTTCGCTTTCTATTTACTCTTCATTTCGTTGTTCTCCTTGTAGCACTGGCCAAAAAACTTTTGTTACCCAATATTTAGCAGTTTCTCCTTTTTTCATTTCTTTATTGTTATTGTGAGATGTGTTATCATCGACCCCTTTGATATATTCAGATTGATTCTCCTCTTCATTGGTAAGGGCGTCAAATTTGTTACTCACCTCAGTGTTGGGTGTGATAGTTTTAAGAGGACTACCTCTTCTATCTTTAACAACATTCCAGTTACCCGTATCTCTAAATATCTTACCACTTGCGAGAAATATAGCTTTTCCTTTTTGAAGTAGTGGATTATGTTCTTTACACCATTATTTAAGACTTTGTTTGGATGATTCTACCACAATGATCTCACAGAAAATTTATGTTGAATCCTTTTGTAGGTTTTTCCAGATCCTCCTTGTTGATGGTGATTTTTAGCTGAAACTAAAGTTTTGATTTGGTAATGGACATCCCCATCTCTCACCAGGTGTAAGTACACAAATATATTGAATTTACTTCAAACTTTATCGTATCATAATAGAAAATTTTACCTTAGAAGATTGAACTCACATGTAATTAGTAATGGATCATGGACTATGATATGCATACCACTATTTTCCTTATTAATCATGTAGATTCCTCCTAGTGTATGGCCTACCATATTGGCTCGATTGAGTATCCTCTTTTCTGCGCTATGATCTTTTCGAAAGTGGTTGATCTAAATATCACTTGCAAGTGATAAAACTAAATTAGTAAAAAATGTATAAGAGTATTTCCTTTCCTAAAGGAATGTTTACTCTTGTGAAATATCTCTTCTCAATGTCCTGATGATACAATGCCACACTCTATGAAACTTTCCATGATCCCTCAAAAATATGCACCATAGTTAAAGACTCTCTCTCAATAATAATATTAGCAATTTCATGCTCAATACAGTAATTAAGACACTCCTTTATAGTTCTAGATTCAATACTATATTAGTTGTATTATGAATTTTGACACCTTTAGCTACTAACAAATTACCACTATGATCCTTGTTACAAAAGACTGCTGAATGATATACGGTTCAAGCACACTTCATATAGTTCTAGGTGTTCAACGATCGTAAATCAATATAAAACCCAACTAAATGAGTTGGGATCGAATTCCACAGGGAGCGCTACATGTTTGAGAATCAATTGGGAAGCATGAACATGATCAAATCAGTCATAGAAATAAACATTATCGAATAAAAACATCATTCAAATTAGGGGGGCGACACTAATGTGAAATAAGGGGGTTTTGGTTTGAAATGATCAACTACAAACAATGGCGAACAACACGAAATAATAATAATGAGACAGGTTCATAGGATGTGATTCGATTATAGGCTAACAATGGTGAACATTGACACCAATATCAAATAAGACTCCACACTTTTGCTAGTGTGCAATGTTTATCACAAGAGACTCATTCGATAACTGACTAGTCCCAACGAGATTGAAAGAGTTCACATTTTTTCTATGCAACTTCATCTGGCCTCATCGTAGCTACGCATTAATTTTTGTTCGATAAAAAGCATTATTCAAGTCATCGGTATTGATCATAACTAATACTCAAATTTGCACAAGAACAACCACAATCAAACACAACAAGAGGTGGTAAAATTATTTAGAAGGGTCAGAAAACCATTTGCATTTAAAATAAGGAGCCAAAAGCTTAAATATCTACAACACAATACAAAAACAAAATTTAAGCACAAAAACCCAATATATATACAAAATGCTAATCACAAGAGGTAGGTATGGAAATACCTCACCCCACCACAAATAAAAAGGCAGTTGTCCTCAAATGCAACAAAATAATATGAGTCAATAAAAATGATAGAGAGGGAGGTAAAGAATAGTCCTGTCTACACAGTCGCTCCATCTGTCGGGGCATCAGTGCCCGGTGCAACATCAGCACTACTGGCTCTACTAGGGTCAGCCATGGGTGTATCTGCTAATGAGATCTGTACAGCTGAATCCACCATAGCCTACTCATCTGCTGTAAGGGCCTCATAAGCAGCCTCCTCATTGACTCAAGCTACTTCTCATCAGACTTAGCAACAGCCATCTCCTCAACTCGAACGTCATCTCCGGTGGTTGTCGGAGGCATATCTGTATCATCTAGCATGTCGGGGATCTCCACTGTCCCAAAAATCATGGACATATCCTTAGCTCAACAATAGAGGCTTTAGTGCCATCACCTCCTCAGTGACCCCTTGGCCTAACTCACACACCGCTATCATTGCCGCAAAGGCATCAATAGATTCACTAAAAGGTGTCACAACAGTAGTGAGGGCCCTATTAATCATCCCAGGAATGGTGGCCTCAAGTGTGGAGGTATGCCTATCAGCAGAATGGGCTAGTTGTCTTATCCGTAGTAGTGTAGCCTGGGTAAGTGAAGGTCGGGAAATAGCAGCAATAGTAGCACCAAATCTAGAAGACATGGGGGTTGTAGAAGAACATGGAGTCGCAGAAGGGACAACACTAGATATACCTGAAGGCCCAAGGGCCAGAGTAGGCAATACAATCTCTGCAGGTAGTGTATCAGTATCAACAACCGGGGAGGAATCCACTGGGGCTGCCTTCTTCTTCTTTACCTCATCCTTCAAGTACTCGGCCTCAATGCACCGGATATTGATAGAAGATGTGGGAATCACTTCCATATCCTTCTTCTTATCTTGAGGCACTTGGGCCCGTCTGCACAGGTTAGTGATCAACATCGAAAAACGAAGAGAGATTTGGCGCTGCTTGGCCCTCATGGCCATCTGCTGTGTTATGATCATGCCTAGATTTAACCTTGTCCCATCAATGATGCAACCAAGGTAGGCTGTTTTGAGTGGCAGATGATGGACTCGTTTTAGGATGGCATGATCGTGCTGTTGATGAAGCCAAACCAATACCTCACTGCTACATTGAGGTCTTTCTTTTCTGTGGGTGCTCCAGCCTCAATCCACTAGGAGTACCGTAAGACAATAGAGGGGCCAAACACTTTTTCATATTCTCTTGCGTTGTTGTCCTAATCATGTGTTGACAGTCATCCTCAATATCTTATGAACATTCCAAGACTGCATTGATAGCATCATTATCGCACTTCACTTTGTTGCCCCTGACAACCACATAGTCAACGGGCTTGAATTATGTGGCCTACTTTTTCCCTTGTGGCACTAGGGCTCTATAGGCAGTGTAGAATTCTCTAACACAATTTGGCACATAAGGGCCATGAGGTCTAGTGAATATCTGGAACTTATGGGACCTCAAGAAGCTCATAATCTCTTGGTATCGGTCTATTACTCTATCAGTAGACAATCTCTTCTCCTCAATAATGGTTCTTAATCCCTCAGTCTTTAGTCTGTTCATACACCGGGGAGGACGACCCTATGTAGGCGGTGCTGGGACCACAGCCTATTCTGGAAAAGGAGGAAGAGTATGGGTTTCAGGCACTTTGATCCTAGATGGATCATGCACCTTCCTGGATCGCAACTCAGCTTGCAGGGCTAATAGTAGTTTGTCATCCTTAGGCTCAGAAATGGCTGCCTGAGGGTCCTGGTGCTCACTCTCACTCTCAGAAATGGTGAGGTGAGTGGCATATATCCCCTCACTATCGGGGCTGGCCTCTGGTGATGCAGGTGAAGGTGTCTTGCCTTTGCCTTTGCCTTTCCCACTGATAGTAGGAACTTTGATGGCCTTTACCCATGATGCAACTACATCCTCGTTGATTGTGATACCCTTTGTCCTCTTGCGGGGCGGCATGTCGCAGCCTGTTACTTTTGGTCTAGCCATATCTTCAAAATATATCAAAAAGAGTTAGAAATAATTGAAGAAAAATGCAGGAAAATAGGTTGCATACAAACTCGCCGAACTGATCGGCAAGTCACCAAATCACATTGGCGAGCCAGATCGGGCTCGCCGAAAGGATTGGCTCAAAATTTTCCAGAAAAATGACCTGTCGGAAATGGGGAGGCCCATTCGGTGAATCGCCGAAATCATTCAGCAAGCATAAACTAGCCCACCGAAAGTTACAATGTATTTTAAGAGTTAGGGACGCAGAAAGAGACATCAAAGAAGCATTCGGTGAGTCGTCGAGTTCACTCGGCCAACTCAAGCTTCTCCCCAAAAGTTACAGAACCAAAACTAATCAAAGCATGAAATTAAAGGCAATAAAGAGGGATTTGGCGAACCGCTGAGTGGTTCGGCGAGCTCGACATACTACCCAACGTGCCTACTTCCTACCGCGACTTAAAAAATCAACCTCACAGCCTCCGTAAACAAAATCAAACCATACACTTATTCAATTAAACTTAGACCCATAAGACCCATGCCACTAGGGTACTCAAACTTCCCCCTGTTTGGCCAAAATTTTCCATTTGACGACTTTAGCCTATAAGAATGATGTCAAGCGCTCCATCATTGGGCAAAACACGTCATTTAGCACAACTTTGTGTTACTCAAACTTCACCTGACTAGACTCCACAATAATTAAGCACAACCCAACAATTTTCGATCAACAACTTAGGCAATTAAAGCACGATATCAAAATTAAAATAGGCAAACAAGCACACATAAAAAAATTCAGAGAAGCCTATCACACATCAATAAGAACAATACGGTTGCAAATGACTTTAACCGCTAATTACAAGTTTTAGGGTTCATAAAACTAACCTTTAATGCCGAATATAAGAATTTGTAATGTTAGGCGACAAAGTATCCAACTCCAAACACTGGATCAACGACTAGAAATTGGTAAGAATGCAAAAATGTGGGAACTATAGGGTGTGTGTGATTGTATGAAGTTAAAAAGTGAGGGAATGTGAAAGAGTTTGAAAGTTTAAACCTTTTGCCTTTTAAAAACCGTTCAGTTCGCGCCTTTTCAATGATATTAGTCAACCTTGCCGAACCACTCAATGACACGCCTAATGGTTATTTACCTCACCAAGTTTTACAGGACCTCCAGTTAATGTGGGGGTCCAAACAGCGGTCTAAGTCAGTCTCGCCGACTTCTTCGGTGAGTTGCCGAGTGGACTCTTGGCTTGCCAAACTGCCTATTTCAAATATATCCACACTTTAACCTGCACAATCAACACACGTTATTCCAAAAAACAAAAAGGAAGCAATAAAAACTTGGGTTGCCTCCCAAGAAACGACTTAGTTAACATCGTGGCATGACACAAGTCCCCACTGAACCTTCATTCTTGGGGTTTGCCATAGTATCACTAGGCAACCCCCTTATTATATGGGATAGAGATGAGATAATAGACGACCCATTTGGGACTCCCGTACCTGAATAGATATGGAATGAAAAGTAGTCATCTGATTCAACATTGAGACATTCTCCTTTATCTCTTTCAACTCTATGTCGTGATCTTCGACTTTGTGGATAATGAGTGACTATATCTCTCCTACTTGTTCATCCTCATAGTCCTTGGACTTTCTATGCTCATGAGGAGGAATGTACCTATACTTATTTTTGTACGATACTTCCCATTCCATGATCTTTCTGGCCAAGAGATCCGGCTGAGTCAACAATGTGGCCAAATTCTAATCCGTCTATGTCTCCTTGTTTGTTTCAATCATGTGATCAAGGAGTTGGGCTACTATTTAATAGGGTTTTTGTATTAGACCACCCAGAGAAAGTTGGTTAGCCAATCCTCTGTTCTCAGCACCAAGACCTCTATAGAAGTAGTCCAGTAACATCTTATCTGGAATTCCATTAGTTGGGCACTGTAACAATAGTTCCTTAAATCTCAGCCACAACTCATGGATTTCTCACCCTCTAATTGCTTGAAATTCAGGATGTTATCCCTAAGAATTATCTTTTTTGAAGGAGGGTGGTCCATTTGGCTACCATGCTACAGGATATGCTCATTTCCTCTGTTCAACAAGTAATACCAAAAACCAAAACTAAAAGTAAGTAGATTCAACTATGACTAAAAAGAACAAAATTCAACTTCACCAAAAGAATCTCAAACAACACCACTCCCGGCAGCAACACCATTTTGATATACATTTCAAGCACACCTTATCAAATTCTAGGTGTTCAACGATCATAAATTAGTATAAAACCCAACTAAATGAGTTGGGTCAAATCCCACAGGTAGTGGTACATGTTTGAGAATCCATTGGAAAGTATGAACATGATCAAATTAGTCATAGAAATAAACATTATCGAATAAAAACATCATTCACATCAAGGGGGCAATACAATGTCAAATAAAGGTGTTTTGGTTTGAAATTATCAACTACAAGCAGTGGTGAACAACATGAAATAACAATAATGAGATGGGTTCTTGGGATGTGATTTGATTGTAGGCTAATATAGACAAATGGGTTATTGCAATTATTAGAAAATAGGTAGTATTAGTGAGTAAGCTAGGCTATAGAGGAGAAAACCTTTCTCTCGAACCATTTACCTTGAATCAAGTTGATTTCTCTGGAGTATCAACAAGCAAGCAAAATAAGAACAGCCCGCATCTTAATCCATTCACTCTCTCTAGCTGAATATGTGGAATTGGGCTTAGGATTCACTCTATCGAGCTGAATCTAGGTCAACCCAATACCCACAGACTATCAATCAATAAGTTTAGTTTTAAAACCTCTCTCGAGCAAGCCAAAAACACAAGGGTAGAATTGCATTTGCAACTACAATTCTTAAATTAAACCACAATTAATGGTTGAACTCAAATATAAGTAGCATCTAAACTAACAATTAGCGATGCCCATAAACTAAATCAGCCCATAATCACATAATCACACCCCAAGAATTGGGGTTTTAGCTAGACATTATAAAAAGATAAAAATCATTAACAAATTGAGTTTCGATCAACTAGGAAAGACTGATTTCATCTTTACAATTTTCCAATTAGAAGATTCTCAAAGACCAACTTCCAATTTCTCAAAAGTGAAAAACTTCAATTATTAAAAGCTAAAGAAAACTAGACAACACTTGTCTCACAATTCAAAACTTAATAATAAACCAAGATATTATGATATTAGATACTAAACTAAATGTTCAAAAATGTTATAGTCGCCAAAAATTTGCTGCAAAGAGTCACTCGGTGAAGTAAGTCAGGCTCACTTAACCACTCAGCGATACTGCCTTTGGTCATTTCCATTGCCCTTCTACCTTGGCCTTCAGCATCCTCAAGGTCTGTAACTTTGGGCAATCCAACACAGCATCGGGGAACTACTCGGTGATCCGCCGACTGCTCCTTTATCTCGCCAACTTGGTTCTTTCCTTTTGGGCTTGGTACACTAGAACTTTAGGCGGGCAAGTAGCCATTCGGCGACTCGCCAAGTGGACTTGGCAATCACCAGGGTTGCATTTCTTCATTCGTTCAACTCGCTTTGTTCCTTTTTGCAAATTAGTGTCATTGCTTTGTTCCTCAATCCATATACCTGGAAATGAAGGGTTTTACATCAGTTATTGGCACAAAGTAAGAAATTTAGGACAGTAAATCTGTATAAATAAAGTCCTAAATGAGTCCAAATCTCGGACTCATCACTAAACTAGGACTATGATTACCTTTAGATGCTCTATCAGTGCTACACTTCTGTAAATTAGGAGGATGAGGGTTCCGTCTATCAATTTTAAAAGAGAATTCAAGTTTGTACTATTCCAATTCTGAAAGAATATGAGGCCAATAGTTTCTACAACATTTCCCTTTAAATCTAACAAGAATGAATTTCAAAATTGTACCATTAATACCCTATAGCACTCTAAATTCTATAAAGGTACCTCTGTGAATAATAGTATTCATTCGCTTCCACAAAAACTATAAAATAATGTAAGGATATCTTGGAAAACTACCTTCACTCTATAGTTGCCTTCTACTGCCCACCACAACATTATGGACTGCTTCAAGTTGGGAATAGGGCCCACAATTCTAATAACACTAATAAAGTAGCTTCAAATTCTTGTAGTGTATTCTCCTATCAGAAAAAGATGTTGAAAAGTATCTTCTTCCAAAATTATACAACATCTAGAATTCCTAGAATAATTAGAGTTCCATCTATGCACTAGGGAAGCCATAGGGATCTTTCTGAACCAAATTTTTTGAGCAAGAAAGAGGATTTTGAAAGAAATCCCTTTTATCCATAATATCACCATGTCTTCAATTCTCTTTTTTGTACCTCAATAGCTTCCAAACTGATTTAACAGTGAACTTACCATTGTTAATTTTAGTCCACCAAGCTTCATCACATTGATTACACAGATAGGCAAGATGCAAGTTAGATTGGACATGTACAATATACTCAAGAACAAGCGCTCCCATTGTTGGATAGTTCCATGTCCCTTCCTTCTTTAGAAACTCACCAAAGTCTTTGATGGGATGACAAGTCTGCATCTCAAATGCATGTAAATGTAAAGGTTCCAAATTATACGAGTTATGATACCATATAGTAGAAGTGTCTCCTATAGGTTCCCACCATATGTTATGTTATAGTAACTCCCCCCCCCCCCACCATTCACCAGCATGTGTTTCCAAATATGGGAATCTCCTTTCCATTGAACAAGGGAATGTGTATGCTTCTTACAATACTTTATCCATATAAAGTTAGACTGTAATGTCACTTGAATTATGGAATAGCCTTTAAGTATTATTATAGTGTTAACTTAAATAAGGAAATATATTTAAGAACTTACTCATAACTTGTGATTTTTTGGCTTATAAGAAAAGAGATAATCTTATACAAATAAGCTCTTAGTCTTATCTCATGCATTACACTAATATAGCAAGAGAATAAACCTTTAATATCAATACATTATATATAATTCAGAATTATAATGTATTCAATATTAAGAACTTTAAGATTGAACTCATTAAATTTATATTATGAATATAATTCGGGAAATTGTATTAGATTAATTAAGGTTGAAAATAGCTAAAATGAGAGTTTCAAGTTCCGTATAAGATACAGTAGGAAATATATGTTAAAATAAATTAAATTTAGAGAAACAAGAAAAGAACAAGAGGGTCTGAGCATAATCCATGAAGGCTTACATAAATAGCAAATAACAAGTAGTATCAGTTTATTTTGGGCTTACTTAGGGGATATACTTTGTCAAGCCTTCATATTATTGTATGAAGGTTAGAAAGTCAATTAAAGTGGACCTGGTGAAGTCCAAGTCAGGATCACGGGCAGGTCAATGGATCGTGGACTCTGTCACGGTCCGTGAACCCTTCTGTGGTTCACTGGTTCAGGTAATTTTTGCAATTTTTCTCTGTGTCTGGTTTTTGAGGTGTTACAATATCTCGCCCTTGGGAACATTCATCCTCGAATAAAGACTAAACTAGCTGAAATTGAGGGAAAGAACTACAACCCTACCATTAAACACTGAAGACTGATTTTTGACTGAACTGAGTTCCAAGAACATGCAAATACGCTGAAAATGCAAGTATAGACTGAAGGAACATGATACTAAGAGTGATTTCACACATGAATAACTAAAAATTGAAGTGGACCTATTACCTCAAGATGGAATGGATTCGGAAGGAAAGAGGTGAGGGTACTTGGCTTTCATGGCTTCTTCTGCTTATCAAGTAGCTCCTTCTACGGACTGACTCCTCCACCAAACCTTGACTAAAGCAACTTCTTTGTTTCTCTACCTTCGAACTTGATGATCAAATATCTCAACTGGTACATCCTCATAAGAAAGAATATCTTTTAGAGCCACACTTTCTAATGGCACCATGGATGTTGGATCACTCACACACTTCTTCAGCAATGAAATGTGATAAAACTGGATGCACCGCTGCTATTTCTGTTTGTAACTCTAACTCATAAGCCACTTTACCAACTCTTTTCAAAATCTTGTAAGGGCCTACATTTCTAGGACAGAGCTTCCCTTTCTTGCCAAATGTCATCACCCCATTCATAGGTAAAACTTTCAGGAAAACCCAATCATCAACTTGGAACTCTAATTCCCTTCTCCTTATATCTAGATAGGACTTATGGCGACTCTGGGCTATCTTAAGTCTATCTCTAATGAGTTGCACTTTCTCCATAGCATCATGAACTTAATCTGGCCCTATCAAGGCTGTTTCTCCTACTTCAAACCAACCAACTGGAGATCTACATCAACGCCCATACAATGCCTCATAAGGGGCCATGTGAATGCTGGAATGGTAACTATTATTGTAAGTGACCTCTATAAGAGGAAGGTGATCATCCCAACCACTCTTGAAATTGATCATACAAGCTCTCAACATGTCCTCTAAGGTCTAAATAATATGCTCTGCCTGACCATCCGTCTGTGGAAGAAATGTTATGATAAGGTTAACCTGAGTACCAAGACCTTTCTGAAATGACTTCCATAAATGAGAGGTAAACTGAGGACCTCTATCTGAGATGATAGACAAATGAACTCCATGCAACCTGAATATCTCATTAATGTAAAGCTTGGCATAGTCCTCCACCAAATTCATAGTCTTAAAAGCCAAAAAGCGTGCAAACTTAGTAACTCTATCAACTATTATCCAAATGGAGTCATGCTGCCTTCGAGTACGTGGTAAACCTGTAATAAAGTCCATGTTGATAACTTCCCACTTCCAAGTAGGAATGTTGATCTCTTAAGTCATACCTCCTAGTTTTTGATGGTCTACCTTCACTTGGTGGCAATTAGGGCACTTAGCCACAAGATCCGTTATATCCCTTTTCGCAACATTCCTACGAAAGACTTACCACATATCACAGTACATATTAGTGGCACCTAGATGAATAGAATATCTTGAATTATGGGCTTCTATAAGAGTCTGCTATCTCAACTCACCCACCTTAGGAACACATAATCGACCCTGATAGCAAAGCACACCATCTCCCCCTTGGGAGAAAACCTAAACTCTCTGCTAATGAACTGCACCCTTTAGTTGAAGCAATATCGGATCACTGTCATGTTTTTCCTTAACCTCTTCTTCCAATAAAGATTCAGCTACATTCTGATGAACTACTAAGAGAGCAAGTCTGTGTACATCTTTTACTAGTTCCTTTCTTTCTTCCTCAACATGTGCTACACTACCTATAGATAGTCTACTAAGAGCATCTGCTACTGGATTAGCCTTACCAGGATGGTAATGCACACTCATATCATAATCCTTGAGGAACTCAAGCCATCTCCTCAAGAGAAGATTCAACTCTTTCTCGGTGAATACATACGGAAGGCTATTATGGTCTGTGAACACTATACAAGTAATGTCTCCAAATCTTAAGTGTAAACACTATTGCTGCAAGCTCGAGGTCATGAGTTGAATAGTTCTTCTCATGTACCTTCAGTTTTGTAGAAGCATAAGCTATAACATTACCTCGCTGCATCAACACACAACCTAGGCCGACTCTGGATGCATCACAATAGATAACATAACAGACTAAACCCTCTGGTAGAGTCAAAACGGGAGCTGTAATCAACCTAGTTTTCAGTTCTGTGAAGCTTTTCTCACAATCATCTAACCACTGAAACTTAACATGTTTCTAAGTCAATTTAGTCAATGGAGAGGCTATGGATGAAAATCTCTCCACGAACCTTTTGTAATAACCTGCTAGACCTAAGAAACTTCTGATATTTTTAGAAGAGGTAGGTCTGGACCATTGTTTCACTGCTTCTATTTTCTGGGAATCCACTTAGATCCCTTCGCTAGACACAATATGCCCAAGGAAAGCAACAGATTACAACCAAAACTCATATTTGCTAAAATTAGTGAATAATTGGCGATCATTGTGAGTTTGCAAGACAACCCTCAAATGATTCACAAGTTCTTCCTATTTCTAGAGTAAATGAGGATATCATCAATAAAGACGATAATAAACAAGTCCAAATACTGCTTGAACACTCTGTTCATCAAATCCATGAAAGCTGCAGTAGTATTGGTTAGTCCAAATGACATACCAAGTTTTGAAGGATGTTTTCGGGATGTCACTATCTATGACTCTAAGATGATGATATCCATATCTGAGGTTTATCTTCAAAAAATGACTAGCACCCTGAAGTTGGTCAAACAAGTCATCAATCCTTGGGATAGGATACTTATTCTCTATTGTGACCTTGTTCAATTTCCTATAGACAATGCACATTCTGAGAGAACTATCTTTGTTTTTCACGAACAAAAATAGTGCACCCTATGAGATAATACTGGGTTTGATGAAGCCCTTATCTAGAAGATCTTTCAACTGCTCTTTCAATTCCTGAAGCTCAGCTGGAGCCATTCTATAAGGAGGAATAGAAATAGGTTGGATATCTAGAAGGAGTTCAATTCTAAAGTCAATTTCCCTTCCGGGAGGAACTCCAGGAAGATCATCTAGAAACATTTCTGGGAACTTATTAACTACAGAAGCTGACTCAAGAGTTGGGGTTTCGGAGCTTGAATCCTTAACCCGAACTAGATGGTAAAGATAACCCTTTGAAATCATCTTTTTGGCCTTAAAGTAAGAAATGAATCTAGCCATAGGCGCTAAGCTACTACCCTTCTATTCTAAGATTGGTTCATTTGGAAACTAAAAACGAACAATCCTAGTTCTACAATCGATTGAGGCATAACATGAATGTATTTCCTTCTATGTATATAAGAATACAAAATATTTTTGTGGGAGTTTCTCTAATCGACAATCATCACTTAAGAGATATTGTGATGATAAAGCATTTGCCTAACGCTTCCAGCGCCTTCATATACCTTGCCGAGGGTATAGAACCTGACTACTAAGTGGATCCACTAGTCTATACTAAAAAGCACTAAGGAATCATCTAAAAAGTATGACCCTTTTCTACCCATGATGGCTACAAGGTTTATGGGGGCTGAGAGTTGTCTGAACTCTCCCCCATATCGGTGCTCAATACTACTTCCAAAATATAATACTAGCTCTTATGTTTAAAAACATAACTTCTTTCTGTGGTTTAAGATAATTGCTCAAAACATAGCTCAAAGTCTATCTTGGAAATCAGAGTTTTCTCTCTTGCTTAATTGTGAAAGTATTTACTCTTTACTGAAAACTAGCTCAAAGGTTCTTTTGGAAATCTCAGTTTCCTTTCTTGTTTGAATGTGAAAACATTTACTCTTTGAGAATACATAGTCTCGATATACTCCTTTGAAGAAATAAACTTCAATCTTTACTTTTTACTCAACTCAAAACTCAAGTCTTAAAACAAAGTTAAAACATTTATCAAAGACTTTTAGAAAACTCTATGAACTTCCCTTGACTTGACTCGTAACATTCCTTGAATTTGAATTCATGGATTCAAGGATTGTGATTTGTGATAGGAAATATCTCCTGATGTTTAGGAGTGTTTTTAGATAGTTAAACAAGAGAAACGATTAAGAAATCATTGTCTAGAAGCAAGTCCGCGACACGGCTATGCATTTAAATATTTGGTCGCGAAATAAATTTTGAGGCAGAACAGTCCGTGACCGCTCCGCAATGTGGAGAAGAATTCCCTAATCATGAGGAAAAGGTCTGCGACACGGACCTGGTACCCAGATTCGCCCTACTTTTTCCTTCTTCGTTTTCTAACCCCAATTCACCTAAACTTGACTCTTTTTCTCAAATTCTCTTTACATTCAGATACCCCGTATATGTACACAAGAATCTAACTCAAAAGAACTCTAACAATTGGCCTTAAACTCTCAAGAACTCCTCAATCTCATTCAAAATTCAAGAACGAAAGCAATTCAAGAACACAACTCAAGAACATCAAAATCTCAATCTTTTGGGACGAAAAACATACTGAAATAAACATGTTTGGCACGTGGGTGAACAAACCCAGCACTATGTGAACTCACATACCTCGTAGGATTGAATCCTTGGCGAAATCCATAACCAAACTCGCAAGAACTTGATGAATCTTGAACTGTTCTTCTCCTTTCCTCCTCTTTTCTCTTCTCTCAAAGCCCTATCATAATTCTCAATTGTGTAAACTGAACTAACTCATTTTGGACCCTAAATAATTTACTAAAAATGGATTTAATTAATTGGGTAATGAAAACACCATAATACCCCTCAAAAACCTGATTTTGACTTTCCTTATCTAGACAACCCGACTTCAAATAGGCATAACTTTGTCATACAAACTCGAAAATGAGAAAAATCGGTGGAGTTGGAAAGATAATTCAAATATCATTCCTACGGTATCTTGTAGTGCACCTAACTAATCTTGTACTGAGAGTTATGGTCATCTGAAATTGACCCAAAACTTATACTTAGCTTAACTTTATCAAATTTCAGATTTCTCATTCTTTTCAAAGATGATTCTTTCTAATTATAGCTATTTCAAATAGTGGGGTCTTACATAGGCATACTTGTCTTAAAATGCGTTCTTCCAAACTAGAAAAAAGCCAAGAGAAAGTTTGCTCCAAGGTTTATATCTTATCAAGGAAGTGTTTTCCGAAGGAACATTGCACCTTACTGATGTGGAGGGAAAAATCACTCGCATAATTATTGATACAAAAACACTCAAAAGATACTACATCTAATGCATTTTAACATACAATGACGAATGGTGTTGCCATTTTATGGTTGGGAAGAAGAAGGCCTCTCATTCCAAGGAAATAAAAAAATCAATCAATAAATATAAGTCCTCTCATTGAAAGTTTAAACTACGCTCGCCTTGATTTTGAAATGATACAATGCCAACCCTTTTGGGTTCGGTCATACCATCACAAAAATTAATATTGTATTATTCATAAGAGCTGGGGTATTTTTTTAATTTGGTTACAATAGTTCCAAAATTATAGTTGATCAGTTTATGGTTTTTTTTGGCAATTGTCTTTCTAATTAACTCTCTAAGAATACCAGATTTAAAATGTTTTGTGTAGAAAATTGATCATCAAGAGAAAAAAGAGACTTATAAGTGAACTCTTGATGGCACCATAAGACAAAAAGATAAGAAAAAAAGAAAAAAAAGAGAGTCTTATTGGTGAAAACCTTCGCACGCACCATAAGGCAACAAGAGAGAGGATCCTATTGGTGAAAAATCTCACAAGCACCTTAAGATAATGAGAGAGAACAACATGAAAATGGTTAATTGGAGGGAACGTGGAAAGAGCACTGCTTCTTGACAACTCTACATGAAGTGTTGCTAGTATACATTAATCATTTTCAAATTACAAATGGTTCAGACTTTGAGAACTAGACAACACAAACACATCAAGAGTCAAATACAAAGTGCATGTCATGAATCATTCAAAGTCGATATATGCCTCTAAACAACATCTTTAAAGGAATACCCCTTTTTAAGTATACGTTTGTCTTGATTTAATCTTTTAATATCTTTCAATCTAACATTTTTTTGTTCCTTTCGATACAATCTTGTTTCAAAGAGGTAGCAAAGCTCACGACGGTTTCCCCAAAAGGAAAAGTTGAGTACCTGAGTTGATATGGTAGTGATCAAGGACTAAAGACACTTGGAATCGTTACACCAAATAGTTGTGTGTGAAGAATACAATAAAGACTCTTAAGTCATGAGAATATTTTCAAAAGTAATATTCGTTCTCCAGGAAATCATTTGCACCATGGCATTTAGTAGTACCAAGAAGATTAAGGTCTCTGATTAGCAAAGAGGAAGCTTTAGAAAAGATGTTCAGCCAAGGATTTCAGTTAGAATTTGACAAAATGGATGAAAGTATGGTCAAGTCATCAGAACACCAAGACTGCAAACCAACTATCACTTTTATACTAACAATTATTTTCTTTGTTTTGCTCAACAATGGGACAAAAGAAAATGCAGTATTACAAGTCAGAAAGATGAAACATCACAAAAGAAGTTCTCAAAAGTCTTCACATTTTTTGGTGTTTCATCACATGCTATTTGTATTTTTTGCCTCTCAATTCAAAAACTTCAAGCAATACTTTTGGTCGCATTCCCTCAGTAGGCAAACATCTTATAGTTAGTCAAAAGTCATTCTGTTTAATTGATTTGGAAACAAACTTGAAAATTTTTTGGGCTGTGATGCCTTGTGTGGTAACACTTTTATTCATGCTTGTATATACATGTTGCCTATAACTTCCCCCAAAATGTATTTCAAGGAAAAATTATATATGTGGCTTGGCTTGAAAGGTGAACCTATTTCATTTTTGACAAGCCACTCTACTAAAAATTTTTCCCAAATTGATGCAATATTTCTCAGCCCCTTTGAGCTTAAAATGAATGTTGTTGGCCACCATGTTGAATATTAGCTAACCTTTTGTGAGGCGATGATGAAGACCTTGAAATATTATGCTCCTTTATTTTTTGTTCCGTTATGTCTCCCTAAATACTAATAACTTTTGATGTAAGCTAAAATCCTAAGTTTGGGAGAGGAAACATTGAATGAGTTGTTATGTAGACAAAGCTTAAGTTTGTGGGTATTGTGCACCAAGAGAACAAGGAGAAATGAGCTAAAAATATAAAGCGCCATAAGATTCAAAATGAGAAGTACTGTAGTGAATTCATAGATGAAAGAATATTAAGAAGGAAAACAAAATGTTGGCGCTAGCTCATAGTTAGCACATTCCTTAAGTAAAAAGAATAATGGATGTTTGAAATGAGTGGACATCGTGAAAAGGGATAAATAAGGTTGAAGTGAATTGAAAATTTGACTAGAGTGCTCAAAAAAAAAGTGAAAGCATTAGGGATACATCTGAGTCACTTAACCAAATGATAACATACCTTTTTCCTAAGCCTAAGTTAAACCCATAAGTTCTTGGGATTTTGAGCCTAGTCAATATATATTAATGGTGATTTATATACAGGGCAAGTGTATGGTTCAATATGTGTATACTTTAATCCATTGAGAGTGAGTGTTTTGCATTATATAATCCCTGTAATTGTCATTCATATATGTGTGCGGGAGTCTCTCTTGTGTAAGTGGCATTACATCATTCATTTGAATTATGATGTCTCTATTATAATTAAGTTGCATAAATGTGACAAATTCGTGTGAACTCCTGGGCAAACCTTAAAAGCGGATGTCATCGATTTGAGATGTTTTGAAATCATTCTGGAATGAAGAATTATCCAAGTTTTGTACTTCAAAAGTTCTTTGAATGAAAGGCATTTTGAAAGAAAAGTCGTTGCCTAATGTGTGGTGGTGGAACCAACTGTAAGTTTGGTTTGTATATAGAGTTTTTTGTTTTTTTGTTATACTGAGTCTACTATGTAAGTGTGCAAAATATTTATCTTGGGTGTTGCTGAACTTAAATACTATGCTTAGTGAATGTTTTGCTTAAGGACAAGAAATAGTTTAAGTTTGGGGGGTTTGATGAGTTAGTATTCTAGCAACTCATTAGACTCAAATTCATAAATAATGTTATATTTTAATGCTAATTTAGCAAGAGGAGCTAGTGGTTGTGGTGGTGTTGTTTGGGGGGGGGGGTTAGGCCCTTGTTCTCTTATATGAAAACATTCCTTGTGTCATGGCCCAAACTACCCCCTAGACATGACATGAAGAATAAGATCCCGACATATCCTAAACAAGACACTTGATATAGACATGACACTAAGATAAACATAATAGAAATAAAGATACAAAGAAGAATATATGTCCCGCTACTTCCTCTCAATATGATACAAAAACCAGAGTACAAAGACTGTAAATGCAAAATCATACTAAGTCTAACAACAAGCCTCTATATCATAAGTGTGGCTAGGACAAGCCCTAGCTCATGAAATAAGTCTGTAAACATGAATGACTTATAGAAATAAACAACATGTGGGAGAAAGGTCCTTGAACCAGAGGACTCACCAAATCACTGTAAGCAGTTGAACAATCCAACTAGCCACGACTGGATGGATGAACGTTGGTCCTTAGATTATAAAATAATTTAGGCATAATAGATGTATACATCAGTACTTTCAATGTACTGAATATGGAAGATATGCATAAACAAAAATGTGAAACATGCTAAGTCTTCTAAACATGATGATGCATGACCAATTAAAACATATCAAATTTTGATAAGAAAAATCATAAATCATGAGACAAGGTCAATGCAACATATCAAATTTTGATAAGAAAAATCATAAATCATGAGATAAGGTCAATGCAACATTGGAATGTCATAACATAAACTTAAATCATAATCTTTGAGGAAATCATGAACTCTCTTGAGAAAACCATAATTATTTTTCGGATGTTTACCATTAACCAACATAGACCATGTGACCTATAACATGTAATCTGATGCCTTTTCCATAGCGAAAAGAGATTGTCCTACTTGCCAAGATAAGGACCATGCTCAAGTGGATCCAATAGCTATGTCCAATTGGGATAAAGTTCTACAGGGCAGGTAGTTATCTGAAAAAGGAATTGCTACTAAAGACCTAACCACAATTAACAGGAGAGCCTCTATCCCAAAGTCTTCTCAATGCTAAGTAACCTTTCAATATAAGTAAGCATAATCATATCATAATCATAATACTTGAATGATAAGTCAATAAGACATTGTTGCAGATCATTGTCACGACCCAAAGTACACCCTGAACATGAAATGGCATATAAGACCCCAAGAGGCCCTACACAAGTCCCTTGACATGCATACAGAGCAATATAATAGATAATAATAAAAACAAATCTCATAGAATAGGAAAGTTTGACATAAAAAGAGGAAATCTACTCATAGTCTTGACATGACATTCTAATACATCAAAAAAGGTGATTGGAATGTAACCCGTACACCGCATACAACATCTGGAAACTTAAAACATATGAATGCAATAAAGGTGACATGGTCCTCGGAACATGAGGACTCACCAAGTCTTCAATCTACTAAGCAATATAGTAACAACGAATGAGGCGTGAAAGATCATCGGACCCTGCATTAGTTAGAAAATGTAGGAACAATTATGCATTAGTACATGGAATGTACTAAGTATGAGAGGTATTCATAAAAATGATAAACATGATCATAAGGGGACATAATCAAAGACATGATATGCATAATAAAGCTAAACATAGTGAAATCATTTAATGAAGAATCGTAAATCATGAACATGGTCAATGCATCTTAAAACCATAAGGAAAGCTTCATAAAACCTTTGAAGTAGCTTTAGTTCATTTTATGGGATATTAGCTTTAACCAACAATAGACCATGCGAGCTATAACATGGAATCCAATGTAACTTCCACACTGAGAAGGTAGACTCTACTTGCCAAGGCATAAATCCATATCATGATTCATATGTTATTTGTGGATACACTAGCTATGTCATTTAAGAAAATCCTATGGAGGCACGTAGTTTGAAATTATTGGTTGCTTTTAGAAGCTATCCTGTTTGAGCCTTTACCTCAAAGTTCTCTCAATGCTAAGTTAAATCCCAACGAAATAGTCAATTTCATATTCATCATATCATGCACGGAAGAGAACAATTAAGTTACTAATCCAAGCTTAAAATATCATAGAGTAGCTCATTAAATCTTGAATCAAGAATGTGTGAGAAAACCTTTCACCAATCATGATTCCTTATTATGTCACAAAAACCTTTCACAATTTCATAGATGCTTATCTTAAAGTAACCTATATCATAAAACATTTCTTTTCATAATCATGCCTAACCTTCGTGAAAACATCATTTATAGATTCATAGTTTCTTTATAAATTCATGTCTTTGAGAGTTCATAGTCAATAATCGTGATCAATGCATGGTTCCATGTGATATCAAATGGAAAACATGTACTTGAATCAATACCATAATAATAAGATCAAATCAAATAATTGAGAGAGAGAGAGAGACAGAGAGAGTTGAGGAAGATGAATGTGGATATGAATTAGGAATTTGAATGAATGAGAGAGTTAAGGTAGTTTTTGGGGAAGAAGGATAGTTATATTACTTTGAAATAGGGGTAAAACGACATAGTATAGACATTTAATGCATAGGAAAAACCCAAATACCCTTAAAAATAACTGTCGGATGGTTTCTATGGTTTGGACCTACGGTCCGTAGAACTTCCTATGGTATGCACTAGTCAACCATAATACCAACTTCAGAAATCCAAAATTCACCTTACTTTCCACGACCTTTCTATGGTTCGTCTAAATTCCTATGGTCTATAGAAACCATCTTTAAAAAAACAAGTTTCAGTTTAAAAATTTCATTGAGTCTGGAACCTTCCTACGAAACCCACTTGTGACTTGTCAACATTTTTACGGTTCCACCTACTCATTCGTAGTTCAAACTTCAGGAACTTGAAATTCCAAAAACTCATCTTCAAGTCAATGAATCCCTTCCTACGACTCGTAGAAATTTCTACGGTTTGTAGTTTGGACTCGAAGAACCTAATTCAGTGCAAAAAGTCTGTATTTTCCTTTTCCTTTCAACTTTCCAACTTTCGGGGTATTACATTCATATAGTGGTATCTATGATAAATATTATAATAAAAAAATCATTGTATGTTTAACTAAATATATTATAGTTATGTGGTCATTGGGCCATGTGGGAGAATGTAACTTATTATTTTATTTGTGGCCTAATTAATGTAAAGCCCATAAATAATATTTAATAAAGATAGATCTCATTCGTACACCAATTATTTGATTGACATAGTTGATAAAATCTTAATTTACCTCTACAAATTGGTTCTCCAACCTTCTATTAGGGTTACAACATATTTTACACCTTCTCCATCATTGATGGTAGTGGTAACCTAAGCTAGGGAAAGGCATAGCGGTAAAAAGACCAATTTTGTGATTCATGCTTCAAGTATATTATTATATAATACAAATCTTTGTAATATTAATGTATTTGAGATCCTGATGTGCATTAAGTTTTGCTTACACACTAGCCTTAAAATTTTAAATAAAACATGCACTTTCTGAAAATAGTCATATTTTTATACTAGTTAAAATCAGTTTGACATAAATGTGTATGCTAGGTTCACAATTTCGGCCAACTGTTCGCTTAATTTCTGACAGGAGTATATTAACCATCAACAAATACTTAACCGTATATGGCGTATAAATCAAGAAAGGTAATTACAAATTAAAAACATAAGTGAGAGACGTTACCCTAATTAATGTTGATGATATCTCATCTTCTAATGAAGAAAGTACTTTCATTTAAGATCTTATTTGAATTGACTTACTTTAAAAAAAAAAAAAAAAACAAGTCACTTTTTAATCGGGCGAGGCCCATTTATTCATAAAAACAAAGAGAATGTTTACAAATAACCGAGCCAAAAAGTGATTCTGTCAAGAAACAGAAGCATGAGGAATTGGTACAAAATATCTAATAGAAATAATAAAAACAAAAAGTATATTAGAAATGTGAGAACACGAACAGTCGGAAGCTTCCAGCTTCTTCCTTATACACTTCTCTAAAATCCCAATCTTCATACACTTCCATTGTTGTGATTCAAACTACAATCAAGGTAATATCTTTAAATCTATCTACAATCAAAGTATGATCTTTAATTCTTGCCCTCCAATGTTAAAAGAGTTTTAATGTGCATCCTCTTATGGTTTTCAGGAGATGACACGATGATGGAATCGCTCTTGTATTCACTCATTTGAACCAATCGAAACTCTAAGTTTAGTTCTTCATCTCATCACTCTACCTTGTTTGTCTCTGAAACCAATCATCATGGGAGTTCTGAATTCCTCAGTTTGATCTACTACTAGTAAGTTCAGATCTTGGTGTAAATGTAACCCATCATTTAAAACAAGTTCTACTATTGCGTTGAAGCTTAACTCTAGGCTTCAAAATGTGCAAATCCACTATCCATAGATGTTATGATTAAAATTAACGCTCTAAGATTCAGCTCTATCTCATTGTAGTTTTATCTCCCTACAAAGTCTCAATGGATTGAACCCTATTCAGGATTAATACCATTATTTAAGCAATTGTTTGGATGATCATACCACAATGAAATCAGAGAAAATTTATATTGCATCCTTTTGTTGGTTTCTACAGATCCACTTTGTTGATGGTGATTTTTAGCTCAAACTAAAATTTTGATTTGGTACTAATGGATAACCCAAGCTCTCACCATGTTTAAGTACACAAATCTATTGAATTTACATCAAACTTTTTCTTATCATTATAGAAAATTTTAACTTAGCAGATTGAACTTACATGTAATCAGTAGTGGATCATGGACTATGATACACAGACCACTATTTGCTCTGTTAATTGTGTAGATGCCTCCTTATGTATGGTGTATTATATTTGGCTAGATTAAGTATCCTCTTTTCTATGCTATGCCTTTTTTGAAATTGGTTAATCTAAAAATCACCGGCAAAAGATAAAAACTAGATTAGTAAGAAAATCTACAAGTGTATTTCCTTTTCTAAGGAAATATTTACTCTTGTGAAATATCTCTTCTCAGTCTCATGATGCTACTGATCTCCTATGCCACACTCCATAAAACTTTCCACTCTCCCTCTAAAACATGCACCAAAACTAAAGAGTCAGTCTGAATAATGATAATATCAATTTCATGCTTAATACAGTAACTAATATGCTCCTTTATAGCTCTTGCTGTTAGTTGTATCAGAATTTTGAAACCTTTAGCTCCTACCAAATTACCACTATGATTTCTCATACAAAAGACTGTTGAACTAGGACCATATTTTTTTTTAGATGCCCAATAAATGTTGCACTTCTGTAAATTAGGAGGATGCAGGTTCCATCTAAAAATTCTAAAAGAGAATTTAGGTTTGTACTTTTCAAATTCTGAAAGAATAAGAGGCCAAGAGTTGCTGCTACATTTCCCTTTTAATCCAATGAGAATGAATTTTAAAATTGTATCATTAATACCCCATAGCACTCTAAATTTTGAAAAGGAACCTCCATGAAAAATAGTATTCATTCGCTTCGACAGAAACAATAAAATAATTTAAGGATAGCTTGGAAAACTACCTTTACTCTATAATTGCCTTCTATTGCCCACCACAACCTTATGGACCACTTCAAGTTGAGAATAGGGCCCACAATTCCAATAGCGCTAATTAAGTGGCTCCAAATTCTTATAACATGTTATCCTATCAGAAAAAGATGTTCCATAGTATCTTCCTCCAAAATTACACAACGTCTACAATTCCAAGAATTATCAAAGTTCTATCTATGCACTAGAGAAGCCATAGGGATCTTTGTGAACCAAATTCTCTGAGCAAGAGAGGGGATTTCAAAAGAAATTCCTTTTATTCACAATCTTACCATGTCTTAAACATTCTCCTTTTTGTACCTCAATAACTCCCAAACTGATTTAACAATGAGCTTACCATTGTTAATTTTAGTCTAACAAGATTTATCACCTTGATTACAGAGATATGAAAGATGTAAGTTAGATTGGACATGTACAACCTACTCAAGAAAAATCTCTCCCATTGTTGGATAGTTCCATGTCCCTTCCTCCTTTGTAAACTCACCAAAGTCTTTGATGGGATGACAAGTCTGCACCTCAAATGCATGTAAATGCAAAAGTCTCAGATTATAAGAGTTATGATACCACATATTAGAAGTGTCTCCTCTAGGTACCCACCATATGTGATGTTATAGTTAGCCCCCCTCCCCCCCCCCCTGTAATTCACCAGCATGTGTTTCCAAATATGGGAACCTCCTTTCCATTGAACAAGGGGATGTATTTGCTTCCTACATTACTTTATCCATATAAAGTTATATCATAATGTACTTTTAATTCTGGAACACCTTTTAAGTATTTTTATAGTGTTAGCTTAAATAACGAAATATTTTTAAACACTTATTCATAACTTGTGATTTTTTTGGATTATAAGAAAAGTGATATAATTTTATAAATAGGCTTTTAGTCTTATCTCATGCGCTACGCTAATCTAGCAAGTGAAAAAACCTTTAATATCAATACATTATACATCACTCAGAAGTATAATATATTCAATATAAAGAACTTTAAGATTGAATTCATTAAATTTAAATTATGAATATGATTCGGGAAATAGTACTAGATTAATTATGGATGAAAACACCTAAAATGGGAGTTTCAAGTTCCGTATAAGATAAAGTAGGAAATATAAATTAAAAAATTAATTTTAGAGAAACAAGAAAAAAAGCAAAATCGTCTAAGCATAATCTATAAAGGCTTACATAAATAGCAAATAACAAGTAGTATTAGTTTATTTTGGGCTTACATACAGGATGTACTTTCTCAAGCCTTCGTATTTTTGGATGAAGGTTAGAACTTCAATTAAAAATAAATCAGTAATAGTAATATTTCCCAATGTAAGAACTCGTTGATGCAATTTTTGTTAGTTACAACATAAATTTCTTAGTTACTACAATCTGATTTCTATATGATTTTTTAAAATATATATTCTTTTGTTTGATGTTTCAAGTTCTTATCTACCTGCCTTATTTATAAGAATTTCTCTTCTAATGTAGTAACTTGTAATATTCTTATTAGTTTGGTTGAAATTATATTATTTCATTATTAGAATCTATTATTGTAGATTTCTTTATTTGAATATTGCTTTGAGTATCTTTCATCATCAGTCACGAGAGTCTTGTATTGGACTTTGTAATGAAAAGCGCCAACGGGATAAAGAATAGTTGCATGTAAGTAAGAACTTATGAAGCCAAATATTTGACGTGCAACTTCAACTTCATCATTAATTTGATATAGTGTTGTTGGTTGTCCCTTATATGCTATTTCTCTTATTTCATCCGAGATAAAATCAATTCTTAATTGGTGATTTTCCTCTGCCATTGAAAAAAGTGAGCAATTTGAACACATTCTTTTAACATGTAAAATAATTTTTTTTTCTTTTATAACGTTCAATTTAAATTTCATAATTTTTCAAAAAATTGAAAAACAACAAAAAATATTTCTACTCTTTTTTTTTTCAATTCATTTAACTCATAAAAAGTCAAAAACAACTCCAGTTTATATTTGTGATCGAACACAATTTCATGCAAGGCAATTGTGTTCAAAATTGCTCACTTTTGCCAATGGCAGAGGAAAATCACCAATTAAGAATTGATTTTTATCTCAGATGAAATAAAAGAAATAGCATATAAGGGACAACAAATAGCAATATATCAAATTGATGGTGAAGTTGATGTTGCAAGTCAAGTATTAGGCTTCATAGGTTCTTACTTACATGTAACTATTCTTTATCCCGTTGGCGCTTTTCAATACGAAGTCCAATAAATGACTTGTGACTGATGATGAAACATATTCAATACTAGACTTTCAAAGGACAACTTAAACCGGACAGAGTCTTTTTCATCATATACTTAGAGTTAAAATATTTGGCGATATAAATGAGATTCAAATTTGTACAAAAATATGTTGTGAAAAACTATAACACAAGAATTTGTGGACGGTTGAAATTGTGTAGAGATTTAAAAGAAAGGTCATTCTAATTTCCCTCTGTTGAGACTAGAAGGTAAAAAAGAGAGAATTGAAGTGCTCTTGACGACTCAATGTACACACTCGAAACCTAATGTTAATTGTTCCCTGAATTTAATTATTTATATTGTTCTTCATTAACCTGTAGTAACATTGCAAGAGGAATCAATATATGGATTCGATAGAACCAAACTCCTCATACTGGAAATATGAAGAGTTTTGCGGTAAGAAGAGCTAAAATGGTTGTTTAATATGATGTTCTTAGATAAGTATGTTCTTAATTCATTATACTAACACTTTACCATTTGAAAATTTCATAAGGCAAAGGGAAAAAATGTTGATCGAGGCAAAATGTGGATTGAGACTCATAAGAGAGAAGATGGATGTTATGTAACTGAGGCGGCTAGGGAGATTAGGGTAAGTATTCTTTCTATACATGGTTACTCGAGTAGACTTAAAAAATGATTTTTTTCTCGGGTATTAGTAATTCAGCATGTTTGTGGATATTTTCACCGAGAGAAGCCTTGTTGGTATTCTGCAAACCAATTGTAGATAGATTGTCTTTGCGGTTTAATAGCTTTATCAAATGAAAGAAGAAGGGGGTGTTAAATAGGTGGAGAAGACGAAGCACCCGCCTCTTTCTTTGAAAATTTAAGAGTCAATGTGTGCATAAGACCCTTTGTCATGCCAATGTACCACCCAAGATGACCACTATAATTTTTTTTTCTTTTTTTTCTTCTTCCAAGAGAATATTAATTGAAAAAGACTGTATTTCCCTTTAGAGAGTCTCATTTTCTTTCATTCATTAATTGAATAAAAGCTAAACGAGACATCTAAAAATTAAAAAATAGGCGTATTATGTAGAACCCATTTGATTCTAATAATAGACCCAAGATTAAAAAGTAAATCAGCTCACTAACACAAAATTCAACCATCTAATATATTTTGAAGAATTGGAGGAGGGGGCATTATTAGAGATGACTTTGGAAACTTGGTCTATGCATTCGCCGTCCCTCTTGGCACTGGAACCAATAGCCTGGCAGAAATACAAGCAGCTATCTATGGGATTCAATGGGGCCTGCAGAATGGTTTCAACAGGCTAGTCTTAGAGGTAGATTCTGAATTAGTTACAAGATGGATCAACACCACCAACAAGCCTCCTTGGAAGCTGATGCAGGCAGTTTCTGATCTCCAAAAACTCACCAGGCAGTGTGAATTTTTTCAGTGCAGACACATCTACAGAGAAGCAAACTGTACAGCTGACTTTCTTTCCAAATGGAGCCATAAATTCAGCAGAAATCAACACTTCTACACCAGCCAACAACTCCCTCCAGCAGCAAAGGGAAGTTACATCTTGGAAAAAATGGGGATGACCAATTTCAGAAGGAAGAAACTCAAGAGAATCAAGCAGCCACCTTGACTTTATATTTCACTATGATATCTATAGAAATATCTATAGTTTTTGAATCCCCTACCCTTTCAGTTGGCAATGAATAGCTGTACTCATTGCTATAGTGAATAGGCTTAGGTTTTTATTCTCCTCATCTTGTAAGGGGAGAGTCTCCCTTGTTTAAATTCATAGTTGATGTGTAAAGAGAGGAGTCCTCTCTTAGGAGTCTTCTTTGGATTTTCTTTAGAATATGGGGATGAGTAGGTTAACCTTAGTAGGATAACTAACTCAGAACCACCATAGGTGGAGGTAAGGTTTATGCCCCCCTCTATGTACTTTGTTGTTTTATAATTTATGATAAGGCCTGGGGGTGTAGCTAAGCCCCTGACCTCCTCAAGGGTCATTAAAATAATAAAATATATATATATATATATATATATTGAAGATCAAACACTATAAAATAAATAAATAAATAAATAAATAATAATATAATTCAAGCAAACTAGCAAACTAAATATTTAAAAAAAAATCAAACAAATAGTCATAATCCGGCACTAAAATAACTTCTATGATTTAAAAAAATGTGATACTGACGGATTTTGATAGAGGATGAGAGGATGAGTACATTGATATAGATTTTGGGGTAAATGGAGGTCGCAAAAAAAAAAAAAAAAACTCCTTGTAAAATTATTCGATGAAGTTTTTGCATGAAACTTATATCAAAAGATAGTCATTGAAGAGCTCCACACATTTATGTAAGGGATATAAAATGGAGATAACCGGAACTCCATAAATCATAAAAGAAAGTGATGAATAGAATTCAATCTTTTTGCATGATTGGTTGGAAATAAAGGGGAGAGAAGAAAAAAAAATAATAAGCCCAAAATCTGATTTTTGAGGTGTTTTGTATTATTATATTTTCAAACAAGACTCATTGGATAAAAAAATATGAATGGTGGAGATTAAAATTTGAGTCATACTTATTGGACTAGATTTAAAATTGATTCGGTTGTTAGAATTTGACTCAAATTAGCCCAATTCAATTAAAATTGAGCCCTTTGGGCCAATTCATTTTTTTAACATAAAAAGACAATCAAAAAATAACATTAACAAACAAAAAAATACAAATACAAATACAGTTAAATATGTCAAAATTTAGTAGTTCACAATGGGAATTATACTTTGATGGAATAGTTAATACAGAAGGTACAGGGACTAGGGCGATTCTCATATTGCCCACAGGGCAGCATTACCCTGCAAAAGCTCGACTTTATTTCTTCTATACAAATGACACAACAAATGATGAAGCATGAATCATGGGTCTAAATATGAAAATAGATTTGGAAGTACAATAATTGATTCTGTTGGTAGATTACGATTTGCTTATTTAGCAAGCTCAAGGTGAACCTCAAGCTTCTTCCATACAAACAATGAGTGGAAGACCTCAGCAAAATGTTTAAGTTCATCGAGTTAAGATATATCCCCAGGTTTCATAATTAATTGACTGATGCCCTGGCTACTTTAGCCTCAATTCTTCCATATCCTAGCAACACTTGCATCACTCATTTGGAAATTCAAGTTCGTGACCAACACTACTATTCTAATACAATTGAAGTAGAACCATATAGTGAGCAATGGTACCTAGACATAAAGAATTGTCTTGCAGACAAAAACTATCCAGAACATGCTAATGGAGATAGAAAAGAACTATTAGGCGCTTGGCTAGTGGTTTGTTTTTTCGCGGGAAATTTAATATAAACGAACCCTAATTTTAAATTTGTTGATATGTGTGGATGTTGAAGAAGACGAGAAAATCATGAATAAAATACATGCTGAGATATGTGGATCACACATGAATGGATATGTCCTTGATATAAAAGATACTTTGAGTTGGGTATTGACGGCATACAATGGAATGGGATTGTTTTTGCTTTGTGAACAAAGATCATCAGTGTCAAGTTAATTTAATTCATTCACATCCTTTAGAGTTACACCCTATGGCAACTCCTTGGCCCTTTGCTGCATTGGGAGTGGATGTCAACGGACAAATTGAGACAGAAGCTTCAAAAGGACATCAGTTCATCTTGGTCGCAATTTATTGCTTCACCAAATGTGTGGAGGAAGTCACTTTAAAAGTAGATACTAAGAAGGAGGTCGTGGATTTTTTCCATTCCAACATCATTTGCCACTTTGGTATCCCAAGAAGTATCATCACATACAACACTACAAATCTATATACCAATTCAAAATTGTGCACCACAATTCTACTCCATACTGATCAAAAGCCAATGGAGTTGTGGAGATGCCAACAAAAACATCAAAAATATCCTTGGAAAGATGGTTCAAGGCACCACAAAATGGCATGAAAAGTTACCTTCAAGAGATTTGAGATATCGCACGACAACACACACTTTGATTGGTGCAACCCCTAACTTGCTAATGTATGAAACTAAGGCGGTAACACCAGCAGAAGTTGAATTTCAATCTCTTAGAATTGTGGAAGCTAAATTTGAGGATATTTAATGGGTTAAAACTTGATTAGATCAGCTGACATTAAAAGATGAAAAAAAATTGGTGGGCATTTGTTTTGGATAGCTTTATCAACAAAGTATGGCTCGTGTATATAACAAAAGGGTGCACCCAAGATATTTTGAAGTAGGCCAACTTGTCTTAAAACGCATTCTTCCGTACAAGAAAAAAGCCAAGTGAAAGTTTGCTCCAAATTGGCAAGGTCCATATCTTATCAAGGAAGTGTTGTCCAAAGGAACACTGCACCTTACTGATGTGGAGGGAAATATCACAGGCATAATTATTAATACAAACACAGTCAAAAGTTACTACATCTAATGCATTTTAACATACCGTGACAAACGGCGGTTGGCATTTTATGGTTGGGAAGATGAAGGCCTCTTGTTCCAAGGAAATAAAAGAATCAATCAATAAAAAAGTCCGCTCTTTGAAAGTTTGAACAACGCTCGTCCTAATTCTAAAATGATACATTGGCAACCCATTTGGGTTCAGTCATACCATCACAAAAATTAATATTCTACTATTCATAAGCGCTGGGGTATTTTTTTTATTTGGATACAATAGTTCCAAAATTGTAGTTGATCAATTTATGGTTCTGTTCGGCATCTGACTTTTTATGTAAATCTTTAAGAATACCACATTCAATATGTTTTGTTTAGACAATTGATCATCAAGACAAAAAAAATATAAGTGAACCATTGCTAACACCATAAGACAAAAAGATAATAAAAAAAGAAAAAAAAAGAGTCTTATCGGTGAAAACCTTCGTAGGCACCATAAGGCGACAAGAGAGAGGATCTTATTGGTGAAAAATCTCACAAGCACCTTAAGATAATGAGAGAGAACAACATTAAAATGGTTAATTGGAGGGAACGTGGAAAAAGCACCGCTTCTCAACCCCTCTACATGAAATGCTACTAGGATACATAAATCAATTTCAGATTACAAATGGTTCAGAATTTGAGAATTAGAAAACACAAACACATCAAGAGTCAAATACAAAATGCATGTCATGACTCATTCAAAGCCGATATATACTGCTGGATAAGTTCTCTTTGTCTTCTTCCATAAAAGGAATACCCTTTTTTAAGTATAAGTTTGACTTGATTCAATCTTTTAATATTGTTAAATCTAAAAATTTTTAGTCCCCTTCGATACAATCTTGTTTCAAAGAGGTTGCAAAGATCATGGCAGTTTCCCCAAAAGGAAAAGGTGAGTGCCTAAATTGATATGGCAGTGATCAAGGACTAAAGATACCTGGAATCTTTACCCAAAAGAATTGTGTGTGAAGAATACAATAAAGCCTCTTAAGTCATGAGAAAATTTTCAAAAGGAATATTCGTTCTCCAGGTAATCAATTGCACCATGGTATTTAGTAGTACCAAAAAGATTAAGGTCTCTGATTAAAAAAGAGAAAACTTTAGAAAAGTGGTTCAGCCAAGGATTTCAGTTAGAATTTGAAAAAATGGTCGAAAGTATGGTCAAGTAATCAGAACACCAAGGCCGCAAATTAACTATCACTTTTATTCTAACAATTATTTTCTTTCTTTTGCTCAAGAATGGGACAAAATAAAATGAAGTATTACAAGTCAGAAAGATGAAACATAACAAAAGAAGTTCTCAAAAGTCTTCACATTTTTTGGTGTTTCATCACATGCTATTTGTATATTTTGCCTCTCAATTCGAAAACTTCGAGCAATATGTCTAGTCTCATTCCCTCACTAGGAAAACATCTTCTAGTTAGTCAAAAGTCATTCTATTTAATTGATTTGGAGACTAACTTGAAAATTTTTTGGGTTGTGGTGCCTTGTGTGGTAAGGCTCTTATTCATGCTTGTATATACATGTTGTCTAGAACTTTCCCCAAAATGTATTTCAAGGAAAAATTCTCTATGTGGCTTGGCTTGAAAGGTGAACCTATTTCCTTTTTGACAAGCCACTCTACTAAAAATTTTCTCAAATTGATGCAATCCTTGTCAGCCCCTTTGAGCTTGAACTGAATATTGTTGGCCACTATGTTGCATATTAGCTAACTTTTTGTGAGGCGATGATGAAGGCCTTGAAATATTATGCTCCTCTATTTTTTGTACCCTCTTGTCTCCCTAAATGCTAATAACTTGTGATGTAAGCTAAAATCCTATGTTTGGGAGAGGAAAAATTGAATAAGTTGTGATGTAGACAAAATCCTAAGTTTGGGGGTTTTGTGCACCTAGAGAACAAAGAGAAATGAGCTAAAAACACAGAGCGCCATAAGATTCAAAATGAGAAGTGCTTTAGTGAATTCATAGATGAAAGAATGTTAAGAAGGAAAACAAAATGTTGGTGCTAGCTCATAGTTAGCACATTCCTTAAGTAAAAAGAAGAATGGGTGTTTGAAATGAGTGAACATCATGAAAAGGGAGAAATAAGGTTGAAGTGAATTGAAAATTTGAGTGGAGTGCTCAAAAGAAAAGTGAAAGCATTAGGAAGACATTTTAGTCAGTTAACCAAATGATACCATACCTTTTTCCAAAGCCTAAGTTAAACCCACAAGTTCTTGGGATTTTGAGCCTTGTCAATATATATTAGTGTTGATTTATATACAGGGCAAGTGCATGGTTCAATGTGTGTATAGTTGAATTCACTGAGAGTGTGTGTTTTTCATCATCTATAATTCGTGTAAATGTCATTCATATGTGTGTGCAGGAGTCTCTCTTGTGCAAGTGGTATTACATCATTCATTTGAATTATGACGTCTCTATTATAATTAAGTTGCATAAATGTGACAAATTCGTGTGAACTCCTGGGCAAACCTTAAAAGCGGATGTCATCGACTTGAGATGTTTTGGAATCGTTCTGGAATGAAGAATTATCCAAGTTTTGTGCTCCACAAGTGCTTTTAATGAAAGTATCACGACCCCTAGTTGTGACACGGTGTACAAGACTCTGAAAAGCCTCATAGAAGCCTCATAGCATATCATAACATAAGAACATAGGAAAAAGTGCAGAAATTTAAAACTTTTCTTAACAATAGAAGTCTTTTATAAAAGCAACTGGGAGTCTACAACACTATGTCTCAAACCATCTATAACATTTGAATACAATCTTAGGGACATGACCCTTAAAAAAGTCTAAAACATAAAAGAAAGACTTAAAGGATATAATGGTCAAGCCCTCGAATACTATGAGAACTCACCAATCTTCTTCTTCTTGATCTACTATGGTCCTAGCCACAAGGGTAGAAGTCAATATTGCCGAACCCTACACTTCTAGAAGATGTAGAAATATGGGTTAGCACAAAATTGTACTAAGTATGGAAGCCATGCATAAAAATCCTTAAAACATGCTAAAAGGAACATTTTAGTTGAAATCATGCTATATGCCAATTTTGAACATCATCTTTGAAATAGTTGGGGAAATGTAACTCATAAGACAACTCATGTACAATTCATCATAGCATAAAGGATATCAACATAATCAAAATGCATAGTCTCCAACATAAACATAATGCATACCCCAATCATCACAATAAATAGTTCACACACATAGTTAAATACCAATATCATCTCATCATAATAGAACCATCACATAAGTAATCCTAGGTTATACTTGTACAATGCATAGATAGGATCTCATAATCCTATCTACACTACGTACCACTTGTAGGCCACCATGCTCATACTTATCATGCTTTGATCTCATCCATAATTAATACTGATAGACAAGGAAACATTCATGTTCATAGTTATAACAAGGAAAGCCACTCTTACCAACATTCCATATCATACATGTATAAATTCATATATCTTCATATCATAAGAAAACCACACCATAACCCCTTTCATGGTCTACTTGTGCAATGTATAAGTGAAGTCCCCATACCTCCACTCATACTAAGTAGAGCTCATTGAGAAGTCATAAGTATAGTTCATGTTCATGTTCATAATTCATATAAAGAATGTGTTAACTCAAAAATCATTATGTCATAAGAGAAACATACCATGACCACTCACAAAGCCTACTTGTGCAATGCCATACCCCCACTCATACTAAGTAGAACCTCTTGACAAACCATAGTACATAAATCATGTTCTTGTTCTTATTCTTGTTCATGGAGGGAAAATAGCCTTAACCGATATAGACCATGTTGAGCTACATGGAATCCGGTGTCATGTCCTACACCGAAAAGACATGTCCTACTTGCCTAAGGTAGAACTAAATGTATTAGCTTTTACATGGATCCATTAGCTAAAGGCCTATGTGGGCACATAGCTATTGGATAGGGAGATTGCTACTAGAAACCCCAAACCTATTGTATTGATGGGGGAGCTTCCATCTCATGAGATTATCTTTAGAGAACCCAGCCTTTTGAATTGATGGGAGGGCCTCTATCTTATATTCCATATCCACTCTGTGCTAAGCATTATTTCCTAAAATTACATGTTAAGTCTTGAATTGAATTTACATGCACGAATGAGTGTCTAGACCCTCCACCCAACACAATTCATAAAACAGCTCATAGATTCAATAGGTGAGAATGGATTTTCATCCGTAGAATCATCATTAATTATGTGAGGAAAACTTTCACATTATAATCATCTGCTTTCATGAGAATAGGCTTTCAATCAACACAAGAATATTATCATGGTCATGTACATTTCATGCATGGTCATGTGTAAGGGTGCATATGAGAAATGGCCTTTCAACAACACCTTAGTCACATCATAGTCATATTCATGCATAGGGTGTGTGTGTGATTATCCTTTCAATGGCACAACAACAACATTATCACCATAGACACTTCACTCTCAAACTGTTCATAAAACATGCACATAATATCATAATAATAGTATCTTCACTTTCTAAGTGAGTCACAATCTCATACACAATTCTTATCAACATGTACAACCTTTCACAATTTGCCATTAAAGGGGTATAAATCAAACTCAACCCAAAAATCTAGAATTACTATAATATATAAGGGGAATATCATGATTAAAGTAACTCATTCATTTCATGCATACACTCATGTACTCATATTATAGGTCATGTGGGTGAAGTTCTTTCACTATAATGTCATATACAATTCAACATACATAATAGCTTCCTTCTTAAAGCCTTAACATCCTTAGTTTATTCAAATTAGCTTTTACCTTTAAAGCCCTAGAATTCATCTTCATGCTACAAGTCTTACTCTCAAGCAATGCCTCACATGATCATCAAGTATACCTAAATTTCAAGGTAATTGTCACGCCCCAAACTCGAGGGAGCAACTCGCTCCTAATGCCAACACTCAGGCCCGAGCTGACCCTGTTGAACCATATGCTACAAGCGTATGGCAACCACACATAATCAAGAAAACAAACAAGTATATCTCGGCTTAAAACTAAGCTCTCGGCCGGCAAGTTCCCTGTCAACTAATCTATAAAAGAAAGAGCTAATCCCAAGTGATAATATATATAAATAGCCAACTAGCATAGAAGTTCTAATTGGGCCATCGAGGCCACCATGAAATCTATACCAAAACTGAAAGAAGGTATATATCAAGACAATACATCAAACAGCTCACAACCTTTAGCAAACCAACAAACTAGGTCAGTATGGCAATAACGTAGCTATACACCTAACACACTAGTCTGCAAGCCTCTAAGAGTAATAAAGATTGGTGGGACAGGGCCCCAGCATACCCATAAAGATACATACAACAAAAGGTAACAAACCTCCCAACTCTGGCAGCTCCGGAGGAAAGGGGCTACCCAATCAGATAGAAGTCAATCCTGCTGCTGAGGAGGTCTACTGGGTCGTCTATCTGGACCTGCATGCATGAATGCAGCACCCCCAAGTCAATCGGGTGTCAGTACAAAATAATCTACAGAGTATGAAATGCTATAGACTAAGTGAGCAAGTATCATAATATACCAAAAGCAATCACGTAAGGAAATCAAAAAATTAGATAATCATGCTAACCCGCTACTGAATCTATAAATACAAAATTAATCAAACATCAACTGAACCAATCCCCTATAAGCTTGGTAGAAACAAACAACATACCACCTACCTAGGCCCCCATAAGCCCAGAAGGTGCCAAATCAATCTACATACCCCTATCGGTAGCCCCTTGTCTTTGTAAGAAGTCACATAGCATTTTTTGGCAATAATATAGCCCCGTAGGCAGCACATAGCCCCCTTAGGCAATGTCATAGGTCTATGGGCTGCACATAGACCTCTTTTGCATCAACATAGCCCTGTAGGCAACACATAGCCCTCTTTGGCGTCAAAATGGACCCGTAGGCAACACATAACATTCTTCAGCATCAATATAGCCCCGTGGGCAGCACATAGCCCTCTTTGGAAATAACATAGTCCTATTAGACAACATCATAGCCCCCATAGGAAGTTCATAGCTCAACAACTAAACACAATAGCCCCAAAAGAGATAACGAACAATTGAATAGGCTAAAGGCGAGCAATTTAGCTATAAACAATATATATGAATAATCTCCAAGTCTTTCCTAACTTAGGGTCGTTCTTAACAGATTATGAGTCCCTAAAATGAGGGTTTATAACCACTCAATCAGCCAACCACTCACAATTACCTTTTAATGAACGCTCGAAAGACCGTACCATCACGAAAGTTGTACCTTATGTCCTAAGCTTTACAAACACTATATATACACAGCTGGTACTCACCTATAAACACTTCATAATTAATCTTAAATTGGCAGATTTTCCATATTGCCCTAACTTGTCGAAAGATCCATAGAAATTCATAAAAACAATCATAAAAGAGTCCCGAGATGATTACCTTAGTTAACGAAGTTTAAAACTCGAAGAAACACCAATAACTACAAATTTATATCTTCAAAATCTAGCTCCAAGAGTAGCTAATAAAAGGATGAAACAATTTCCATACGTAGAGATCACGTTTCTAGGCACGGGGGCAACGTTTAATGGTAGAAATCATCAAAAAGTAACCTTCATCATTCAAGAACTCCTTAGGAACCCTCTCATAACATTTCTCTTTGGATTGGAAGTGAAAATAAATGTTTTCATGGCTTTAAATGTTTAGTCTGCTGACATACCACATTTTTTACCCGACCCTGATTCTGCCCCATAGTCTGTAATAAAAACCCTCATAACTTTTTACTCTTATGTCGGTTGGATACCAAGTTTTGTGCGTTGCAAACTAGACTCCTAGTCCTTTGATTTAATGGGTGATAGGCCTTCTAACTCTTTATATATTGGAAGAAAACATTCAAGACATTTGACCCAAATTTCAAAGAAGTCTTTAAAAAGGAACTTACGATAACTTTCGTCAACTTTTATTTTGCCACCTGCCTAACTTCAAAACTTGAGATACAACCCTTGAACACTTAAAATATGACATGCCAAATCATTCTTAATTTATTACCCACCATCCTTGTCTTTCCACGAAGATACGAGTTAATTTAGACATTTTGAAAAGTCGGGGTGTTACATCTTCCCTCCATTAGAAACATTCATCCTCGAACGAAAAAATATGAGTCACGCGGTAAAGTCCTTATGAGTTTCAAAAATTTAGGCAGAATATCCTTTGTAAATGTGACTATCCAGGAACATGAAATGCAAAAATTCTAACTTAGGCATTTCACAGGATGACATAAATATCTAAGCACTATAGCTCCACAATAACAATGCGAGCAAATATATAACGAAAACAACAATTATAATAAGCAACAATATAAAAAAAATTAGATTGGTATCTAACCTCACTGCACTAATATACATTGATATGCCATCACCCTAGGGTATAAAACAAGTGAGGATATTTGGACCTCATGCCATCCTCAGCTTCCCAGGTCACCTCTTCTCCATTCTTGTTTCTCCACAATACTTTAACCGAAGCCACCACCTTGATCCTCAATTTACGAACCTGCCGATCTAATATGGCAATTGGAGTTTCCTTGTAGGACAACTCCTCTGCAATATGAACATCCTCAACCAGGACAAACCAAGAAGGGTCTACTACGCACTTCCAGAGCATCAATACATGGAAAATTGAATGAACAGATTCAAGCCCCGAAGGTAATTCTAACTCATAAGCCACCCGTCCTACCCTCCGAAGGATCCGGTATGGCCTAATGAGTCATGGACTAAGCTTGCCTTTTTTGCCAAATCTCATAACACCCTTCATAGGTGAGACTTTTAAGAATACCCAGTCATCCACAAAAAACTCTAAGTCCCTTCATCACATATCTGAGTATGACTTTTGTCAGCTTTGAGCTGTTAGCAACATCTCCCGAATGAGCTTAACCTGCTCCACTGTCTGTTGTACTATGTCGGGTCCAATCAACTCTAACTCACCTACCTCGAACCATCTGATGGGGGACCTATATTTTTGCCCATACAAAGCCTCATAAGGTGCAATCCCGATGCTGGAATGATAACTATTATTGTATGTGAACTCAATAAGAGGTAAATGGTCATCCCAACATCCCTTGAAGTCTAGCGCGCATGCTTGTAGCATATCTTGGAGTGTCAAAATTGTACGCTCAGCCTGGCCATATGTCTGAGGGTGAAAGGTTGTACTACGATTAACCTGTGTCCTCTGTCCTTTCTGGAAGGACTTCTAGAACTTGGTGGTAAATTGTGCCCCTCTATCAAAGAAAATCGATACTGGGACACTGTGCAGCCTAACAATCTCTCTAATATAGAGACATGCATAGTCTTTGGCTGTAAAAGTAGCCCTGACTGGTAAGAAGTGGGTTGATTTTGTTAGTCTATCAACAATTACCCAAATAGAGTCAAACTTGCGACGCGATCAAGGTAACTTTGTAATAAAATCCATATTAATTGCTTGCCACTTCCACAAAGGAATGGATATCTCCTAAACTAGCCTTACAGGCTTTTGGTGCTCAACCTTCACCTGTTGGCAGTTAGGACATTGTGCCACAAACTCAGCAACGTCCATCTTTATCTTGTGCCACCTATAGATCTCCTTAATATCATGGTACATCTTCGTCGAACCAGGGTGAATAGAATAAAGGGAATGATGTGCCTCTTCCATAATCCAATGTCGAAACCCTGCAACATTTGAAACACACAATCGATCACTATATCTAAGGACTCAATCTCCTGCTATATCAAATGCTAAAGACTGTTGATCCTAAGCTTTGGCTCTGAGCTGCTCTAAGCTAGGATCCTCTTATTTCCGTGATTTTACTTTTATAATTAGAGATGATACGGCTGTGTCCTGTATTGTCGCCCCACTATCTTCTGCCTCTAACAATCTGACTCCCAAGCTAGCTAACTGATGAAGCTCTCGCGCTATCTCAAGCTTCGCAACACCTAAATAGGATAAACTACCCATAGATCTGCGACTGTGGGTATCGGCTACCACATTCACTTTTCCTGGATGATATAAAATATCCACGTCGTAGTCTTTTAGTAAATAAGCCATCGACGTTGTCGCAGATTTAACTCCTTCTGTCTAAAGATATATTGAAGGCTTTTATGATCTGTGAAGAAGTCAACATGAACGCCATACAAATAATGTCTCCAGATCATTAACGCATGCACAACTGCAACCAACTCTAAATCGTGGGTCGGATAGTTTTTCTCATGCATTCTCAACTGCCTTGAAGCATATGTGATGACCTTATAATGTTTCATTAGAACACATCCCAACCCAACACTATAAGCATCATGATACACCGTATAGCCTTCTAAACCCTCTGGCATTACTAGAACTGGTGTTGATGTCAACGTGTCCTTCAACTCCTAGAAACTATGCTCGTAAGCCTCAATCCACTGGAACTTAGCTACTTTTTGAGTCAGCTTCGTTAATGGGGCTGAAAGTGAATAAAACCCCTCTACAAACCTTCTGTAGTACCTAGCTAACCCTAAGAAACTACGAACCTCAGTCGAAGTCATGGGTCTGGGCCAAGTCTTTAAGGCCTCAATCTTTTGTGTATCAACCGCATTGCCTGCATCTGATACAATATGGCCTAAGAAAGCTACAGAGTCCAACCAGAAATCACACTTAGAAAACTTTGCATAAAGTTCTCGGTCTCAAAAAACCCGAAGGATTGCTCATAGATGATTTGCATGTTCAACTTTTGAATGTGAATACACCAAAATATCATCAATAAATACAATCACAACAAATCTAGATACGGCCTGAATATACTATTCATCAGGTCCATGAACACTATCGGGACATTAGTTAATCCAAAAGACATTATTAAGAACTCAAAGTTTCCATATCTGGTACTAAAAGCTGTCTTTGGAACGTATTTCTCCCAAACTCGTATCTGGTGGTACCCTAATCTTAAATCAATCTTTGAGAAGCACTTAGCACCTTGTAACTAATCAAACAAGTCATCGATCCTCGGAAGGGGATACTTATTCTTTATAGTCGTCTTATTCAGCTGTCGGTAATCGATACACATTCTTAGTGAGCTATCTTTCTTCCTTACGAATAACACTGGCGCACCCAATGGTGAAGCACTAGGCCAAATAAAGCCTCTATCTAACAAGTCTTTCAGCTTATCCTTCAACTCCTTTAGCTCAGCAGGAGCCATTCTATAAGGAGGGATAGATATGGGTTGTGTACCTGGTATCATATCGATAGCAAAATCAAATTCTCATTCTAGAGGGATACCAGAGAGCTCGTCTAGAAATACATCTAAAAACTCATTAACTACCGAAATAGACTGAAGAGTGGGTGGTTCTGTATCTATATCATGAACGTGAACAAGATGATAAATACAACCCTTTGTAATCATCCTTCTCGCCTTAAGATAGGAAATGAACCTACCTTTCAGCGTTGTTGTATCGACTTTCCATTCTCGAACTACCTCTCCTAGAAAGTGGAATCTAACAATCTTTGTCCGGCACTCAACATTAGCATAACAAGATGCTAACCAATCCATACCCATAATGACGTCAAAATCGACCACCTCTAACTCTACGAGATCTTGAGATGTTTGATGGTCAATAATTTCTACCGTGCATCCTCGATAGACTCTCCTGGCAACAATAGACTCACCAATTGGTGTAGATACAATAAAGGGTCGATCTAATGACTCTACTGCTATAAATAACTTCCCTGTAATAAATGGAGTAACATAAGACAAAGTAGATCCAGGATCTATCAAACCATAAACACAATGGGAGCAAACAATCAATGTACCTGTCACAACATCAGGTAATGACTCTGAGTCCTATCAGTCGACTAGTGAATATGAATGGTTCTATCCACTACCAAAACTAGATGCTCCCTCTCTGCCTCCACATCTACTTCTACCCACTGAAGTTTGGGGTCCATGCCTCGTAGATTGTGCTGATGAGGAGGGACCTACTACTGACCAGGTCGACTGACCTATACCACCCTACCCTATGGTCGGGTAGTTTCTCCACCCATGACCCTCTTATCCATAAGAATAACAACTTCTGGAACCCTGTCTACACCTCCCGAAATGCATCCTACTGCAAGTAGTGCAACGCGGCGGGGCTGTCCTAGCCTAGTGTGAACCCCTCTGTTGCTGAGAGCCTAATGCTCGTGAACCCTCACTCGGCCCTAACTGTCCTTGATAATCAAAGTTACTACCCTGGAACTATTGTGATGGAGGTCCAGGTAGCCTTATAAAATATCGGGGTCGGGGAACACCTTGAAAATCTCCCTGTGAACCAGCGGGCCTAGCCCTCTTCTATCTCTCTCTCTCTACCTTCTCACACATATATTGTATATGTCGGCGATCCTCTACAAAGGCCTGAATTAGCGAGATATCCATATTATCATTTAGTGCGGCGGTAAAATAAGCGTCCATAGAGTCCAATCATGCGTCGTATCAACAAATGCTGGTGCATATCTAGCAAATGAATCAAATCTCAGCCCGTACTCTTGGATACTCATGTTGCCCTGTTGGAGGTTCAGAAACTTGTCCACCCGGCCATCCCTAATCTCTCGAGGCAAATAGTAATCTATGAAAGATTCTGTAAAGCTATCCCAAGTGGGTATAGATGCATCTTTTCCCCTAGATCTCTCCCAATTCTCATACCATAATATTGCAACATCACCCAATCGAAATGCTACTAACTCAACTGACTCAGTCATTGAGGCATGCATACCTTTAAAGATCCTTTGAAGCTTATCAACAAAGTGCTGAGGGTCCTCTCGGGGATCTGTCCCTATAAATTGTGGAGGATTCAAGGCAAGAAATTCACGAACTCTCAAACTTCCAGGCCCTTCAGAAGGTCTGACAACTTCTAGCGCAACTGGCTGGTGATGTGGAGCTACTAACTGTGCTAACATATATACTGCACTCTTGAAATCCATATCAGATGGAATAGGAGGAACTAAAGGAGGTACTGCTGGTGGAGATGGAAGTCCTATAGCCCTCGGATGTAACACCCCTAAATGCTATTTACCTTCGCTAAACTACTTCAATATGGTTTGTTCACATTTTGGGAACTTGAAATTTTGTGATATTTGAAAACTTGCTTAGCATAGATTGTAATCGTAATTTATGGGATTGTATGAGGGTATTTACGTAAGAGTTTATTTAGAATTTTGTATGATTGTAAAAAGGAGGTGAAGGATATATAAATATAAGTGTATATGTACACAATTTGGGGCAGCACACAACACTATTTTTGGGCAGCACCTTGGCCAGCCAGCTGTCCAAAGTGATAAGTATCACCTTGGGTGGCTATATATATTTTAAGACTTATCTAGTGAATTTCGTGGGGTTGGAAGACTTGGAACATTAGAACTTTAATTAACCCTTTCTTCATCAAAATCACAAGAAAAGAACCTTGGGCTTTTGGCTGGAATTCGATACAACCACTGTTTTTGGTAAGTGCTGAAAGCTGTCTTTATAGTTGAGTGGTAGTGTTTGGTAAATTATGTATATCCTGTGATCTGGAAATTCGTTTTGGGTGAATAAATATGTTTTGGAAAGCTGATTCATGTACCTACAACTCTTATGTTTATATGAAAGTCTGATTTAGCTATTATGGATGTGAAAACTGGAACGTAACACAGGACAAGTTCTGTCCAGATTTCTCTGTTGTTATAGCTGAGTAGGTTGTGTTACGTTTAGAATATATCGTTCTGTATAACTCTGTTTTGGGTGAATAAATATGTTTTGGAAATCTGATTCATTTATCTACAACTCTTATGTTTATGTGAAAGTCTAATCTAGCTGTTATGGATGGGAAATATGGGACGCAACACAGGACAAGTGTTGTCCAGATTTTGGGTTTAGAATTCCGGTAGGAACCACTGTTAGTGTATTGATGATATCTTTTTGTAAAAAATGTATTTTTCAGTGATTCTTGTTGTGTTGCAATCTTAAGAGATGTATCTACAACTTTAATGAAGGTTACAAAACCTAGTTTTGCTGATTTTCTATTAAAATTTAAGTTGCAACATGGGGTACTAAACTGTCCAGAATCACTGTTTTGAGAACAGAATTTTGTCTGTGTGGGCTGATCTTACTTATGATGATAATCCTATTTTATTTTGATATTATTGAGATATTAGGAATTAAGGAAGTTATTTAATTTCATTTTTAAGGTTGTATAGACTTGTGAACAAGTTGAGGAACTTGATACGTTGGTTGGTCTCCGGTATGAGCTTGCGAAGTTTATTGGACTATTGCTACGCTAAAGTATTGAGGTTTGTGTATAAACTTGTGCTTGCACTCTTGTAACGGCTGGTATATATGAAATTTGATCTTGATACCTCAGCTACCTCTTGTCACTTTGCATTGTCGTGTTGGTATCATGCTTGTGTAACTCGCCACTTGTACGGATTGTTTGATCACTTGGCACTCTTGTTGGGACTATGTCCTTCTTGTGGCTGTGGCCTTGTCACTATTGGCAGGCCTCTTGATTAGGATCATTTGCCATCTTGACTCTGGATTTGTAGTTCGTCTTAGGAATGGAAGTTATCCATTTTAAGTACGAACTAGAAAGCCATTTTTAATATGGTTCTTGGTTCTCTTGATACAGGGCTTCGGTCCTTCTTGATACAGGGCTTCGATCCTTCTTGATACAGGGCAGTGACCCTTCTTGATACTTGCTTGTGCTGAGTGTGACGACATGAAGTGTATATGGGGCGAGCCATGCTATTGAAATTCTTGGAAAATGGTGCTATGAGCTTCTTGACATTTATATCTTTGAATATCGAATTTGATACTTGTTATCTATTATTACTTGATTTATTTATTATGTTTCAAGTATATTGCTCATTGACTTGGAAAAGGTGGCTTGATGAATTTTGAGGATTTCGACCCTATAGTTTTACACCACTAAGCTTTATGCTTAGCGATAGTTGATTCTATCGTAGGGGCTGATCGAGAGGAGTGATGAAGATGGCCATGGGAGATGGAAATTTTGAGAACTTTTAAAGAAGATCACATTTGCATATAGGCATCTATATCTTGTATACATTTTGGTACTTATACCGATCTATGTGATGTATATATGCATTCAATTTTGAAGCCTAACCGTATCATGTCCATGAGTTGTAATTTAAGTATGGCTATATGTTTGGTTTATTTAGGGTGTGTACGCCCAAGCTTGTAATATGTTACATGTCCTACTTGTTTGTAATGATCGTATAAAGCATGAACCCAACTAGTTTGGGTACTCGGAAATGGATCATTTTTATTATCATTAATTACTTGCATAAGGAAAAAAATTATATATCTTGTAATTTATGTGCATATGGTATTTGGAAAGGGTCGTTACAAGTTTGGTATCAGAGTCTAGGTTTGTGGTTCTAGGACTTTAGCTGTAAAGTACTTGTATACTTGTTCGTTTCGGAGACAAAAAAGTTATGTGGATTATTTGTTCACTTGCTTGGTTCATAATATTTTTATCACATGTAAAGTGCACGTGCATCATATACATGTCCCTAATGCAATGTGAACTTCCCTTTTTAAGGAATTAAGTTATGGCCTCTTCTGCTAACCAACCTATGAAAGCTGCTCGTGAAGGTTCTGGTGCCTCTGTTTCCCAACCTAATGCACTTGGAGAGGTTGGAGAACCATTATCGGATCATTATATTCCCCACACTAGTGGGTCTGTAGTGAGAAACCAGCAGGGTGCCAGAGATGGTGCACGTCCTTACATGAGTCGTGATACTCAAGCTATAAACCTTCCTTTCCAACAAATGGCTGAATTCTTCCACCATATGGCTGAAGCGATGCATGACCCTAATGTGCTTAATTTTGAGAAAATGAGAAAAATGGGTTGAGTGGAATTTGAAGGCACCGTTGATCCCACGGAGGCTGAACAATGGCTGGAGCGCATGGAAAGGTTATTTGAGCAGTTAGAGTGTTCCGATGTTGCCAAATTTAAGTATGCTATTTCACTCCTACAAAAGGATGCTTATGATTGGTGGGTAAGTGTTCCGAATGCCAAGGTAAAACCTCCTATTCTTACTTGGGATGATTTTCTTAGGGAATTTTGTATGAAGTATGTCCCACCTGCTTATTGCGATGCAAAGAGAAAGGAGTTTTTGAATTTAAGGCAACAAGGTATGTCTATTGCTGAGTACCAACAGAAATTTTTAAGGCTTTCTCGTTATGCTGGAGGTATTATTAAAGAAGAAAAAGACAAGTGTAGAAAATTTGAAGATGGTTTAAATGATTCCATTAGGAAGAATGTGGCGATCTTGCAACATGAGAACTTTTGTAAGTTAGTGTCTGCTGCTTTTACTTGGGAACGACTTGATAAAGAAAAAGCTGCTCGAAATGAACACAAATTCCGAAAGCCGAGATCAGATCTTGGAGGTCCATCCAAAAGGGGAAGGTTTGATGATTCTAAAGCTGGTAGTGTTAACAGGCCACCTCAGCAAAAGCAAAGCAGATCAAAATTTTCTACAGCTAGCACTCTAAATTATAGCCGAGGCAGGTGTCGTGTTCCCACTTGTCCACAATGTGGAAAGAATCATTATGGTACTTGCAGGAGAGCTTCTGGTGCGTGCTTCAATTTAGGAGATTTGATCATAAAGTGAAGGATTGTCCTAATCCTAATAATTCTTTTTCCTTGAGAACTGAAGGCTCAATTCATAAGCCTTTTATTAATCCTCCTTGAACTAATGATGGTGTAAGAACTAAAAATACACAAGCAACAGGTGCAAGTGGAGAGAATAAAGGATCACGAGCTACTGCACGCACTTATGCTATGAGGCAGAGGGAGGATCAAGATGGACAAGACGTGGTTGTCGGTAAATTTCACTTATTTGGCTTATGTGTATTTACATTGTTTGATCCCGGTTCTACACATTCTTATCTTTTTTCATCACTTGCTCTTCCTGGAAATGTGAAATCTGTGAGACTTGATTTTGATGTGTTGGTTGAAAGTCCTTTGGGTTATCAGGTTGTGCGTAATCGAGTTTATCATGATTGTCCCTTCATGATTCAAAATTTAGTCTTCCCTGCTGATTTGATTGAAATGCCCTTCAAGGATTTTGATGTTATTATCGGGATGGATTGGCTTTATAAATATCATGCATTTGTAGATTGTAGGTCTAAGCAGGTGACTTTTAAAGATCCTACATTTTCACACATCATTGTACAAGGTGAAAGATCATTGACAGCTAGTATTATCTCGGCAGCCTTGGCAAGAAAATTAATACGTCAAGGTTGTGAGGCATACCTTGCTCACATAGTTGATTCACGGGTAGAGAGTCCTGGTATCAAGGACATCCTTGCTGTGCGTGATTTTCCAGAAGTCTTCCCAGAAAATCTTTCGGGATTGCCCTCGGAAAGAGAGGTTGAATTTCCTATCGAGCTTATTCCTGGATCTGCCCCTATTTCTATTACTCCTTATAGAATGGCTCCGGCAGAATTAAGAGAATTGAAATCTCAATTGCAAGAACTTCTTGAGAAGGGTTTTATTCGACCTAGTGTTTCTCCTTGGGGAGCCCCGGTGTTATTCGTAAAGAAGAAAGATGGCACTCTCAGGCTTTGTATTGACTACAGACAATTGAACAGAATCACAATCAAGAATAAATATCCACTACCAAGGATCGATGATTTATTTGACCAACTGAAGGGTGCTAAAGTATTCTCGAAGATTGATTTAAGGTCTGGATATCACCAACTACGTGTTAGAGAGAAGGATATTCCTAAAACTGCTTTTAGAACTCGGTATGGTCATTATGAATTTTTGGTGATGCCATTCGGGTTGACAAATGCTCCTGCGGTATTCATGGATCTAATGAATAGAGTATTCAAGCCTTATCTTGATCAGTTTGTGGTTGTTTTTATAGATGATATTTTAATATTTTCCGGAAGTAGAGAAGATCATGATAAACACCTCTGGATTGTTTTGCAAATTTTGAAAGAAAAAGAACTTTATGCTAAACTTTCCAAGTGTGAATTTTGGCTTGATGAAGTGAAGTTTTTGGGGCATGTTGTATCGGCCGAAGGCGTCAAGGTGGATCCTAGTAAGATACAAGCAGTCGTTGAGTGGAGACCTCCTAAAAGTCAAACCGAAGTAAGAAGTTTGTTGGGCTTAGCAGGATATTACAGAAGATTTGTGAAAGGCTTTTCTATTATCGCATCTCCATTAACTAAGCTATTGCAGAAGGAAGTGAAGTTTACTTAGAATGACAAATGCCAAGAAAGCTTTGAAACTCTCAAATCCTTGCTGACTCAGGCACCTATACTTACTTTACCTACTGAAGGGAAGGAGTATGTATTATATAGTGATGCTTCTCACAATGGTCTCGGATGTGTTTTGATGCAAGACGGGAAGGTTATTTCTTATGCTTCTCGGAAATTAAAACCGCATGAATTGAATTATCCTACTCATGATTTAGAACTTGCCGCAGTAGTGTTTGCTTTAAAAATATGGCGGCATTATTTGTATGGAGAGAAATGTCATATATTCACTGATCACAAGAGCTTAAAGTACTTGGGTACTCAGAAAGAGCTGAACCTCCGACAGTGTAGATGGCTTGAACTCATTAAGGATTATGACTGCACAATTGATTATCATCCAGGAAAAGCTAATGTAGTTGCAGATGCCTTAAGTAGAAAATCCTTCGCAAGTATTTCTCTGAGGCCTTTGCCCTTGCTTCTTGAGTTGAGAGCCATGAATGTTTGTTTCACACTTGATTCAAAGGGTACAATTGTTGCTAATTTGCAAGTAAAGCCAATATTACTTGAACAGGTGAAAGAAGCACAAAAGTGGGATGAGAAACTTGTCAAAGTGACCCGAGAAGTTCAAAATGGGGAAAAACTTTATTTTTCATTATCAGAGGATGGTGCCTTATTGTATCAAGATAGACTTTGTGTCCCTAATGATGACAATTTGAAGAAAGAGATACTGAATGAAACACATACCTCATCATATGCAATGCATCCTGGGGGTACAAAGATGTACCAAACCATCAAAGCAAATTATTGGTGGAACGGTATGAAGAAAGACATTGCAGAGTTCGTTTCCAAATGTTTGGTCTGTCAGCAAGTAAAGGCAGAACATCAGGTCCCAGTTGGGTTACTACAGCCCTTGTCGATACCGGAATGGAAATGGGAAAGAATAACTATGGACTTTGTTTCTGGACTTCCTCGCACCCAAAGAAATCATGATGCAATATGGGTGATTGTGGACAGGCTGACCAAGAGTGCTCACTTCTTAGCAATCAGGATGGATTATTCACTTGAGCGATTAGCTGAATTGTACATTAATGAGATCATAAGACTACATGGGATTCCGATGTCTATTGTATCTGATCGAGACCCACGATTTACATCTAGATTTTGGGGAAGCTTGCAGGAAGCGCTGGGTACTAAGCTAAAATTTAGCACTTCGTTTCATCCTCAGACAGACGGTCAGTCAGAAAGGGTGATACAAGTTTTGGAGGATATGCTTAGGGCTTGCATTATAGAGTTTGAGGGTAGTTGGGACAAACACTTGGCTTTAATAGAATTTGCTTATAATAACAGTTACCAATCGAGTATTGGAATGCCTCCTTATGAAGCTTTGTACGGAAGAAAATGTCGGACCCCTCTTTGTTGGAGTGAAGTTGGTGACAAGAAACTCATTGGTCCGAAATTTGTGCAACAAACAGAAGACAAGGTAAAAGTTATCAAGGATCGTCTAAAGATTTTTGCAGATAGACAAAAGTCGTATGCTGATCTTAAAAGACGTGACATTGAATATCAAGTGGGAGATAAAGTATTTTTAAAGGTGTCTCCATGGAAAAAGATTATGAGATTTGGCAGAAAACGAAAGCTTAGTCCCCGATTTATTGAACCGTATGAGATACTTGAAAGGGTTGGACCGGTTACATATAAATTGTCTTTGCCACCAGAGTTAGACAAGATACACAATGTCTTCCATGTTTCTATGCTCAGAAGATACCGTTCTGATCCATCTCATGTTCTTCCAGTTGAATCTATTGAGGTTAATCCTGACTTGACGTATAATGAAGAACCTATGTTAATTCAAGCATGGGAAGTGAAGCAACTTAGAAACAAGAAAATCCCCATAGTAAAGGTACTTTGGGGGAACCATTCGGGAAAAGAAGCTACCTTGGAGAGAGAAGAAGACATGAGGACCCAATATCCGCACTTGTTTCGGGACTAAGGTAAGGTAAATTTCGATACGAAATTCCTTTAAGGGGGAGAGAGTTGTAACACCCCTAAATGCTATTTACCTTCGCTAAACTACTTCAATATGGTTTGTTCACATTTTGGGAACTTGAAATTTTGTGATATTTGAAAACTTGCTTAGCATAGATTGTAATCGTAATTTATGGGATTGTATGGGGGTATTTACGTAAGAGTTTATTTAGAATTTTGTATGATTGTAAAAAGAAGGTGAAGGATATATAAATACAAGTGTATATGTACACAATTTGGGGCAGCACACAACACTATTTTTGGGCAGCACCTTGGCCAGCCAGCTGTCCAAAGTGATAAATATCACCTTGGGTGGCTATATATATTTTAAGACTTATCTAGTGAATTTCGTGGGGTTGGAAGACTTGGAACATAAGAACTTTAACTAACCCTTTCTTCATCAAAATCACAAGAAAAGAACCTTGGGCTTTTGGCTGGAATTCGATACAACCACTGTTTTTGGTAAGTGCTGAAAGCTGTCTTTATAGTTGAGTGGTAATGTTTGGTAAATTGTGTATATCTTGTGATATGGAAATCTGTTTTGGGTGAATAAATATGTTTTGGAAAGATGATTCATGTACCTACAACTCTTATGTTTATGTCAAAGGCTGATTTAGCTGTTATGGATGTGAAAACTGGGACGCAACACAGGACAAGTTCTGTCCAGATTTCTCTGTTGTTGTAGCTGAGTAGGTTGTGTTACGTTTAGAATATCTCGTTCTGTATAACTCTGTTTTGGGTGAATAAATATGTTTTGGAAAGCTGATTCACGTATCTAAAACTCTTATGTTTATGTGAAAGTCTAATCTAGCTGTTATGGATGGGAAATATGGGACGCAACACAGGACAAGTGTTGTCCAGATTTCGAGTTTAGAATTCCGGTACGAACCACTGTTAGTGTATTGATGATATCTTTTTGTACAAAATGTATTTTTCAGTGATTCTTGTTGTGTTGCAATCTTAAGAGATGTATCTACAACTTTCATGAGGTTACAAAACCTATTTTTGCTGATTTCCTATTGAAATTTAAGTTGCAACATGGGGTACTAAACTGTCCAGAATCACTGTTTTGAGAACAGAATTTTGTCTGTGTGGGCTGAGCTTCCTTATGATGATAATCCTATTTTATTTCGATATTATTGAGATATTAGGAATTAAAGATGTTATTTAATTTCATTTTTAAGGTTGTATAGACTTGTGAACAAGTTGAGGAACTTGATACGTTGGTTGGTCTCCGGTTTGAGCTTGCGAAGTTTATTGGACTATTGCTACGCTAAAGTATTGAGGTTTGTGTATAAACTTGTGCTTGCACTCTTGTAACAGCTGGTATATATGAAATTTGATCTTGATACCACAGCTACCTCTTCTCACTTTGCATTGTCGTGTTGGTATCATGCTTGTGTAACTCACCACTTGTACGGATTGTTTGATCACTTAGCACTCTTGTTGGGACTATGTCCTTCTTGTGGCTGTGGTTTTGTCACTATTGGCAGGCCTCTTGATTCAGATCATTTGCCATCTTGACTCTGGATTTGTAGTTCGTCTTAGGAATGGAAGTTATCCATTTTAAGTACGAACTAGAAAGCTATTTTTAATATGGTTCTTGGTTCTCTTGATACAGGGCTTCGGTCCTTTTTAATATAGGGCTTCGGTCCTTCTTGATACAGGGCTTCGGTCCTTCTTGATACAGGGCAGCGACCCTTCTTGATACTTGCTTGTGCCGAGTGTGACGACATGAAGTGTATATGGGGCGAGCCTTGCTATTGAAATTCTTGGAAAATGGTGCTATGAGCTTCTTGACATTTGTATCTTTGAATATCAAATTTGATACTTGTTATCTATTGTTACTTGATTTATTTATTATGTTTCAAGTATATTGCTCATTGACTTGCAAAAGGTGGCTTGATGAATTTTGAGGATTTCGACCCTATAGTTTTACACCACTAAGCTTTATGCTTAGCGATAGTTGTTTCTATCGTAGGGGCTGATCGAGAGGAGTGATGAAGATGGCCATGGGAGATGGAAATTTTGAGAACTTTTAAAGAAGATCACATTTGCATATAGGCATCTATATCTTGTATACATTTTGGTACTTATACTGATCTATGTGATGTATATTGGCATTCGATTTTAAAGCCTAACCGTATCATGTCCATGGGTTGTAATTTAAGTATGGCTATATTTTTGGTTTATTTAGGGTGTGTACGCCTAAGCTTGTAATATGTTACATGTCCTACTTGTTTGTAATGATCGTATAAAGCATGAACCCAACTAGTTTGGGTACTCGGAAATGGATAATTTTTATTATCATTAATTACTTGCATGAGGAAAGAAAATATATATCTTGTAATTTATGTGCATATGGTATTTGGAAAGGGTCATTACATCGGAGGCTCCTGAAGCAGTGGAGAAGCTATAGGGGGATGAGAAGATGTCTCCCCCTAGGTCTCACAATGGGCTACCTCCACTTATGGTACCGTGTCAGTACCCTCGCCAGCAGTTGTATCTTGCCCCTTGCTAGTTCTGGTCTATCTGGTGTTAGCCATCTTTATCTACATATAAAAATAAATTATAAGCCAGAAATCTCAAACCTTAAGACATTGCTCTATAGCACGAGGTGAGTAAAAGAAGGATAGTCATTCTAACATGCACGATAATTTCTTGCTTATCGAATGTGGTGCACAACACATTTATAAACAAGAATCTACTAGACACGGCTTGCAGACTCCCCAGGATATGACGTTGCTCTGATACCAAGTTTGTCACACCCAAACTCAAAGGCACAACTGGCTCCTAATGCCAAAATACAGGCCCGAGCTGACCCTGCTGAACCATTTTCTACTAGAGCATGGAAGTCACATGCAATCAAGAAAACAAACAAGTATATCTCGGCTTAAAACAAAGCCATCAGCACTCAAGGCCACAGTCAACTAATCTATAAAAGAAACTGCTACTCCTAAGCGATCATATAATTAAATAACCAACTAGCACAGAAGTCCTGATTGGGCCGTTGAGGCCACCATGATATCTATACCAAATCTGAAAGCAAGTATATATCAACACAATACATCGAACAACTCACAAACTTTAGCAAACCAACCATCTAGGCCAGTATGGCCGTAATGTAGCTATACACCCCACACACTAGTCTAAAAGCCTCTAACAGTAGTAACAATTGGCGGGACAGGGCCCCAGCCTACCCATAAAGATATATACAATAAAAGGTAACAAACCTCCTAACTTTGGCAACTCCGGAGGAAAGGGGCTAGCCAATCGGATAAAAGTCAATCCTACTACGGAGGAGGTCTACTGGGTCATCTGTCGGGACCTGCATACATGAATGCAGCGCCCACAAGCCAATGGGGCATCAGTACAAAATAATGTACAGAGTATGAAAGGCTATAGATTAAGTGATCAAGTATCATAATATACCAAAAGCAATCACGTAAGGAAATCAAAATTTTAGATAAGCATGCTAACCCGCTACTGAATCTAAAATACAAAAATAATCAAACATCAACCGAACCAAGCCCCCATAAACTCGGCAGGTACAAAAAACATACCCCCTACCTAGGCCCCCATAAGCCCAGAAGGTGCCAAATCAATCTACATACCCCTATCGGTAGCCCCTTGTCTTTGTAAGAAGTCACATAGCCCTTTTGGCAATGATATAGCCCTGTAGGCAGCACATAGCCCTCTTAGGCAATGTCATAGGTCTGTTGGCTGCACATAGCCCTCTTTTGCATCAACCTAGCCCTGTAGGCAACACATAGCCCTCTTTGGCGTCAAAATAGGCCCGTAGGCAACACATAACACTCTTTGGCATCAATATAGCCTCGTGGGCAACACATAGTCCTCTTTGGAAATAACGTAGTCCTATTAGACAACATCATATCCCCCATAGGTAGTTCATAACTCAACAACTAACCACAATAGCCCTAAGGGTGACAACAAACAATTGAATAGGCTAAAGGCGAGCAATTTAGCTATAAACAATATATATGAATAATCTCCAAGTCGTTCCTAATTTAGGGTAGTTCTTAACATATTATGAGTCCCTAAAATGAGGGTTTATAACCACTCAATCAACCAACCACTCACAATTACATCTACAAGATCACCAACATTAACTACCTCTAAGGAAACATTTCGAACAAAGGGAATAACCTTAACATACTTTTCCAATGAACGCTTGAAAGACCATAGTTCCTTCATGAAAGTTGTTCCTTATGTCTTAAGCTTCACAAACACTATATATACATAGCTAGTAAGCACCTATAAACAGTTCATTATTAATCTTAAATTGGCATATTTGCCATATTTCCCCAACTAGTCGAAACATCCGTAGAAATTTATAAAAACAATCATAAAAGAGTCCCGAGATGATTACCTTAGTTAACCAAGTTTAAAACTTCAAGAAACACCAATAACTACAAATTTATATCTTTAAAAACCAGCTACAAATGCAGCTAACAGAAGGGAGAAAAGATTGCGACGTGTAGAGATCACTTTTCTAGGCACGAGGGCAACGTTTAATGGTAGAAATTGTCAAAAACTAACCTTCATCATTTAAGAACTCCATAGGAACCCTCTCTTTATCATTATCTCTGGTTTGGAAGTGAAAAAAAATATTTTCATGGCTTAAAACGTTGAGTAAGCCGACATATCACATTTTTTACTTGACCCACATTCTACGCCGTTAGTCTGTAGTAAAACCCTCATAACTTTTTACCACAATGTCAGTGTGATACAGGGTTTTCTGAGTTGTAAACTAGACTTGTAGGCCTTAGATTTAATGGGTGATAGGCCTTCTAACTCTTTATATATTGGGAGAAAACATCCAAGACATTTGACCCAAATTTTAGAGAAATCTTTAAAAAGGAACTTACGATAACTTTCGCCAACTTTTTTTTTTGCCACTTACCTAACTTCAAAACTTGAGATACAACCCTTGAACAGTTACAATATAACATACCATGTCATTCTTAATTTATTACCCATACGAGTTAATTTAGACGTTTTGAAAAGTCGGAGTGTTACAGTAATCCAACCACACACTTCATTCTTAATCAATTATAATCATATGGCATCATATAAACTCAATCAATAAAGACATAATCAATTGACATGCTTCTATAATCAATCAACCCACATCATGAATTCACAATTTAGTAATACGAGGTATTCATGGGTTCATGGGGGTATTTCATCATAAATCAATAATAAATCATCAATTCAATCATAATCCATCATTAATCAACCATTGAAAATGTTTTGAAAGAGAACCCATGACTTAGATTGAAACCCTAGCTTTTGGGGCAAATTGGAAGCTTTGAAATCAAGTTTTGAAGGGACTCTATGGGTAAAGGATACCCATAGAAGAAAAGCCACCATACCTTATGAATATTCCTCTCGAAATTGAATGGAAAAGATGAGTTCTTCATCCCTAGACCTTGACTTCTTATTCTTCTTCAATGGAGGTTTTAGTGGGAGAAATATTTCGAGAGGAGTTGATTATGCTTTTGTGGTCTTACAAATTATGAAGTAAAATAGGTTAGTTAATGGTTTATAAATACTTATATAAGTCTATTAAACTAATATAAAACAACCCCACATTAAAATAATTAAAATAGAAAATACCTAAAACAACCTCACCTTGGCCGAACCTAGGTAGACTTGCAGGTGGAGTTACGACCTAGGACTCACGGACCGTGAGTAGACCTACTGGCCGTCCTGCAGGTCCGTAAGTCCATGTTCTTCAGCTCCTATCAAGATTTTGACCTACAACCATTCCCTACAGGGCATGGATGGACCTACACCCAGTAGGTCCCATTCGTGGGTCACCAAATTTTTGGCAGCTAGGGCAGTTTTGGGGTTAGGCTTTAGGGTCCTCCTCAAGGACCCTTGGTTGGTCCTTGGGGGGTCGTACCTTAATGTTTAACCCCTAAACACATCGTCCTAGGTACGAGAAGCCATTTTACAACATTAGCCCACACAACAAACTCTAAAACTCACTCGTAAGGATCTAGTTCCACCTACTAGTTTTTTGGGTGTTACAGAAACGCATTTTGAAAGAAAAATATTTGCCTTATGAGTGGTGGTGGAACCAACTGTAAGTTTTGTTTGTATATAGAATTTTTTGTTTTTTGTTATATTGAGTCTACTATGTAATTGTACCAAATATTATCTTGGTTGTGACTAAACTTAAATACTATGCTTAGTGAATGTCTTGCTTGAGGACAAGAAATAGTTTAAGTTTGGGGGGTTTGATGAGTTGATATTCTAACAACTCATTAGACTCAAATTCATAAATAATGTTATATTTTAATGCTAATTTGGCAAGAGGAGGTGGTGATTGTGGAGGGAAGGGGGCTGGGTATGCCCTAGTTCTCTTATATGCAAGCATTCCATGTGTCATGACCCAAACTACCCCTTAGACATGATAAGATTAATAAGATCCCGAGAGACCCTAAACAAGCAACTTGATATAGGCATGAAACTAAGATAAACATAATAGAAATAAAGATACGAAGAAGAATATAAGTCTCGCTACTTCCCTTCAACATGATACAAAAATCAGAGTACAAAGACTGTAAATGCGGAATCATATTAAGTCTGACAACAAGCCTCTATATCAAAGGTGTGGCTAGGACAAGCCCTAGCTCACGAAATAAGTTTGGAAACTTGAATGAGTGAAAGCAATAAAAGACATGTGGAAGCAAGGTCCCTGAACCAAGATGGCTCACCAAATCTCTATAAGTAACTGATCAATCCAACTAGCCACGACCGGATGGAGGAACGTCGGTCCTTATATTATGAAATAATATAGGCATAAGAGATATATGTATCAGCACTTTCAATGTACTAAATATGGAAAATGTGTGTAAACATAAACGTCAAACACGCTAAGTCATGTAAACATGATGATGCATGACCAACTAAAATATATCAAATTTTGATAAGAAAAATCGTAAATTAGGAGACAAGGTCAATGCAACATTGGAACGTCATAACATAAACTTCAATCATAATCTTTGAGGAAATTATAAACTCTCTTGAGAAAGCCATAATCTTTTGTGGGATGTTTACCATTAACCGACATAGACCATGTGACCTATAACATGTAATCTGATGTCTTTTCCATAGCCAAAAGAGATTGTCCTACTTGCCAAGATAAGGACCAAGCTTAGGTGGATCCACTACCTATGTCCAATTGGGATAAGTCCTACAGGGCAGGTGTTTATGGGAAAAAGGAATTGCTACTAGAGACCGGACTACAATTAACAGGAGAGCCTCCATCTCAAAGCCTTCTCAGTGCTAAGTAAACTTCCAATATAAATAAGCATAATCATATCATAATCCATAATACTTTAAAACGTAAGAATCTATTAATACCAATCCAATCATAAAGACATTATTGCAATTCTATGCTCTTCAATGATAAGTCTATAAGACATTATTGTAGATCATTGTCACGACCCAAAGTACAACCTGAACGCGACAGGGCATATTAGATTACAAGAGGCCCTACACAAGTCACTTGACATGCATACAACACAATATAATAGATAAAAATAAAAAAATCTTATAGAATAGGAAAGTTTGACATAAAAAGCTAAAATCTACTTGTATTCTTGACAAGACATTCTAATATATCAAAAGAAGTGGTCATAATGTAACCCATACACCACGTACAACATCTGGAAACTTAAAACATATAAAAGCCAAAAGGGTGACATGGTCCTCGGGACATGAGGACTCACCAAGTCTTTTATCTACAAAGCAACTCAGTAGCAACGAACGAGGCGCGAAAGATCATCAGACCCTACATTACTTAGACAATGTAGGAATATGTATGCATTAGTACATGGAATGTACTAAGTATGAGGGGTATGGATAAAAATGTTAAACATGATCATAAGGGGACATAATCAAATACATGATATGCATAACACTACTAAACATAGTGATATCATTTAAAGAAGAATCGTAAATCATGAACATGGTCAATGCATCTTAAAATCATAAGGAAAGCTTCATAAAACTTTTGAAGTAGCTTTAGTTTATTTTGTGCGATATTAGATTTAACCAGCAATATTTCATGCGAGCTATAACATGGAATCCAATGTAACTCCCACACTGAGAAATGAGAGTCTATTTGTCAAGGAATAAATGCATATCATGATTCATATTCTATTTGTGGATCCCCTAACTATGTCATTTAAGAAAATCCTACGGGGGCACGTAGTTTGAAATTAATGTTGCTACTAGAAACTATCCTGCTTGAGCCTCCACCTCAAAGTTCTCCCGGTGTTAAGTTAAATCCCAACGAAATAGTCAATTTTATAATCATCATATCATACACGAAAGAAAACAATTAAGTTACTAATCCAAGCTTAAAATATCATAGAGTAGCTCCTTAAATCTTGATTCAAGAATGTCTGAGAAAACCTTTCACAAACCATGATTCCTTAATATGTGACAAAATCCTTTCACAATTTCATAGATGCTTATCTTAAAGTAACCTATATCCTATAACCTTTCTTTTCATACATAATGCATAACCTTCATGAAAACATCATTTATAGATTCATAGTTTCTTCATAAATTCATGTCTTTGAGATCAATGTGTGAGAAAACCTCTCATCAATCATGATTCCTTAATATGTGACAAAATCCTTTCACAATTTCATCGATGCTTATCTTAAAGTAACCTATATCATAAAACCTTTCTTTTCATAAATCATGCATAATATTGTGAAAAACAACATTTATAGATTCATAGTTTCTTCATAAATTCATGTCTTTGAGAGTTTATAGTCAACAATCATGGTCAATGCATGGGTTCATGTGATATCAATTGGAAAACATGTAATTGAATCAATACCATAATAATAAGATCAAATCAAATAATTAAATCAACACAACTAGAACCCATGAGGAATTGAATGAAAACCTAATCAAATTGATGAAATTGAACTTGGAGAATTGAGAAACCATTGGGACTCAGTGGGTGAATGAAACCCATCGATGATACTCTAGATACCTTAAGAATCAAAGACCAAAATCAATGGTGAAAAATGAGACTTGATTTGAAAACATTACCTTCTTCTTTCGTGAACTTGAGAGAGAGTCGAGGAAGATGAATGTGGATATGAATTAGGAATTTGAGTGAATGAGAGAGTTAGGGTAGTTTTAAGGGTAGAAGGATTGTCATATGACTTAGAAATAGGGGTAAAACGACATAGTATAGACATTTAATGCATAGACAAACCCAAATAACCCTAAAAATAACTATAGGATGGTTCCTATAGTTTGGACCTACAGTCCGTAGAGCTTCCTATGGTATGCACTAGTCAACCAGAGTATAACTTCAGAAATCCAAAATTCACCTTACTTTCCACGACCTTTCTACAGTATATCTAAATTCCTATTGTCTATAGAACCCATCTATAAAAACCCAAGTTTCTATTTAAAAATTTCATTGAGTCTGGAACCTTCCTATGAAACCCACCTACCACTCGTCAACCTTGTTACAGTTTCACCTACTCATTCGTAGTACAAACTTTAGAAACTTGAAATTCCAAAAACTCATCTTCAAGTCCACGAATCCCTTCCTACAGCTCCTAGAAATTCCTACGGTTCGTAGGTTGGACTCAAAGAACCTACTTCATTGCCAAAAATCTGTATTTTCCTTTTCCTTTCAACTTTCCAACTTTTGGGGTGTTACATTCATATTGTGGTATGTATGATAAACATTATAAAAAAAAATATTATATGTGAAACTAAATATATTATAATTATGTGGTCATTGGGCCATGTGGGAAAATGTAACTTATTATTTTATGAGGAACTTTCACATATAGCCACTCAAAAATAGCCTAATTATTCTCTATAGCTATAGTTTGATAATTACAATTCGTAGCTACATGTTATAGGGAGGAGAGAGGCTAGCGAGACTGGGAGTGAGAGGAGAGAGGTGACTGATATTGGGAGAGGGAGGAGAGAGGTGAGTAAGAGAGGGTAGAGAGTGGGAGAGAGGTGAATTGTATATGTATATCGGTTAGATAATTGTATATTATACATATGCATTTGTATATATGTCAAACTTGACTGGAAGAGGGAGGAGAGAGGCGAGTGAGATTGGGAGAGGGAGGAGAGAAGTGAGCGAGAGAAGGCATAGAGTGGGAGAGAGGTGAATTGTATATGTGTATCGGTTAGATAATTGTATATTATACATATGTATTTGTATATTCTAGCGAATTATGACCTGACTAATTATACAAACTCGAAGTCAGTCCACATAGTTAATGTATAATGTTAGTCGCAAGTGCTTATTATAGCAAAATAGCTATGATGAGTAATTAAGTCGTATAAGTTTCCATAACCGCGTAATTTTCCCTTATTTTATTTGTGGCTTAATTAATGTAAAGCCCATAAATAATATTTAATAAAGAATAGATCTCATTTGTACACCGATTATTTGATTGATATAGCAGATAAAATCTTAATTAACCTCTACAAATTGGTTCTCCAACCTTCTATTAGGGTTACAACATATTTTACACCTTTTCCATCATTGATGGTTGTGGTACCACAAGCTAGGGCAAGGCATGGCGGTAAAAAGACCAGTTTTGTGATTCATGCTTCAGGTATATTTTATACAATACAAATCTTTGTAATATTAATGTATCTGAGATCCTGATGTGCATTAAGTTTTGCTTACACACTAGCCTTAAAATTTGAAATAAAACGTGCACTTTCTGAAAATTTTTATACTAGTTAAAATCAGTTTGACATAAATGTGTATGCTAGTTTCACAATTTTGGCCAACTGTTTGCTTAATTTCTGATACGAGGATATCAACCGTCAACCAATCCTTAACCATATATGGTGTTGAAATTAAGAAAGATAATTAAGAATTAAAAACATAAGTGAGAGATGTTACCCTAATTAATGCGGATGGTATCTCATCTTCTAATGAAGAAAGTACTTTCATTTAAGATCCTATTTGAATTGACTTACTTTAAAAAAAAAAACAAGTCACTTTTTAATCGGGCGAGGCCCATTTATTCATAAAATCAAAGAGAATATTTACAAATAACCAAGCCCAAAAGTGATCCGGTCTAGAAACAGAAGCATAAGCAAATGGTACAAAATATCTGATAGAAATAATAAAAATGAAAAGTATATTAGAAAACTGAGAACACGAACAGTCGGAAACTTCTAGCTTCTTCTTTACACGCTCCACTAAAATCCCAATCTTCATACACTTCCATTGTTGTGATTCAAGCTACAATCAAGGTGAGATCCTTAATTCTATCTACAATCAAAGTGAGATATTTAATTCTTACCCTCCAATGTTAAAAGAGTTTTAATGCATATCCTCTTATGGTTTTCAGGCGATGACATGGTGATGGAATCGCTCTCGTCTTCACTCATTTGAACCAATCAAAACTCTAAGGTTAGTTCTTCATCTCATCACTCTACCTTGTTTGTCTCTGAAACCTATCATCATGGGAGTTGTGAATCCCTTGGTTAGATCTACTACTAGTAACTGCAGATCTTTATGTAAATGTACCTTGTCATGTAAAAAAGATCTACTATAGCGTCAAAGCTTAACTCTAGCCTTCAAAATGTGCAGATCCACTATCCACAGATGCTATGACCAAAATTAAGGCTCTATGTTTCAGCTCTATCTCATTGTAGTTTTATCTCCCTACAAAGTCTCAATGGATTGAACCCTATTCAAGATTAAGACCATTATTTAAGCCATTGTTTGGACAATTCTAGCACAATGAAATTCAAGAAAATTTATGTTGCATCCTTTTGTAGGTTTCTACAGATCCACCTTGTTGATGGTGATTTTTAGCTGAAACTAAAATTTTCATTTGGTACTAATGGACACCCCAAGCTCTCACCATGTGTAAGTACACAAATCTATTGAATTTACATCAAACTTTAGCTTATCATTATAGAAAATTTTAGCTTAGCAGATTGAACTTACATGTAATCAGTAATGGATCATGGACTATGATACACATACCGCTATTTGCTCTTTTAATTGTGTAGATGCCTCCTTATATACGGTGTACCATATTTGGCTAGATTAAGTCTCCTCTTTTCTGTGCTATGAATTTTTTGAAATTGGTTAATCTAAAAGTCACATGCAAAAGATAAAACTAAATTAGTGAAACAATCGAATGTTTACTGTTGCAAAATATCTCTTCTCAATCTCCTGATGATACTAATCTCCTATGCCACACTCCATGACACTTTCCACTCTCCCTCTAAAATATGCACCAGAACTAAAGAGTCAGTCTGAATAATGATATTAGCAATTTCATTCTCAATACAATAATTAAGACTCTCCATTGTAGCTCTAGCTTCCGCTACTATGTTGGTTGTATCAGAATTCTGAAACCTTTACCTACTACCATATTACCACTATGATTTCTGAAACAAAAAACTGTTGAACTAGGACCATAATTTTTTTTTAGATGCCCAATCAATGTTGCATTTCTGTAAATTACGAGGATGAGGGTTCCATCTAACAATTCTAAAAGAGAATTTAGGCTTTTACTATTCCAATTCTGAAAGAATAAGAGGCCAAGAGTTGCTGCTACATTTCTCTTTTAATCTAACGAGTTGAATGTTAAAATTGTATCATTAATACCCCATAGCACTCTAAATTCTGAAAAGGAACCTCCATGAATAATAGTATTCATTTTCTTCCACATAAACAATAAAATAATTTGAGGATAGCTTGGAAAACTACCTTCACTCTATAATTGCCTTCTACTTCCCACCACAACCTTATGGACTGCTTCAAGTTTAGAATAGGGCCCACAATTCCAATAGCTCTAAGTAAGTTGCTCAAAATTCTTATAACATGTTATCCTATCAGAAAAAGATGTTCCATCGTATCTTCTTCCAAAATTATACAACGTCTACAATTCCAAGAATTATCAGAGTTCCATCTATGCACTAGAGAAGCCATAGAGATCTTTCTGAACCAAATTCTCTGGGCAAGAAAGGGGATTTCAAAAGAAATCCCTTTTATCCACAATCTCACCATGTCTTAAACCTACTCTTTTTTGTACCTCAATAGCTCCCAAACTGATTTAACAATGAGCTTACCATTGTTAATTTCAGTCCACCAAGCTTCATCACCTTGATTACAGAGATATGCAAGATGCAAGTTAGATTGGACATGTACAACATACTCAAGAACAAGCTCTCCCATTGTTGGATAGTTCCATGTCCCTTCCTCCTTTAGAAACTCACCAAAGTCTTTGATGGGATGACAAGTCTGCACCTCAAATGCATGTAAATGCAAAGGTCCCAGATTATATGAGTTATGATACCATATAGTAGAAGTGTCTCCTCTAGGTTACCACCATATGTGATGTAATAGTAACCCCCCCCCCCAATTCACCACCATGTGTTTCCAAATATGGTTTCCATTGAACAAGGGCATGTATTTGCTTCCTACAATACTTTATCCATAAAAAGTTAGATCATAATGTACTTTGAATTCTAGAATAGCTTTTAAGTATTTTTATAGTGTTAGCTTAAATAAGGAAATATTTTTAAGCACTTATTCATAACTTTTGATATTTTTGGGTTATAAGAAAAGAGATATAAAATCTTATACAAATAGTCTCTTAGTCTTATCTCATGCTCTACACTAATCTAGCAAGAGAAAAAAACTTTAATATCAATACATTATACATACTTCAGGAGTATAGTGTATTCAATATTAAGAACTTTAAGATTGAACTCATGAAATTTAATTTATGAATATAATTCGGGAAATAGTAGTAGATTAATTATGGCTGAAAACACCTAAAATGAGAGTTTCAAGTTCCGTATAAGATAAAGTAGGAAATGTAAGTTAAAAAATTAAATTTTGATAAACAAGAAAAGAACAAAATGGTCTAAGCATAATCTATGAATGCTTACATAAATAGCAAATAACAAGTAGTATCAGTTTATTTTGGGCTTACATAGGGGATGTACTTTGTCAAGCCTTCATATTTATGGATGAAGGTTGGAAATTCAATTATCAGTAAATCAGTTTAGTAATATTTCTCAATGTAAGAAATCGATGATGCAATTTTAGTTAGTTACAACATAAATTTCTTAGTTACTACAATCTGATTTCTATATGATTTTTTAAAATATATATTCTTTTGTTTGATGTTTTAAGTGATTATATACCTGCCTTATTTATACTAATTTCTCATCTAATGTAGGAACTTTTAATATTCTTATTATGTTTGGTTAAAATTATATTATTTGATTATTAACGTCGATTATAGTAGATTTATTTATTTGAATATTGATTTGAGTATGTTTCTTCATCAGTCACAAGAGTCTTGTATTGGGCTTTGTAATGAAAAGCGCAAACGGGATAAAGAATAGTTGCATGTAAGTAAGAACCTATGAATCCTAATACTTGACTTGCAACTTCAACTTCATCATTAATTTGATATAGTGTTGTTGGTTGTCCCTTATATGCTATTTCTCTTATTTCATCTGAGATAAAATCAATTCTTAATTGGTGATTTTCTTCTGCTATTGAAAAAAGTGAGCAATTTTGATGCGTTCTTTTAACATGTAAAATAATTTTTTTCTTTTATAACATTCAAGTTAAATTTCATAATTATTCAAAATTTTGAAAAACAAAAAAAATTATTTCTACTTTTTTTTCATTTCATTTAACTCATAAAAAGTCAAAAATAACTCTAGTTTATATTTGTGACCGAACACAATTGCATGCAAGGGAATTGTGTTCAAAAGTGCTCACTTTTTTCAATGGCAGAGGAAAATCACCAATTAAGAATTGATTTTTATCTCACATGAAATAAGAGAAATAGTATATAAGGGACAACAAATAACTATATATCAAATTGGTGATGAAGTTGAATTTGCAAATCAAGTATTAGGCTTCATATGTTCTTACTTACATGCAACTATTGTTTATCCTGTTGGCGCTTTTCATTACAAATTCCAATGCAAGACTCTCGTGACTGATGATGAAGCATATTCAATACAAGACATTTTTAAAGGACAATTGGAACCAAGCAGTGTTTTTTTTATCATATACTTAGAGTTAAAATATTTGGTGATACAAATGAGATTCATTTTTTTACAAAAATATGTTGTGAAAAACTCTATAACACAAGAATTTGTGGACGGTTGAAATTGTGTAAATATTTGAAAGAAAGGTCATTCTAATTTTCCTCCGTTGAGACTAGAAGGGAAAAAAGAGAGAATTGTAGTGCTCTAGACGACTCAGGGTACACACTCGAAACCTAAAGTTAATTGTTCCCTGAATTTAATTATTCATATTATTCTTTTTCAACCTGTAGAAACTTTGCAAGAGGAATCAATATATGGATTCGACAGAACCAAACTCCTCATACTGGAGATATAAAGAGTTTTGCGGTAAGAAGAGTTGAAATGGTTGTTTGATATGATGTGCGTAGATAAGTATGTTCTTAATTCATTATACAAATGCTTTACCATTTGAAAATCTAATATGGCAAAGGGAAAATATGTTGATCGAGGAATAATATGGACTAAGACTCATAAGGGAAAAGATGGATGTTATGTAACTGAGGCGGCTACGTAGATAGGGGTAAGTATTCTTTCTATACATGGTTGCTGGAGTAGACTGAAGAAATTGTTTTTTTGGGGTATTAGTAATTCGGTATGATTGTGGATATTCTCACCGAGAGAAGCCTTGTTGGTATTCTGCAAACCAATAGTAGATAGATTGTCTTTGCAGATTGATAGCTTTGTCAAATGAAAGAAGTGGGTGTTAAATAGGTGGAGAAGATGAAGCACCCACCTCTCTCTTGAAAATTTAAGAGTCAATATGTGCATAAGGCCCTTTGTCATGCCAATGTACCACCCAAGATGACCACCATATTTTTTTTTCTTTTTTTTCTTCTTCCAAGAAAAGTTTAATTGAAAAAGACTGTAATGCTCATTAGAGAGTCTCATATTCTTTTATTCATTAATTAAGTAAAAGCTAAACGGAACATCGAAAAATTAAGAAATAGGCGCATTATGTAGAACCCATTTGATTCTAATAATTATGACCCAAGATTAAAAAGTAAATCAACTCACTAGCACAAAATTCAAACATCTAATATATTTTGAAGATCAAACACTATAAAATAAATAAAAGATTAAAAATTAAAAAATTTAAAAAATAATATAATTCAAAAAAACTAGCAAACTAAATCTTTTAAAAAAATCTAATGAAAATAGTCATAATCCGGCACTAAAATAACTTCTATGATTTAAAAAATTGTGATAGTGATTTATTTGGATAGGGGATGAGAGGATATGAAGATTAATATATATTTTGGGGTACATGGAGGTTGCAAATAAAAAAAAAAAAAAAAAAAAAAACTCCCCGTAAAATTATTCAATGAAGTTTTGACATAAAACTTATATCAAAAGATAGTAAAATAGAGATGACCGGAACTCCATAAATCTAAAAAGAAAATGATGATTAGTATTCGGTCTTTCTGCAGGATTGGTTGGAAATAAAGGGGAGAGAGGAAAAATTAGAAAAATAATAGGACCAAAATTTGATTTTTGAGGTGTTTTGTATTATGATAGCGTCAAACAAGTCATTGGACAAAAAAAATATGAATGGTGGAGATTAAAATTTGAGTCATATTTATTGGACTAGATTTAAAATTGATTAGATTGTTATAATTGGATTCGAATTAGCCCAATTCAATCAAAATTGAGCCCCAAATTTTTTTTTAAAATAGAAACACAATCAAAAAATAACATTAACAAACCAAAAAAATACAAATACAAATACAATTAAATACGTCAAAAATTAGCTATTCACGATGGGAATTATACTTTGATGGAACAGTTAATACAAAAGGCACAAGGATTGGGGCGATTCTCATATCGCCCATAGGGCAGCATTATCCAGCAAAAGCTCGACTTTGTTTCTTCTATAAGAATGACACAACAAATGACGAAGTATGAATCATGGGTCTAAATATGAAAATAGATTTGGAAGTACAATAATTGATGTGTTGGTAGATTCCAATTGGCTTATTCGGCAAGCTCAAGGCGAAGGGAAAACTAAAGACCTCAAGCTTCTTCAATATATACAATGTGTGGAAGACCTCAGCAAAATGTTTAAGTTCATCGAGTTTAGATATATCCCAAGGTTTCATAATGACTTGATTGATGCCTTGGCTACTTTGGCCTCAATGCTTCCATATCCTAGAAACACTTGCATCACTCCTTTGGAAATTCAAGTTCGTGACCAACACTACTATTCTAAGACAATTGAAGTAGAACCATATGGTGAACAATTATACCTAGACATAAAGCACTTTCTTGCAGACAAAAAATATCCAAAACATGCTAATGGAAGCTAGCAAAGAACTATAAGGCGCCTAGCTAGTGGTTTCTTTTTTAGCGGGAAATTTAATATAAACAAACCCTAAATTTAAATTTGTTGAGATGTGTGGATGTTGAAGAAGATGATAAAATCATGAATGAAATACATGCTGAGATATGTGGATCATAGATGAATGGATATGTTCTTGATATAAAAGATACTTCGAGTAGGGTATTAATGGCTTACAATGGAATGGGATTGCATTCGCTCTGTGAACAAAGATCATCAGTGTTAAGGTAATTTAATTCATTCACATCCTTCAGAGTTACACTTTATGGACACTCCTTGGCCCTTCTTTGCATTTGGAGTGGATGTCATCGGACAAATTGAGACAAAAGCTTCAAAAGGACATCGATTCATTTTGGTGGCATTTTATTGCTTCACCAAATGTGTGGAGGGAGTCACTTTAAAAGTAGCTATTAAGAAGGCATTCGTGGATTTTTACCATTCTAACACCATTTGCCACTTTGGTATCCAAAGAACTATCATCACATACAACACTGCAAATCTATATACCATTTCAAAATTGTGCATCACAATTCTACTCCATATCGATCAAAAGCCAATGGAATTGTGGAAGATGCCAACAAAAACATCAAAACGATCATCGGAAAGATGATTCAAGGAACCAGAAAATGGCATGAAAAGTTACCTTTCACAAATTTGGGATATCGTACGACAACACACACTTTGATTGGTGCAACCCCTAACTTGCTGGTGTATGAAACCAAGGCGGTAACACCAGCAGAAGTTGAAATTCAATCTCTCCAAATTGTGGAAGCTAAAATTAAGGATATTGAATGGGTTAAAACTCAATTTGATCAGCTGACATTAATAGATGAAAAAATATTGGCGGGCATTTGTTTTGGATAGCTTTATCAACAAAGTATGGCTCGTGTATATAACAAAAGGGTGCACCCAAGACGATTTGAAGTAGGCCAACTTGTCTTAAAATGCATTCTTCCATACTAGAAAAAAGCCAAGTGAAAGTTTTCTCCTAATTGGCAAGGTCCATATCTTATCAAGGAAGTGTTGTCCAAACGAACATTGCACCTTACTGATGTGGAGGGAGAAATCACAAGCATAATTATTAATACAAACACAGTCAAAAGACACTACATCTAATGCATTTTGACATACACTGACAAATGGTGGTTGACATTTTATGGTTGGGAAGATGAAGGCCCCACGTTGCAAGGAAATAAAAAAATCAATCAATAAAAAAGTCATCTCTTTGAAAGTTTGAACTACGCTTGACTTGATTCTGAAATGATACATTGGCAACCCTTTTGGGTTCGGTCAAACTATCAAAAAAAATTAATAATCTATTATTCATAAGAGCTGGGGTATTTTTATTTAGTTACAATAGTTTCAAAATTGTAGTTGATCAATTTATGATTCTTTTCGGCAACTGACTTTCTAATTAACTCTACAAGAATACCAGATTCAATATGTTTTTTGTAGACAATTGATCATCAAGAGAAAAAAGATAATTATAAGTGAACCCTTGCTGGCACCATAAGAAAAAAAAGAAAGAAAAAGAAGAGTCTTATCGGTGAAAACCTTCGCAGGCACCATAAGACAACAAGAGAGAGGATCTTATCGGTGAAAAATCTCACAAGCACCTTAAGATACTGAGAGAGAACAAAATGAAAATGTTTAATTGGAGGGGACGTGGAAAGAGCGCTGCTTCTCAACCCATCTACATGAAGTTCTGCTAGGATACATAAATCAATTTCAAATTACAAATGGTTCAGACTTTGAGAACTAGACAACACAAACACATCAAGAGTCAAATACAAAGTGCATGTCATGACTCATTCAAAGTCGATATATGCCTCTAGATAACTTCTCTTTGTCTTTTTCCTTAAAAGGAATACCCCTTTTTAAGTATAAGTCTGTCATGATTCCATGTTTTAATATTCGTAAATCTAACATTTTTTAGTCCCTTCCGATACAATCTTGTTTCAATGAGATTGCAAAACTCACGACGGTTTCTCCAGAAGGAAAAGTTGAATACTTGAGTCGATATGGCAGTGATCAAGGACTAAAGACACCTGGAATCTTTACCCAAAAAAATTGTGTGTCAAGAATAAACTAAAGCCTCTTAAGTCATGAGAAAATTTTTGAAAGGAATATTCATTCTCCAGGAAATTAATTGCACCTTGGCATTTAGTAGTACCAAGAAGATTAAGGTCTTTGATTAACAAAGAGGAAGCTTTAGAAAAATGGTTCAGCCAAGGATTTCAGTTATAATTTGACAAAATGGTCGAAAGATGGTCAAGTCATCACAACACCAAGGCCGCAAACCAACTATCACTTTTATACTAACAAATATTTTCTTTCTTTCGCTCAACAATAGGACAAAAGAAAATGTAGTATTACTAGTCAGAAAGATGAAACATCACAAAAGAAGTTCTCAAAAGTCTTCACATTTTTTGGTGTTTCATCACATGGTATTTGCATTTTTTTCCTCTCAATTCGAAAATTTCAAGCAATATGTCTGGTCTCATTCCCTTATTAGGAAAACATCTTCTAGTTGAATAAATCATGTGCAATACACACCGGTCTTTCATTCATGTGCAATACGCAATAGTCTTTCATTCATGTGCAATACACACCAGTCCTTTATTCCTCAATACGCACCATATGCTTATCTTAGGCAATATGCACCAGTCTTTCATTCATGTGCAATACACACCATATTCATACTTTGGGTAATACACCTCAATCTTATGTCAATCCACAAGGTAAACATCTCAATTGAAATTCCCGGGGCAATATGCCTCATTCTCCCTTTTCTTCCTAGGGTTATACGTCCTAATTTGAGATTTTCAAATCTTTTCTTTTCCTAGAAAAAGTACAACCTGTTCGAAGTTTTCATTTTGTGACATTATGTTTTTAGTTTCTATCTCCAACTCATGTAAAACACATGCACTTGAGAATGATTCACAATATGCCAAGAGAGCATCAAGATCAATCTTAAGAATGATGCACAAAGCAAGTCAAAGATCAACACACAAACCTAAGAAGACACATCAAGTAGGGATCTTGTAACTCCTTGAATGTAGTGAAGCATAGTTCTCTAGGTCTTTTTATATTTTAATTATACACAATAGATGGTGATAAGAAACAACAAGCCACTTTTTCACCACTATGTGCGATAATTTCGTCTATCTAATTTTCACAAACTACACTGACCTAATTTCCTTCTAGCCAAGCATATGTAGGCAACCTCGAAATCAAAGTTCTGTCAACTTTCTCAAAATGGCTTTCAATGGAGTTAGAAACATTAAAAAATTAGCCATTTCATCCACTTTCTTTATTTGAAAACTCTACATTATATTAAGCAAAGAGGGGCATGCTATGAACACCTAATTTTTACCGTATTTAAATTACCCCTAGAATATATATATATATATATATATATATATAAACACTAGTTTCACGGCACGTATACGAAGCTGTAAAATGAAATTAATGTTACAAAACTAAACCTTGTTAGTAAATG